>OX465416.1:22095966-23295966 GCA_950005045.1 Agrotis exclamationis | reverse complement strand
ATTCAGGTCATGAACTTTTCGTAGTAAGTTTTTTTTTTTTCAATTTAATATCAATCGAGTTTTCTGAAAGTCATTGACGTCGATTTCCAAAGAGCCGAATGATAAATTAATTATTATCTTTTAAGAGCAGTTGTTGGTAAAGTTGGACAGAGAATATTGTTGCCAGAGTTTCATCTTAATTCGACTAAAACTATATATCTACCAACCTACTTGTTTATTATAGTGCCAAGATAATGTATCTAACTTTGGGGTCTGTTATGTTAGTAAATTAACCTTATTTTGGAAACTTTGTTGAACGGTTGTCTGTTAATCGTTATAAGTTCCTGGTACAACTATACTAAATTCGATGAATGAACCGAACTCTGAGCCAAGTTTAAATTGTGATCGATTAAGCTGAAACATCTGATAAATTACAGCGAAAATAGCCCAGTGGTTTAGGCGTCTGGCTTGTGAGGCGAAAGATCTTGACTCCGATTGTAAGCCCCATTTACCTAATCCATCCATTGCCCTGTAGAAAAGTGCAAAATTGTACCTGGTTGTTGTGAAACCACCTAGTTTGCTAGCATAGATAGTAAAACTAGCAGCGTATACCTAAGCCGCATTTGTTATTACAAGAATGCATTTTATTTTCAAGTAGGTACGTTATTTGGAAATATTTAATTTTTATTACTTCGATTTCGACGGTAAGCTTTTTAAGTCTCTCGCTCTGCTCTCGTCAGTAAAATCATACAAAAAAGCTTTTAATTGATGATTAATAATAATCGATCAACATTAAATGGATTTAATTTCATGTCATTTACTTGAGAGATTTAAAGTATCGCTATTGCGGGCACAAATCTATTTTCACTTCCCTGTATTCTCACAATGTTGCGTTCCGTGTTTTTGCTTACGAGGGCAGTTACTCAGTTCTTGACATAATTGTAAAAAACTTATTAAAAGTAGTTCGCTAGCATTTTAAAAGTGTACGGCACGACGTCCACTTATGTTTGCCGGTTCCGGCTATAACTGCGCCAGGCTCGAGCTTTTTATGTTTAAAATATATGTAGTAATAATACACATTAAATACGTGCATAATATATTGACAGGAAACGCAAGTATGTTCTCAAATATTTACGAACTTGGTTCTTTTCGATATGCTGTTCTCGACCCGTTTGAAAAGCCAAGAGCCCCCCTTGCGCGCGAAAAGCTTCCTTTCTGAAGAGGCATTCTATTTAATCTCTTGTCGAATCATAAATCGATTTCTGTTTTCGTTTGACGTATTGGTCACCAATCAAAAGACGAAACAAAAGATGGAAATCAAACTACCGCCACGACTGAAGTCCTGCGGAAAAATCGTTACCTATACTCCATTTTTTAAATGCAATTTGATGTGCAGAATCTGGACGACACGGTTGGAGTAGTGGCTGAGCAAGCGACTGCTGCGCGTCGTGTCGCGGGTTCGATCCCCGCACGGAACAAATATTTCTATGATCTGCAAGTAGTTGTTCCGGGTCTGGGAGTTTGTGTACGTGAGTTTCTATGTTTGTAAACGCACCCAGGATACAGGAAGAAATTCCTAGTGTGGGGCAACGTTAAAAAAAATGTCGCGGATTCTATCAATCACACGACATTTTGAAATTGACGAAATATGATTACCTCTACGTTCCGGATCAACCATTTATCAATCTACATTCTTCGATCAGTTAACCGTCAAACTGTTCAAAATATAAGGTTGACCTAAATTAATCACGTACCGAACCTAATATTTCACATAATCGGTCTTTTTTATGTTAGAGGTAGGGTTTTACTTCCTTTTTGTTTGAATTTAGAATCATTAGGTATGCATAACCATGACGTGCATAATTCCTCTTTGTATTCCTCTCCGTTCGGAAACGACGACGTAAAAGAGATGCCGTGAATGGAAGGTTGGATTAATTCCGATGAATTAACATTTTTTCCGTATGACATCAGTGACGCAATCCTATGATATGATGCAGTCGCTAGTGGTCACTGCATGGCTTGTAGGCTTCTTGGCATCAGTTGTAGTACCCCTCACATTGTTGGGAAGAGAATAAGAAATTGGCTAAACTAAAGATATTCCTAATATCTGGGCTGAGAATTATTATAAGTGTAATTTGATTGTGACGGCCTTAATTTCTTAGCAATTTTCGTACCTAGTGCAAATGTTATCACCTAACGTGACTGTTCCTATATCCACACTACTTGTTTGTTCTTTATTTTATTGTGTTCGAAAAAGTAGCCTTACATGCTTAATTAGTTTGAAACCAACCCACGAATACTAAGTAGGTAGGTAGGTATAAGTTTTGAATAATGTATGCTTACTCATCATAATGCTATGTGGGGCTAGCTATTATTTTAAGATTTATTAATATTATTGTAATCTCGTGATCTGTGAATCAGAGTCATCTCTAATAGTATTAGTCTAAATAATAGTTGCATACGCAACACAATGGTTTTAGTTTGTGTATTTAATAAATTTGGTGGAAAGTGAAATGGCGCGGGCTACGCGCCAGCTAATCGATACATTATACTTTTATTTTGTTACAAACGCAAGGTCGGTGGGTTAGAAGTTGGGACCACATTTAAACTCAGTGCCTAGTATTAGGGGAATTAATCATTACGACCGCAGTGATTACGCAGTCTACACCTGGACAGCATATTTTCGTGGCCAAGTTTTTTTTTTATTCAAGCGTAAGAATATTGTAAGGAATATAAACACAATACAAATATATTCTGTAATTTCTTTTAACGAATTTCATTAAATATTCGATACAATCACTTCTACTGCAATCCGATGTAAAAGTTGATTAGTGCTCCCTCTAGGGGCAGAAGTGTGACCTAAGTCCTCCCTTAGTTTGTGAAGCTTGCTCTAGTTTCAGTTTTACTGTTAAAAACCTTACAACGCGCCATCTGTGTTCGCAGCGTCGAACTTTTTTGCCGAGTTAAGTTCAGGAAAATGCCGCCAGATGTCGCTAGCAGTATCTATCTGATAGAATTGTGGAAATTGTTATTCAGAAGAGGAAAGCTTTCGTGCTTCGCAATCAATGCGTTAATTTGATTCAAATCCGTATTCAAATTTAATATTAATGGGAATTGCGTTTGTACATCGAAACACTCGGATCACGAAGCTTTGTGTTCAAAATGATTGGTCTGTAGTGCCCTGAAGAAATAATTTTTCACTCCAATCCATTAAAACAGATAATCCGTAAAAAACATAGAAATAATTTAGTTATGCACTTAAGCATAAATTAATAAAGCAAATCTTAAGCAAAGCTTATGAATAAAGCAGGTAGATACTATTGATATAAATTTCGTCGCAAACAGACTAGTTATTAGCTAATGTTAGATTAGATAGTGCATAGATATTAACTACATAATATTTATGTACATGGGTAGAATATTTAATGGAAGCAAAGTGCTGGTCAAAGGTAAGGTTGCTTGAAAGAGAAATGGACGTGCATTTAGCTACACGTCGGATATAAGCCTGACAATTAGATTAAGGACAAAACTGGCTCTATCTAAGTTACTGAGTTTTTGGTTTAATGCCAACCTGGAATGAGAGAATCATAAGGACTCTGAAAATGGTTTTTTAGTGAATATTGTGCTTTATTTCTTCTAATTCATGAGTGCTATATCTATGGATTAGTTATATTGTAAGCTCAACGCTCAAATGGAGTTTTCTTTCGGTGTTCTTTGAAAAACATTTCATTCCTAAACTGACATTAGAAAAAGCGGATCAAAAAGCCTTTTCCACAAAACAATTATCGTTTTGGTAACGAGTTATAGATTAAATTTAAATCAATCAATTTGGCTATCGGGGCGTTTCTGGCTGATCGTTTAATACGAAATTTCCGGTTTAACAGAACACGCATTTTGTCCCAATTTCGATTGAATACGCTTATAAAACAAATAAGTAATAATATCTGTAATGGTAGGTACCACTACAGATATTATACGTTATACTTACGTTTTAAAAAATGCGGTTCTACAAATCAATGTTTCTAGACGTACCTACGTAGACAATTTTCGAGTAAGCAGCAGTAATTACCTGTAAAGTAGGTACTTTTGAGAAGGTTTGTTGAGGCATTTGGAGCCACGGTGTCGGGGAAGACTGTCTACTTAATGTATTTATTATAAATGTCTACGTATAATGGTTAGACGCTTGGCGAAGCCGGCGAGGTTGTTTTACATCTTTATACCGACATATAGGTATGCTTCAGTTCTACATTTTCTTTGACTCAAAAACTGATTTTAAGTACCGAATATCCAAAGTTTATAATATTTCTCGGTTACATTGACTGTCTGAAAGCCTAAAATTGCTGCAATTACAAATTGGGGTTATTTTAAATAAATCGTCGAAGCAAATGTAGAATAAGACTTATTTACGGTAATTTTCAATATTTAAGTGCCCAAGCTGCTTCAGTATTCGAAATTTTTAACACTTTTTAAATAAACTTCACCTTCAACTTCTGAAATTAGATCGACAGATTCTCAAGACGAAAAGGTAGATTCTTTTATTCCAAGTTTTTATTATATATTCCATGATAGACACGTACTTACTACGTACCTACCCGTCAGGCCTATTCATGTAATGGGTCCAATATGTTTTACGCGTAGCTCATTTCTTATTCGAATTCAAAACGGAAATAAATTATGACTGCCGCGTTTGACCATGGCCTACTGATTTTATTAATTGACTGCGGTTAATTTCCCTGTTAACTATGTATAATATTAAGATAAAAAACAGATCGCTGAACTAGATAACGATATAATGGCTAGGTTGAAATTGCCCTGGTTTAATGTTTCTTATCCTCCAATATTGAGTATATTGCGGCAAGATTTATGTACCTACCGATCGGCTTATTAGTAGATGCTTCTGGAAACTATACCTAGTATCTAATCTTTGTATGAGGATTCTTGAACCAAAACAGATGTAGAACAGAATTAAACTTGGCTATGATAGACATCACTCATTTTTATATCTTTGACCATGTAAAAAACTGATATTCAGCTATAACCGGTTCGGCTGGAAGCCGGCCCCAGCATAGTTGGGAAAAAGCTAAGTTTAACCAGTGAAACTTAGAGCAAATAATCAACTGCCGCTAGGTACTTTAAAATTTGTTTGCACAGGAGCACTGATGGCCTATAATGTACGATGCATTAATTTACATAATTACGAGTTACTTAAATATGAGACTCGTTGCGTAAACGTGTCCTTAACGTGGACTGAACAAAGGCTTCTTAAGTTCTTACTTTACTACACAGGTACAGTCTAATGAGGTTACCCCAAGACTTTTATAAATTTCTTTGTACGCTCAGACAATTTTCTCTTTCGCTACATAATTTTAAAACGCTCATCTCTGTTTTCGTGAAAATTAGTGTGCTTATTTTGCAAGCGCACAGGCTAACTCAAAAGCTAAGTCAAAAGTGGCTTTATATTACAAAAGAATTTTAATAAGTAATAGTTTGTTAAAAAGACGTCAAATTCGACTTCGGATCAGTTAAGTCCACCTAAGTGGAGATTAACCCAATGGGTCGTTCCCAAAGGTCCACGATTCTTAGTTGTTGCAAAACTGATTGATCGACTATGGAGCCCAAAGGTCCACGTTTCTTAGTTGTTGCAAAACTGATTGACCGACTATGGAGCCCAAAGGTCCACGATTCTTAGTTGTTGCAAAACTGATTGACCGACTATGGAGCCCAAAGGTCCACGATTCTTAGTTGTTGCAAAACTGATTGACCGACTATTGAGCCCAAAGGTCCACGATTCTTAGTTGTTGCAAAACTGATTGACCGACTAAGTATGGAGCCCAAAGGTCCACGATTCTTAGTTGTTGCAAAACTGATTGACCGACTATGGAGCCCAAAGGTCCACGATTCTTAGTTGTTGCAAAACTGATTGATCGACTATGGAGTCAGGAGTCGGTTACGTGTTTTTTTTTTAATTTTATTTTTTTACTTTTTGAACTCTTTTTTAAGTAAAATTAATGGTAAGTTGATATTGTAATGCTGCCGGAATTTAACGAGAAAGAACCTTTCGCAAACACTGAATCTATAGATGCATCTATCTTACATAACCGACATACGAGTAATTGTGGTTTTTGCCTGAATGAGAAAATGCAATATGAAAAACATAATCCCTTGAAATTTTAATTCAGTGTTATGACCCATTTTCCTTTCAGTAAAGCAATCAATTTTTCTGAATGTAAAAGGTTATCGAAATTGAATGCGTGTAATAAAAGTGTCTTTTTTTTAATTTATATTATTTTAGTCGCTCTGGAACACGTGTACAAAGTAAAAGTATTTTACATATCTCTTGCTCTGTAAGTACACCCTTACACCCCTGAATGCCGGGGTGTATGACTATCATTACAGCATAGGTTTTGGAATTTGAAAAAAGAACTGTCATACTCATACTGCACGAAGAATATTTTTAAAAAGTTAATTTTTTTTTTCTCGGTATCGATTAATTACTCGAATCGGAATGTAGACAATTTATTTTATAAAGATTTTATTTTAAATATGGAACTATTTGTTTCCACATCGTATGTTAGATGGAATCGATTTAAAAATCAAACTGGCCAGCAAGATTTGACGCGCTTGCGTGCGTGAAAAAAAAAGTCAGTCTACTAGTAGGCGCGAAAGCATCGCGAAAATAATTAATTTTCTTGTTTGAGTTCTTTTTCAAAAGTTTTAAACATGTCTAGTGACGAAGACATAGATCTAACGCCCGATTTTATTAAAGAAAGGGCAAAAACAGTTGTCGAAAATATATTACCGCCGAACTCGAAAGAAAGATATGTAAAGGCATACGACGAATTTATGAAATGGCGGTCAGAAAAAAAAGTGAAATCTCTTTCTGAAAGTGTTTTTATATCATATTTTGATGAATTATCTAAGAGGCTACAACCTTCCAGTTTATGGTGCTTTTATTCCATGCTAAAATCTACAATGATGACAAAACATGACGTGAATTTGAAAGATTTTTCTAAACTTACTGCTTTCTTGAAAAGGCAGTCTGACGGCTTTAAAAGCAAGAAATAATAATAATAATAAATATCTTTATTTATATCTCATACATTGTTTTTAGACATACATTGAGGCAGTCCCAGTAAGTTACGAAAGTACTTGTGTTGGGACTGTCTCGCAACTTCCCGTAATGATATTATAATAAATTAACAATGGTGAGACCAACAAAAATTTACTAAATTAAAAATTAAAAAAACAAGAAAGATGAAGTTAACATAACAAAATAAGTATAAATAAGTAGCTCAGAGTAAGATTGTGTGTGTGTGTGTGTGTTTATGTGTGTGGGTGTGTGTTTGTGTCTGTTTGTGCGTGTGCGTGGTGTTTGATATTGTTGCGGCCATGTGAATGTGTGGGTTTTGTTCTTGTACGACAGAAATCGGGTGAAAATTTAGCTTAACCAAGTCTGACTAGAATATTTTCTGTATCCTCGTAAGTTAACGATTTCAACCATTCAATCAGCGTTAATTTGCAATTGTATAACAGTAGGGGGTAGATATTAAGTTTTTGATTTATTTTATTGTAAATAAAAGCGGATTGCGTCTGATATTGACGGCCAGCAAAGGCAGTCCGGACCCTTGGGGAGTAAGCTACAATATCTTTTCTTCTTCTACTTAGGATATTTCGGTCGATTGGAAGGGATTGATGAAGTTTTAGGGTTATGTGTAGGATATATAATTTTCTAATCGACAGCAGATTACTAGATTCAAATAACTCAGTTGTTGGAAACCTGTACGGTTTAAAGTACATGACTTTAATAAGAGCTCGCTGAGCTCTTTCAAGTTCAAGAAGTTTTGTTTTAGTGGCTCCTCCCCAAACAGGTATGCAATATGTTACGACTGATTGAGCCAAAGCTGTGTAAACATTGTTTAACATGTCTGAGGACATCAGACCGCGAAGATTTTTGAAAATCCAGATGAACTTCCTCATTCGCTTCATAATAACCTCAATATGTGAATGCCATGATAGCCTCTGATCAATGACTATGCCCAGGTATTTTGTTGAGCTTACTTTTTGGAGAGTTTGGCAATCACAGTCGAGAGATAGGCGATCATCACAAACATGTAATTGAACTCGAAAACCTTCCCCGGGCTGAGACCGTTGAGTGGGCGCAAAGCAGATGTACAAAGTTTTTGAGATATTTAGAGTCAGGAGATTGGTATTTAGCCACTTGGAAATGTCGTCTAAGCCTTTTTCGGCAATAACTTTCACTTCTTCCCATGTGGATCCTGAATAAACAGCTGCAGTATCATCCGCATAGGAAATAATCCGCCCGCCGTTGCTAGACATATTACATAGGTTGTTTATGTAGATTAAAAAGAGGGTCGGGCCTAAAACGCTCCCTTGCGGAACTCCATAATTGACTTCTAATTCATCACTGTTGGAGCAATTGATTTTTACACTCTGTTTCCTGTCTTTCAGATAACTTTCAAACAAGGAGAGAGCTGTCCCTCTTACGCCTATGTCTTCTAGTCTGTGCAGAAGAATGGGGACAGAAACGGTGTCAAATGCTTTTTTCAAATCTAGGAAGACTGTGAGACACTTTTGACCCCTATCTACTCTACCCACTATTTCAGATGTTAAATCCGTAATCGCATCTTGTGTTGATAATCCTTTCCTAAACCCATATTGAGAGTTCGATAATATATTATATTTATTCAAGTAACCGATTAGTCTTCGATTTATTAGTTTTTCTAAGATTTTTGAAATAGCAGGTAGCACAGATATGGGCCGATAGTTATTAACATCGTTTGCGTCCCCACCCTTGTGCACAGGAGTGACAATGGATCGTTTAAGGTCTTTTGGAAAAATACCCGTTTGAAAGCATAAGTTTGCTAGCTGAGTAATTAGAGGAACCGCATAGTCTCTGGCAATTTTTAGGAATTTAGTGGATATACCATCCCAGCCCGGCGCGCTTTTCGAGTCAAGACCCATCAAAATACTGTCCACTTCTTGAGGATCAGTTTCCAGTAAAACAAATGAGGAAGCCCAAGTATTAGTAAAGTGGCTAGTGATAGTCTGTGTACCAGTCTGAGCAACTATGTTTTCAGCTAGAGTTTTTCCTATTGTTACAAAAAACTTGTTAACGCGGTTTAATGAGTTAACGGGATGTGGAGTAGTATGGAGAAGGTGCACATTTGAAGTTACAGGGGTTTTAAATTGTGTGATTTCATTAATCGCTAGCCAGAGATTTTTCGGGTTTTTATTTGCGTCTTCTATTTGTTTCTTATAATATTTTCTTTTTATTTTATTAATTAAATTTGAGCAGAAGTTACGGAAACGTTTATAGGTAATTTTTAGAATTATATTAAAAGGCTCTATTCTTGTCTGGCGCTGCATTTTGTTCCGAAGTCTAATACAGCGTAGAGCTCCAGCTGTAATCCATGGCTTCAAATTTCGTTTACTGTTTGAAATAGACTTTGTTTGTGAGTTCAAGAGAAGGGAAGATCTAATTACTTCTATCAATTTGCTGGCAAAAATATCAGGCAGTGTGTAGGTTTTAAAGATAGATGTGTCTGCATTAATGAGGAATTCATGAGCACTCTCATAATCCACGACTGTTTTGGACCTTTTGCAATTTCGCAGTTTCTGCGAGTTAGCTAAACTTAAGATAACCATAGCATGGTCAGTAACAGTTGTATTGAGTACTGCTACAAAAGCCGAGTTTTTGCTTTTATCAGACTTTAGGAAAACATGATCTAGACAGCTTTGCTCCCTAGTTGGTAGACTATGACATGGTAGAAGTCCATGTAGTGATAACATATTTAAATATCTTTGTCTATTTGATCTTTTTTGAGATGTCTCCGAATCTTTTTCTATTAGGTTTATATTAATATCGCCTATGATAATTATGTTTTTATGCGTACTTAGAGTTTCAAGATGGTGATTTACTGAGTAGATATACTCGTCCGCACAGATTTTAGATGGGGAGCGGTACATTCCTAAAATGGTGAAATTGGAAATGGTTATTTGTAGGGCAGAAGCATGTGTTACATTAATTTCTGTTACTTGGGCCAAATGGTCGTTTCTGATGTAAACCACCACTCCATCATTTTGATTTAGTTGATTTGAAGTATAATGTGACGTATAATTGCTTAAGGCTGGTAATTGTTTACTTTCGTTTAATCTACACTCGGTGAGAATCAGTACGTCCACTTTCAAATCCATTTGTAACAGGTTTGCCTGCAGATCGTCGAAGTTACTGTATACACTTCTTATGTTTTGTGTCACAATCGTCAGATTTGATTTTTTTAGTTGTTTAAAAGTAGATATGTGTTCGACGTCAACTAATGCAGAATTGGCAACTTCAGAGTTATCTAATTCCTTTAGTGTGTTTAGATTACTAGCCATTTTTGGTTAAAATTTCAAATAGGTGTTTCTGACGGCCTGAGATTATGTTTATTAACTGATTTTTGCTGTATATTAAAATAGTTTCGATGTTGGTGTGTTTTAATAAGTGTGCTTGCGGAGGAGCGTGAAGTGAGTGTGAGTGTATGCATTGAAGAAGAGAAAGTGTAGATTTTTGTATGCTAATTAATAAAAACTGAGTGTATTTTATAATAAGAGCGAAATTTGTATGTAAAAGTGTTTGTTGAGCGTACTTAGTAACATTTTTTTCAAATAGAACCTTAAATCTAGTGAACTGTAACATGTACTGGAAATAATGACTGATTGTTTGTAACAAAGGCATTAAAATCAAAATAACATAAAAAACAGCAGATAGTCATGCACCCTGCAGCAAATTATGTACTTGAGATTCACTCTGAATGTGAATAACTTTTGAGTTTTCATCCTGTTTCACCAGTACTCGGCCAAATGCAGTCCAGCAATATTTATACTGCTTTGATTTAGTCAAATCCCGAGCTAGGAAAAAGAGACGGGAGTTCTTGGGAGTTAATTGTTCCGAGATGTATATGGGAACTTCCTCATTGATCGAGAAACCGAGGTGTTTAGCTTGAAGCTTAGTCTTGTTTTTAGTATTAAATATTTTAACCTTCTTTAATAAATCCGTTTTTGAGATCACTGAATCCAGTTCGATCACAATAGTAGAATTTTTTGCACTTTCTTTTTTCCCTCGTACTCTAAAAATGTCCTTTATATCTCGCTGAGTAAGGTCATAATTAATATTCTTTGCCAAACATAGAATCATGTTGATAAGATCTTCTCTCGTTTCTGAACTCTTCTTAGGGACGTTCTTTATTTCAACGTTTTTCTTACGCTCACAACGTTGTAAGTCTTCAATTTTATCCTCTAGAACTGCAATATAATCGTGGTCTTTTTTCATCTGTAATTCTATTGCATTTATCTTTTTTGTAAATTCTTCGTTTTGACTTGTTAAAATCGCAATGGAGGATTCTATATTGCTGTTCGTTTGTTGTATCTCCCTAAGATTAGTCATTATATTTTTGAGTTCGTTTTTCTGCGTAGATATGAACGATGAGAATAGCTCCTTCATTTCTTCCTTGAATTTACAAAATTCGGATGGTAAATCCTCTTCCCTCAGTCTTTTACGTATGGAAATGAAGTTCGGTGGAGTAATATCGAGTCCCGCTTCACTCATATAACTCATATAACTCAGAAATCGAAGGTATTTACTGCAGAAGAAGTACAGAAATTCTTAAATGAAGCTCCGGATGAAATTTATTTAGTAATAAAGGTACCTACGTATTTACTTGCCCTTTTTAATAAGTTACCAAAATATTTCACAAAAATACTATGCGAATTTGGTGCCTTTAATACAACTTATGTCTTTTTTACAGGTTGTTCTAATTTTTGGGATATCGGGAGCCTGCAGAACCGTGGAATTGACAAACTTGACAATAGAAAATGTAGAAAAACATAACAAATTACTACTCATAAAACTGCCTAACACGAAAACTAAAATTGACCGGTCATTTGTTGTCCGGTCCGGTCATGAAGAATTTGCAAATTATGTTGAAAAATATCAAGCTCTTCGGCCTGAAAACGTGGATACAAATCGTTTTTTTCTTAATTACAGTAAAGGAAAATGCCACAGACAAGTAATAGGAAAAAACAAATTTACAGGCATGCCAAAGCAAATAGCCACATATTTAAAACTGAGTAACGTAGAGTTATACACCGGGCATTGCTTTCGCAGAACATCAGCGACTCTATTGGCTGATTCGGGAGCCAACCTCACTCTGTTAAAAAGGCACGGCGGCTGGAAGTCCAGCAAAGTGGCCGAAGGTTATATCGAAGATTCGATGGCAAACAAAAGCAAAATTACTTCTAAAATAACAGAAAATATAAACTTAAAATCACCACGTCAAAGCACATCATCTGAGCCATTTTTTAATGAAGAAAATAGTACCAGTCAACTGCCGCCATTTACGATGCAAGAACCTCAAGTCACTCAAACTCAAGTCTTATCATCACAAACTCATATTCAAACTATAAATATACCTAAAAAGAACGTGACCATATCTCTTACAAATTGTAATAATTTTACTATTAATTTTAATTAAATACACATTTTTTTCTTCTTAATAAATGTTCATTGAAACCTGCTGTCTTGTTGTTTACTTACCTCACAATCGATATGTAAAGCAGAGTATTTATCTCGGGCGTAAGCATCAATTGCATACTCGGGTTAATTAGCGCCTTCGCTTCGCTCAGGCGCCAAAAACCTCGTATGCAATTGATGTCATACAGCCCTTGGTTAATAATCTACTATTTCCCGTTTCTTAAATTACATTGGAGTTGGACCGAAGAACTCATTTAATTATGTAATAGGTTCCTTTTATGGCTTGCAAAGGTCAGTGTCAAAAGCTGGCAAGGTTTCTAAGAATTACGTCTTCAATATTTGTTTGTAGAAAAGTGGTTTATATTGAGGTTGATACAGTCAGCAATTTGAATACCTTTTTTTGGGATGTAAATATCATCAAATGAGTCTTTCTGCCCTGGGTGGACGGGAAGGGACTATGAGACTCCTACTGACTAATACCTTTATAAAAAATATTTTGAAATAATCTTTCACATGCCCTTTGTTAAAGGTCGCCGGAAGACGCTGGATGCAGGTCGCTTCCAACCGGTATATGTGGAGATCTAAAGGGGAGGCCTATGTTCAGCAGTGGACGTCCTATGGCTGAGATGATGATGATGCCCTTTGCGGTCCAGTGCCGCGGTGTCCTGCTTAGACAGTCCCTTGAACCCGCCAGCAATTTGAATACCTAATATTAATTCTGCAGAACGCAAAAGCAATTTGAATCTCTTTGACTTTGCATACCCGATTTACCTGCGTTTCAATTTTCTTCCAATAACCTGCTTTATTTTTTTATTTTTAATCAGTTTTCCAGCAAACGTGCAATTTGTCGCACAAAGTCTGATTTCAATTACGTGTGAAAGGGCTGGCTCAGAACGTTTATTTTTGCTTGAAAGTAGAGGGTAGTTTAGTGTTTTTCCGTTTTTAAATAATGCAAATAAAAACAGGATGTTTAATATACGGCCTGGAGCCGATATCAATCCAAGCGTTGCACGATCGAGCTTTCGATAGTCCATTTACACACTCCGATTTTTTTTATTTCAAACTAGTGATATCCATCGATTTTTTTTATGCAAATCCTGGGTTTACCTATGAGATCAACATGTTTTTTGTATGCGTCGTTTTTGAGTTCAAATCCGAGCAGCATTAATTTAAACACACCACAAGAGATTAATAGATAGATACATAATTAATATCAAACGTAGTCGATATAGGGTTTATAATAATAATTTAGAGTCCGTTGTGGGCTGACAAGAAAGTCAATTATATTTTTCACTAGCTGTTACGATCCTAGCGTGCGTTCCAGTATGCTATCGACAGTTTGAGACGCACAAATTAATATAATGATAGTTTGTATGAGTTACATGACGGCGTTCAATGCGGCTAGTTTGATTGCTTGTGGTCCCATAGTATTGGACACGTACTGGCCGAAGAAATGTCCGAACATGCTGTCCAAAACGATCTCACCATAGCTGAGAAATTATTTTGTAGATTGTGTACTTACTTTAGTAAAATCGGGATAAAAACCATCACATGTGTTAATCCAGGTTATAAATTATATTTTTATTAAATTTCATCTAAATCCGTTAAAAGTAGTTTTTGTGTGAAAGAGTAACAAAAATCCATCCATCCAAAACAAACTTTCACGTTTATAACATTACAGTAAACATTTGGTAGGAAGTAGGATTAATAGGATATTATTTAAATACTTTTTTGACAACCCTCTACTAGGTAAAAATAATATTTATGGATACAGCGAATTTTTTTTTCACAAAAAAGTCGTTCTATACGTATGACTGAAATTATTGAAATTTTTATTGTAAGCGTACGTTAACTCAATGGCATAATTAATTGGTTAATTTTGTATTTAATTTTAATAAAACATCGCCGCATTTATTGAAGACAATCCTTGCCAATAAAGAACTAATACCAAACTATTTCGGGAAATGACGGAAGTAAACCAGAATAATACATAATATCTTGTTATAAAATCTGTTATGAAGTGTTAATAAAGAAATAGTGGGTGAACACCATGTGAACACCAATGGGTTTTTATCTGCCTCATTGCCAATTTATAACGAAGTCTTTTTCTACTACAATTTCAATCGACTTTTTCGACTTGGTCTAAGACTTTCTGTAGCACCCTGCATGCATATAATTTGAACATATCCTATTCCGGATTATACGTGTCCTAGAACACGAAAGGAAAGAAGTTAGAACTACTAAATATAACGTTCACAACGTTTATTATGATGTAAATATAAACAGTTATTTTGACGAATATGTAGCTTAGTCCTGTTAATATATTCAGGACCACTCTGATTTGATTGATATTTTCGACAGCAAATCCTGTTATCAACCTACTTACTAAAGGTATGAAGCTATTTTATCACTTTTCTCCCACGTTTAAGTAAATCTACCTGCAATAATTTAATATCAACAGTCGTAAATAACGATAAGGTGAAAAGAAACAGAAAACGAGGACGCTAAGATTTATGTGTTGGGCTTTGGAACGAGTCCGGCAGGAGTTAATGTCGACTACGGATGTCTATCGACTGCCTACTAACCTAACAGATCTATTTAAACACGAGGGAGATGAAATATTTTATTCATGCTCTAATTTCACCAACATTTATTCATTCGGAAAAGCTGTTTGGCCTTCAGAAGTTACGGTGGTGGCTGATAAAATTTTGCCGTATAAGTATCTCTCGTGCCCTCTCATGCGTGTAAGTAAAATAGGCTGACACGCGTATTGGCGCGGCGGAGATTTAAGCGAACATCGTAAAATATGGTGTTTACAGTTCTTCTATGCGGAAAGCTCTTCAAGAAACAATCAAACGATTGTCAACTTCTCGTATAAAATCTTCCAGTAACAATTTACCAAACGAACAGTTTCTCTGGAAATTATTCCAGATACTGAATAGACAGTTTCCGGAATAGACAATTTCCCGAATGCATCTGTTCAATTTTGAGCCAGCAGCGGTATTCCAATTCGCAGAGCTCCTATTTCTAGGGATGTAGATGACGGGGGCTTTGTTCACTGTCAATGTCAAACTGTCCATTCTGTTAGGTACGTTTGTTCGAAAAACGTTCCGTTCCACTAATTGCATACCGAGGAGTAATTGTAATATTACTATTTCTAGACATCGTTGTTAGATAACTGTGTCCAAAAAATGAATGGGTTCAGAAAATCATCACAAATGATATACTTACTAACCTAAAATAGAGCAAAATATAGGTAAGCATGCAGCTAACAGTTTTTATTTTATAAATGCACTTACTTGTTGCTGAAGAGGTTACTACTTTGCATACTTGTTGATGTAAGTAGTTTACTTAATATTTGAGTAACAGTCGGTTTTCCCTAGTTCATCAAGTGATTCTTTATGTAACAAAAGTGGAAGACACAATGAACTGGGATATATAATAAATACTTAAGTATTATTGCTCTGGTACGTACTATCGGGGATCGTGTTTTTACGCCACAGAGCTGTGCCGGATGGAGCCTCTTTGGAGTCTTTATTGATCTGCTCGCAATCCACTTCTGCCTTGCCACTCGCTTAAGAAATATTGTGAGATACTTTTTTTTGTATTTTTCGCGACTGTAGCTCAGCATGACGTTGAGACATTCTATTAAGTAGGTTCTGAAATTACTGTCACAGGAAGGTTATTTGAAAAGCTCTTCATTGTAGGTAATTTGAACTTTCCAAATTGAAGAGCTTTTGAACTAGACAAATACATAGATTTATTGACATTCACATTGTTGAATAATAGGATTAATCAAGGAATGAATAGGCATTCAATAGAGTAATAAACTTAATGAGTTTACTAGACGTTACAGCACGAGTACGAGGGTTACACCGAATTCTAGGAACATTTTGCAATCATTATCGTAACATTATTTACTCGTATGTGTTTTTAATTAATTGTATAAGGCGTTTACGGATGTCTAATACTCGCAACTGGCGTGCTTGTTTGACGAGATGTATGAACGTGGACAAGTAGAAATAACTACATAATAATATGTACTTAGTAAAAATTGCAGCAGGATATCTGTAGTTTTTGCCTGTTACCACCGGAAAAATACGTGAGTTTATATATGTGTTGGACTATGGACTGACAGATGAGCATTTTAAAGATCCTTGAAAAAGAAAATTTCGATACAAGTGGAGAAAGTTAATTATTACATTCGAGGCGGAAATGATAACGAACCGCAATAACAAACTGTTGTTAGTATTTTTGCGAGATATTGAAGTACTTCCATAAATTAATCGGCGGCACGGATAGCGCAGTGGTTGAGTGATCGATTGCTGCGCAGCGTGTCGCGGGTTCGATTCCCGTACGGAACAAATAATTGTATGACCTGCAGGTAGTTGTTCCGGGTCTGGGTGTTTGTGTATGTGAGTTTCTATGTTTGTAAACGCACCCACGATACAGGAGAAATTCCTAGAGTGAGGCAACGTTTTTGTTAAAAACAAAATTAATCGTCGTCTACGTTCAATTATTATAAAAAAGATCAAGTTAATACATCACAAACTCACGCCTATCCATTATTCGAGTAGTAAATACTAGAGGCTAAGTCAGTTGAAATGATCCAAGAAAGACCTACTTACTGATTTAAGTGAACCTGCCCGTTTGGCACGAATAAGCCAGTTATCGTTGAGCACAACTTTTAATTCAGGGAGCTCAACGACCCGGCGAACTTTATCATCAGGCGTAACACTTCGGTATGCTGCATTAACTTGTAATGACATAGATTATGTACCCACTTTTACATAATGGAGTAATATGACCTTATGTAGCTATGTAGGCTATTATTTTATCAAATACAAATGTCAAAAGTTGTAACAGAATGCGAGGAGATTAGGAAAATGCTACAAAAAGCCCCGATAACGCTAAGCTCCGTTATAATGTAATGTAGGTTCCTGCACCTGTTAGGTTTATGATTTAGACTTATGTATGTAATACGCGTTTCATGTTTTTGTTCTCTGATAAATGGTAATTCATGTTCCAAAAACATTTCCATGTTAATTCGGTTCAGTTGTAATAAATTCTAGTTCCGATATAAAAATCTCTTCAGTTTCGCGTTGAGTTATATTAGCTTCGGGAATCGACCGCCGTTTCAATAAAGTATTCATAACAGGTGCAGTGTTGGGAGCTTTTACATTATTAATGGATATGTCATTAAGAATTGTAAATGTTGAAGCGATTGTACCTGAATAAAATATTGGCATGAAACGCATGCCTGTGCTTGAAACCGATTTGCTAAATCCATTAACGAAGGATGCAGCTGATGCTTGTTTTTAAATATACCGGTTTTTATCGTGATTAGTTTAAAGGGCCAACGCTTGCCGGGGTCACGGGACTGTCTTATTAGGTAACTTTGACCTTGTAACTTAAAGGGCTATTGTAGGATCACCATGGATTTTAGTCAGTACAAGTCTGACAGTCCCTCCCGTCACGTCCTGGGTGGAAGGACTCATTTGATGATTTTTTTGTGATGAAGTATTCCTGTTTGAGCAACTATTTTCAGGGCACCTATGTTAAGAGCAACTATTGTATTGTGCAACTTGTCAAAATATTGGTAGATGCTCAATCAGGAATAGTTGCTCTTATGCTCTGAAAATAGTTGCTCATACGGGAATATCTTTATGTGAATAACAACGTTTAATTGATGCTGTGTGTGACATACGAGCGTCAAAGGCGTTGCTTATTCGTTTTTCGATACGAAATAACTTGACTACCGACTCTGCTAGTCGACCCGACTCAGACTCACTCAACTAACTTGAGTTAGTTAGGTCGTTAAGTAATTACATATTTACGTTAGTTTCGGTGCCGCTCGTGCTGGTTCAAAGTACCCACACTGGCCTCTTTATTCCCGTTTTGTAATTATTACGAGCTCACTAGTTGATTATAGCCGGTACCTAACAAGGTATTTGACTGAAAAAATCTTATAAGTCCATCAATTAGATTATCAAAAAATATTTGACACGTATCTTTTCTTCTGTCACGTAAACCAGAATTGACAACGATACGAAACTTTTAAAATTTCCAATACGTCACAAGCAAGTGCAGTTTTCACTTGCTTCTGACTTCACGAGCCCTCACTCTCGAATTTTGATGCGTTATATCTTTGTAAATATGCATTAATTCAACAAAAGAAAAAATACGTAAGTATAGAATCTAACACTTACTGACGGAGTAATTAAATTTGCAATTTATTGATGCTGTCATAATGCTTAATATTAATAATGTATCTCGGTCATAATCTTGATCAAATGCGTTTCTTAAAGTGAAAAGCAGCCGAAGAAACGAATCTGGATTTTGATTGTGGGCCTATATTAATTACTGGAATTAATTAAACAGTTTACATTTTACTCTGAAAAGCTTGAGAGCAGAAAAGCGTGACTTAATTTTGAAATAACCATCGGCCGTAGTTGAAGCAAAGTACCTTCTTTAAAAAATCTGTAAAAATCTAAGACTAGGTTCTTTAAAGGTTACCTAAAATTCTCGATCGGTGTTTCTGTTTTGCAATGAAAGTCAAACGTTATAAATATGTGTTTTGTTGAAGTAAACCTATCTAAAGTAAAAAATTGCAAGCAATATATGTAATAGGTATTTTATCAGGCTGAAGATTGATTTAATTCTAAACTTCTTCTAGTTTTAGCAAGTATTATGATTTACCTACGCCTGTCTGTTAACGACTAAGCGATGGGTTCATTACTTTACCATAGATTTGTTACTTATACTACTATGGGGGTATGTATATACAGAGTGAATTTCATCTGGGCGTGGATGGCTATATCCGAAACTATGAGGAATATCGAAAAACATTGAAAGGAGCCTCGAGGCCGATTTAGACGAAAACTGTATCATGGAATTTTCGAAAAATCAATAATCCTGGCCAGGAATCGAACCAGCTGATTTTGAAAATAAAAATCATATCCTGTATTATTATCGATAGCGTTGCTAATAAGGATCAAATTCTGGGAAGTAGTCATATACGGCAAACTTAAGGAAAACGGCTAATTAAAAAAAACTGATTAATCTTAAAGGCCAGATTGATCAGTTTTATTTTTTTATTTTAAATTAGTCGTTTTCCTTAAGTAAAAGAAAAAGTCCAAACTGTATTCGAAACATAAGTTAACCGTTTCTTCTTTGAAATAGTGTTATTTTTTTCAACTCAATAATTTTGTATTGCTGAATACAGTGCGATTGTTGAGATGTCAAATCAAGTAAAACATTGAAAACAATGAAATTCCGATTCTTATGGCTCAGTAGAAGTAAAGTAACATAGATAGAAATAGCAATTTCATACTGATATGATCCTTATTAGCAACAGTATCGAATGGTGAAAAAATACAGGGTGTGTTTTTTCCCAAAATCGTCAAGTTCGATTCCTGGCCACGATTATTGATTTTTCTAAAATCCAATTATACAGTTTTAGTTTTCGTCAAAGTCGGCCTCGAGACTCCTTTCAACGTTTTTCGATATTCCTCATAGTTTCTGATATAGCCATCCACGCCCAGTTGAAAAATTTATTCTGTATATATAAATATATAATTATTATGCTTATGTAGTTCGTTCGACCTAGAGGCGTTCATGAGATAAACAGGTCAATAAATAAAAAAACAAAAAATAACTTGATTTTGTCTGCGTTCATTATCCCAATAATCATCATAAACCTAACATAGGAGTTTCGCTAACCAATTCAATGCATTGAATATTGTAGGTTCTGCTTCTAGCTACTTCTTCATATTTGTGTTATAAATTACGTATTCTCAGCCTGATTACTTGCTTAGACGTAAGTTTGTTTAATTTAGCTTAAACTTCTCGAATCCGGGAACCACCGCAGGTTTAAAAACTTTGCTTGCGAGTGAGTGTTGAATATGATTTCTTAATATATGTTAACGGAAATGTGTGAAATCCGTCATTATATACAATTCCTAGGAAATGTACGTAATTTCTAAAATCACCCGGAAATGTGTTAACCTAACCAAACCGAACCTCGGGGTGCCCCTGTCGTCAATCGTCTTCTTTTGGTTCAAAAGCACAAAAATATAAAAACACCGTTAGTTGAAATTCTCAATATCTTTGAAACGTAAACTATCCGGGTGAACATGTCGAGGAAATATGTCGGGGCCCAAGCTCCTTCGGTTTCACGGTTGGGTAAAACTCGAATTCAAAAATATTCGAGTGATCATGCAGACTTTCCCCAAGTGACGACACAGCTAGTCGAACCGTATATATTACTTTGACTAACATCGACCAGCTGTTATGAATAATAACCAGTCAAAGTGAATAATTTATCACTTTCACTAGTCAGTTTAGTAATTATACATAATGACTAGTTATTATGCATAATAACGGGTTAATCACTTTGACTGTAATATATTTAAACAAAAATTAAATACAAATAGCCGAGAATTCATTAGAAGTTATACCTAGTCAACGAAAACACAGTGAAGCTCTTTTTTCTTAAGGCCAATTCTGCGACCTAAAAGTGTACTTAAATGGTGTAAAAGGAAAACTTAATATCGAATATTAACGGCGTCGAGTGGAAAATTGCAGCAAGCCACGTAGTTGTCGTTTTCAAGTTGCGCGGACAAAGTGGATTCGTTTAGTTGCTTTTAAAGGCGTTTATAATATTACGCCGACGAGAGAATTGCGTACGGTTAGGTTAAAGTAAAATATATATTTTTATTTTCCCAAGTTAAAAGTTACCAATTCAGTATTGTAGTTATAAAACATGCAGGTATCGTTACCATTTATAATAATAATATCTTTGGGTTGCTCATTAATTCTTGTTTTTATGCCCCGGAAAACCCTCGGGAAGGCTAAGAAAACTTTTCCTGAACAAATATTTTCGGAAAGGCGACTATCGCCTCCCGGGACATTACGGATGTACAGCTACCTACCTACCTATATCTTTAATCTGTTATCAATAACCTCATGCTCCCTGAAATACTTTTAGAACTAGTCTTGAATGATTCGAAATGTCCTTTTTGAAAAGGCTCGGAGCAGATTTTTGCGATAATTTCAGAAATGGAGAGTAAATTAACGTTGATAGAGCTCTTAAATTTTTACTTCTCGATACGCCTCTAGCTAGCATTTATTGGACTCGAATAAAGCTTTCAAGTATCAGATCTTGAGTAAGATTTCCTGAATTAATTTAACTTGCTACCGTTTTCCTTTCGAAGGACTCGATCTTCGTTTTACTTTGGAGTATATATTAGTGACGTTGCGAATGTCTTTTGACATTCGCGAATGCGGATGCGAATATTCAATTTCAATATTTGCGAATGCGAATATTGACTTTCAAATAAAACAAACGCAAAATGATAGATAGGTTTGACATTTCATGTCAGACATATTTTTAAACCGAACATTGGCCAATTAGATATAGTTGAATGAATGTAACTTCATTCTCCCATCTTGTTTTTTTTTGGAAAAATAGGTATAAAAAAAAACAAAGATTATTTTTACTTACAATTTGATAAGTGTAAAAATGCATTTAGGGCTGATTTTTCAATAGACTGATAACTTTTATCTGAGAAATAAAAATGGCGGTTTGACAGCTTATCTATAGAAAATATGTCTGGAAGCGCGGGTTATGCTAAATTTTTCTAATTGCTAATTGGCTGTGAATAAAACATGGAAATTACGTTCTGCCGGGAACACAAGACAGAATGCAGATCGAAATATAGGAAGGATTGCACAATACCTTAATTATCCGGAGACGTCCTCGCGGCTGAGGGGCGGCTGTCGACAGCAGGCAACTTTGAGCGCTCTGACGTGAGGTGCGCGTTGTGAGTAACCGATTGGCCACGAGTTTCAACTGCGGCCGCTTTTTAAGCGGTCTCTCTCGTACTAAAGCGAGAAGATATGTGCGGGAAGAGGATAGAGATAGGACCCTTCACAGCCAATCAGATTAGTCGTTCAATGACATGAAGTTATAGATAAAAGACCTAACCGTTCTTTCTGCGCAGCGTAACCATTCCCCCCGGGCTTGAAGGGATGCCTTCAAGAGTTGAAGGCGAAATTCGTGAGATTAAACTACAATTTAAACTATTATCTATACGTAAATATCAATGAAATCAAATAATTAATTACTAATGCTAACCTAACCTTGGATGACGAGAGCCGAATTTATTGGTTAGGCAATGGGCAAAGACGAACGACGGGACGCAAGTAGGATCCAGTCAATGTCTTAACTCGGGCGATGCGAGTGACTCCTGTGGAGTCAGGAAAAACTTCTTCCACGACACCCAAAGGCCAGTGAAGTGGGGGCGAATTATCTACTATGAGAATCACAACCGTACCGACAGTGACTGGATCGATCGGCGTGTTCCATTTACGACGCGATTGTAAAGTGTGAAGATATCCGCTTCTCCAGCGCTTCCAAAACGATTGTACTAATTGGTCTAACAATTTATGTCTCGAAACAATTGTTCTCTCGTCTATCTCCTCGGCAGGCAAGTATTTTAAAGGGGTGAGATTCAGAAAGTGCGCTGGAGTCAAAGCTAGTGGTTCTGAAGGATCACTAGAGAGTGTCCTACAAAGAGGTCTAGTATTCATTACTGATTCGACTTGAGTAAGAACGGTATTTAACTCTTCAAACGAAAGAATGGTATCACCTATTACACGGTATAAGTGAATCTTTAAACTTCTAATATTAGCCTCCCAATTACCGCCGAAATGACTAGCAGTCGGGACATTAAGTGACCAATTTATGCGATTTTCAGCTAACATGTGACCAAATTCGGTGTTGTGATATTTCGAACAAAGGAAGTCGTGAAGTTCCGAAAGTTTACGCTTAGCGCCAATGTAATTTGTCCCGTTGTCCGAGTAAATCCTACTAACCGGGCCGCGCCTTGATAGGAATCGTTTGAAAGCACTCATAAAACTGACTGTACTAAGATCACCGGCTAGTTCGATATGTACCGCGCGTGTAGTCATGCAGACGAACAGACACACGTATGCCTTGGTAGAACGAATGCCTCGGCCGCGAGACATGGTAACCTTGAAGGGACCAGCGTAGTCCGTGCCCGTGTGAACGAACGGTTTAGTTGCTTGAACTACACGACAAGACCGATGATCTGCCATCTCAGGGAAACTTGGCTTGGGACGGAGACGAAAGCAGGGAAGACACTTATGAATCCTATTCCTAATTAAATTGCGTGCAGAAAGTATCCAATATCTTTGACGTAACAGTGACATCAGCAGGTCGGGACCCGCGTGGCAATTCAATTTATGATGGTATTCGACAAGCAAATTCAGAATAGGATCTTTTCTTGGGAGTAGAATTGGATATTTCGCTTCATAACCCAAATCTGAATTTCTTAAACGGCCTCCGACTCTAATGAGTCCGTCTTTGAGGAAAGGTTTCAAGTGCCGAAGAGAATGACTACAATCCTTGCCTTCTCTGAGTCTGGCAATTTCCTTTGAGAAATAGAAGCGTTGAATTTCACGTAGAATGAGTAGTTCAGCGAAATCGTAATCCGATGCTGACATGCGGTTATTAACCGGTAACAACTTAGCAAAACGACAAACGTAAATTACCACTCTAAGTAATTTACTCCAAGACGAGATACGATCGACTAAACAAAGAATAGAAGATCTTTCGTTAGGTGCAGCGACTAACAACGAATTTTTCTTCTCTTCAGGTGCTTCAGACACTGAGGAGGGATTGAAAGGAGCGACAGGCCATTGTGAAATGTCCAAGTGAGCCCACGGGGGTCCCCTGAACCAAAGCGGATGGTCTATAATTTGTGAGGGTGTGAGTCCGCGTGAAAGACAATCTGCTGGATTGTCCGCACCGGACACGTGATATAAATTTTGCGGTGACAAATCGCTTTGTATTTTCGAAACTCTGTTGGCTACAAAGGTATTCCAACGATGGGGCGACGAATGTACCCAACAGAGCGCGACCGTCGAATCCGAAAATGCGAATATGTCACGGAAAACTATTCGGTTTTGACAAGCGACCACGACATTTCTTATTAGCTGGGATAACACAAGAATAGCACAGAGCTCAAGACGAGCGAGAGAAACTACATTTTTGGGAGAGACTTAGACTTAGCTGTTATCAAATTGACTGTATTGCCATCGCTATTGTGGACGTGGAAATAAATCACTCCCCCGTATGCTTTCTCGCTAGCGTCCGCGAAAGCTAAGAGTGTGACCACACTATCAGCGACAATACCAACGTGGCGTGGGATTTTTATGTTGCAGAGCAAAGGAAGCTCTTCCCTAAAGCGAGTCCACAGCCTGACTATATCTTCAGGTGGTGTCTCATCCCAGTCACAGTTGCATAGCCAAAGCTTCTTGATAAGAAGCTTGGCATGCAAGACGACAGGCGCGACAAATCCCATGACGTCCCATGTTTTAGCGATGCACGATAATATTGTACGCTTAGTACAAGTCTGAGTGGGAGTGTTTACTCTCATGGCGAAGTGATCTGACGTGGGCGACCAACACAAACCAAGTACTTTATGTTGGTCGGACCCGTCGAACTCCTTGTCAGCTGGCAGACGATGCGAAAGCGGGATAGAATTCAATACTACTGGTGAATTACTGGTCCACTTGACCAACTCGAATTGACCCGCCTTCATGAGACCAATCATCTCTGAAGCGGTAGAAATGCCCTGGGTTTCCGTGAGGACGGAATGGACAAAATCGTCCATGTACAATCCCGTGGCGACAATGGCTTTAGCCTGAGGGTACGAGTCACCCTCATCCTCCGCCAGCTGCTTAATAGTTCGCAGCGCGTGAAAGGGGCTAGATTTGAGTCCAAAAACGACACGATTGAACTCATAAACTTGCAAAGGTTCCTGCGGCGAAAAACGATACAAGATGCGTTGGAAACGCCGATCAGGTTCTCGGACTCCAATGCTGGGAAACATCTGACGAATGTCTGATGAAAGCGCGATCGAAAACAAACGAAAATTAACTATAATGTTAAACAAATTCCCTTGTAGGTTCTGTCCACCATACAAGAGATCATTAAGCGAAACGCGGGTAGTAGTTTTACAACTACCATCGAGAACGACACGAAGTTTGGTTGTGACCTTATCATCTCGGATCACACCATGATGCGGAATGTAGTACGAAGGTTCCGAAGGATCAGGAATTGTAGGTGAAATATAGCCCTTCTCTAAATATTCTAGGATGACGTTGTCGTACGCGGCCTTTAAATTAGGAGAAGCTTGCATCTTCCTTTCCAAGCAGAGAAACCGGCGTTCACTTGCTTGACGTGAGTTGTCCAGGGATTCGACATCACCCTTGAAAAGCAAAGCGACTACGTATCGTCCGTCACTATTTCGAGTGGTAGTGCGGGCATAAAACTCCTCACATAATTTGTCATCTAGGCTGAGTACCGGGGGAACATTTACTTCTTCCAATTCCCAGAATTTTCGCATCGCTACGTCTAACGGCTCCGCGGTGCAACAATACGAAACGGTCGAATTGTCATCGATGAGAATCGGCGCCTTACCGACAATTACATAGCCGAGTACAGTTTGCAAGGCGATTGGAGACGCATGTGTAGGCTGACCTTGAACTCTGTTAGATAAGAGTAAGTGCGGGAAAGTCGAAGCACCGATCAATAATTGAATCGGATTTGAAGAAAAATATGTATTGTCTGCTAACTGTAAGTTTTTAAAATTATGCAAAAGCGAAACGTCAACCGTGGCAGTTGGCAAACGTTCAGTAATTTTATCTATTACGAATGACTCAATATTATAGTTTATATTACGATTGAAACGAGAATAAAATTTAATTTGTACGGAACCCTGTATTTGTTTACTAGCACCTCCTATGCCCCTGACGGTTGCACAGGCAGGTTTATTATTTATGTTCAAACCCAAAAGTTGACAACAATCCCGCGTGATAAAGTTACTTTGAGAAGCGCTGTCTAATATTGCGCGAACAATATGTTCTTTGCCAAAAGAATCTACTACAATAACTTGCGCGGTAGCAATCAATATGGTTGTTGGGCCCCGGTATAAAGAATTAATACGGTTTTCATCAGTCGCGCACAACGATATATCAGTCTGCTTCGTAAGTCTCTCAGCAGAGGGCGTGCGAGCGCCGGTCGACCTTGAACCGTGCGCGTCGCTCAATTTGTTGCCGAAACATAACAAACTATGATGTTTAGAGCTACATTTTTTACAAGTGGACTTTGACCCACAAGCGGACACACGATGTTTTGGACTTAAGCAATTAATGCATAAATTGTTTGATTTCACAAACTTAAATCGCTGATCGGGTTTATAACTATTAAATACTTTACACTTATATACGTGATCATGTTTCTCCTTACACAAAACACACGCGGTAGGTTCGTTATCAGCTATACAGGTGTATGCATTAGTATGTTTGCGATTTGCAGGTGATTTATTGTTAGAGACTGTTGACGAAGTTCGTTCTAACACCTTTATATGCTCACGAACAAACTCAACTAATTCACTAAAAGATGGAATTTCGGAACTACTTGATTTTAATTGATGATTAGATTCGAATGCCCGTACAGTGTCTATGTCGAGTTTTTTAAGAGCGATATGCAATAAAATAAAATCAGCGTGGTCATGGACCTTTATGTTTTTAAACCCGGCTACCGACGTTGCGAATTTATCGAGAAATGATTCTAAAGTAGCCGGCGAACCTGACGAAATAGATTTAAATTCAAATAATTGATCTAGATATGAAGTTGCCGATTGCCGTTTATCTTCATACCTTTCACAAAGTGAATCGAATATAAGTGGGTAATTATCAGCTGACGGAGTAATTCCTGCACATATCGAACGAGCTTTGCCTGTTAATTTTCCAATTAAATAATATAATTTCTCGCATGCTGTTAGCGAACTATTATTATGCACGGCATTTCGAAAACTGGCGATGAACAGCGGCCAATTTTTAATATCCCCATTAAATTCGGGTATTTCAATCGGGGGCAAGCGAGGAGATTTCTTACATTCACTAGGTGCCTGAACCTGCAATTTCTTCTCTGCCCGCTTCACCCTACCCAGTAAATCTTCGAATGAAGAAAGTGCCTGATAGTCGACGACATAATCAGGATTTAATTTAAGTTCATGAGTGATTATATCGTCCAGCGCACATTCAAAATCAGTACGCAACGAATCTATTGTTTCACAGTCACACAAGAACGATTCTTTATCGAATTCCTCCGAATCAATATTTTTCAATTTATCGCAAATACGTTGCATACGAGAAAATATTCGATCTCTTTTTCCTAACAATCGTTTAAGAGTAATATCTGTAGGCGCCATCTAGCAACCTTCTAATAACGATAATTAAATAAATATGTAACACGCGAAATACGTTGTGAAAGCGATGTGAGCGAATAATTTACCTAAGTGGGTATTTATTTTTACAATAATGCGTCGGTGATTGAGCGCGAAGCGGTAATTCAACGGTAATATTTTAAAATAATGCGGGATTAAGCGAAATAACCAGTTATAGCAACGATTTACTAGCTGGTGTTACGAATATACAACGGTTTTACCGAGAATTTAACGATATACCCACACCTGTCGGCGAGACAAGTGTTTGGTACAAAACTAATTAGAATACGAGTATTTTTTCCGACTACGAATGGCGAATGGTTATCACTGATTTCAATAACTATCCAGGCTCGTTAGGACCAAATGGAAGCGCGGGTTATGCTAAATTTTTCTAATTGCTAATTGGCTGTGAATAAAACATGGAAATTACGTTCTGCCGGGAACACAAGACAGAATGCAGATCGAAATATAGGAAGGATTGCACAATACCTTAATTATCCGGAGACGTCCTCGCGGCTGAGGGGCGGCTGTCGACAGCAGGCAACTTTGAGCGCTCTGACGTGAGGTGCGCGTTGTGAGTAACCGATTGGCCACGAGTTTCAACTGCGGCCGCTTTTTAAGCGGTCTCTCTCGTACTAAAGCGAGAAGATATGTGCGGGAAGAGGATAGAGATAGGACCCTTCACAGCCAATCAGATTAGTCGTTCAATGACATGAAGTTATAGATAAAAGACCTAACCGTTCTTTCTGCGCAGCGTAACCAATGTCAAATCGCTATTTTTATTCCTCAGATAAAAGTTTCAGACTATTGAAAAATCAGCCCTTAGTGTAATAAAACTTGTTTGACTTAGATAAGGTTGATTTTTTTTAATATGTTTAGACAACTGGCTCTTTTTTCTCATAATTATATGCATTATTATGTAGTAGATTTTTTAATGTAACTTGGTGGTATTTTATGATTTACTTATCACGATAAAAAGGTATTTTGTAATTTTATTTGCGATTCTGTTAATATTTTAATAAGATTGGACTAACAGAACGATTTCAATTTAGTTGTCTACTTCAAGACTATTGCGTTACATATTACATATTGTTTCCTTATTCAAATCATAGTAGTAAATTAAAAAATAGTTTTTCAGTAATATCCGCAAACATTCGCATCGATTTATGCGGATGCGAATGCGAATATCAAAAAACATACGAATTTGTGCGAATGCGAATGTTCGCAACATCGCTAGTAGATATCTATAGAAAGCGATTGAATGCCTGAAAGCAGATGCAACTCATGCGATGTCATTACTTCCTTTAGTACTTCGGAACTTTGAAATTAGTTCGCTATTCGCTATCATTATGAGACAAATTTCCTCACATACGTATAGGTATGGATTTGTTGTTGAGTC
The DNA here is from genome assembly GCA_950005045.1 of Agrotis exclamationis. Lineage (NCBI taxonomy): Eukaryota > Metazoa > Arthropoda > Insecta > Lepidoptera > Noctuidae > Agrotis > Agrotis exclamationis. The sequence goes on along the minus strand of OX465416.1, from coordinate 23,266,736 downwards.
TTGTTGTGTCTAAACACGGGACGATTTCGGTACTTACAAATGCCATAGTTTTGTAACTTCTGTGCTTAAACATGATACAAACTTCGATAACAGAAGAATACACTATCCTTAACTATAGGTTACCTCTTTTCTCAAGTACCTAATAGTGTATACCTGTGTTGTTTATTATGAGTAGTGTAAAATAATAAATACCATTAGGAACGATGCGTTAATAGATGTCATCTAATTCTCTATGAACCATGCCATAGGCATGTTATTTGTCGCACTCTGCGTTATCTATGCCGATCAAAGCACTCGACTGATAATTACTGGTTATATTTTATATGTCGTTATCACAAGGTTAAGCTACACTTATCCATCGCGTATTCTGCACTGGCTAATAAATAATCATTAATCAATGTCTCTGGTACCTATGGAAGAAGGGAGACTAATAATACATTGCAATTAATTAAAAATGTTTTCAACACACTTGCTCGTAAAGTGAGCCTTATTATATCGTTCTTAGGGCCATAAACCGAACTATAACATACACGTGCATAATAATATTACACACTAGTGCATAATAGAATGATCCCTACAAAGTTAAGTTAGTACCTAACTGCAAATTATATGCGATTAAACAGAGCATTTTCAATTTAACCGGGTAATACAGCATTTTTTTTTTTTGTAACAACAAAGAGGTTTTATGCCACCGAAAATCTATTTACATTTTTGAAATAAATAAATGTGTCCCTAATTAAGACGAAAAAACATTTATTATTATCAAATTATTTATAATTCACAATAATTTCTTATAAAATATTTGCATTTTATCACAAAAATTATCATTTTGAAGTAGGCTGTATGGCTGTAAACAATCACCTTACATTTGGCGCGTGCAAAAAAAAAAATTGCGCGCCATTTCCCAATTTTCCCATACTTTTCATATTTTGTTTGTATCGCATAAGCATTTGTTGCTGTGTGGTAAATAATTGTAAAAATGTCAGGTTTTAGTACAGAAGATGAACAATTGATTGATTTAACCCCGCCAGAAATACTAAATGCAGCACAAAATGCAAACGAAAGCCTAATACCTGCAAAATCTAGAGAAAAGTATTTAGCTGCTTACGATAGTTACCTGCAATGGAAGAGCAACAAAAAAACCCAGTCATTTTCTGAAACGATTTTCTGAGTCGCCGACATTTACACAAGCAGTAAATGAAGGTACTAAAGAAGTGGCAAGTACCAATGTAACACAAACTGTGAAATTGCCATCAAAAACAATCCAATATCGTTTTGAAAATTGTACATTCACCAATTGTTTTAATAATTAAACGATTTATGCAATACATGTTTGTTTTTTCCTCGCAAGTGTGTTGAAAAACGTCGTATGATACACGTGTGTATTGATGATTACCGTCCTCGGCTCTCTTAAGACCCTCACCTGACGGCTCGGGTCTCAATGGCGCCTCAGCGGTAATCACCAACATTACACACTTGTACCATAATGTACTATTGTTATCTAGAATCAATTGCATTATAGTTGCATATTTTTCAACTTATTGTGTAAGTTTACATTGTCAAAATTACTTTGAAATATTGTCATTGTAATCACATAAATAGGAAATCCACTTCGGTGGCGTACGGGTGCCATTGAGACCCGACGACTATATGTTAAAAATATCGAGATTTCTGTGCTAAATCTAAATAAATATGTATGTGCTATACACACGAATCTTTCGGAATAAGTAAAATTCCTCAAGATCTAAGTAGTATTTTTTTTTTTTTTTTTTTTATCTTGGTAAAATCATCAATTGAGTCCTCCCACCCCGGGCAGGGCGGGAGGGACTGTCGGACTTGTACTGACTAAAATCCACGGTGTCCTTCAATAGCCCTTTATATTCCGGGGTCACGGTAATGAGATAAGTCCCGCGACCCCGGCAGGCTTCGGCCCTCTAGAGGGGGGCCCCGTCATCTTGCTGACGCTCTTTGAGGCGCGCGTGGAACACAACGCGCCGTCGACCCGGGCATGGTCCATGGTCGGGCAGCGAGTTGCCCTTTACTCGCCGCCCGCATGCCCGCGCCTACGGTGGCCGGAGATCGTCTTGCGACGTCCGTCGCCGTGGGTGTCCACCACTGCGGGTGGGGCGGAGGGAGGACATTGTCCTCTCCCTCACGCGGCCCGCCTCCTCCTTCGCGAGCATGACTGCTTCGCAGAAGGAGGCGACCGCTTCCCACTCCGTCTCGCCCCGCAGCATGGCCGCAACCAATGCCGGGCGCGAGAGGTCTCCGCCTATCGCCGCCGTGAGGACACGTCGGTGCTCTGCCCAAGCTGGGCAGTCTTGCACCGTATGCTCTACTGTGTCCTCCGGGCGATCTTCGCAGTGGTGACACCCAGGCGTTTCCTCCTTTCTCCTTAGACACAGGTACCTCCCGAAACTTCCGTGTCCGGTGAGGACCTGCGTCATGCGGTAGGTCAGGACGCCGTGACTCCTATCCAGCCACTCCTCAAAGAGGGGTCTTACCGCCGCGATTGCGGCGTGCCCGGCCGTCGGTTGCGACAATCGTCCCCTCCATACTGCCCTGAGATCGCGCCGGACCTCTTCCCGCCGCGCCTCGACTTGTCGGGGCAGCGGGAATTCTCCCCGGCGCACTATGTGGAGATTGAGTCGGTTTCGGGTCATAAATCCATAACTTCCATGTTTTTATAGATTTGCAGCTAATTTTTTTTTTGTGTATTCTTGAACAAATGTACTTTAAAATAATATACAATTCATGGATATACACATATGTTTATTGTCTAAAAAAAAATAAGAAACTTGAAATGTTTAGAAATGTTCACAAATTTTGAACTATCTTCAAATAATTTGACCTAAAATGTTATAATAAACACACCTTGAACTCTTAAAATTACTTCTGCTGTTAATAACTACTAATGTTTCTAACCAAAAACACTGTATTATCAACTATTTAGCTCTAAAGCTTCATCTAAAAGTTCCATAGACTTTTTCTAGATGGTTTTCTTAAACTCGTTATGTAAGGGTCGGAAGTATACGAAAGCGTATGTAGAACATCTTCATTTGTAGCTATTCTCGAGCATTTCCCAGCATGATGAAGTATGAATCGTTTATAGTCTTTGTTTCTTGATTTCTGGGCATTTACGGAAAGTTGTTCTAGGGGTAACACTGAATAATGCCGAATGATGCTTTCCCTGTGAATCAGGACTTTATGGACAGATGATAGCATCCAATACCACATATATTTATAAACATATCTTTGCGCTGTATCCAAAGCATACTGACCGAATGGTGACTTGACATAACTTGAAGCAAAACATAAAATCGTTTAATCAATTCCTCCTCCACACCAGTAATTTCTGCATTGCACTGATAATATTGAAAAAATCTTCTAGCTGTTTTACCGTCATTGCTGTTACCTGATTTATATTTAAACCAAGTTCTTCTCTGAAACTTCTAGGTATGTACATTACATAATTATGCCTTTTTTTTTTTTGTTTCTTAAAATCTTTGTTTTCTACTTATACCCTTGAAGATATTATTATGAATTCAGTATAAAATCAAGGCCACATTTTTCAAGCAACTCCTTGTTTTGCGGTTCTTCGTAGGTTTTCGAAATTGTCGTCCTCTTCAGTCGATGTCGAAGGTTCAGATTCACAAGTGGGATCTTCTAGATTCACAGTAAATATGAAGTCCAACCACGCGCTATTCTTATTTAAATACATTTACTTATTTTGTACCAGATTTCTTGTAACGTTGACGAAAGTTTGTAATAATGATTTTTTTATACACTTAGTACAATTTTAGCGATATTTGTCTCGTAAAAGTTATAAATTATCCCGTATATAACTTGTTAAAGCAACAACATAATTCCCGTCACTTTCAAATCAAACAAGACACAAGTCACGTCTGGTAATAATGAATTACAAATAAATAAGTAATTTAGTAATTATTATTAAATAACAGTATATTTCACAGTGTGTAATTATTGAGTATTCAGAATCCCTATTTCATATAAAAATATTGATTTGAAACGTGTGGTAGAAAAAACTAATTATCATAATGTAGTTGTGCGGTTTACGATATGTTAAATCGATAATTTATTATTTATGTGAACTAAAACCTGGTGGAAAACACTCGATACGCTATCTTAACATAAACGGCAATTAATAAAATATCGCAAATAAGATCTATATCAAGCAAGAAGTCAAATACCATCACCTATGTGTTTTTAGGATTTTCTACTGTTTCATGCTATCATAGATTAGCATATGTTGTGCAACGAAATTGCAAGTTTTTTATTCTTCATGTATTATAATATTAAATTTCCTATCAAATAACATCATTTATAGACCATCGGCAAATTTCGGCAACTGTCAAAACTCTAATTGAAAGTTCCAGATACGTAAAAATTATATGTCACGAGATAAATATTTTTAGTAAGTATATTAACAAATATGTAGCATTTTTATGAATACCAGTCAAAAGTACATAGAATAAGCTTTCTGTCATGGTATAATACTTGTATAGTATTCATTGCTAGCTGGCTAGAAAATAGTCTTGAAAAAAATACAAATTCAGATTTTTTTGTGATAGTTTAGGAATGATCGAGTTTAGATAATCTTTTTTATAAACCAGTAACGACCACATACATAATTTTAGTATAATATAGTAGATTAACTTCTTAGCTACAGTTTGAGGTATAATACGAGTACCTGAGCCGATTTTTACAAAATGTATTTATGGCCAGGCTCTCTTAGGCACCTCCACATAGTGCGGCGCTGCGCCTCCACGCGCCACTCATAGACGCGCTGGAGGGCAGTCGCCTCCAGATCCCAGGGCAGATCTAAGTAGTCACTTAGGCATACTTTCAAGCAACTCTATAATGGCGGACATACACGGTAGGCTAAGTTAGGATAGGTTATGCATGCACGGTTAAAACCATCATGCAAACCCTACCGTGTATGGCCTCCATAATACAAGAAGCATTTTAAAAATGGCTACCATTCAGGAGGGGTTGGTTTCCGACCTCACATGTATAATCATTTTATTGAAAACATTGAGAAAGCTCAACCTACCCTAGTTTATATAGGTCGATACAGGACACATTGTATTAGACAATAGCTTTGCAAATACTGCGCTACTTAGAAATTAGATCCATCTACCTAGAACTATAATTTCCAGGGAGCTCTTCTAATGCTGTAAATTACTCAAATATATGTTGTTTGCAATCATGGTTCCAATATTTTTGTCTGTAAGCAATCACCGACCGAATTTGGCTATCCGTGACCAAAACATTATAATTTACGCGAGTATTCGATATTTCGATGATCAATTACTTAGAAGAAGCCGTAATTATACCTATAACGTGCATCTATTTAATAGTAAAATACCTATTTTGGTAAATGATAACAAAGCTTTATTATTGAATTCTAAATATTTCGTCTTACGCATTTTTTTAACTGACATTTTCATAAACATTTAGTGCTAAAATGCGCGTATGCGGATATTTCAATGATTAAAAATGTGTATTGATTTGAAAATATTATGCGTGAAGCACCAATTAACATTGTATTTTCTCGCCGTTAGGACGGTGTCAATACGGAATTAAAATAGTGGCAAAAGCGAGTGCAGAAATTCAATTTTCTCTTCGAAATTCTATTCGCTGTTCATTTCGAAATGCCAATTGACAAGCTCCATTTGCTTGTTAATTTATTGAACATTAGTTTCTGTATTATTTGAACGTTTAATTTATAGAGAAATGTCCCGATCTTTTAAATACTTGGTAAACTGTGGTGATGAATCTTAGAATTTGTCTTGGCAAAAAACATATTTTTGTGCGAACCATACCTACACGGGAAGAAATTCCTAGTGTGGGGCAACGTTTATTTATTTAAAGAAATTATTAAAAAGGAAGAAAAAACAGATATGTAATTATTACTCTTTATTGATGACCGATAATTTTTTTCCTGGTCTACATGTAAATATATGTACTAGGTACACTGTTATTGAATTACTGAAAGTACTCGCTATTAAGGTTTTTGTAATTAAATTGATGGAAAACTACTTACTAATCACGGCTGAGTAAACTCTTTTAGTTAACGAGTTGTTTTGCGTTAACTAACTCGTCAATCGCGTTGGTTTGTTAAGTTTTTAATTAATGACTTTCATCGTAATATCTTATAATCTTTTTGTTTGTGTTACTTAAATTACACAATTACATCTTTATTGTGAACTATAGTAGTGAAAAATATTTTTTATTTGTTTTTAATTAAAATACATGGTAGGTATGTACACAATTAATTACCAAAAAATCGGCCAAGTGCGAGTCGGACTCGCCCAAAAAAGATTCCGTAGCAGCATGTGACATAATAAAGTTCTTGTAGTTGGTTGTAACACTGAAAGGTAAATTGCGGTTTACGATTTATGACGTATCAAAAAAAAAAAACTAATTAAGTACTTGATCTCGTTCAAACCAATTTTCGCTGGAAGTTTGCGTGGTAATGTACATAATATACCTATATTATTTTTATCATTCTCTTATTTTGAAGTTACCTACATGAATATAATATCAAAAATAGTGATGTCCACAGGTGTAACCTTAATAAATGCTTTAATATTTGATCTAGCTTTGTGGAAACCAAACGCTAACTTGCTGTAAATAATTTGCCGCAATCATACTCCAGCACTTAGCACACATACAAACACACAATACAAACCAGGAATCGCTTTAAAATACACAACTAAAACATTGTTTTGGTATAGAACAATACGGACAAAACCATACATAAATCTACAATAGACTTAATAATAACATCACCGTTGTTGACAAAACAAATAATACAGTTTATTTATTAGATAGTAGCTGCTGCCAGCGGCTTCACCTGCTAGAACTCGAAAATTATCCCACGGGGGCATAAAATCGGGATAAAAAGTATCCTAGGTATGTGTTAATCTAAACATTGTTTTAAACTTTCACGGTTTGTCTCTAAATTTAAAATGTCACTTAAGTCAACCCGCGATCATGGCGCTTGCAACAGCGTCGAAATATCGGGAACTCAAACAAAAATACACACATCAAAAGTGTCTAGGGATCAACATATATTTTTGCAATAACTTTTCTCCTGATTGATATTAATTAAAATTTTCTTTAAGGATTCATCAAATAAAGTGTTTTCGTTTGTCACAGTAACGATAAACCAAGTCACCTTTGCATTAATAAAGAAATTTGCCATTTTCCTAATAAAGGGATTTTTGACATTTGAACCACTAACACAAAAGTTCGAAAAAAAGACTGAAATAACAGTTTTCTTTAAAATTTTATTGGGTAACTTAAACAATTAATAATCCGTGTTTCTACCGCGAACACTAACAACACAAGAACATCGGTTTGGCATACTCAAAATGAGTTCATCCAAATCACGCTGTGGAATGGCCGCCCATGTTCGTTGCAACAACAAAAAAAGGTCTTCTTGCGACTGGATACCCTCCATATTCGGCAGAGCTCTTCTCTGTAGCATATCCCATGCATGCTCAATCGGATTCAAGTCTGGCGACTGAGCAGGCCAGGGCAGGACATTGATGTTAGCTGCGGCGAGAGTCTGTCTTACAACTCTTGCGGTGTGCGGTCGTGCATTATCATGCATTAACTGAAATAAGGGACCGATTTGCACTTGTAGAGGAACGATGACGTCTGATACAATCGTCTCAGCATAAATTTGAGCGTTGAGGTTGCCTCTGATCCAAATCAACTCAGTTCTTCCGCCGATCCAAATACCCGCCCATACCATGATGGTTCCACCACTATAAGGATGGACTTCCTGGCAGGATTTTAATCGCTGTTGGCATCCAGGGGTTCTCCAGTGTCGTATACGTCTTGTATCCGGTCTCATACCGAAACGAGACTCATCAGAAAAGCACACGAAACGCCATTGTTCTTCTGCCCAATTTCTGTGTTCAAGAGCCCATTGATATCGAATCCTACGATTGTGCATTGCTATAGGTGGTACCCGTAGCGGTCTTCGGGAATGAAGGTTCACTTCATGCAAGCGGTTTCTGACTGTTTGGTCGCTAATTAAGTTCCCTGAAGAGTGATGAAGCCTCACGGCTAACATCATGGCGGTTATTGTTGGAGCTCTTCGAGTTAAGATTTGAATGTATCGGTCTTGTCTCCGTGTGGTGCAGCGATACCGTCCTCCATGGCGCTCAGCCACGGTACCAGTGCTTCGGTAACGTGTCCAAAGTCGACTGATAACACTCTGACTTGTATTCAGAGCTAAAGCCACAGTACGTTGCCGGGAACCAGCTTCTATCATTCCCACGGCTCTGAGCATTTCTTCCCTGCTTAAATGACGTCGCCGCTCCATAATAACGTTGGTTTTAATCAGTAGTAGGGAAACAGTAGCACTAATAATGTCTTCAATGCGTTGTATGTTTTTATGGGGAAAATATTGACAGCTGATTTTCATCTTTTACTCGAATTTGATTCACAGTTCCTGATTCAAATTATGAAATGCACCAAAAAGGATCCATATAAATTTATAAAATCATAAATTTATTACAAAGCCACATCTCAATCTCAAGAAATCCGCATAAAAATGCTTGATCCCTAGACACTTTTGATGTGTGTATAATCACGGAAGATATCCCGTAAGTGACATTTTAAATTTTTTTGTGTTAATCTAGGTTATAAACTTTCTGTGTACCAAATTTCATCCCAATCCGTTCAGTTCTTTTTGCGTGCAAGAGTAACGAACAGCCATTCATCCAAACAAACTTTCACGTTTATTACATTAGTAGGAAGTTTGATAGGAAATGTATACCTAATTCACAAACACTCAACATTCTCTAAAAAACTCAGTAAGTACCAAAACCTCGAAATAGAATCCAAAACTAAAAATAGAAAGCGCAAACCGTCCATGTTGTCCCATTTACCATATAGGTAAGGACCTAATACCAAAATCTGTAGTCTTAACACATCCCTCGCGCCATACATCCTTCAAAGGTCACAATCCTCAACACATGTTACTTTTTCACCTGCAAGTTCCTGACTTCCTCTACAGTGTCTTCCACTTTTTCAAATTAAATTTCCCCTCACCTTCTTTTCCTGTAAGTAAGGGTACATTCTCTCGAAAGAGAATAAAAAAAAAAAAGTGTGGCACTCGGTGACTGCTGCGGTAAAGCTATTGCATAGCATTTTTTATCAACTTATAATGCAATTATAATTATTTATTTATTATACCTATTTATTACTGTACTAATTAGGCTATGGTCAGCCACGTCAATCAAGTGAAACGTCAAGAAACGTTCTCCTCCCTCTCCCTCTCCCTCGTTATTTTTTTCCCATACATCAACATCGCATCGTCTAGATCACCAATGGAGGGTAGTTTAAAAAAAATAATGATGCCAATTTTTTTATTTACTTATGTTCATATTCGAGATAAGTTTCAAATTTATAAACCCAAGGAATAAGATTTTTTATACAAAAGTTTTCACCCCCTTAGAGGGGGGCTTTCGCAAAATCCCTTCTTACTGCACACCTACATACGAGCTGCCCCGCTTTCGAGCTACAAATCCACAAAATTACAGCTTTGCTAAAATGACGTAGGTCTGGGGGCACTGGGATCTTGGTCTATTACAAAACTATGCAAAGTTATAACAAAAAGCCAATTAGAAGATAACTTTTTGAGTGACTGAAGTAGGCTCGTGTAGTACAGCATTACTGGACACCGGGAGCTACAAGATAGCAAATATTGTCGATCTACCTACGAAGCTTTGAAATAGGGAATTACAGGGTTTTCTTAAGAAATTCTCAGTAGCAGCTGTGGTAGCAGTCCGGATTTTTGATCGGTCCACGGCTTTAGACTCGACCTATTATTACACGAGACTTAAAAATAACTCGCAAAATATTCTTGTACTACTATACAGCTCTGTTCAACCCTCTTGAATAGGTAAGTACGTAGAAATATTATTTTGCACACTTGTTTTGCTATCACTGTACTAAATATCAGAAATTCCGAAAACAATATATTTTTCATGACTAATTGTGCTAAGCTAAGGAATACGTGGAATTTTTTTATATTAATATTGAGATCGTAAAGTTGAAGGTTTAGTTACCCTAGGGACCATATTTTAAACACGTTTAGCTTTTTAGACCTCTTTTATCTCTCGCCCTTCCGTCATATTAAGGCTGCGTTTCCACTGAGGCGGAGCGGAGCGGAGCGGAGTGCGATTCACAAAATCACATTGCTTGAGTGGAGAAGAGTGAGATAGGAGAGAATGGATTTCAAGCCTTGTGATTGGTGAATCGCACTACGCTCCGCTCCGCTCCGCCTCAGTGGAAACGCAGCCTTAATCGGGGATAACTACTGAAATGATCAGATAGTTTTATCCGGTTATAGAAAAGAATCGTAAAATTCAATACGGTCTAATTGTTTGTTTTGCGTCTCACAAAAATACTCTTTACACATTATACTTACCGCCCCTCCCCACACTGATTAAGCGTTGCCTTTCTGACCCCCTCCCCTGCCTCCACTGTTTGAACCTTACGTGATTAAAGGAGGACCCCTTATACGTAGGTATAGGTGTACCTGTTATTGACTAACAAGACAATTTCGGAACAAACACAATTCGTAATGGAGGATAAAAGAAACAAGTAAAAACAAAGTAACGACCTAAATCCTCAATCAACTAGCTAGCTACTTATGATTTCGTTCTTGCAGATATTTGTTTTTTATTTTAAACTAGCCTTTATCTTCTCGACCCTTCCAACGGTCAGTTTCAGCGCCAAATAAAATAATTTGCCAGTTTATGCTGTGGGGCATGATATAATCATATCATGATCAAATAATACATTAAAAAATACTTCTGTTTTGAAGGGAAACCTGCTAATTGGTACACGCACGAATTATGAAAGGGTTACTGAAGCTTATCTTAAGGTTGATGCTCAAGGGTAGCCCGCGAAATTCAAAATTTCTTGGGTTTTTTGCAATTTGCAGGCCAGTGCTAGGTTGTATGTTGATTAAAATATTGATCGCGCTTGTAAGACGTATGTAGTTACAGAATTATTATCATCGAAATCACCAATACAACCCTCCAAGTTCATAAAGCTTCAGGAACAAAAAAATAACATAAAAAGTCATTCCTGAAGCTTTATGAACTTAGAGCGTTATATTGATGATTTTGTTGATTATAGTTCTGTAACTACATACGTCTTACAAGCGCGATCAATATTTTAATCAACATACAACCTAACACTGGCCTGCAAATTGCAAAAAACCCAAGAAATTTTGAATTTCGCGGGCTGGTTGGAGCATTCCCCTTAAATGGATCAAGAAAAGCGTATTATTTTTGTAAAGGATGTACTTATTAACAAAAAAAACCTTTACACAAAGATCGAGTTTCATTGTAATGAAACAGTAAAACGCCTACCTGAAGATGATTATGTATTGTTCATAGCATTCAATGTCATAACCTAACCTTTGGTCTACAAATGAATATTAGCTTTTAAGTCTCTGTCTGTCTCTCATTCAACCTCAAATGTCCGTTAAGAAGCATTAACCATTTGAAAGGCATTGATTGTTATGGTTTCTCTTTACCTACCCGCCTTTATTTATGGGCAATATAAGGATAGTCAAGAAATCACTGTTCTTGTTTAAGGAACTTTAACTATTACAAAGTCCTGAAAATCGTAAGTTTAAAATGGCTTTTGTTTTTAAAGGAAGTAAGCAAGTAAGTTTTCCTTAAAGTATTTTTCCATGACGTTAAACGCTTATTACGTTGACGAGATAAGCGGCCCGTTGCGACGTCCCCTACTTTCTGGAACTTGTTCCAAGTTCAAGTTGGTTGCCATAGTTAGTAATACCGTGGAATTAGGGTCGTGTATTGAGTCAAGTTTTGAATGTGACTATGAGAGATATGGAAGCTGGTGTTTTCTTGTGTTCATCATCATCATCAGCCGGAAGACGTCCACTGCTTAACATAGGCCTCCCCCTTAGACCGCCACGCCGAACGACAATTCGCCACTTACATCCATCGGTTGCCCGCGACCCTCACGATGTCGTCGGTCCACCTAGTGTGAGGCCTGCCTACGGCTACGCTGCGTCTTCCGGTCCGTGGTCGCCACTCGAGAACTTTTCTTCCCCATCGGTTGTCAGTTCTACGAACTACGAGTTCTTGTATTCAAGCCAGGTAAAAAAGTTTAGTCAGTCAACAAAGTGGGAGGGCTAAAAACTCGCGAATGTGTCGGATGTATTTACATAAACACATGTAATGCCCCGTTCACCCGACCTCAGGCATTGCAACTCACTACTCGATATGCGACATACATCACATGCGTGCATGACTGTTGTGTTGCAACGTCATACATCGCCAACCTATGAAGGTTATTTTGAATGCACCTCTATTAGGTTTGGAACCCTAAACGAAACAATTTTTATTTCATCGGTCATCTGAGTGCGAATATAAACAAATATGCAATTGAGCATACCTGTCGCTGCCGTTTGACTTGCTACATTATAATTCGGCTCAGTAATTACGTCGACATCTGAAACTGCGTAAACAACGAAATGGAACCTTATTTTACGTTATCCTGTTTCCTTTTATTTAGGCTGGTTGTCATCGAGCCCGCTTTACGCAATATTTTGTCTCGCCTGATTAGGTGTTTTGCTACTATGCTTGATACATTTTATCTGTGAGTTCCTAAATAATGACATTTTTGTAATTATATTAATGTCGATGACGAACAGTATCGAGCGCAACGTACAAATTGGGTGTAAAAAAGTCCGTGGGTTGTTGCAAAATACTACGGGCGAATATTCTCTTTCCAGCTACAAGATAAAGAAGTTGCTCATCGCTCCGAGAATGCTATTGGTCGCTGAAACATCCAATAAAGGGTTCTCTCCCTCTTTCACACAAACGAACCTTCATGCACATGCGCATTCTTCCGTCCTCACCTGTGGAGCACAAACATGGTCACTTACAAAGCATCAGAAATTCGCACTTGGAGTCTGCCAACGAGCTACTATGGAGCGATAGAATTGGCATTACAATCGCATTAGATCGCGAAAGGAGGAGGAAGGAGGAAATGGGGCTTTTGCTCTGCAGTGAATATTAATATTAAGCAACGAGGAGATAGATCGTCAAAGACGCTAAATTATTCCTACTGGAGATGCCTAAGTATTTGATACGGCACGTAATTTATTGCAGGTTGGCAGCAACAAAATGGTTACTAATCACCGTTTTTATGCAGCTTGAATTTCAGTAGTTTTTGTCTTGCATTTAATCACGGAACTAGGTTATGAAGGAAATGCAATTAAAACAACCTGGGTTTACTAACTAGCTACTAATTAAAATCGATGAAAAGGCGTTGGAAAGTGAGGACTAAGAATTATTTAAGGTTTTTCCCCTTCATAGGTACCTGTACAACTCAATACCCTTACTGGGCCAGGGTGGTGGATTACAGCAGGAAGAGGCCTGTTCGAACATTAAAAAGTGATTATGCTATATTTATAACTCGCCTGTATTCCGTAGCGGCAGGTCGTATCCCCGTCCTTTTATTTTATTTTATTTACACTATTTCCAAACCACTGAAACTCCGGAACAACTTCTGTTACCGTGCTGGGAAAAGACTTCCCAGCACCATACTTGCCAACGATCACGATTGTGCGCTAGTCCCTTCCAATTCTCAAGGACATTCACCGCATCGTGTCGCTGTTTCAGGGCACCAATCTTGAGTTTTGCAGGCCCACAGCTTGTTTGACATGTGTCGGATATGTCCTGCCCAGTCCCATTTAAGTTGGTCAGCATTTTAGACCACGTTAATGATTTGTGTTTTAGAGCGCAGCGTAGTGTTTCGAACATATTCTTTAATTTAACACCTAAAATACACTATGCTCCATATCATGTTGGCAAACGATGAGTCTAGAATTTAGGTTGTTTTTTCATTAGTTTTAGTCTTTATTGTGCCTGGAAAGAGATTGCTGGGCTCAAGTAGATACATTCTTGGACATATTGTATGTTCTTCGCGCCTACGTGTATGTTCCTTTTGGAGCTGTTGGTCTTCAGTTTGGTCTTCGGCATTCATCTTCAGTTCTACCTCAAGGCTTGCATCGCTAAGGTCTTGTAGGATTTATTTTAGTCCTGTGGCTGTGGGGGATAAGAGCAATGTCATCAGTGAAACGAAGATTAGTTAATTTCGTTTCACCGAAGACAATTCCTCTCTCTCTCTCCACTTGGCTGTCTGCGGCTGAAAGACTTCTAAATATGCTACGTAACAGATGTATAATATAATTAAGTGGGTTCTATCTGTGGCTTTGTAAGGACACTAAATATAGGAGAATGTGTGATACTGTCAAAGGCTTTAGAATAGTCGACAGCTGCAAGATACAAAGAGGTTCTGTATACTTGGTATTTCTCGACTATTCGGTTGATGGACCGTAAGTGGTCGGTGGTGGAAAATGTAAGCTATATGTATAACTAAATTATCTATTAAGTATTTTCGATTGATTATTCTATTGAAGATGTTCAATTTAAATAGGTGCCTAACGCCCTTTGTGACACTGTCGCGTCGTGTCGCCCCTTGCATAGATTATGGTGACCTTGAAAGCTGTTGTTTACCAAACTTGCAGTCAGGACATGATTTTATTTTGCCCTCTAATCTGTTATATTATGTATCCACATAACAAAGCCATTTGAGGTATTCTCGGAATACGTCACTCTATTTCGTAAATGCAAATGAGAGGTGTCTAAATATGAACACCCAAACAAAAGGCTTGTTTTGCTTGGTGAATGGAATATTCTTAATCTATTTATGTACGTGTTTTAGGGATTTCTAATGAACGAAGTTCCCCGTGCAACATTATCAAGTTTCAGTTTTCACTAAAATTGCTAACATTGCATTATCTAACATGCATCGACCTTGTGGTGCTTGGTTCACCAACTTACACAACTAGTCAAAACGAAATTTACGAGCGTCTAGTTCGGCGATGAAATTGAAGTAACAAAGTTCTGAATTTTGCCATGCCTTTAATTCATGTTTTTTCTTTGTTGTTGCAGGTACGTACCCACGTCCAGGGCGTAATTGAGTATGATGTATAGCGACATAGTAACATCTCTGCTGTGAAGGTAAAAGTTTTTTCATCGAAAATCGTTCAAATTGAGTTCGGTCCTAGGTCACCAGCTACTTCTAGAGGGCCAAAGCCTGGCGTGGTCGCGGGACTTATCTCATTACCGTGACCCCGGAACCGTGGATTTTAGCCAGTACAAGTCTGACAGTCCCTCCCACCCTGCCCGGGTGGGAGGATTCATTTGATGATTTTACCACGCTAAAAAAAGGGGCAAATCAGTTCGATGTATGATGTTTATAATAATTATGCACATTAGTAT
Source organism: Agrotis exclamationis (assembly GCA_950005045.1). Lineage (NCBI taxonomy): Eukaryota > Metazoa > Arthropoda > Insecta > Lepidoptera > Noctuidae > Agrotis > Agrotis exclamationis. Next base: position 23,251,356 of record OX465416.1, on the reverse strand, counting down.
GCTGCAAGATATATTAAAAATCAAACAGCAATACAGTCAATATAAATTCGGATAATCTAGTGCAACCAACAACAACACAAAATTAGGTATAAAGAAGTAAATTTTATTAATTACAATTTGAAATAGTGTACATATTTGGTTGAGAGCAAAACATTTTGGTATGAAGAACATAGGTAGGTAAGTTAATATCTACCATCTATACCAGAATTTCCACACATTGATGGAATACCTATATACGGGTCGTAATGAACACAATATACAACACAAATCCAGAATTATTGGAATTTGTTTTGTATTGAATTGTGCTCTATTGTGATTTGCTCTTACATGTGTTAGCTTTGATGTGGGCTCCGGCACACTCACTGTCAATTTCACAAAACAATACATCGCAGCATTGCGTTCGACGTTCAGAAATTCGTGTAAATAATTTTCACGGGAATTATTATGAGTGTGTAATTTCGATCAGCGTTTTTCGCCTTATCTTTTACCCCTTTCAAACAGTAAATTACATAGTTAGTTTTTGGAAAAAAATATAACACGGTGTAAAGATTTTTTAACGATTTTTGAGGAAAGACTAATTCAGCTGCGAGCACGACTCGAATCTGCAGGCGTTATTGCGTAAAAATGTAAGTATAGCTTTACTAGACTTTACGTTACGAGTTACTCACCTTTTAAACCTTCCCCGGACTTTCAAAAATAATTCAAGACCAAAGTTAGCCAAATCGGTCTAGCCGTTTTAGCGAGACTAACGAACAGCAATTGATTTTTATATATAAGATAACACAGTGTAGAAAATATTTGAATCGTTTCAGTAACTGATTCCGAACAAATTAAATTCAGGTCTCTCATATACTAAAAATTATGTTGTATAAAACAGCAACTAATAAGGACTATTCTTATGAAAACAACACAAACGTCTGAATAAGTTCTGCGCATTTATAAACTGAGTTCTTTTAACTATGTAATAGTAAAATCGCGATATTCATAACAATAGCCGATTATGTTGGAAAATGTTTGTCTCCTCCTAATTGGATTAAAGTGTCTTTGACTTGCTTGTCGTATTTTATTTTGTTATAGTTAGGTAGTTGTTCCACAACGGCTCGCTTTGTTCGTTTTTTGCTTCGCGGTTTTCCCCTAGTACGTACACCTAGGCTATTATCGACTTGCGACGATCAGTCGCGTTGTTACGCTACCTCCCTAATAACCCATTTATTCCAATACAAAATGGATCAAGTACCGATGAATGTAGACCCCGTTTTATATTCCGCGGCACAGGCGAAGAATTTACCTCGCATGCTTCGGACTTATAAAACGCGTGTCACTATTTAAGTGCCAACATAAATGGCAGTTTTAAACTCAGTATAGTACGATGACGTAATAATGATTAATTAACGGACTGAAAATGGAGGAAATAAAAGCTCTTCCGCTTGTTATTTTGTCGTGCACGATTTAGCTTTAAACGAGGTCTACATAAACTTGCTACGCTGTAACTGTACATAAGAACAGAATGCTGAAGCTTATTGTCGGATGCTACGTCGCGTAGCAGTCGCCTACGCGCGATTTCCGCCCACCTGTAAGAACGAGTACTTAGGTATAAAGCCTTTGCTAGAATACTTATCTTGTCTCAGAGTGAAATGCTCTTAAAAGTGTTTATTATTTAATATTATGTAATATTATTATTCCACATTAATCAAATATTTAATCTCTGTAAATAAATTCTTCTGATAGCGAGAGAAAAGCGATGAAAGCATGAGACAGTTCTACAAACAGACAGATGTCGAAGGATTAGCAATAGCTGATCCTATTACTTAAGCTTACGCCAGAACCTCCATGATGCGGAAACCTGAAAATCGATATGCTACTCACACCTAAACAAATGAAATGGATCCCAAAACTCGTTTACTTTCACTTAACTTGAATCTAACTGTGCGAGTTGGTAATTGTACGTTGACACATGAATTTTAAAATACATACATATGTATTTACCTTTTAAATCCGACGCTTTGTTTTCGTGTCGAGTTTCGTGAATTTTCGCAAGCATACTGCGTCAAGCAAACATTTGTTACGCTTTATATCTTAGTAGAAAGAAAGGGAAGTGAAATGTGCCAGTTTTGTTATCACCCCGGTATAGAGCCTACCGTACGCAATCCTTATGAATAGAACATGTTTATCATATTAAAGTCGGTCTCTGTGCCCCCGCAGTAATTTGTAGGCGGACCTCAAACAAAATGCATTAATTTAACTTTGTTCGTGAGTTTGTATTTGTCTTACTCCTTACTGAAGCAATGTTGTTTCGCTGAAGGCTGAAGGTCACTCAAACAATACTGAAATCGTATGAATTTGTTAGGGTAGCCGATTTCAGAACTGTGTTTTTGCCGGCGTGTAGTTCTATATAGTAGTTATCTTGAAACATGCGATATGTAGGTTACAGAGCCCCGCATCTGGGTCTTTACTCTCTCTGAATAAATTATTTAGGCTCTTCATCACGGCGGCGCTCCTTTAGGGTACTATTCCTGCGAAGACACCTTCATGACTCATTATCGCTCTGCTAAAAGATTATCTACCTAATATATTCCCCGCCACCCCAGTTTCAACCCAAAATTATTTTATCTACAGATCAGGAAGCGCTAACCTATATTTTTATCCAAACGATTTGGCAACGCCTCCACGGTAACATTGTCATAAATAAGCGCCTTAATACGCAAGTATTTACATTAAGTTGTGAGACACGTTCACCCCTTGGAAATCGCTGACTTATCGACTGGGGATGGCCTTGGGCTTTAATTATAAACTTGGGTCGTTTAAGTTGACTTTGTTATATATAAAACAACGTCGCGCGTCGTTGAAGCCACTACCTATACGTGCTTAGGGGTAACACGGTAGGCGGCGGCAAATGAAATTACCTGATTGCATGTAATAACCCACAAACATTATGAGACTCCCCTTAACTAAGCTTTATCCCGCGTTCAGCGCTGTCGACGAATACGCTTGCTTTATGTAGGTACTGTACATAGGTGTATTGAAACATGTTGGTTTCTACCTGCAAAATTATATATACGACATAATAGGAACCGTCGAACTGAATATCGATCCGCCCAGCTCACTCATCACTCCGAGCAATTTTTGAATTAATGCCATAAATTGTTGGTGTTTGTTTGTCATTGGTGTAATATACTTCGTTATTTATATTATAATTAATCTGTCTGTGCTTCGTTACAACAACACTTTATTTCCTGTATTATTTTCATTTTTAATTCTGCTCAATGATCTAGTGTTTTTTAGCAATTTTCACTTTCACATTTGCAAACATTCATATATTCGTATAATCATTATCACCATTTCGACTGTCGTCTATGGTCATAGACCTAATTTACCCATTAACACGTATAATTAGCACAATTTCTTAATTATAAGCTAAGTAATTCTATCAACACTAATAAGCCTTGAACGTTAGTGGGTTTACGTGATCCTGTTACTTAGTAATTACCGGTAATTTGGTACTCGGCTTTAGTATTCGATATAATAGAGATGCACAGATTCTGTAGGTAATATTGCCTACATTCCAGATTATTCCTAGAACTCAATTGTTGAACAGCGCGTCTGAATTTGAAATTCTCCAGCGAATATCGACTGTAAATTCAGTAAAGCCTCAAATGAAATGCAATGCCAATAGAAGGGATAGAACTAAAGGTTCATTAATTACTCTAGATCGAACAGCTATCAGATGTCGAATTTCTATGATTTTAGCTACACGAGAGAAGCGAAGTTTGAAATTGAAATTAGTTAACAGACAACGCACACAAATTCGCAAATTTTCCAAAATTCTTCTTTAACTAGAGGTGTTGAATAGGGTCTGAATTAGTCATTTTTCTGTCGGGAAATTCTATTGGGGGCATGGCTTGTCATGAAAAGAAAGCAAACAAGCGCTGTCGTGCAGAAGATATAAACAAGTTTAACTAGACTGCTGCATAAAAGTAATAACCGTGGTCGTATGCCACCTAGCCAATAAAGGTTTTGTGAAACAACCGCAGGTGGCACACTACCACGGCTATTACTTAAAAAAATTGTAACATGGAAGATAAAATTTTAAAAAAAATGTATAATATTGTATAAGCTGTCTATGTAATAAAAGATAAATATTTAAAGTTTATAATTGGAAAAAATATCAGTCAAATGAATAATATTGTTCATGTTTTATACTTTTCAGTGCGCGATTTTTTCGTAGTCGGGTTTTAGTTATTTTTAACTTATTTTTTATGACTGATGAAATAATTGAGAACTAGTACTTTTGACTGACGCTCTTCGTCTTAGTAGTAGTTTTAACTGCAATAAAGCACCAGTCAAAAGCACTATTAACTCATGAGATGTGAATAAAAAAGGTATTTATGAAATGTGAAATGAGAGTTTTATCGAATATCTATTAAGTTATCTGATGGACTGCACTTTTAAGAGCGAGCAATGCGAGCTCGGGACTTGCTGGCACCCCGACTCGGACAATTTAGGTTTGAAGAGCTGTGAGTCGTGGTTATTTTTTTTTAAACCCCCAGAAGTAGAAGCCCCGCAGAGCGGGGCTCTGTCGACCTGCTTCTTGACTATTATATCTAGTAATTGCCAAAAAGTAATACTTTTAACCAGGTCAATTGGGCAAAAGTACTTTTAACTGTTATTTTAGTCAAAAGTATTACTGACTAAAGCGTACGGTCAAAAGTACTTTGATTTTGCTAGTCAATAGTACTTTTGACTGGTTAAGACTTTTGACTGCAACACATATACCTACCTTAATGAAATCGAGACTCGCACTAAGATTCTATATTTGCTTGCACCACACCACCCACAAGCTCTAATTGATATTACGTACTTACATACGAATGCTAAACCCCACGCTAAAGCAAACGAAGATGTCCATTAATGGTTACCCTTACTCAACGACCATTTATATCTAGACTCCTAATCACAGGCGACCGATGTCTGTCAATACATTAGGCAAAAAAGTCTTAAGTTCGTATTAGTTTGGACCACTCCTGTGGGTCCCCTCGTCGCACTGACCTTGAGTTAGCCAATCAGAACGCAGTACCCCGTTCCCCTCGATTACGTCGTACCTCAGCGACTTGGCAGAAAATTTTCGTTAGTCAAATCGTGCATGAGGCGTCTAGATATAAATGGTCGTTGCCCTTACTAGTGTGCAACATTAACTGGTGCGTCCAAACAGTGGTACATTGGTACGGATTAAAATTAACTCCTGCACTGTGTTCAGTACCTATCAAAACGAGTGGCTTTTAACTTTATTCCTAATACTACTCCATTATTCAGAACCAGTTCAACGGTATCAACGAATTGCATATAAACAGCATAATGTATTGATTTGACGAAAATATTATTTTAAACGGCACGTATTATTTTGTAACATCCAGCAGACAATAATTGTTTGACAGGGCATGTTCCGTTTATAAGTGCTTACACCTATAAGGCATTGCACACATTCATGTCAGAACAATGACCATCAAGAGTACTATGAAATAAAATGACAGAATTCACTAATTCGCCACTAATCTCATCTCAGTCTGACGTCATAAGTAAGCACAAAGTCAACAGTCCAAAAAGCCCATTTACTTGCTTCATTAAAGGGGGACTGTAGACTAACCTAGTTAACTGTGTAAATGAAACAGCCGAAACGAAATCTAAAGGGTCACAATGGATGTTGATTTATAGTTACATAGTTAGCTTTTAAAAGTAAATTTCCATTATAGACATCCCCGTCTGATTAAATCAGCGTTATTTTCCAAAGACTTTAACCATCACTGCCCCGTTAATCGAATAATTATCACGATTTTCTTGTGCGCTGTGCCAGAAGCACTTCTTCTGACCCATTTTTAGGGCTAAATTGATCAAGTTACAAGTGGACATTGCCAGGCAATTTTAAAAAGGGTTTTGCATTTTGTTTTTTCCGTGGAAGGTTATGGGAAATAAAAAGTGTGTTGTGGATAATTTCGAGTGATTCATCGGCCTGTTCCCCTCATAAACCAGCGTAAATCGTACCTAATATGAAAAGAAAAACTGGTGCTTGTGCGTGGAGCATTAGCTGTATTGTTAGGGGAGCAGTATACATAATTGTTTATTACATTTAGTTTATTATATTTTAGTAATGTATAAATAAAGAACACATATTCGTGATACTAAGTAATATGATATTTGCTAAATTTACGAATCTTTGACAGGGGTAGTTGGGGTATCAAATGGAACATTTAAATTAAATTTTGCAACTGCGAGAGTTCATTTTATAACAAAGACTATGAAATACTAACGGCATCGTCAGACAATGTTTGATATTCAAGAGAAATAAAGCTGAAAAGTTGCACAAAAGCTGCCTCTGAATAAAAGCTCCGATGAACAAAGACTACACTGCACGCCGCTTTAGTCACTCTAAAGAAACACCTCTTTCTTTCAAAATATCATAAATAAGATATTTTAATTAACATTTACAAAGACATGACAATAGGATTGTGGAAAATAATACAGTTTTCGAAACCTCTTTGTGCTCAACACACTGCGAGCCTAGCGCGGTGGCGGCGGCGGGCGCGGAAATATTGAATGTATGAAATCGCCGCTCGTGGCCATATTGAAGTGACTAAGGCGGGGGCCTAGCGCGATGGCTACAAGCGATTTTGCGAGCCTAGGCGTTACTAGGCAACAACCGATACAACGGGCGGGTGGCAGGTGTATCAAACCTTTTCGGCCTTTTAGTAGCGCCATCTAGTTACCAGAACATGCACTACAGTACTACCGTTGGATGTTTTTGTACATATTTAAATTATTTTTACCGTACTTGAGTAGAAAAATGTAGAATGATTGATAATTTACTTGTATGCAATCCTAAACAACCTATAAAACATTTTAAAATGAATTTCTTTAAACAAGATTTATAGAAACTACTTTGTACCACCGGTTTGCAACACCTGAATTCGCCGCTACAAAAACAAACGCTTGATCGGCAGTGTGGACACAGATCGCGCCCGCCGTCGCGCCCGCCACCGCGCCCGCCGCCGCCGTCGCGCTAGGCTTCCAGTGTGGACACACACTTTGAATGAACGAATTTTAACATGGCAGTTGTTGTAACAGTAGTTACAATATAAGTTCTAAAAGAAATACTGTAGACAAGTGGGGTGTTTTAGAATTGTTCTCCCCGTAAATATATTGTTATATTTTATGCATCTCAGTAAAAGCTTTGCGAGAATAATTTTGACACCGTCACCGTTCTTTCATTGTGGAACCTAACTTCATTTGAAACTGTTTATACGATGAAAAAGTAGGGGTTGCTAAAGCTGGGAATTTCCACCTGGCTATTGCTTTGATCGATTTTCCGAACGCACTACATTTTGCTTTATCAAGGTGAAGGCTAGTCGGGCTATCGAAATTCCAATAGAGTGATGGGTTACTTTTATCATGTCACTAGGTATATATATTTTTTATACATGCATATTGCATAGATATTCTTCAGTATTGTGCATGCGGAATCGCCTCGACTATAGAACATTTTTTCTGTGCGTTTTGTTTTCTTCACGCACTTACACTAATTTGATTTTTAAGCTATTGCATAGCTTTTATCGCGGGCTCTGAGTGCGGCGACCGAATCAAGAAATTCCCTAACGAAAATAACCTAACCTAACACTCCTGTAACGTCGTTTCAGTTCGGGAGACTTCGGCAATCATAAAAATATCCGTCATAGACAATTTACTTTTTTCTTACTGATTCTAAACGGCCAGCTACAAAAGGAGGTTTTCACAATGAAACCTACTTATAAAATTCTCCTACAACATAGTAGAGTGGCGCACTGGAAGCGTGATGGGCCCATAACCTGTTGAAAATTTTGAGCTAGTTTGGAAGTGAGACCTGGGAATCCTGTATATAGAAGGGTCTTTTATATACAGGATTCCCAGGTCTGACTTCCACTTACTTATATCTTCATTATAATTTATTTTTCTTTATCACAGTAGTACAACACAAACATTTGAAGTAAATGATATTCTAGTTAAATATTCGCGGTAAGCGATAATTTTTTTCTTTTTTTTTAATGCTATGCAATAGCTATACCGCGACAGTCTCGTAGTGCCACACGTATTTTTTTTATGAAGCTATTGCATAGCTTTTTTCGCGGGCTCTGAGCGCGGCGCGGCGACCGAATCAAGAAATTCCCAAAAACCTAACGAAAAAACCTAAGAAAATTACCTAACACCACGCATCGCCTTACGTCGTTTCAGTTCGGGAGACTTCGGCAATCATAAAGGCACGGACAGACGTGCTCATTACTAGCACGAAAGCATGCTTTTATTGAGCAAGGGGCAATTTTATTGAGGGAGAGGGAGAAGGAGGAAAACGTTTCTTGACGTTTCATTTGATTGACGTGGCTGACCATAGCCCAATGGGGATGGCAACTGGGGAACTAATGGCGCTAGCATAGCTTGTTCCAAACATCGTCGTTGGCTCAAATCTTATAGGTACTTCAAAATAGTACTACCCCATTGGTCGGATTAGGACTTACCTATGGTGGCGCCATCTACAATTAGCTTTGACCGGCCTTCCCCATTAGTACAGTAATAAATATAATAAATAAATAATTATCATTGCATAAGTTGATAAAAAATGCTATGCAATAGCTTTACCGCGACAGTCCCCGAGTGCTACACGTATTTTTTTTCTGCCCATTATGTTGTGACTCCTCCAGTTTTATTTATTTGCCAGGGATTTGTTTTATTGTATTGTAGTCCTACTTGTTTGTTGTTTTTATGCCTAGAAGTGCTGATAGACTTGAGCATTCACCTGTAACTGAACATAGAGCATTCGTTTAATTTGTCAAACTGAACTACGAACAAGCCGCGAAAATTTTCACGATTTTTCTAGTGGATGTTAGTCAAAATTTTTTTCTTCATAAAGAGGTGAGACTTGACCAACGACCATTTATATCTAGACGCCTCATGCACGATCTGACTTACGAAAATATTCTGTCAAGTCGCTGAAGTACGACGTAAGCGAGGGGGACGGGGTACTGCGTCCTGATTGGCTAACGGGGACGGGGTCTGCGTTCTGATTGGCTAACTCAAGGTCAGTGCGACGAGGGGACTCACAGGAGTGGTCGAGTCACGACGGTTATAAGATTTTTTTACCTAATGTGTTGACAGACATCGGTCGCCTGTGATTAGGAGTCTAGATATAAATGGTCGTTGGACTTGACAGTAGGCAAAAAGCTCGCCAGAATAACCGTTAGAATGTTCGCTAAAACGCTCTCATTTTTTTTTCTGTAATATTACATTCACAAGAATGCTCAATATAAGTGCTACTTAATCAGCACTTTATAACAAAAAAATAACATTTTTGCATGCTCTAGCGTTAGGCTAAGGTATGAAACAGAAACATTAAGATTTATGGGGTCAAATAAAATGGTTGGAGCACGGCAGAACATTGACCTTTAAATTAACCGACCACATATTTATGTCGTCATAAAGTAGTGTGACGAACACCGATCAGGCATTAGGACAGTTTATCCTAGCTTAGAAACCTTCAGGTATGAGTAGCCACAGTACTCCGTTCCAATAAGAACTTGGTGTCTTACCCAACCACTCAACTTATTCTTCTAACTTGTATGTTAAGAGAAAATAGAAACATAATCATAATCAATATCTAATATATAAAAATCAATGCCACTTTTCGTTGTAATGTTATAACTCAAGAACGGGCTCACCTATCCAAACCAAATGTTTAAGCTTTGTTCGAACTATTTAGTAGATGCTTTATGTGAAGTTTGCACAAAATCGGACGAGCGGTTCTTCATTTATAGCATTTTTTGTAACAAATGAATTCAATAAATGGCGGATCATTTTGTTAATGGGGATTTTGCCGTCAAAGTAGCGGAGCACGTACCGGGCTGCTAGTATCTATATAACATACTCGTTTTAAAACTTTTATGTTAACTCGTATAAGAATATTCCCTGTGTAGAGGCGTGGGCGTACGAATCGCAGTCCAAAATCGATATTTCGTGAAACTTAGGACGATACCCTATTCAAAGCTTGGCAGAGTTTACGGCTGTTATAATACCTATTATCTAGAGCAGGCCTTTGTGCACGCTGTCCTATGTCACCCAGATCCTGAACAGTGGTCGACATGACACTATCTTTTTCATTATATTACACCAATAGGGTTTAAAAAAATATACGCGTGACCTACATTATACTTTTTGTCACGTAATGCCAGCAAAGTCTACGGAATTTAGTTTGTAAAATATTATTTTGTTAATTACACACATATCCCAATTTAGTTAAACAGATCAGTTTAATATTTCCAACGCATATTATAATATCGAATTGAGGCTATAATACATTAGTACCTAAATTACCTAATTCAATATTTTTTTTGTTATGTACAGTAAATTGGTTATTTTGCGGTTGTAATGTTATATTTACCTGTTTTATATACTCTTCGATGCATTTGAATTAAAAAATAGTAACCTCAGAACAGATACTTACTCTGTTAAAGTATATTATTTTGATATCCGAATCTTCCGTTTCAAATAATTAAGTTAATATTGCGGTAATCGGATTAAATGTGGTCAGTAGGTACAATTTAATACTGATTACGTAATCAGCATTAAATTGTGTCATTAAATAATTTAATTCATGCATATTTACACAATTTTACAGCAAGCTGAAGCAAACAGCTTATAATGAAAATGTGCGCAGCACAACTACAGTCTAGATTTTCTATTATTTGTGACGCAGTTTTTTAAAAATAATTGCCCCAAAATTGTAATTTAGAATATTAAACATATCGAGAATCTTCAATATTAAATAATCCTCCTCCTCCTTATCTTTGTGTCGTATTGTACTCCTAGTACGTATTGTATTGTTAAACGTTAAATAGGGTATCAGTTGAAATGTTGCAACGTCGCGACGCGTCCACTAAGGGAAATAGGTTGCGGAAAGAGGTTATGAGTTTGAAATCTGTGACGACTGGTGCACAATTGTGATCTCTGGAGTTCGATAAGTTTTGTCTTCCCGGCTCGCTACGTTCACTGAAAAATTAATCTCCATTTTTGTAACACAGTTTTTCTGTAAAACTTGACTTAAATAAACCAAGCGTGAAAATATTCTACAGAAGGTACTTAAAATTCAAGTGTCATACTTATGAGAGTTATTACCATAGGGCTAGGCATCGTAATTACCTAGACTATAAAAGTCTATGCACACGAATTTTTGTTTTTGAAAAACGTTGATTGTAAAGTGAGCCTTCAAAATAAATGATTTCCACAGCAAATCTCACGATTCAGTCACGCGATCGGAAAACTTCGGCCCACACTTGAAATATTCATGCAGTACAAACAAAGGTTTATGTTAGTGTGTTAAAAATGCATCATAATAATTTCATGTGGTTTCCGAGCACAGTAAACATGCAGCCACTCAATCAAGTGGCCGGCCACCCACTGAAGCGCTGAAAGGCTGACGTTCGATTTATCTACTTAGCACCGGAAATACATGGCCAACGTGACGGATGTTGCACTTAATCGCGTGTAAATTTAAAAAGAGTCAGCTTGTTTTGTGCGCTTGCGCTAGTTATTTTGCACAACTTACCCGTTTAAACAATAAAAGTCTTTTAATACTGTTAGGCTGCGTTTCCACCAGAGATGTGCAAGGAATGTGTTTTTAAAGAACCAATATAATCGCACGTATATCGTCAGCACAGCCCTGGTGGGAACGGCTCAGCGGAGCTAGATTTTTGTACATACAAAACAAGTGAAGGATGTGTGCGAGGGATGTTTACGAGGAATGTGTGCGAGGGATGTGTTGCGAGGGATGTGTACGAGGGATATGTGTTGAGAAGGATGTGTTGCGAGGTTTGCGCATACTGTACCAGCCAGTCCTTAGACGGAGTTTGTCACCGCAACCCAGTCGACATATTTCACAGCTTCGCAACGCATCCTCGCACCACACATTAATGCGCATTTTCACAGCTCCGCCGCTTCAGATCCTCGTAGGCACATTTTCATCGCACAACTTTGGTGGAAACGCCCACACATTTTCACAGCACAGCTAGACATCCTCGTACGACACATTTCCATCGCACATCTCTGGTGGAAACGCAGCCTTAGGCTGCGTCTGCTCACTGCCGGACTAAGTCTCTCTTTCCACAGTCATGACTTCTAGTATTTTTAACCGACTTCAAAAAAAGGAGGAGGTTCTCAATTCGTCGGAATCTTTTTTTTTTTTTTTTTTATGTATGTTCCCCGATTTCTCGAAGACGCCTGGACCGATTTGGAAAATTTTTCTTTTGTTCGAAAGGGTATACTTTCCAATTGGTCCCATGATCATCAGGTCAGGATCTGATGATGGAATCCCAGGGAAATCGAGGGCAACCTTCAAATTTTATAGGCACATAGTACTATTTTCATATATTTTCTAAATCTGTTCAAGTATTTGCATCTGATAATCATCATCTCAGGTGGATGAGCTGATGATGGAAGGTACAACTCCTCAACGGCTTGGAGTAGGCATCGACTGATTTAGTTTGTGTTCGCATATCTCTGGAACTACAAGTCCGATTTAAGTAATTCTTTTTTTGTTGTACTAAGTATTGTTTAACTTACGGAATACTGCAAGTTTCATCAAAATCGGTTCAGTAATTATTGAGATAGGGAATTTTATTAGCATATTGTGCACTTGAGCGATGTTGTTACCGGTGCTACGGATTACAAAATTTTAGTGCACATACATGTAAGAGAATGATTTATTTGACAAGAATTTGAGTTGAATATTTAAACTAAAAAGAGTAAAATAAAAAACTTTTTCAAAAAAAATGTAACCGCCTTCAAAAACAACCACAAAAAAGGGTAAAATAACCTACAAAATAACTTTTCTTTCAGAAGTCGGTGGCAAAAAAAACAATGAAATGAAAAAAAATAAAGGCACCGACTTCTGAAAGAAAAGTTATTTTGTAGGTTTTTTTACCCTTTTTTGTGGTTGTTTTTGAAGGCGGTTACATTTTTTTTGATCTAGAGCTAAATAAAAGTAAACTAGTGGTCCTTCTCCAGTGCCACCATTTTCTACATTCTACAAGAATTGCAGCCTTTCGGTTGTGTCAGGGCACCAGAGTGTGGTGGATAAAATTGTATCGAATTGAACTAATTTTGGTTAGTTCAATATCTACGATACTTTTTTAAGTGTTACCCCACACTAGGGATAACTTCCTGTATCGTGGGTGCGTTTACAAACATTGGAACTCACTTACACAAACACCAAGACCCACACGGAACAAATATTTGTATGATCTGCAACTTGTTTTTCCAGGCCTGGGCGTTTATGCATGTGTGTTTATGTTTGTAAACGCGCCCACGACACAAGAGAAATACCTAGTATGGGGAAACGTTTAAAAAAATACATGTGGCACTCGGAGCCTGCCGCGGTGAAGCTATTGCATAACATTTTTTTTTTAAAGAAAAAAATCGCTTACCGCGTATATTTAACGAGAATATAATTTATTTAAAATGTTTGTGGTGCACTACTCTAATAAAGAACTTCTTTGTTGTAGGAGAATTTTATAAGTAGGTTTCATTGTGAAAACTCCTTTTGTAGCTGGCCGTGTAGAATCAGTAAGAAAAAGTAGATCCCTCTTCGTACCTTTATGAGCACGTCTGTCCGTACCTTTATGATTGCCGAAGTCTCCCGAACTGAAACGACGTGCTGTCAAATGTGGTCAGGTTTTTTCGTTAGGTTTTTCGCGCCCGCCGCGCTCAGAGCCTGCGATAAAAGCTATGCAATAGCTTAAAAACCTCCGGTAATTCGTCATCATTATCATCATCATGTTCTACTACTGAGTAGGTATAAGCTTGGGCAATTACTTGTGTTAAATTACATAGTTAACCGGCACGGTTGCATTAATTGGTAACCCCTTTTTGCATGAAATTCGAATTCGCGACGTGTACCAACCCAATTAATGCCGGCTGTCTGAAAATATTGCAATCAGGGCGAGTATTCACAGAATTTTAATATTTAAAAGCCTTAAATGACGCGGTTGTTTCGTGTGAAACTTTGGGCCTATACGTGGTTACTATTGACTGTTCGTCTTGTGTAGTACTCGTATAAGTACAATAAGCCTTTAAAATTCCTGCAGCATAGGCCTCTACTCTGAGAGGCAGTGTGTTGTAATCCACCACGTAGGCCTAGTGCGGGTTGATATGTCGTCATAAAAAGAAAGAAAACATTTTAGTTCTCTTGCGGGCGGCGAGTACCTAATGGGCGACTCGCTGTCCGACCATGGACCATGCCCGGGTCGACGGCGCGCTGTGTTCCACGCGGGCCTCAAAGAGTGTCAGTACAGTGACGCCCCCCCCCCATAGAGGGCCAAAGCCTGCCGGGGTCGCGGGACTAACGAATTACCGTGACCCCGGAACGTAAAGGGCTATTGAAGGACACCGTGGATTTTAGTCAGTACAAGTCTGACAGTAAGGGTTGGAGGGGAAGAATTCTTTTGATGATTTTACCACGATAAAAAAAGGGGCCGTAATGAATGTGTATTATATTGGTTAACTCCACGCATATAATAATTATGTCGCATTAAGCCTGACGTTATTAATTTCGGGACCAACTAAATTATTAATTCCACATAATAATTCTAATTACTAAATATCATTTCACGGAACATTTTGAAATGAGTTCCGAATAATTACAAACTAGGCACAATATTTACAGAAAATTGTTTGCGTACGTTTTTGTTTGCACTGCTCATGTTACATTTTCGTGGAATAGGAAAATCCTATTTCCAGTATAATTCGGTACAAGTTTTTGGTCCGCTCTGAAATCTATGAATTCAGCAGAGTTATATTTATTATACAAGTTGAACTAGCTGTCGCCAGCGGCTCTGCCCGCATATAACTTGCCACGGGAACGTTATATCTACCAGGATAAACGGTATGCTGTGTGTTATTCCAGACTATATTCTATATCTGAGCGTTTTATCAAAATCTGTTCAGCGGTTCTCTCGTGATGGAGTAATAATCGTCCGTCCATCCCGCTGTTCATCCAAACATCCAAACTTTCGCATAATATTACACAGGCGTACCTGGAAGTATGAATCAAATCAAATAGGTGAGGCCATATCCAAAAATTTTAACCCAGGGTATGAAGATGCAATTTTTTACCTATCTAATGTTATGGAGCCGAAACGCACTTTCCACAGGCCTGGTCTACAAATTCAAGGTTGCTCCAGCGTGCAATGGAGAGAGCAATGCTCGGAGTCTCTTTGGCGGATAGAATTCGGAACGAAGTCATTCGCCAGAGAACCAAAGTGATCGACATTGCGCGTAGAATAAGCACGTTGAAGTGGAAGTGAACCAGCCACGTCTGTAGACGGACCGATGGTAGATGGAGCAGACAGGTGCTAGAGTGGAGACCGCGAATAGGCAAACTTAGTGTAGGACGCCCTGCGGCAAGATGGGTCGATGATTTGAAGAATATGGCTGGCAGCGGATGGATGCGGACTGCCCAGGACCGGGAGGGTTGGCGCTCTTTGGGGCTAGCTTACGTTCAGCAGTGGACGGCTATAGGCTGATAATATAATGTTATGACTTTTTTTTTTCACAACTTCTATACTCAGCTTTAGTCATGAAATAGTGAAGCGCTCCCCAACGACGCTCACCTAAACCCATCTGCATAGATATAACATACTGTACCTATGTATGTAGAAATTGTAGGCTAATGTCTGTTGTTGTAGACATTATATCCTAATCTACACTGACATTATAATGAGGAAAGATTTATATTTGTGTGTGTGTGTGTGTGTGTGTGTGTATGTAACGAATAAACTCAAAAACTACTAACTGTTTTTAGGATTAGAAAGTTTATTGCTACAAAAGATAAGTCCAGCCGTGCGAAGCCGGGACGGGCCGGTACTATACGGTTACCACATCAGAATATGATAAAATTAAGTCTTCCCGTCAAAATCTCTGACGCAGCAATTAAATACATAGGTACCTGACATTATAATGGTTGATAAGTAGTTAAGTAATACGTTTGCATAAAAAAAATATTTAATTGTAACAATTCAAGCGTAATATTGACCTTTTATGAAGGATGCGGTGCGCTGAAACAGATGAATGTGACCACTTAATTATTGTTTGTCATTATGATTAATATGTTTCTAAAACCAAAGTAGTAATTACTGTTTCTGTTTAAAATTCCATTGTTTCCGTAACAAAGAGCTAAATTCCTGACATGTCAGGAAAAATTCTAACATCCCCGTGGATAAGTGACAATCCAATATTGCCTGTCTTAACTGGTATGAGGATACAGCATTGTCAAAGTGAATAGCCTGTAGTGGTTCTGTAATCGAACAATGTGAGGGAAGAGGGAACGGCGTTTTGCAAATCGTTGTGCACCCTGCCTCTCATTCCATTGCGCTTCATACCACTTGCTTCAATTGCCCTCTGTCAAAGGAATGTTATCACCCTCTGTTCATTGATTTCTCAATTATAGTAATTTTCTGACTTTCATATTGAAGTTATTGTGAGTGATAAGACGATATTAGCATTATTTATTATATGAAATGAAAAAAAAAAGTACTGTAATGTACTTTTATTTTTGTAGTTCGTCCTGATGTCAATCTAAAATCAAAGACTTTTCGGAATATCAGTATTTAGTATTTCGATACTAAACGTGGCGATGCAGCGCTCGCACTACAACCACAATAGTAGGTATTGTTTTAATGAAGCAAAGATAATCCTAATTTATAAGTCACTAGCACTCCGCCCGCGACTTCGTCTGCGCGTGTTTCTAATTTCGAACTCGTGTGTCTAACTTCGAAATGAATTTAAATGCCCGGTCACCCTTCTTTTATGATACTTTTAGAAAATCTAAAAATTTATCCAACGTAACTTAAAAAAGGATCACATTGAAGAAACCGTCAAAGATTGAATTTCGCAAAATTTGTACCTTTGTGACTTCATTTGATTGTAAGTTTTCAAAATTAAGCCCAATGTGATGGGTTCATCTACAAACTCTCAAAGGAAAGTTAATTATAGTGACCTTTATCAATTACTAAAAGAGAAACATTTTTTTGCTTTTGCTTCAAGATTCTAACTAAACAGAACGAATAATGATTCCATACAAAATGATTTTCCGATTTTCACCCCGCTGGGGGTTGGTTTTTAGGGTTCCGTAGCCAAATGGCAAAAACGGAACCCTTATAGATTCGTCATGTCTGTCTGTCTGTCTGTCTGTCTGTCTGTCTGTCTGTCCGTGTATGTCACAGCCACTTTTTGTCGAAAGTATAAGAGCTATCCTGTTGAAACTTGGTAGAAAGATGTATTATGTGAACCGCATTAGGATTTTTACACAAAAATCAAAACAAAACAAATTTTGGGGGTGCCCCCCATACTTTGAATTGAAACTCAAAAAAAATTTTTCACCAAACCCATACGTGTGGGGTATCTATGAATAGGTCTTTAAAAATGATATTGAGGTTACTAAAATCATTTTTTTCTAAACTGAACAGTTTGCGCGAGAGACACTTCCAAAGTGGTAAAAAGTGTGTCCCCCTCCCGTAACTTCTAAAATAAGAGAATGATAAAACTAAAAAAAAATATATAATGTAGACCTCAACCAAAACTACCAACGAAAATTGGTTTGGATGAGATACAGTTAGCAGTTTTTGAGATATAGTACATTTTCAAAAACCGCAAATATAACTTTGCCATTCATACAAATACTATGAAAAACAAAGTTAATTTTATTGTTTGTGTATATTACTTACTAATCTCAATATAATTATATCTCTAATCTATGCTTGCTGCTACGGAACCCTTCATGGGCGAGTCCAACTCGCACTTGGCCGGTTTTTTGAAATACAGATAATTACGCATCCTCTATTCGATTTAGAGATTATATTTATGCCAACTTTTTAGTCTATCGAAGCAAGCACCTGCCGTATCATTTCCCAGAATTTGATCCTAATTAAGTAGTAACACTATCGAATGGTCTAATAATACAGGGTGTGATTTTTATTTCCAAAATCAGGGCATCGATTCCTGGCTAGGATTATTAAATTTTCTAAAATCCAAAGATGCAGTTTTAGTTTTCTACAAAATCGACCTCGAGGCTCCTTTCAACGTTTTTCGATATTCCTCATAGTTTCGGATATAGCCATCCACGCCCAGTTTTAAAATTCACCCTGTATAGATAAATCTGTCCATTTCGAACAATAAATGACAGAAATAGAGCGATGTTTAAAATTCAGTTGACGCTAAACGTACTAAATGAATTGTGAAATTGTGATGCAAGTGACCTTGAAAATACAGCATAAAATAATACGCTACTGGGGGAATTGCTTTCATAATATTTTTCTTTTTTAGAAAAAGTAAGGAGACAGACGCAAGGATTGAAAAGCAATCGGGACATTTTACTACCAACGTTTTTTGTCCCCTCAATATTTCTATTCGTGAGACGAGAAACGATATCGGTTTTTATTTCTCTACTGTCTCATTAAATTCCATCTCGGAAAGAGGTAATAAAATGAATAAGGAATACGTAAGGCTTTTATTAATTTATGCTAGGTTTCGTGCTGGTACGCTTTTCCATTTTTCTATTGTATTGTCTCTCACGATTTCGACTACTTTTAAGTGCCCTATTCCCTTTGACATGTTCATAATTAAATTTCCAATTTGTTTCAGTTTTTTACCGACTTAAAAAGAAGGAGGTTCTCAATTCGGCCGGTATTTTTTTATGTATGTGTACCGGTTACTCCGAGGTTTCTGGTCCGATTTGTGTGACTCTTTTTTTGTTCGATGTTACGATGTTACGATACTTTCCTTTTGGTCCCATAAAATTTAAATTTCATTTAATTTGGTTCAGTAGTTTTTATTTTATGAGCATTTTTCGGTTTTTGTGGACATGGACGATGTTATTACCGGTGCTACGGATTACAAAACTCTATTGCACATAGAAAATTATGTATTTGAAAAAGTCACGTTCTTTTACCCTTTTTTGTGGTTGTTTTTGAATTCGGTTATTTTTTTTTTTAGTTTTTGATTTCTATCGTTTAACAAAGCGAGGTCGGTACCGCGAATTTAATATTTGGATTAGAAAAAGCTCTCATTATTAAACGACTTTTATTTACTCTTAGTTACGACTGATATTTGTCTAGTGAACTCAAAGCAGCTAAATCGCTTTCGATATTTGCCGTGAACAAGTTTTGCACAATATCGTGTTGTTGGCTCAGTAACTTGATCTGCGAATATGGAGCTGCACGGGGACCGGTTGCTATCTACCGTCTGCAAGCTTGGTACTGCACAATATGTCGAAACTTGTATATTACCTAACACGTATTATAGTTATCGGAAGCTTTTCCTTTGGTGTAGAAGTACCAAAGTATTGAAACCTACCCACCCAGGAAGATTACAAAGGCAATGGAATGGCGGATTAGTGATCCACACCAGTCGTTTGCGGGTTTTGGAAATTGAGATGCCTACTTTTTTATACGCCTTCGTCGCGAATCGTAAAGATTTTAAAATTGAGATAGGTACTGACTAAAAAATAATGCAAATGCGATCAAATTATTGTTGTAAAAGTTAGTCCTTTAAGGTCCAGGGTAGCCCGCGAAATTCTAAAATTTCTTGGGTTTTTTGCAATTTGCAGGCCAGTGCTAGGTTGTATGTTGATTAAAATATTGATCGCGACTGTAAGACGTATGTAGTTACAGAATTATTATCATCAAAATCACCAATACAACCCTCCAAGTTCATAAAGCTTCAGGAACAAAAAAATAACATAAGAAGTCATTCCTGAAGCTTTATGAACTTAGAGCGTTGTACTGATGATTTTGTTGATTATAATTCTGTAACTACATACGTCTTACAGCCGCGATCAATATTTTAATCAACATACAACCTAGCACTGGCCTGCAAATTGCAAAAAACCCAAGAAATTTTGAATTTCGCGGGCTACCCTGGAGCATTCACCTTAAGTGTAAATTAATGGCAAACCATACGTAAAAAATATAAATGCTGCATTAAAACTACAACCATACATACTCACTCGTTTTTGGCTTTGATGCTATTTTCTCAGAGGGTGTACACTGTAGGTATAAGTAAAATGGAAATGTAAAATTCATCGATTTGCCCGCATTTCCACTAGACTTACGGATCAAAGAGAAAACGCCTGCGTCATTTATATTCCATAACACGTTTCATACACGACGTTCATCCCACTTGCCACATAACATTTGTTGTTATTGTCAGACCAGATCATGTGGGCGTGTGTTAGACAACTTTCCAATGAATAACTTATTTGTTTGGTAATTTATTATCAAAAAACACAAAACAGATAAGTATATGATAACCATATATCGGAATAGGTAGAGCTGTTTTATGCACTTGCCATAGGTAAGAATAATATGGATATTCCCCGAGTCCCGGGGTTCGGAGTGAGACAACAAGTTATTGTTGGTAAAGAATTGAATTCTAGTGGCGCAGAAAGAGACTACAACAGGTGCGTCACTCTAGCGACAAAAACATCGCGCTATTGTTTTTCTAGTATCAGTCGGAATCCTGTGGAATATCCATATTAACATCAATGTTTGCGGTCAATGAACCTAAATAGCTCTACCTATTCCGATCTATGATGATAACATTTATACTAATACCCATTATAAAACTGAAGAGTTTGGTTGAACGCGCTAATCTCAGAATAGTCTATTAATCGAGGAACACCACGATAAGAAAAGGCTATAGGAAACCACGGGGAACAGCTACTAAAATACTAAACTTATGGGCCTACCACACGCCCAAGCTTTACCACAGTTTTACCTGCGCAAGCTTCTCCCATGAAAAAACAATAGGTACACGGTCGGCAACCACAGATATAGATATATCTAGATAACGCAAGTATCACGATCAGTATGAAAACCAAGCGTGCCATTTTTTGACTACCTGTCACAAAAACGATTTAATCATGGGATAACCAAATCGATTGAAATACTCCCCCGCTTACGGTGCCCCCCTCGGCACATTACATTTTTAAGTTTTAAGTTGGTTACATTTTTAAGTTTTTATCTGACTGAACTCAAGCTATTTTTAAGCTATTGCATAGCTTTTATCGCAGGCTCTGAGCGCGGCGCGGCGCGAAAATCTTAACGAAGAAACCTAAGGAATATCTAAATACCTGACACCGTCGTCTAACGTCGTTTCAGTTCGGGAGACTTCGGCAATTATAAAGGTACGGACAGATGTGCTCATAAGGGTATGGACAGACGTGCTCATTACTAGCACGAAAGCATGCTTTTATTAAGGGAGAGAGAAAGGGAGAGGGAGGAGAACGTTTCTTGACGTTTCACTTGATTGACGTGGCTGACCATAGCCTAATTAGTACATTAATTGCATTAATTTTTCCATAATTGCATAAGTTGATAAAAAATACTATGCAATAGCTTTACCGCGGCAGTCCCCGAGTGCCACACGTATTTTTTTTAACGTCTAAGTCATCAAATGAGTCCTCCCTCCCACCCAGGGCAGGGCAGGAGGGACTGTCAGACTTGTACTTTCTAATATCCACGGTGTCCTTCAATAGCCCTTTACGTTCGGGGCCATGGTAGCCCGTTAGTCCCGCGACCCCAGGTCTGAACTCAAGCTAACATAATATTCTCAACTTATATAACATTCAGAATTTCAATTCTATTATTTAGTTGACTTATGCAAAATTTTATTTTCTATTTCAGTAGAAGAAAATGGGAAGTGTAATGTTTTAATTAAGTATTATACCTATACCAACATCATTATATTTTGTAAGGCACTTAAAGCCCCGTTCCACACGACGTTTTTCGCCCGTAGCATTGAAAAGAAATCGTGTCGTAACACTCCTAACATTGTCTAGTCAGTGCGACTTTTATTGTTCCTTGTGGTATGTCAATGCCACAGGAAATTGAATCGGATCGTGTAAATCAGGCTTAAGCTTTGATGCCCACAGCTTTGGACGAGTCTTCTCAACAACATTCTTTTAGTTATGTGTTGTTAACGAAAATCCCAAACATGCTCGCCTTTATTACGTGGACTTAAACATTATTGGACAAAATATGGGGGTTCTATAGACACCTCTGTGTAACTTTTTGGGGATTTCATGAGTGGTGTTATGTCAGTTAGGTACCGGTAAACGCATCAGTATTGTATTATAATATTGTTTATCTACTCTCATATAGTTAAATTCAAAATACAAAACTCAAAACGAGTTTATAATGACGTACTTTACACACAGTATATCGAAATGAAATTAAAAAATTAAATTATGACACTATTTCTCTAACAAAATAATGTTATAATAAATTTTTTTTTCATTACGATACAGATTACAGATCATAGATACATCCATTTGATTTTTTATCTGTGGCTGCGCGCGCTGTGGCCTATGCGCGGTGATAACAGGAATTTTGGCGCCATAATACTGTGTCAATCTGTATCTTTTATTTGATAAATTCGTGTTCAATGAAAGTAGATAAAGTAGTGTATGAAGCTGTACATAACTAGGTATTATACACTCGAGTGATACTTTTAAAAAACTCGCTTCGCTCGTTTTTTAAACTCACACTCGTGTATAATACCCCTCATTATGTACCAGTTTCATAAACTACTATACTCTTTCACGCAAAAAATATTAACGGATTTGGATAAAACATGACACAGACAGATTGCATCCTGGCAATAAAGATTTTTAATAAGCTTCCATCACAAATCAGACAGCTGCCTATAAATAAATTTAAACATGCAATATTTTCTTGGCTTCTGGACATGTGTTTCTATTCTGTTAGCGAATTCCTTGATTATAAGATTTAATAACTTTCCACCAATAATATGTATTGTATAATAATATAATATAAATTTTAATAATTATAATAGTATTGTAAAAGTATAATGATTATTGTGTAATTTAAATTAATTTTAGTATATTAGTCTTATTATTGTAAAATTGTAATATTTCTACACCGGCAACTGTAGTATATGCGAACTAATCTATGTTATAACGTCTATGTGTAGCTACCATAAATACTATTCAGAAATAAATGATATTCTATTCTATTCTGGATTAACACATAGGATATATTTTATCCCCATTTTATGTTTCTCGTGGGATAAATTTTCAAGTTGTAGCGAGCTAAGACGCTGCAACAGCTAGTATCAACTTCAAATACACTTAGTGACTGGCTCGAGGTGGCGCAAGAAAATACTACCTACTTGGAAGGTCCTTCCCTAATAGTGGGAAAACAAAGGCTACTAAAAAAAGCTTGGCTTAAAAAAGTTAGTTTTGCCGGCAGCTTCGCCTTATGACTTTCTAGAATTTTACCACGACTTTTTTTTTTCTTACAAAAAAGACGTCCCCACACTAGGAATTTCTCCTGTATCGTGGGTGCTTTTAGAAACATAGAAACTCACAGACACAAACACAGAACGGAAAAACTACTTGTAGATCATACAAATATTTCCTCCGTGCGGGAATCGAACCCGCGACACACAGCGCAGCAATCCAATCGCTCAACCACTGCGCTACGCTACGGTATAATACAAATTATCCCATGTGTTGATCTGGGTTGAAAAATTACATATTTGCATAGGTTTAGCTTTCATTAAAATTTCTCCACTCTTTACTTAGGTATTTGTAATATTTCACGTTTATAATATTAGTAGGATAAGTTAGGGTTAATATTTTATTGACTGTTTCCACCGAAATGGGGTTAGAACGCCGGGTGACGTCGGTATCGCGGCGTCATCATTCGATCGGTCACTTTGTCTGCGGTATGTCTCGGGGTCGAAGGGTATCTGTCTCTATCGACTATATGCTTTTACATTCGCATTATTAGTAGCAGGCAGCAGCAAATTTTATGTATCTATTATTCTATTTTAATTTTTATTTACACACAATAAACAACACAGTTAAATGACATAATAATTAAGTACAAGGGTACTGAGGCTCTGGCACGACTTTTTACGTTTTTGTGAAGTAAAGTAAACGGCAACTTGGATTGAAAAAAAATTGGTTCCTTGTTCGTACACTAGAGGTGTTCAATTGTAGACTTATCATCTTTCATACATCCCATCCATCCTGTCTTTAGTCTTCTGCTGGATTTTCTGTGCATTATTCTGGAAAAATAAATAGTTTGCTATAGTCCGTACTCTCGCAAAACGGTGACGAAAGATATCGTGACGAAACCTACCGTCCTTGAACCAAACATTCGAAGATCATCTACCAAGCCGCTCTGGGCCCGCGTGTTAGATTAAAACCCACCCCCTCTTACAGAGAGAAGGCCTGAGACCCAATAGACGACAACATTATAGGCTGATTGATAAACTTCGTATAATAACTTCTACTGTAATAACGGAAGCGTCAATGAACCCATTTGTCAACAATAAGCAAAGCATCTGTCAACGATCACTTGAAAAAACTTTTGGCATACGAAAAAATCTTCGTGAAAATTAATTTTCAATAATACATAATTTGTTGTCGCTATTGTCTTGTATATTTAATTTAATTATTGTATATTAAATAGCGTGCAAATGAATTCGACGATGATCTTTACATGCAGTTTGATAACAATATATTGAATTACTTTTCTGCGAATATCTTGTTTTCCTGGCATATATCTTTATTTATTTACTCTAGTTCTCTAGAGAGGCACTGGCACATTGGTCAATACGATTGCGATATGATTATTGCCTACCTGTATTAGTTTATCCTTACCGTCACCCTTGATTAATCGTAATATTGTCTTACAATGTGTACCAGTGTCACGGTATAGCACTGAAATAATATACGTTATACAAGTAATTAGAACTAAAAAGAAATTTCATTATTATGTAAGTTATTCAAAATGATTCTATAAAATTGATATTTTATTATGTCGTCTCAACTTGCTTCATATATTTTTCAATATTGGGGTGAGAATAATGTTAAACAAAAACCCGTTTCTGTTCGAGGGGTGTTTCACAGAGCGTGTTATTCATACAGTTAAAGCAGCTACTGCGCACGATTTCTCAAAACGTTCCCAGAATTCTCTCATGCCGCATGAAGGCACCGTCAAAAAACCCTAAAAATGTTCGCACATAATAATGCTACACATGTATATGTATTGACATTGAAATGTGTCCGAGGTTATTGGCTCCGACCCGTCTTATTATGAAGACGGAGGCACGTGCGACCCTGCAAACTCAGAAATTGAATGAATTGTGAAAATGTATGAAATATCTACAGACGTATATCTACGTGTTTTATGTTTACATATCGTCGTGGTCATGCTAATCAATAGATAAAATATACATATTGTCAGTGCAATAATTGAGCGAACCTGATACCGCACCGCATTGTACCCTTCTCGTTATTTCGGACGAGATTGATCAATGGCCGTTAGTGAATCTCCCCTCCGGCTTTCTACACGCAACTATCTGTTTCGGAAGTGCAACTTATTTTTGTGTCCCCGGTTTTCTACTCATCGTAATATTCGTAATTACGCATACGAATTTTATATCTCCCTAGTTTTAAAGTTGTTAAGTAAAGACTTTGCTGCTTTATCCGAGAGACAGCGGAACTACCCTCCAATACTTCCAACTGAAGGGGAGGTCCATTCTCTTTATGAAACTTTAAAGTGGAACGTGCTTAAAGTTTCAGAGCTTTAGAACTAAAGGTAGTGAGTACTCTTGGTAAAGGTTTGCCAAGATTTTTTGATGATTGGAGTCGTGTAAGGAGCAGCGGAAATCGATATGCAAAGTAGGTTGGTTAGCAATGTGGTGTGGAGGTCGCAGGCTATGCGTGCCTATGATCGATGGTGTTGCGTGCGTTGAGCGCCAAGCGCCGTGAGGTCGCGGGCCCGCTGGCTCGCTCCGTGCGACCCTCATCCAGCACCGGTAGAGCGCCGTGACGTGGCTTCTCTTTGTTCCACGCCGCCCGGCGACGCCACCATTGCCTCCACCGCCTCCATCGCTTCATATCGCGACGCCGCGCCTACCTCTCATTGCGCATGCTCAGCGCGGTTCTCCTGCGTCCCCACTACGTCATAATTTAAAATGATATGCGGTTCGGTGTAGCGTACATTCTCTCTGTACGTCGTCACTGTCGGGATTGTGGCTGATACGAGCGTTTCAATAGTGAAGGCAGCGCCCGTCGCCGTGCTGTAGCCGCTCGTGGTCCCGCCGGTGTTAGTTAGGAGCTGGGAAAGGAGCGCGCGGCAGCGTCGGTATCGATCTGAGCGTTTCGTGTGCCCGCTCGTGCACGACGCGACGTTCTCTCGGGATATTCGCCCAGTGGTCGCCGTCGGCGCCGGCCTTGCTGCACTGTTTACGCGCAGTGTATATTTATTTCCTCCGCGCGATCATGCTCACCGGAGCTAATTGATAAGGCGACACACGCATCCGCGAGCGCATCTCCGAGCCGTACCGGCCCTCGACGTTTTCCATCAATCCCGAACCTGCTAAACTTCAGGTAAGTCTAGTTTTTAGCTTCCAACGTGCCCGAACTTTATTTATTGCATTTTATTTTTTAGCGATCGGAGCGAATGTTTGAAAAGTTTTTAAAACTAATCGTTCATTTCGTTAGGCTTTCTAGTTGCTATTTTATTAAATTTCTTAAATTTTGTGATCCTATTTCGTTCTATGTGTGTAATCTGTGTATAAGACGTGTTCAAATATTTCTATTGAGTGTTTAGCCGGCCATCTGGTTTATATTCTAAAGTTAGATTGTAAAATCGTAAACCACAGGGAATCATCGGTACATAGGTATTAACCGGATGAGCGGTTTGTTGAACGCTTTCCATCCTAACCATTCTGAACAAATTCGAGTCGAGTTTTTGTACAAATAATCTTATTTTGTGGTAAAGCTTTCGTTATACTGAACATTTGGAGAAAGCTACGTTAAAAATACACTCGGAAAATATTTGAAAGGGCTTATACACGTGAGGTATTTCTTATTCATACTGCGCATGTCTTTCAAGTTTATTTGTCATACATCTGTACAATGGAATTCCTAAAATCGGTAATAGGTGGTGGTTTACTGGGAGCAATCTTCAATGGAGAGTGTAGGTACCTACTTTACTTTTCAATCTAAATTAGAGCGAAATCGTTTCTTGTGATTGAACCGTACGTGTTGAATGGCTCAGCAGTGAAATGGAGTGCCGACCTCTACTGAAGTCCCTTTTTAAGTGTACACAGAGCCTCTTTACCCGCAAAGGCTGTTTAGCCACATTTTTAGACAGAGGGTGAGGAAAGGAAAACAACAAATACTAGTTAGTGGAATTTATACTTTGGATATTCGAACAAGGTCATTGAAATCTCTGCAGTATCGTTTCAAAGAAAGATAATAGGGTGTTTAGCCGTGTCTAGGTCACGTTGTTGTCTAAGATTGTTATGTACCTATGTATATAACTATGTAGTACCTACCTATTTGAAGTTCATAGTTTCTTCGTGCTGTTTCAATTATCACTCCTACTGTGGATACACAATATCGCTATAACCATTCGCTAATCCAATAAAAGTACAACAAATGCAAAAAAAAAAAGTACAAATGTTTTGCTAACCCTACAGTTATCACAATCTGTTCAACGGTGCGCATGCGTCACCATCGCTATAAAAACGGCTACTAAAATGTCTCGCCACTGCATATTGACAGTCTTTTGTATACCGAAAATATGTTCTAAGAAAATTGCTTGTACTTTGTATACATTTGTATGGAAATTGGGCCTTATGGATGTGTGATGATATCTTTTAATAGCGGAGTTTTGGGTGCGGGACGCGCAATTTAAAGTAATCTTACAGTATTTTTGTGAAGATTTCAATTTACTTTGAACAGTAAATACCGAGTTACATGTAAATGCATTTCTGTATTTAGATTTACGCAGTGCTTCCTAATTTTAAATTGAAATTTTAATTATCAGAAATCAATGGCATATGCCTTCGATTTTCGCGTTAATAGTATTTAAATGTTCGTATAAACGACCATTAACGCGATAATCAACGGCATTTCCCGTTAGTGTGGCCCTAGTGTTAGAGATGTTTTGTCTGTCTGTCTGTGGGTGGGTAATACTGAAGGTTTAAATATTAGGAACAACACGAGAGTTTATGGTAATTATAAATTGCTAAATAATGATTAGCCTCTTCGATCCTCACGGGATCAGTGCGGCGAAAATCCGCCAGTAGAAGAGCCTTTTGATTATCAACTAATTGTTATGAAAAAACCCATATTAAAAAAAAAAAGTACATTTTTATCTGGCATTAAAAACAAACGAAATGCAATGAGCCAATAAATCAATTAAAGTCTTTTTATCAATAATTTGCACCTATCATTTGATCAAGGGGTTAAAAAGCCACAAATAACAGAATCATTAAATGAATTGCGAATAAAATTCATAAAATGGAATGTTCCATTTTATTGCTCAAGCTATAGAATCTTACTTAATTTATGTATGTATGTATATGCGGAAGTTTGTGAGGATAGATGGATGTATATTTGTTACTTTTTCATACAAAAACTTCTGAACGGATTTTGATGAAAGGGTACATAGCTGTCTGTGTAGCCAATTTCATTTAACCCGTAAAATATCCAGATTACAGGTTATTTTAACACATTTTTTTTTTCGTGGTAAAATCATCAAATGAGTCCTCCCACCCCGGGCAGGGCGGGAGGGACTGTCATACTTGTACTGACTAAAATCCACGGTGTCCTTCGATAGCCCTTTATGTTCCGGGGTCACGGTAATGAGATAAGTCCCGCGACCCCGGCAGGCTTTGGCCCTCTAGAGGGGGGCCCCGTCATTATGCTGACGCTCTTTGAGGCGCGCGTGGAACACAACGCGCCGTCGACCCGGGCATGGTCCATGGTCGGGCAGCGAGTTGCCCTTTACTCGCAGCCCGCATGCCCGCGCCTACGGTGACCGGAGATCGTCTTGCGACGTCCGTCGCCGTGGGCGCCAACCACCGCGGGTGGGGCGGAGGGAGGACATTGTCCTCTCTCTCTCGCGGCGCGCCTCCTCCTTCGCGAACATTACTGCTTCGCAGAAGGAGGCGACCGCTTCCCACTCCGTCTCGCCCCGCAGCATGGTTGCAACCAATGCCGGGCGCGAGAGGTCTCCGCCTATCGCCGCCGTGAGGACACGTCGGTGCTCTGCCCAAGCGGGGCAGTCTTGCACCGTATGCTCTACTGTGTCCTCCGGGCGATCTTCGCAGTGGTGACACCCAGGCGTTTCCTCCTTTCTCCTTAGACACAGGTACCTCCCGAAACATCCGTGTCCGGTGAGGACCTGCGTCATGCGGTAGGTCAGGACGCCGTGACTCCTATCCAGCCACTCCTCAAAGAGGGGTCTTACCGCCGCGATTGCGGCGTGCCCATGGTTATTTTAACACATAGGACATTTTTATCCCATTATATCGTATCCGTGGTATAATTTTCAAGTCACACGTAGGTCCCAGTAGCACAGTAGTGTAGTAGTGGGAAGAGCTAAGCCCGTTTTTTTTAGAAGAAATATAAAAAGAAAAACCTAGGTTTATCGGTATTGTTCAAAATTCGAACAGCTTTCCGCTTTTATAGGTACACTAGGTTAGTTGACAAAATTCAAAATTCGGTTTGCGCAATCTCCGATGTTTTGACCTTTACAATTTTGGACTAGTTCGCCCTCGTTTTCTCCAAAGGTTTAATTTTTTCAGCTATTCGCTTTTAGCTGTTAATATTCGATACACTTTATATTTTTCGGTTAACGAGTTTAAACTGGAGTTTTAGAAAAGTACTCGGTGCTTGGTGTGTATTTTCTATTTACTCAGAATTTTGACATACACTACAGTACTGTTGGAAATGTGTCACTCTTCTATTATTGATGTCAATGAAAATGATGAACTTATTGATCAGAAAACAAATAAAAAAAGATCTAGGAGCTGTTAATGTGTTTGAAAGTTCTTTAAAGTTTGACATCTTCAATATATCATAGTGTAAAAGTATTAAGGTAAAAAACACTACCAGCCTTACCACAAAAACTTAAACATCTGTTGAATACCTACTTGTCTAAAGAAAGTGTGACTGCAAAACGGAGCTTATTTCAACGTCATAATCTTTTTTTTTTTTTTTTTAGGGTGGCAAAATCATCAAATGACTAGACTCTTACTGACTAAAATCCACCCGTGTTCCGTCGGATGCCCTTTACGTTCCGGGGCCACGGTATCCTGGATTAAGAAAAATCCGCGACCCCGGCAGGCATTTGGCCCCATAAGGGGCCCCGTCGGTGACGCGTGAAACACGACGCGCCACCGACCCGGGCTTGGTCCTTGGTCGGTCGGCGAGCATACCCATTACTCACCGTCCGCAAGCCCGCTCCGCCGCTCTGCCTTCAGAGGGACACGCGTTGGAGCGTCCACCCGACAGGCTATTTGCATACGGGCAAAGAAACCCCTTAGGCACACAGTGCCTAAGGAGAGTTTTTGCCCGCATCCCAGGGCGCACCGGCCCAAAAAACTGGTCTTCCCCCCGGACGTATCCGAGAGGGAACTCCAGTCCACGGGCGCACGTGGAGGTTTCCTGTCTTAGCACCCCAACGTCATAATCTGAATTTTTTTAGGCAAGTGTTCAACAGACGTTTAAAAGTTTTTGTGGTACGACGGTTAGTTTCTTTACAGTCTGTTGAACTCGGTTAAAAATATATAGGTAGCATTTTAACGAATAGTTTACTTAAATATTGATCTAAGGTCTCGCCTTGAGGGGGTCAAAAATTACCTACATTCGTTTTTCAAAATCAGTAGCTCGGGGCTAGCTTATAAAAGCGATAGATCGCGGGACCGTCTACACAGATAACCGTGAACCTAGAACGTAATGGTTATTGAAGGGCCACCGTGTATTTTAGTCAGTACGAGTCTGACAGTCCCTTTCGCTCTACCCAGGGCCGGAGGACTGACTCATTTGACGATTTTACCACGATAAAAAGGAAATAAAGCTACTCAATATATCCGTGGTTTATTAGCACAGTCAATAATGCAAGTAGTACTTACATAATTATTTGTATTACGAGTGATGTAGTCGAGTTACATACCTTCGCTTGGTTTAGGCGCAAAAAGCCTCATTTTCAAAATGGCAACCGAGTTGCAAAAGGACAAGTTCTCAAAATGGCAAATTCTCATAAAGCCTGATTTTCAAAATGGCAAATTCTCGAAAGGCCTAATTCTCAAAATGGCAAAAGATCAAAATAGAAAATTTTCTACAATTGGAAGTAGGTATATTCTTAGAATAAAAGATTTCTACTCTTCGATTTAACTAAATTGCGTAAAGCCATGCGAAAAAATACATTTCCAAGAATTATACCTAAGTACTGCCAATTGCAGAAAATCTTCCATTTTGATCGATTGCCATTTTGCGAATTACTTAGGCCTTTCGAGAAATGCCATTTATTACCTTCTGTATGTAACATTAATTAACTCAAACTGCCTGACGTTAAGGGCGTTTGTATAATTTCTTTAATTAAACGCTATAATAGCGGCACTACAAAAAATAAGAAGTGAAAACGTTTGACCTTTGAGAAAACTAATATAGTAACTTCATTTATAAGTTCACTCGGGCTTACTAAATAGGTAGGCAACGACTTCAAGTTTATGTGATTATATAATATAATAAAATATTTGCGCTTTTCTCGTGGCAAAATAAACCATTCCATTTTACTTTTCGTTCAATGCTGATTTAAGCATTTTCTCGAATTCAACATGGATTAACTATACCATATTTTAAAATTAATATACGTTTTCTATTGGATTGTTGGGGATTGCTGACACGCATTTTTTTGTGTAGTCTATTTTATCACCACTGCTCTCGAACGGCAAAGCAAAATATCGTGAGTAAACCGGTATGTCCTGCAACCAAAAATTCCGAACCAAAAAACCGAAGATGCTGGCCGGCTTGTGGATTATGGCCTATTCGAGGTTATATCCCATAAAATAAAAAAATAGGCTGTAATGAATGATACTCTTAAGCAGATATTTGACTCCACAGCTGCTTATAGAGCGATAAAGGAATGGATCTGAAGCAAATCGGGATGCTTTAAATCCGAAGAAATTCACATCCCGCACAAAGCCTGCATTGTTGATAAAATAAGCTGACTCAGAGAATATGCCTATGTCCGAGCAGTGGAACCGTTATATTAGTCTATGGTCATTACTAGTATCGAATGCACTGACTTCTTTCCACTTCAGTGACTCTAAGATACAAGAATCGAAGATCGAGATATTCAATCACTCAAAGTATACTAACATGCTCTCTCCTCGGTACCCGTGCGGAGCGGACGTGTTTTAAGTTGTGCGAGTGAATCTTTATTCCAAATTTCTAAATAAGTTTTTCTAAATTAAATTATTAAAGTGAATTGCTATGAAACTCGGACCCTCCTGTTTCTTCTTGAAGCTTTGTCCATAAGAGGCAGCAGCCATATTTGTTCGTGTCGGAAGTCTCGCTCTGCTGGCTAACGGTGAGTCAAGATTTGGGATCTCGAGAAATCACTCGCTGCTTGGCTTGGATTCGATCCATAGTCGTCTTGCATACAAGTCCACCGTACTATCCGCTACGCCAAATCAACGTAGACGGCGGCGACCCAAATACTCACCTGTATCTGCTACGTGGCTACGAACTACGTCTACGCGTGCTACGTCACAGCGGGTCTGCTACGAGTTTGTAAAGAGTACCTACTACGCGACGAGCAGCTGCTACGCCCTAACCCAATTGCTTGCTACAGTTCGTGGATCTAATACGTCGTTTAAATAACATATATTAAAAAGAACTCTTTGTTTACATAACATAATTATGAATAAACTTAGACGTACGCCGCCGCCAACTCCACGAATAGAAGTCCAGCGAGCGACATCTAACCCTGAGATTGCCGATATTCCAATGGATGCCGAGTTTGTTAATTTATCCCAACCAGCAAAACGACCTCGATCTGAGTCTAGTCCTACAAACGAGCTCGGGGACTTTAAGGAGGAAATACGCGCAATGCTCACTAAATGGAACAACAAACAGGAAACTAACTTAAAGAGCTTCACGGATAAA
The DNA here is from genome assembly GCA_950005045.1 of Agrotis exclamationis. Classification (NCBI taxonomy): domain Eukaryota; kingdom Metazoa; phylum Arthropoda; class Insecta; order Lepidoptera; family Noctuidae; genus Agrotis; species Agrotis exclamationis. Next base: position 23,218,289 of record OX465416.1, on the reverse strand, counting down.
ATAACAAAGGAACTAGCAGAATTACGATCACAGAACGAAAACTTGCAGAGTATTAAATTGGAAATTGAAAATTCAGCAGAAGTGATTAATGAAAAATATGATGAAATAATTACAAAGATGAAAAAGCTGGAATCTGAAAGGTATGAGCAGAGAAAACATATAGATAGTCTGGAGAAACAAATACAGGATATGCAGGAACACCGACGATCGGCCGTTATTGAGCTGCGGAATATTCCTCCCAGGGAACAAGAGAATTGCAACGATCTGGTCAAAACGATTATTGATGTCTGTAAACCCTTACAAATAACCGTAGAACCTTCACATATACGAGACATTTATAGAGTACAGGGTAAACAGGGCCCCTCTAAACAAATTGTCGCGGAATTCCACTCAGTTACAGCGAAAAATAATATCCTTCTTGCCGCCCGTAACTTTAATAAAGGAAAGCATGCTACAGAGAAGTTACACAGTGGGCATATTGGCTTGAATGGTGAGCGCGTACCTATATATATTGCTGAGCGTCTACCGGCGAGGTCAAGACAACTCTTTTACGAAGCCCGAAAATTTGCCAAAGCTCAGGAGTTTGCATATTGTTGGTCGGCTAACGGAAAAGTGTTTCTTCGAAAGAAAGAAGGAGACAAGTCAATACGTATTAACTCAGAAAAATGTTTTCACGAGATATTGCATGCACCTACACAGTAATCTCTCTTTAGTTAAGATAGTCTGTTTTCTGGGTTTCTTTTTATTATATACTTGTCTCACTAATCTGAAATCCGTTAATCACAATCTTTATACTTTAGAGTATGCCCTCCTGCTACACAACAAACACACAACACACACAAAACACACATCGCTGTACAAACATAAAACTTGCCTAGTGACAATTAATCTTTTATGTGATATATTATTCGTAGTGTGGGATAGATGTTTTATTGTTATTATTTTTGGATGCCAAACATACCGGTTTCGTGATTATTGCCAAGGTCCAAATGTGATACTTAATGGAGTGCTTTTATTTATAAATAAAAATGAATGATTTTAATGAAATTATAAATCATCTGGACTCATACGGGTCAAGTGAAGTTTATAACTGCTCGCCACACAGATGTTTTCAACTTTTAGGTAGCCACAAGGAAGGTATTAATATCCTACATTTTAACATACGTAGCATTAATAAAAACTTTAATAACGTGCTAGTCTTGTTATCCACATTGCTAACGAGGTGTGACGTAATAATTTTCTCTGAGTGTTGGTTAAGTAAAACGTCGTTTATTCCCCAAATTCAAGGATATTCGGCCTATTCTACAAGTAAAATTATTAACCAGAATGATGGCTTAGTGATATACATACGCTCGGAGCTGAAACATAATGTCATGGAGCCTGAATTTATGGAAGCAAACTGCCTTGTTAGTAAATTAAATTCCGAAACAGTAATTGTAGCACTATATCGACCACCATCCTTTAGACATACAGATTCCTTTTTAGATAGCCTAAATAACGTCTTAACCTCATTATCTGCGTATAAAAATGTGATTCTAGTGGGAGATATTAACATAAATATAAGCCCAAGTAACATTGATCCGCATTACAATGAATATATGAACTTAACTGCATCGCATGGACTGCTACCGGCTTACACTTCTCCCACTAGGGAAAACAATTGTCTGGATCACACGATGATAAAAGTTCAAAGTTCAGTGATTTCTTGTATTTTGGATACACACATTACCGATCATGCACCTATATTAGTATGTTTAAAAACTAACCAGAGAACACCTAAAAGATCCAGATTAGTAACGAGAATCGACCATCCTAAAGTACTCTCAGAAATATCCAACACGGATTTTAGTCCTGTGTTATTGTCCAAAGATCCGAATGAAGCTACTGATCTTTTAATAAAAACCATTACCTCAATAGTACAAACAAATACTAAAAACAGACTTGTCCCTTCAAAAATGGTAACAATAAAGCCCTGGATCACACAGGGGCTACTTAAATGCATTCGGAATAGGGATAATTTGCACTTGAAACATAAAAAATTACCAGAAAATTATACCCTGAAAATCACATACCTCCGTTATCGTAACTTCTGTAACAAGTTATTAAATCGACTTAAAACTAATTATGAGAAGAATGAGTTTACTAAAGCCAAAAACAATCCTAAGGCAACATGGCAAGTTATAAATGATGTTATTAATAAGCAGACTTCTAAACCTCCGCCCACAGAACTGTTGACCCTATCTGGACCTGACGAAAAGTCCTCAATAAATGCAGTTAATGAATTCTTCGCAAATGTTGGCAAAAATCTTGCGGAAAGACACCTAAACACAAATACTTGCGATAAACATGTTCCTTTCCTCAGGGATGATGCACAGATGAATTCTCTTGCGCTTCTTACCCCGGATTTTGATGAAGTTGAAAGAATCATAGTGAGTCTGCGTACTGATTCTGCCGCAGGGTGGGACGGAATTCCAACTAGGATTATAAAAGCGAATCGCCAATTCCTCGTACCTGCTATCGTACACATATGTGACCTATGTATCTCCAATGGAGTATTTCCAAGGTCCTTAAAGAGAGCTATAGTGCATCCTATTCACAAGGGTGGAGACAGAGACAGTGTAAATAATTATAGACCTATATCTGTCCTTCCAGCGCTTTCAAAAATATTGGAAAAGGTTCTAAACAGTCGTCTCGTCAATTTTATGGATGAACATGGCATTTTGTCAAATAACCAATATGGTTTTCGCAGAAAGAAATCTTGCGAGGACGCTGTTGCTGCCCTTGTTGATAGTGCTGTTAATACTCTGGATGAAAGGTCTAAGTGTCTGGGTATTTTCTTAGATTTATCCAAGGCATTTGACACTGTCTCTGTCCCTATCCTGTTGTCTAAATTAGAGAGGATAGGAGTGAGGGGTCCAGCACTGGCAATCTTTAAGAGCTACCTATCGGAAAGGACACAGTGTGTCAAGATAGGCGCATACGTTAGTGACGAACACTCACTGTCTTTCGGAGTACCCCAAGGCTCAATTTTAGGGCCTACCCTTTTTCTTATATATGTGAACAGCCTGTGTAATATATCCATCCCATACACCAACATATATACCTACGCAGATGATACCGCTTTGCTCGTGCATGGGCTGAACTGGAGAGAAGTTCAAGAGAGAGCGGAGTTTGCAATGGGTATCGTGATGTCTTGGTTAGGAGCCAATATTCTTTCTCTTAATATTGATAAAACAAAATACATTCCGTTTTCAATACAATCCCGTACCCAGCCAGATGACGCATTTATTATTAGGGCCCACACTTGCAATGCGCAAGTTGACCAATGCCCCTGCCCTCCTCTAGTCAGAACAACACAGGTCAGGTACCTTGGTATCATAATAGATAATCTGATGTCCTGGAAGGAGCAAATTGACAGAACGTCTGGAAGAGTGAGAAAACTCATAGCGATTTTCAAAAGTCTGCGCCATAGTGCAGACTTAGGTACGCTTCGGATGGTCTATTTCTCACTCTGTCAGTCAGTACTCACTTTTGGTATTACGTCTTGGGGGGGTGCTCCAAAAAGTTATTTTATCAGGCTGGAAAGGGCGCAGCGAGCTGTCCTCAAAGTTATGACTTTTAAACATTTCCGTTATGGCACCTTTGCATTGTATCAAGACTGCAAAGTCATGACTGTGAGACAGCTCTTTGTGTTAAACACTATATTGCGCAAGCATGGTTCTCTGGAGTACAATACTGGTCATTTGGCAAAGAGGAGATGTAAATATGTTTGTCCCACAGTAAGTTACAGAACTAAGTTGGCAGAAAGACATTTTCGGGTATTAGGTAGTCGAATTTATAATGCAATTAACTTACATTGTGATATCTATGGTTTAAATAAGTTCGATTGTAAAAAGAAAATTAGTCAATGGCTTGCTGCTCGTACATACGAGGAAATAGAAAAGTTACTGGGAAAGTTTTACTGACTAGACCACTCACATATACACCGCACAAACATACGAAGCAAAAACGACACATATACACAACACCAAACACAAACTTACACACAATACATACACACGACACCAACACACAATACACACACACACGACACTTACACACATCACATACACAAGTCACAATCATGCAAGTACCAACTACGAACCAAAATCCTAGTGAGATGCTATACTGTTTTACTCTTATTTTTTTATTAATCTTTAAGTTTTTTTTAAATGTTTTGTTTTTCTGTTTTCCTCTAACTTTGTTTTGTTTTTGCTCAACAATGGATACTTTCTAAATGTAACTCCGTACTGGTTTGTGTAAGGTGAAAAATAGATTAACAGAGAGAGCCCTGGCACCCATAACACAAGTTTAATCTTAGCTTGGGTGTCAGTGGTACAATCGGAGATTTCTGCAATTTGAATAACCTTACTGTCATAATCTGATTTGTAATAACCAAAGTGATCCTATGTAAATTGCAATTTTTTGGAAATAAAGTTTTATTTATTTTATTTATTTATTTTTTTATGCAGACGTTGCCTGTAGATGATTCTCAAATCGTCCTCGTGCCGAACAAAATCTTTTTTATCTAATCTCGGCAGACGAACAAGACCACAATAAAGATAACAGTTACAGAAAATTATAATTTCTAGCCTAGTATAGTTTTAATGAAAATCTTGCACATTTATAACCTATATTTGTGATTAATTTAATACATTTGGTTAATTTTGCGGTGAATTCAGAATCAGTCTTAGTGTTTGTTTTTGTGGTGTCCTAGTTGGTCTTCTCTGGGCGATTTCGAGGAGAAAATTAACGAGCGTTTTCTTTAGGAATGACATAGTTTTTAGGTACGTTCTTATTTATATTATTTGCTTTTTATTAATTTAACTGCATTTTTCTACAACGTGTACACTCGGCTACACATCAAGCTATACAAAACCAATTTATTATGGTCTCGCTTTGTATGGTCTTTCCGCACGTTCATCGATCAGCTTGTAATGGTTTGGTCATATTTAAGGGCGTGCTAATGACCATCAAACTAAACTACTTGCTTCTTGGTAACATAACATCGTTATTACATTAAAATCCACAAAAATGAGCTCTTGTCAACCTAAATGTAAATACAATAAACAATCTGTAATACTAGGTCTTCCGATAATCCGATTTTATTTTTTTCAATGAAAAGTTTTTACTTGTAAAACAACTCAATTTAGCAGTCTTTGCTCAATTGTGCCTGCCATAAAAATGCCGTGTCAATGAAAAATATTTTCATCCGTTTTTCCTCGAAAAAGAATTAAGGAGAGAAACGATGTAAACCAAGAAAACATTCCGTATTCTGTAGACTGGCACATAATTAGAATTTCATTTCAATCACTGATGTAGGTATTGGTAGCTTATAAATCTGTAGTGATTACAGCGAAGGCACACAGTGACACACGTCCGTACTGCTTCATACGATACCTTATCTGTGATGTTTTCCGTTCACAGTTGCAATGAAGGTTTGCAACTGAGTAGGCATTGAGTAATACTAAGGCCAAAATATGTAGAGCGAACTAAGTCTCAGCTCAAGCCTAGCCGAGGTACGTTTTATCAGAAAATAAATCTTATTAGTATACTGTTGAATTGTATATTTCTACAGACGATTGCGAACAATCTTATCATACGAATAAGAAAGTTAATAAATTGTGGGCATGTAAGGTATATTTTCGGATGAAACGTGACTAAGCTAAGGTTAAGTTTCCTTTACAGATTTGAGTCATCATCGTCAGACATCGGATCAGCACTTGTGTTTACCCTGTACATTTAAACATAATTATACCGTCTTACTACAAAAAGTTAAACATCTGTTAAACACTTGTCTATAAAAAGTGTATTTCTGCAAAACGCCACTTTAAATCAACGTCAACTGCCGCTTTGCAGTTGACAATTTTTTAACCGACTTCAAAAAAAGGAGGAGGTTCTCAATTCGTCGTAATCTTTTTTTTTTTTTTATGTATGTTCCCCGATTTCTCGAAGACGCCTGGACCGATTTGGAAAATTTTTCTTTTGTTTGAAAGGGTATACTTTCCAATTGGTCCCATGATCATCAGGTCAGGATCTGATGATGGAATCCCAGGGAAACCGAGGGCAACCTTCAAATTTTATAGGCACATAGTACCATTTTCATATATTTTCTAAAGCTGTTCAAGTATTTGCATCTGATAATCATCATCTCAGGTGGATGAGCTGATGATGGAAGGTACAACTCCTCAACGGCTTGGAGTAGGCATCGACTGATTTAGTTTGTGTTCGCATATCTCTGGAACTACAAGTCCGATTTGAGTAATTCTTTTTTTGTTTTACTAAGTATTGTTTAACTTACGGAATACTGCAAGTTGCATCAAAATCGGTTCAGTAGTTTTTGAGAAAGGGAATTTTATTAGCTTATTGTGCACTTGAGAGATAATGATTTATTTGACAAGAATTTGAGTTGAATATTTAAACTAAAAAGAGTAAAATAAAAAACTTTTTCAAAAAAAAATGTAACCGCCTTCAAAAACAACCACAAAAAAGGGTAAAATAACCTACAAAATAAGTTTTCTTTCAGAAGTCGGTGGCAAAAAAACAATGAAATGAAAAAAAACAAAGGCACCGACTTCTGAAAGAAAAGTTATTTTGTAGGTTATTTTACCCTTTTTTGTGGTTGTTTTTGAAGGCGGTTACATTTTTTTTTGAAAAAGTTTTTTTTTAGACAAGTGTTCAACCGATGTTTAACTTGTTTGTAACAAGTTTAAAAAACTTTTCATATTAATTATTTTAATTAATAAAGAAAAGAAGAATGACGGAAAAAGAACACGACAATATAAACCTGCAGATATCTGTGGCGAGCCACGACATTAAAAAGATTTCCATCGACATTCCAAGAATAAGATTCCATTATTTTCATTCATTCATTCCGATGCAGTGGAAACTCGGCTCCAACATTTATCATGATTTGCCTCGCTAAAAATATAACGTCAGGCTGTCACATCTGAACTACAAATGCAGTGAAATGTTTCCTTACAAAATAGAAATGCATTCAGTAGATGGTTCCAGATAAGTTCCAATAATTTACTATGAGTGCTCTGTAAACAGAACCTGTTTAAACAAGATTGAGTCACATACTAGAGATTGTTTCTACGTAGGTACCTATTTATTTCATGAAATTAGTTTTATTTTTTCTCAAGTTGAACAAGTTTTTCATTTTTCGTTCAGGCACACAACACACCGAACTTTCTTGATTAAAATAAAGATAGGAGGGAATGTACTTTGGTTATTTTCCCTGGGCCTACAAGATTCTTTGAAGTTAAATTACTTTACCTATCTTAAAAAGTTGGCATTTAGAAAACATTTAAGTACTACTGGAAAATTCATTGAAAAATCTGTAGTTGTTACAAAATGTTTCATATTTGTATTTGTAAAGCGTTACCATTCAAACACCAGTCAAAATAACTTACAGATAGCATGAAACTAACGGCGTGAATCTAAGCCAAACAAACCAAAACCAGCGTTACTAAATACAAAACTCTTCAATGGAATGCAGCAGTATTTTTTTCAATATTTGCTTTAAAAGTACTAGGTTTGGCTGAAGTTTTAACGCTCCCGGCAATGGAATAGAATGCAGCAGGCACCGCAGAAACGCAACAGTTTTATATTTTGTTTTATACGCCTCGTACTTGTAAAAACGCTGTTTTTCATTCCAACCGTTTTCAACCAATAAGCCTAATTGAAAGAGCAGTACAGTCAACAAAATAACTCTGTCAGTTTTGCGGTATTTTAAAGTGGAATAAAGATAAGCTTTAAAGTTGTTACTTGCACTTCAGATCTTTTATTTAGTAATAAATATAAGTAACGTTTTTTCACGGTCGTCTCCATACACACAATACCAGTGTTGATTTTGACAGTGCAGCAACATAATAAAACAGAGGTGTTGTTTTTAGAATTTTTTAACAGGAGTAATTCTTAATTAACTCCGAGTATACAGGGATGTAGGAAGTTCTGTTCTGCATGTATTTTTGTTTGCTCACCCAATAATTAAAATACAGCATAACAACCAATCATTTGCTGGCTGCGGTATTTTGTTAACGTTCGTTTCATATTTTGCTGTAAACGTACTTTTATTTCTAGTTTCAGACTGCATTGTTCTGTACTGAATTCGAGCTGAATTCCCTATCAAATATCAACTGTAAAGCAGTGGATGTTTTTAAATATCCTTAGTTATTTCCAGTTTCCATAGGTACACAATTAGTGGACTATTAATTTACTAATTCCGCGACAAAAATCTAGGCTTGGATGCAGGATGCAGTCCCGTCCTCATACTATTTGTCATGGAATTTGGATTGGATTTCCACAAAGTAACGCCTGATTCTATAATTTACTGTAAGCCTCAACTATGAAGATATTCAATCAGAATGCAATAGCCCAATTATCGTTTTGATTACACATGCTACTTGATGCACCAATTATAATAACCTACGTACGGTGCCTCACGTACCAGTAATTAGTCGTACAACAATCCCCATATGAACTTCGCAGTATTCAATTAAGCAAATAGCCTCTGCAAAGCCAGGCTCTAACAACATGTAATATGATCTATGCTACGTGCATTGATTGAAAGGAGACAATATAATAATGAATAGCACAGATACTATAGGGATTTGCTTTGGGTCTGGTCTGATTTCCTGACCAAAGGCTTTACCTTTAAAGATCTATTGAACTTGTAACAAGATTTGCCTTTGATATTTGATACAAGATACGTTTATCCGGTTATGTAACCATTGTTTGCTCGCCTGACGTAGCAGCAAGCGTAGGTACGACTGGCCTGAGACAAAATACGGCAAATAAAACAATAGTAGGTGGGAGATACGCCGAGGGAGCAAACATATTTTATTGTGAATCGATACAGCCAGAGCCGATAAAACACTAATAAATTCATAGACCAATAATTACTAGTTTGCACTAAATCGAATAAATTCTAGATTTTATCGTTACGACTAACATAATTCCATTTCTATTCTTGAGAAAGGAAATGCCTTTTTTATTGTTCATTGCATTATGTATTGTTCATTTTGTGACAATGAGCTCGGCACATTCCTTTTTCCGTGTTACATCATGTGGAAGATATCGAACAAATGGTAATTACGTGTCAGGGTTGCCGCCCAGCCCATCCGCCTCTATCCCTCATCTGCTGACATTGGACTTACACAAATCGTTCTCATTTGTTATATCAGGGTTCGACATCTCTGTCAGACAATATCTACAATCATACTTGTAGCAGTCTCACTAGCATTATGCTGACGAAAAAAGACAAAACATCGTGGAAGTAAAGTCAATGAATTTATGGATTTGTATTGTATAGCTGTTGTATATTTCTGTATACTCGTGGAACGTGCCTCTAGACGGCACTAAAATGTAGTGTCTTCATAAGTTAAGATCTTTTCACTGCGCGGGGCTTACAGCTGCAGAAAAATGTTATGGGTTCACACAATATTACCCCCTAGGGCCGTAATGAGTCTAAAAGCTGCTCTTATTATGAGTACAATATTTTCTCTCGCAGAAAACCCCCTTTTTCAATGAGTCTGACGAATACGCATGTCTCTGGAGCGGCTTTATGTTCGTCATATTTCATTTGTGTAACCTATTCCTTATTCCGTTGGTTCACTTCGCGTCCATTGTGTTTGTGATAGGAGAAGAAAATGGGGTACGAGGGTAGGGTTGCCATCTGTAAAATTTGGAAACCAGGACATGAGTCAAAGTGTGTACCATGGCAACTGCGTCGGGAGGGGTGGGGGAAGGAGAAGTGTGCGTGTGTCGTGGGTGGCCCAACACTTTAAAATTTTAAACCCGGACTACAAATGAAGCCCCCCCCGGACGCTCCCCGGCCCTCTAAACTAGAACAAATCCGGGGAAACCCGGACGGATGGCAACCCTATACGAGGGTAGTCATAAAATGGGTATTTTCTTAACTAGAAAAACGAAGCAAGTGTTGGTTAACTGGCACTCGATTTGCTCGGAGCTTTGTACTAGATAAAATATAGTACATGGTAGTTAAAAAAGTTTTCCCTGGTAAGGCGTAAGGAAAATAATAGTACACTAGTTTTACAGGCTTCCATTTTAGAGTTCGGTTTAAACTCTCCGTCCAACTAATCCTACAACCATTTTAAAATTGGTAACCAGAATAGAAAAAAACCTAACTTGAATAAAATGTGGCGAAGCGGTTCTCTATAACGCCTCGGTAAATAACAAGAAAGATTATTTATGTAACAGCAATGCTTATCATCGACCTAATGAACCTAATGCATCTTATTTATCTTAAGTACTAAGTGCAAATAAGATTGGCACCATTATTGAATAGATGCTTGTGTCCATAATCATTGCAAAACTCTTTGTATACTTAACTAATTACAATGGAAATAATAATTGAGCTTGGGAATTAACGTGAATGTGAAAACAAAAGAGTTGGAGGGTAGCTGAAATGCTTTGTTCCCGTGGCATGAGAATTTCAAGTAAAACTGGCAGCAAGAAATGTCAAAAATCTTTTGTTGCGATTATGGTTGTTTTACTATAGCTCACTTTATTATATGAATTTTAAGCAACAAATGCTGTCATGTTTATCTCACTTTCCCTAATAAACCTTAGCACTATGCTAAAATACGAGTATGTTGGTTTAGGCTAAGCCTTAGCTTTTAGCTATGCAATCAGGGGCCTTACCACGACCTCTTAACGCGATCCAGTTTAGGCTGTGGGAAAGAGACAGAGCTGGCCCCGCAGTCTCGACAAATATAACGAAAAAAATTGGTCGTTATAAGTCTAATCTATGTCAAATTTCTTTAATAGATTTTCAACCTTATACTTTGGAAATAAAGTTGAAAATCTATTAAAGGAATTTGAAAACGATACGACTTAGCGACCGATTTTTGTCGCTGTCTAATGTCGAGACTGCAGGGGCTGTACAAGTCGTGTAGCGCCATCTCTTTCCCACAGCCTAAACTGGATCGCGTTAACAGTTCATGGTAGGCCACCAGTTCGTGGCAGACGATCCATAGAGCAGAATTAATTTTGTGAATGGGCGACTGTTTCAATGTTTGGAAATGAACTAAACCTGAAATCTTGATCTTTTAGATACTGACGTGGATACGCCGGCTGGTTCAGTTCGCGTTTAGTACTGGAGTTTATCCTGAAGTTGGCATCTGTTGGCGTGGTAACGGCGCGGTCGTCAAAATGTTTTCTTTAAAATAAATAACTACCTGTCCCACGTGGTTTCGCCCCATTTCGCGGCTCCTATTCGTTGTATCATGATGTTATATTGTCTATAGCCTTCCTTGATAATTGGTCTATCCAACAAAATACTTTTTTCAATTTGAACCCGTACTTCCTGACGTTAGCGACTTCAACCAAACAAACAGTACTTTTTTGACGGTTTTCTGGGTCTTGGGGTTTGTGTAGGATTTAGTCAAGTTGGGTACTGTTATTTGGGTACACGTGGCACTGAATGTTTTGACATACCTACCTCAATACACACTTAATAGGTATACACTTCACTGCATTATGTATGTGTATCAGACAGGTGTGCTATGTGTATGTGGTGTGCCAGAGACAATCAAACTGAGAAAATTCCTCTATGAGACCATAATCACCACTCAAATACCTATATGGCTGTTTTTGTTATTACGCCCATGCATAATATGGTTTAGTTTTATGGCTTATGCCATATCATTAATTATGACCACACCTCTCTCATTCACACTCAAACAAACGAGTACATAATAAAACCTTAGTCCCAGTCGTAATTTCAATTTCCTCATCTCTTTTGTCTTACCAGGTCAAATAAATGTAAACATTAATAATTCAGTCCGGTCCAAGCCGAACAATTGCGAGCACAGTGCGACACATAACTTTTAGTCAATACACACTTGACCGCACACGGGCTTTATTATTCAGACGAACTGCGTGGGCACAGTGCGCAAGTGTGATTAGTAATTGGGTGCGAACACATAGATACAGGCCACTCGCTTTGTAGAAACTAGCTGGAAACTACCCTCAATTTATTCTTTCGTTTATTTTCTTTAAAAGAAGTAGAATCTTTTAAATTTGGTATTAGTATTTCACTGCTCACACTGACACGACACTGACTGAAACAATTTAATTACTGATTATCCAAAAATATTTGAACCGTATTTTTTCTTTTAATACACCAAAATTAATCAAGACACGATGTTTTATTCCCATTGAATTCCAGTTTTTGATCCCAATTTTTAGTTATTACGTTTTTTAAATACGCATATTTTTTCAAAATTTTTTACTGACAGACTGGTTAGATTTGCAATATATGCTGTCATCATGCCCATTGTGCTAATGGTAGAGAATTTGATCGATAACCAAATTGGCAGTCAACGTTTTTTTGGCAAACTGACCCGGTATTAAGTATTCTGTCCGCGTCAAGTTGAAACGCGGACAGCCACGGATTCAGTTTATGCTAATCATAACCTTCGGAGGAAGGTTGCCATTTCGATGCTTTCATACGACTAATCAATGATTAAAGGATTTTAGTTTCATGTCATGGCCGCGTACGTAAAACGTATGTTGTATATTGCGTTGTTATTAAAGTAGTGCATCCCATCCCGTCGTCTCAGTAGCAAAGCGTCCGTCAAATAACTTGGATCAGTCTTTTTGATTATTTTAAATTCTTATTGATTTAAAGGTCTTTTGTGAAAGATTCCAACAAGATTATAGAGACGTATCCTATTGGTTATATAACAATTTGGCATCTACACCCCACTGTTTGGACGTCAATCAGGTGATAAAGTTTGATAGGAAGGAAATTCCAGATTTACGACTCAACAGTTCTGTGTTATAAAAATAAGCCATAAATAGGTTTCATATACCTATCTTCCTTGTATACAGAACCTCTGATACTCGTATCTCTCTCGAAGCGAAATCAAACAAGATTATCAGAGCTCAGTTTGGCGTTCTATAGAGGGCAGGTAGAATATTGTCGATTGCCAATGCAGAATACATTTGCGAGGACTTGAAATCCGTTTCTCAATATACCATTCATGAACTTTGCGTCGAAGACTAGGAATTGTCGAACTATTCGACTGTCCCATAAAGTCCCATAGAAATGTTTCATCCTGCATTGATTTACCCTTTGTGACTACCTAAACGTCGGGATCGAAACGGATCGAAGTTTATTAAAGTCAATACTATTTAGCTTGATTGGTATTCCTGTGGGTTTGCCTCGTCGGTACTTAAATTCAGTTCTGGTGCTTCAATTACTGGTACTTATGTCAATGTGCATCCGTGTCTTATCGTTTGCTATTCGAAAAGAAAACAGAAACAATTATTTCTCCTTTTTATGCAGACAGATTCTCTCGATATTGTAAATACGCTGAGAGCTGCTAAATTAAAATAGAAATTTTATCACACAGCATATTTTTCAGTTGAAAACTGAACTAGAAAAAACAGTATGTGGAGCCACCTGCTTCCGTCAGTTTCGGAGTATAGCAGCTGGCGCAATGGAACCATTCAAATGAATTCTACAAAAAATCACTTTACTATTTTGTGAATAAGTATTGAGATTGTCGTGGAATATGCCCTTGCAACTTTAAATTGCTGAGCATAATGTAATTGAAACTTGAAAACGTAGATGTACTCGTAGCAAAAGGAATAGTTATGTCAAGGTCATAGCAAATGCCTTTCTCTTGTTTGCCTAACCCCGCGAGAAAAAGGTGTAAGTTTACTTTTGTTAAGAACACAAAATCGGATTTGAAACGACGCTCTTCACCGTAAACCATTTACCTCCGTTCATTTCAAAAATTCAGCGGTGTTTAAGCGATAAAATGGAAACGAGGCGTGGGAAAGTGCGGAGTGTTGCGGCTAATAGCTTTGCCGAACCCTGGCCACGCTAGTTGATGGCACAGCGATAGAATTATGACACGTGGCGTGGCGCAGAGCGGGTAACTACACCACAAGAATGCCGAACGAAACTTAATTAGTCTCGCACTTTTGTACGGAAATTCTAGGTCCTTTTTATGCAATACTAGCGGCCCAGTACGTGCTTCGCTACTAACAAAATGATCCGCCATTTATTGAACTCATTTGTTACAAAAAATGTGATAAATGAAGAACCCCTCGACCGATTTTGTGCAAACTTCACAAAAACCATCTACTAAATAGTCCGAACTTGGTTTGGATAGGTGAGCCCGCTCTTGAGTTATAAAATTACAACGAAAAGTGGCTTTGATTTTTATTTATATTGATTGGCGGTGTACCTGATGGCATTTTTGTCATAAATGACGAAATTTTCATCTCATGTTCAATCCGTTTCATCATCATCATCATCTCAGCCATAGGACGTCCACTGCTGAACATAGGCCTTCCCTTTAGATCTCCACATATACCGGTTGGAAGCGACCTGCATCCAATCAATCAATCCGTTTAGGGGATGAATTTTCAAAATTCCTGTTGCTCACTTCACAAGTCTGGATCTTACGTGCTAAGTTTTCAATTGATTGAAGTATTTAAGATTTGATATTGGCTGTCATTGAATTTCAGAATTAAGTTATAAGTAGCACCGTTTACGTAGATAAAAAAAATGTACCTACTGACTTGTAGTTATTTTATATCTACTAATCTCACGAATGTACATCCAATCACAACAAAGTGGCGCATTAGTTCAGTGTCGGAGTCTAGTCTTATTAGTGCAAATTAAGGGAAGCGTGCGCTACAGTCGAGTAAATGAGAGTTTTACTAGCACCCATTACACTCATACTATATGACTTTATATTTGTAGCTAACCGCATGTTCTTACCACAAACTGGCAGTTCTGCGTACAATAGATACTTTTTATTGAGCTGCGAAAAGTCTTCAATAGCTTGCCAAATTATTGTTAACGAAGCAGTTTTTTTATTGTTGCTGTGTACAATCGGATACGCGAACTAAATGGTATTGCTTTGGAAAATTAAACTCCTAGATTGAAAACCATACTTTATGACCCCATGTTACTATTTTGCTGCTACTTATAGATATACTTATAGATTATTAAAAATGCGCGAAAAGATGCAGCGAACTATTGTTTCACCAACACTCGCCCTCACAAAAACGCGGTTAGTTTTAGAAATGAAATACGAACTGTTGGAACACCCATCTTATTGAACGAGCTTACCAGTGGTTTTATACATTTTTCTTTAGTTACTCAAGCAACACCGAGGCAAGATAGACCAAGATAGCGAAGTGATGACCGCTGTAGAAGCTTTTAGAAGGAATCCATGGCTTAAAATAATAAAAGTATTGACTTGTAAGCATACTATGTAGAAAAACATTTTTTAGCTGTGATCACCATGGTTACTTTTGGCTCAACCATCGTATATCCAAGTGTTCATTAAAACTTTTATCTACCTCTAGCTTATGACAATTAAACGTTCCGTTCCCGTAAAAAAAAAAACTCGTACAAAATTGCGGAGCGGATAAAAATCTCAATACTTGAAAAGCTCGGTTGTTCAAACAACAGACTTGCACTTGTTAATTGGCAGGCTGGCAGACAAAGCTCCCCTTTGGAAATCAATCAAGTTCGGAACTAATCAAAACTGGCTACCCCGGACTCCTATAGTGCTGTGATTAATACTAAAGCGGATATTAGTCATTCATAACGTTTCTTTCGTTAGTAACTCTTAATGAGTATTTTTGGTTGAAGAAGCTTTTGTAAATTCTCTCATATATAGGATATTTATTTGCCAAATAATATTTATTCGTAGAAGGCATTGGCATGAGTAGTAAATTTTAAAATTAATATGTTAATTTCTACGTTAATTTCTTTTTATTAAAAAAAATGTTGCGTTTTGATATTACTATTTGAACAACCTGAATAATTCTATTGTTTTCAGAAATGTTTTCATTTAGATTCATCTTACACTTAGAAAGTTGAAGCTAGCTTTGAATGAGCTGTGGTATCCGTCATAATGGCTGAACACTTATACTCTGGAAAGTTGTTTCGAAATGTATTAATGTTGAGATTGTACGAAACAATTAAATCCCACCAAAAACATTTTGTAAAAAACTAGCCAAAGTCTCGATAGAGCTGCTTATTTATCTCTAAAAAGTAATGAAATCAAGACAAAGTCGTGCCAAGTCTAAGGTTCTTTACTGCGATTTCTTTATTATTATAGTAAATGTTATGTGACAGCTGTCTGAGTTTATGGCAAGTACTAGTTCTATTTTGATGATCATGAGTGAGTGAGTGTCGTAAATGCAAAACTTTCCTTTCGCTTAACTTCTGAACTGAATGACCTACAGTCTTGAAATTTTGGATTTTAAGTATGTGATTATAGCTTACTGGATGACGAAAATTTCTGTGTTCTGGTCATATCCAGAGGTTCTCAAATAGGGGCCTGAAAATGCGGCGAAATGGTTCCAGTAAAGTATGGTACGGCAGTGTTTGCTTTGCGCTCGACTTTGGCGCGGGCACTGCCGTGCCCCCTGATTACGAAATCACCTAGTACTTACTCGTTGAGACTGCTGAAAATCTTTGTTTAATTTTTAACCGGCTTTCAAAAATCGTTCTCAATTCGTCCATACAGAATATTATTTTTTATGTATAATCTCTGATTTGTTATAGACCCCTGGACCGATATGAAGAACTATTTTTGTGTTTGAAAAGATATGCGTCTCAGGTGGTCCCATGATCAGCAAGTCAGGATCTGATGACGGAATCTTAGAAAAAACCAAAACTTTAATAAATCAACCGCATACCTATGTGTTCATGTTCATCAATCACAACATTAAATCATGCCTGTACACTACCCACTGAAAAAGAGAAATATAAAAAGGATTAGCAATACTTTTGTTTTATCTTAGATGTGTCTTCGAAAGAGCACTCCGTATAGCGATTACTTCGGATCACGTAATTACGAGCACGTATATGTCATCAGTACTCTACACATATATCGGTAGGTGCCTACATGAACGGGGATACGTAAAGCCTCACTAATCACAGTAATCACTACGCACATGTTCTTTCAAATTCTAACTCGTGTTTGGTTTAAGCTCTTTAGATGTACGGTAAAGGGTTATTGTTTTACGAACACTGATTAAAATGTATTATTTTTCCTGCGGTTATGCTCGTTTGCTACGTATAGGATTTGACAATCAATTCAGGTTGTACTCAGCTAGTAATAATATATTATGTAATTCAATCATGATTCCAAGATACGTCGTGCGATCTATTTTATCTTAAGAGGGGACTGGAGTCCCGAGGAATTTGAAAAATAGGTACCTATTTGAAGAAATTGTTGCCGTCGCGCTGAGCCTGGCCGGCTGGTGAGAGTGCGAAAGGAACAACTGCAGCTCAGGCTGATTCTACCTATAAAATCTTTCACCAAAACTTTTCTACTTCAAAGCTGGACTGATCTAAATAAATCTGACATCATTTAAAGGACAAGGTATATCTATGCTTCTATTCTTTTCTTTTTTGGAAAATTTGTATGAAATCTTTTTGTCCACCACGGGGCGGACAGAGGGAAAGTTTTATATATAAAGTTTCGCTGTCCACCAGTGGTGGCCAAATTGGGGATGGACATCGGGAATCATCGACAAATTCACAAGACCCGACACCCCTCAATCCAGGGCATTTTTTAATCGGTGGACCATTACTTCTAGTACCTGACCATAATTACGAAACTTCATCTATTTCGTCGTTAAAACGTTGGCAATTCACCCAAAAATTGCTGCAGCAGTTTTTATCTTGTATTGAAATAGACACACATTTCTCAGTAAAACTAATGGTTCAGTTTTCCATAAGATACTTACCCGCCGACATAAGTTGCAGAACTCGGTAAGAATAGCTCCTTGTTACCCCGTCGACGGCGTTCCTTTGAATAGGTATACGTCGTTATGTATGGTTTTAAGAAATGTATGGAATATTCTCGTACTTACCTACGAATCTAAGCGAGGAACGACTCTGGGGTATTTCTATATAAGCACGAAATCCGTAGCTTGGGCCGACGTTTCGGGCATTTCTTATATAATGAATAATCTCTCAAAAAATTGGAAAAATCCGACGAAAAATTCCAACACGGGGGGTCCAGAATCATCTCTGGACCCATGGTATCCGTTTGATCCGTTCGATTTTGTATTATTATTGTTTTTGATGAAAATCTCTTATTTATTGAATTATTTATTTAGCTCGTGACTGTACAAAAAAGAACTGCTGTATTTCACTAAACACAAAAGCGGGTCGTCGCATTAAAATATCAAAATGTTTTAAACCTCTTTCACAATTAATAAAATTACGGCTGCCTCCTTGAATTTTTGAATTAATCTTGGCTAAAATGTTACTTATCTTTTGTAGCTGATGACGTCCATTGAATTTTACAGAAACACTAGCGACCCATCAGTGTGATTTCGTAGTGTTATTTTTACTTAGATAAACGCCGCAATTTCTTTAGAATATTCTAAAGAAAAGTTTTATTTTAATTTTCCGGAATAAATTCTTCAGCTTTTGAGTACTTTTAGAAAATAACGTGTTTACGTAAACATTCCAATCCAAAAGCCCCTTTATTTATTTATCAAACGTAGGTACGTATTTAAATAAATTTCGCTATAATACAGTTGTTCTTCAACGTGACTGGATTCTAATTCTGCATAATTATATTTGTTTGACGGTAGGATTAAGGACAACGCAATGCAGTTTGTTTAACAAAAATGCTATTTACATACTGTGACGTGTATGTGAATTTCATATAAAATGTAATAAAATCGTTCACAAATTTTCGTATTTTTGCTATTTACTGTTGAGGAGTTCTCAAATGAAGAGGTTCTGGCAGGACCAGGGGTACTACAATCTAAACATGAAACAACCCGTAGTTTCGGTTGAAGTTTCGGACTCTATCACTTACGTACAAAAGATTAGTCACTGGTGCAAACTAAAAATTGGTGATAAATTGTTTGGACAGTTGTTCCGTCTCCCGATATATTTTCAGAACTTATTCAAAACTAATACGGCTTTAATACAAAACGTGGTTTAACTTAGACCAAGGTTTAAATCAAAAATCAATTTTTGAATTTCGAACTTTATTTCTACTGTCGTAAAGTTATTAATACAAAAACCGAGTTTAGATCCCGGTCTAAGTTGTCAATGTGCATTTTAGAATTTTATAGCAGTTGGAATAAAGTTCGAAATTCAAAAAATGATTTTTGATTTAAACCTTGGTCTAAGTTAAACCACGTTTTGTAATAAAGCCGATAAGGTTTACTTAAAATTTTCGAGTTACTTGCGTTCGGGCCTACATCTTCGTTGACGGACTAAGAGCGGGGTCATGTCTAACATAAAAATGTATTGTCACCAGGTGCCATAACCTCTTAAAGCGTGAGTAGTTAGGCTGTGGAAAAGAGACAGAGCTATACGAGAACTAAAGGTGTGCGCAAAATTTTAGCTCAATCAGCTGGGGGGGGGAAAAGCTTTAAGATGCAGTTACAGTATTTATCATCATATCATCTCAGCCATAGGACGTCCACTGCTGAACATAGGCCTCCCCTTTAGATCTTCACATATACCGGTTGGAAGCGACCTGCATCCAGCGTCTTCCGGCGACCTTTATAAGGTCGTCTGTCCATCTCGTTGGTGGACGTCCTACGCTGCGCTTGCTAGTCCGCGGTCTCCACTCTAGCACATTTCGACCCCATCGGCCATCTGCTCTACGAGCAATATGGCCTACCCATTGCCACTTCAGCTTGCTAATCCGGTGGGCTATATCGGTGACTTTAGTTCGTCTACGGATCTCTTCATTTCGGATTCAATCACGTAGAGAACACAGTATTTAACCCATAAATATTTAGGGTACATTCATAAAAAACAGGTTTTTGTTATAGACAGTTCGGTATAGGTCGGTACACATCGGCGTTGGTAAAAATATGTTAAGAAAAGGAAAATCTCCCATGTCTTAAAAATGTGCGAGTGCATAGGACTCAGATAACCTCCTCTAGATTGCGAAACCTATGAGCTCCACACGTCAGCGCATTTGCCATTAATCTTAAGTTCGTGCTGTCTACATAAAACGTCTTTTATCAAATAAGTATCTATTCTTAAGTCAAGTTAAAGTGTAAACGACCTTTTTAGAAAGTATTAGCGTCGAACATCGACTTAAGTAAAGGGAAATGCACTGACTTGTGATGCGCATAGATTGCCTAATACGACCTAGTCGTACGAAAACTGACAAATGCTTGCACTGACTGGACAGGTCCACTCAAATCTTTGTTGTTCTTTTTTTAAAAGACCATTTCAGACACCTACATAGTCCCTTGTATGACTTGAACAGTAAAATGTCTGGACTTTAAAAGAGACAGTGACCTTTGAGTTTGTTTCGGATGTTTCTTCTCAGAGTCAGGTACGAAACACCGGCCTCATCTAACTTTAGAAATATTGTTTGACGTGTCAAAGTGTTTTTTAACTACCAACTTACAAAATAAATATCATTTATCATTTACGCGGAATCTAGAGGTGGTTATCTGTGGCATAAGGTAACACTATAGTAATACTCCATAACATGATGTCCATTCAATAGTTATGATTAATGGCTTTTATAAGAATACCTACTCAAGTAAATTTATTTATATAAAATCAGATATACACTTAAACATCATTCAGTTACTGAGGACTCGTTGACAAAATCGAAAATGATTTATTATCGTGATTTATTATTGTAACAGCTACTATATCTTCACAACTTTTTGGACTAATGGTTCAAAGCAAAATACCAAAAATACATAATTGTCGGTCGTTTCGTGAATTTATACTTCATAATATTACAAACTAGCTTCCCCTCACCCTCCCCCCCCCCCCCTTATTGCCTATGTCACTCAGGACCAAAGCAGCTTTCAACTGGTGAAAGAATTTTTGAAATCGGTCCAGTAGTTTTTGAATTTATCCATTACAAAAAAACAAACAAAAATACAAAACTTCCTCTCAATAATATAAGTGTAGATAATAAAATGTGAAGATGGATATAATCTATGGATGTTTGTTACTTCATATAAAAAACTACTGAATGTATTTGTATGGAATGGCGCTCACAAAGGACATCTTATCCCCCCCTTACGAGATTCCCGAGGGATACGCAGCGATATTCTCGCGACCAAGCATAACTTTTCCTTGCGTGGTCCGATTTCAAAAATTCTTTTTTTATTATAAAGAGTATAACTCAAAGTTGGTCCTCAATTAATGCAGTGGTTACTTTGACGGTTAAGTACGTTGACAATGATAAAAGTGAAGACGGGTTTCTCCATGTGTTAAACACTCTAATCGTGGTATAAAACTGGAAAACTAAAAAATAAAACCTTTTTATCACAAAATTAAACCGACACAACATAGAACTGAAAAGCAAAAAATAAATTTTGAGGCGGCGCCAAAGAAACAATCAGCGAAGATCAACCTTGCTCAATTCTTCGCTTCAAATAATTAACATGTTTGTTTGTTTGGCGCCGCCTCAAAATTTATTTTTTGCTGTTCTATTCGATGTTTTGTCGGTTTAATTTTTTGGCAAAATGGTTTTATCAATATTGCTACATATT
Organism: Agrotis exclamationis; assembly: GCA_950005045.1. Lineage (NCBI taxonomy): Eukaryota > Metazoa > Arthropoda > Insecta > Lepidoptera > Noctuidae > Agrotis > Agrotis exclamationis. The sequence continues at coordinate 23,196,731 of OX465416.1, read as the reverse complement.
TTTAGGAGCCAAAGGTGTAAACAGGTAACCACCGCCCTGGAACATAAGGGCATTTGAAGGAATGAAGTTGGATTTTTAGTGTGTGAGGGTCTGACATTCCCTCCCGCTCCTCCCAGGGCGGGAGGACTCATTTGATTACCCCAAAAAAAGTCATTATACAAAAATATTAAATAACACTAATTAGATAAGATACTGCTTTTTCTTACAGCTAAATATGTTTTCTTAAAACATTAGTTTTCCACTCATAAGACATAAATAAGTTGTTAATTAGTGTAAATAAGTAGGAAACTACATTATTATTTTTCTCAGACATTAATACCGGTCCTTCCGGTCCGGATTTGGAAAACAAGTAAGCAACAAACAATTTTATGTGGATTATTATTGGAAAAGATAACAACTGTACTTGTCAACAGGAAATGGAACTATGCTTGACAAATAAATAAAAGAAATAAGAAAAATACTTGTGTTTCTCTAGTTTATTATAAGCTAACGGCCCATCCCGGTTTGGGTGGTGTACATACCCATGTACACCACCCAAACCGGGATGGGCCGTTAAATACCATCGGGTAAGTCGTCAATGAACCCTCATTGACGACTTACCCGATGGTATTTCCGAAAACTTTCTTACATACAATCCATGTTCTGAAAAAAATAGGTAAGGATTTCACGATGTTTTGTCATGTTATTTAAAAAAAGTGATACAAGTAATATGATGTGGCATCACGGCCAACTTAGTTGTCTCGCCGACGACACATAATCAGATAATAATTATCACGAATTATTACATGACTAGACAATCTAGATAAAACAGAACCAGATAGTGTTAATTGCAATTAGATTAATATAATATAACTATTCCGGAACATAATTTTGGCGTGTTGTCTGAGCAATTAGGTTATCGGTAGATCTATTTGCTAGCTAGTATGTAATAATGTAGTACCACCCTTTAAATTGTCACCCTAAAGATGATATTGCATTAGAGTGCTATATTACACAATTAAACTGGATTCAAACAACAATCAAATAAGTAATTAATCACGATTTCCTAGAATTGGTAGAATATTGAAATCGAAAGTGATATGTTACCTATATTTAATTAAATGCACTTAGTGCAAGCGTCTTACGATTAATCAATATCATTTACACTAATGTACAGAGTAATTACTGAACTGAAATTGAACTAATAATTAAACTCAATCATTATTAACACGTATTTCTAGGAAGCAGCACGATATTGACGTAGACAAAGTTGAAAATCCAGGTATGTTATTCCTAATTGAATGTTTGGAAATATCTTTGGACATGGATTTTAGTTAATAATTAACTGAACTGCTGCTGTAATATTCCTGAAATTGTAGAATCCCGGAATAAGTAGATTCCCTAGGAATATTATTGCTGAGAATGGGAGTCCCAGCCACATGTGTCCTATTGTAGACTAGCAGCTGTGGTGTTCCCAAATCTGTAGAATATTATCGCTACGAGATATTGCGGCAATGCTATTCCTAATTTAATGCACCGAGTTTCCAACTACGGTTGATTTATTGTTGAGTGAGATGTTACTCGTAGTATACAAGTAAGATTTCAAAAATCAGCTTTGCTTGCCTTCCTAAATTAACAGAAATTGAAGTCTGTTTTGGTTACTAAGATACAGAAATTGTGGAAATCACGAAATGTGTAATATCCATAAACATTGCGCTCAATCGACATACAAGTAATTCATGCTGTGTTTACCTGTAATAAAATATCTAAAAGTCTATTAGATGTAGCTGTTGAATTCTTACAATGTATTTCAATGATTGGTGAGCCAAAACGAAAATATTGATTCAAATCGGCTACAAATACTGACCCAGACAGATTTATTCCGACGGCCTTTAAAAAAACTTTGCGATCTGCGATGGCTTTATGATGTTGACTTACAAAGTTCAATAAATACATAGCACTTAACGTTTATTTTTGGCAGCATAACATGAAAATAGACTCGGCCTGCAAGACCACCTGAAATAATAATGAATGGCAAACATTTATAACTTTGATATTCAGTCTGCTAAAGTTTACAGTTCAGTAACAGACGTACCAGTTGTGACTTTTACATTTGTGAGCTCGCGACCGATGCTTCGAAATATTCTAAATTTTAACTTTATAGTTTCACTCCGTTTTGCTGTCGCCTCATACTCAGGATTATGCTCTAAACATCTGTTGTGAACTTCCAAGAATTCCACAGAATGCTTTTTCTGAATACAAACGTAAATAAAAACGTAACCATCATATGCGTGAAGTAGGTACCATTAGAAATAACGATTATTATATTAGACTGATTCAATTTCTCAATACAGTTTAATTAATATAGTATAACTTGTTTAATAGGTTTTTATTAAATAATTGAGATACATGGTATCATAAAGTACCAACATGAACGAACTGTTATGTTAACCAACCTTGACTTCAGAAACTGAAAATTTACTGTCGTCATCCATCACTCAGTTTCGAGATATCGTAATTGAATGGGTCACTGACGAAAGCATTGTTACTTTGTCCTCCAAAAGCTTTTACTGTACCTAGTAACCTAAAAAAATATAAAGATAGGAACACACTACTGTGTCGTGTTGTGCCTGATCGCAACGCAATCTGTCGTGAACAGATAGAATTTGTCTTAACGTGTACTAACTTCACCTTCTTTCTACTCAGTAAGTCCACTTCATTATCGATTTGTTACACTTAAAATTGGTAAAGTGATTTATCTTAGGTTCCGCGTTCATAAAAACAAGGTTTTAAGTCGCTTTTAGAATTACAAGAAAGATTATGAGTGTAATATTTTGCTGCAAAGGTTCCATTGACACTCAGAAATAACGTCAGTGCGCACCCCGACACGACACATTAGCGTGCACACCCACCGTCACGACAAAATACGTAGCGACACGCCACGACACAGTGGTAATTCTACTTTTGTGTTCGTTTAGATTTTTGTGTTGATCGAGCAGAATGGGAATTTTATACTTAGTACTGTATTAGTGTTTCGCTTAATAACAAAAGCAGAACCTTTAATATTTTGCTCGTCCGTAATCCACCGAGGTTATTACAATACTCAAATATCAACATGAAAATCACTTGGCTCGCGTAAAATTAACGATCCACTCATGTCAACTATATCATATCTGTATCAGTACAATTATATACCTACAGGCTGACAGATAGGACCCAATATCAAACGGTCTGTTGCTCGAACACTTTGCTTTGAAAGTTCGGGTTCGGAAAATACGGAGGGCGCGACCCGCTCTTAGTCAGAAATTGACCAGTGACTTGTGACTTTCGTAAGTGTCGAGTGCCCGTAGACAAGTGCTTACTAAAATAAATACTGATATAGACAATTTGACAATATTAATAAACTGCAAAAATTTTCTGTAATAATGTAGGTACACAAAGGTATATATCGCATCCAAAATTCGAGAGTGGGGGCTCGTTACAAAGCTAGTTAAAATAGCATTTGCTTGTGGCGTTTTGCTAATTTTAAGTGTCGTAATTTCGCTTATTTAGTTTACGTTACAAAAGAAAAAATACGTGTCAAATATTTTTTGATAATATAATTGAGAGACTAATTAATTTTTTTCAGTCAAATATCCTATTTATATAATATGTTACCGTTAATTCGCGTAAATCAGTTAGAGTGCAAATTAATAAGGGATTCTGCAGATTATCTGGCTAAGTCAGTTAAAGTGGAAAAAAAATATTCTATTCTTACATCAACTAGATAATCTGCAGAATACCTATGTAATCTGCAGACTAACGACCATGCATACGGTAAATTGTATAAATCAGGTTCTCGTTTGAATAAAACATGTAAATTAGTGGTCTCGCCCTTGCATCCTTAGTCTTATTGCTGATTACCGCCTATCAAGGTAGGTCGACGGAGCCCCGCTTCGCGGGGCTCCTATTTCTTTTTGCAAGGTTTAAAGTAACCTAACCCGAGTCGGGGTGCCCCAAGACCCGAGCTCGCTTCGCTCGCTCTTGCATCCGTAGTCAAATTGCTGATTACCACCTACCAAGGTAGCTCGTCGGACTTCGGCTTGGTGGCCGGCTATTTTTGCGATATCGAAGTTTAGTCAAGCGATTACAATGAGAGGATTAAGCTAACCATGCATTTTTCCACATAAAGCAAGCGCAAATATAATGTTGACAATAGCGATCGAACTGTATCATTAAGTTATTGTGTAGTCTCCGTACAATATATTTTTAGCAAAGTTATAAATTATTATGATCGTACCTAATGTATGTACTAGCGATGCATCCGATACCGATACCGATATATCGGGGATACTTAGAGTTAGCCGATATATCGGTATCGACGATATTTTATGACCGATTCAACGATACTTTTTAATTTGAAAATGTAGTGTAAACTAGCGTGTTGTCTCGTCTATTTCGTTGCAAACGAGACACGATCTATGCCCGGGGAAACCTTTGTCAAACAGACCTGCGAAATCGCTTTACTCCGAAAAATTTAAGATTACTTTGTTTTTTAAACAAAAATCTTATTAATGTTAAATATAGGTAATTACTAAATTGTATAATTATCTAATATCAACCTATGTCATTACTTTTTATATTATTATAAAAAATAATCTTACTTCTGATTTATTATTTTGTCTTAATATTTTAATTCACAATAAGCGTATCGGTATCGCCGATGTTTTTATAAGAGTATCGGTATCGGTATCGTATCGGCGAAAAGGCGTATCGATGCATCCCTAGTATGTACCGACATAAACACTACACTTTTTATGATCTTATGTATTTCCTATTTTTGCTACCTATACCGTTTTTGTACTTGTTCATGTTTTTGGTTAATTGGTTATTAAATGTTTAATGTTGCACGGGCAATAACAATTACAAGAATCTCATGATTAAGTAAATTATAATTTTATTATTATAATAACTTAGCTTTTAAAACAATAATTGGAATTCTGAATAGTAGTAAGCGGAATATTTAGAACTTTTTAGATTTAACACTCAATGTAGGTACCATATTTCACGCAAATAAAGATATTCTATTCTAAACTATTCACGTCTCGTCTCGTCGTCGTCTCCTCAACTCTGCAGTTGCTATTAGTTCAATTTGTTATGATACTGTTTGATGAGGCACTTAGCACGCAATATTTAAGGCTTTTCGACATTCTAAATAATACCTATTATAAATGCGATAGTAAGTTTATTTGTTACCTTTTCACGCCTTAACCACTGAACCGATCATCCTGAAATGCATATCCGTTGTCATATTGTATACATATATAGAGAAGGACAAAGATGATGTACCTACCTTTTATTAAAAAAAGTACTGTTCTCGAGCTAAACAACAGAAACCTTCATAATGATAATAGATGGTGCCAAATGTACGATCAAATTCGAAATTAAAGCAAGCATAACCGCGGGCAAAAGCTGGTGTAATGTAACCATTTAATTTTAGTTCTCTGAAATCTGTGTTTAATATACATCAACTGCCAGCTAACTTATCCAATCATCAAGTAAGCACAAAGTATATTTGATGCAATATTTGTTGAGATATTTTTGGTTTAAACTGGAATTTAAACCGAGTCCCGAATACTGTTACTGAAGTTGTCATAAGTTGAGAGTAATATTAAAATTGTTGCATTTCGAAACGAAATTTTGTCGTGGATTTCATGTTAGTTCGCAATTATTTTAGTGTGTGTAATTTTGTGTATACGGTTGATAAAGTATAAAGCTATGTTTATTTAAACATACGTGTCTACTGTTTTTTTTTCATGTAAGTACTGTCCTACTGGACAAAGCCTCCTCCAATTTCCAAGTTCGATAATATGTACTTGCAAAAGTATAAACTAATCAAAGTACCAACTTGAGAAATTAGCAGTGTGCGAGCTGGTAGGTATTTGACTTACACTGATGAAGAAAAAACAAATACGACTACTATTAATTAATTAGCAGAATATGCTAATAAAGTTTCTAGGAAAGAAGAAATAGCAAAAACATCACCAATTAATCCTCTTTTCAAAGGGAAAAGAATAAAATTTTAAAGCGCAATACCGATATTTTGTTTTAATAAAATCGCTTCAAGGAATTAAGTCCCAATCTTCGCAATATTCGCTATGAGAGAGCTTTACACATGAATTTTATTTAATTATCCAACCTATTTGAGAGTAGAGTTTCATATCTCCCGGTACTCCGAATACGAAGTAATTAATAAAACATTCCATCCCGAGCCAATACCAAATAAATATAAAAATACCTGAAGCAATTATTGCTGCAAAATAAATAAAACTTAAATTTGCATCGCATCGTTGCGAAATTAGTGGATACAGGAATTCATATCGCGAATAATAATTAAAACTCTGTTAACAAAAAATCGGTTTGGATGGAAAAAAGCAGATGGTTCGAAGCTACAGGATGTGTATATCGAGGCCTGATAGCGAACGAATGACTGCAGAGATTACTTAGGTACGACGTAATTAGGTAGGTGCCGTGGTCAGATCAAAATGCAGACTAAAATCTGGCTAAAGGCTAGTTTCTACTAAACTACCTACAAACTCAACGTTAATTTCCACACATTCCATATTGGACACTGTTGAGTATAACCGAAATGCCGAAATATAACAGAGATTTCTGTATCAACCTGATGGAATCCTATGAATAATCCATTAAAGATTAGTCATGATTGCCCGATATTTCAAGTCGCTGAATAATTTTATGAAACGTCTTGGAAAATCCGTTATGACCGCTTAAATCACCATCTGTCTATATTGGCTTTACGATACGGCTGGTCACGAATTAAAAGCTCTTCATTAGGTACCAACTCTGATAGAAAACGAGAATAATAAACGAATATCAAATATTTTTACAATTCCGAATTTTATTCGAGCACCTCTCGTTACATGTTGGATCAATCCTTAGTTAGCGTTTATTTGGAAACGATTCATTTTCGAGTGCTGACTGAGTACCTATATTTTGAAGTACATGTCTGCTATGTTGATGACTTGAACATGTTTCACCGGCAGGATTAATACTGACTCCCATTGAATTTTCGCCCTATCAATTTCGTGAACGATGCCGCCTTTATACATACTATAGTTTGTGTTTGATTTTTGATGTTAGCAGTAAAAGTAATTTTAATATTTTCTAAAGTTTAATATCAATAATATATTTTGGTTTGTTTTATGATGAATAATAAACTTGCAGAATTTTTTATATGGCGTTTTTTTTTAAATATCAATATGGCGTTTTTATAATCGCGTGATTCTTTAAATCAATTTCGAACGTTCTCCAGCAAGCAAGAATATCTGGATGAGATGGTTTCTGTGTTTGGCCGAGATGAAATTAATAGACCGGTTAGGATTGAAGTGTTAGTGCCAGAAATGTTAGTAACCGTGGTGAAATCAAAAGCGAATACAGGCGTATAATCTATCGATAAATTAAAATATAAAATAGCTTTGTACGCTTTGGGTACCTGATGAGCAGCAACAGTACCAACGAACAAGGACGGCAGCGGGCGGGTGTAGAGGACTCCCAACAGCCCTGACCTTGATCTCAGTGACTTCGGTTGATTCCTTTATGACAAAACTTGCTTGATACGCAAATTCTCAACAGAGGAACAGCTGATAGGCGCGTTTAAAGAATAACGGTTCACGCCTTAACAAAAAAATGGGGATTGGATTGATGACTGGTATAGTTGTATAATAAAAATTTTAATTATCAAAGGGGTTATGTTAAAAAATATATAATTTTCTAAGAATGTACGACTATAATTACTTGAACACCTTTTGTAATATTATTCGCTTTGCAATCCGTTGGTATCAATTTCAGTTATAGTTATTTTGGCGGCAAAGTAAAGTATTTTTAAACTAATTTAGTTTACATTTCTTTAATGTATTATGTAGGTATATAATTATGTAGGTATGTCATATTGTAATGGAGGAACCTACAAATAAAAATATTGCAATATTTTCACACTGACTTCACAATTTAATGTCTATGTTTTTCTTTCGTAATACTACGATAAAAAACATATGGACATTCAGGTGAACCACGGGCAAAAATAATTTGCCCGTGGTCACCTAGGTGTACCACGGGAAATTATTTTTCATCAATCATCAATTACCAAGCGGTTTTTTTTAAGGACCTTATTGTCTTCAGATACATGGTTATTAAAATACTGAACATTAAGATTTTTATCGTTGTGTCACAGTTAGTGGTGGATGCCTATGTTTGTAAACTATGTCGGGTTCCATCGAACGTCGGATGTGTGCGCTAGTTGTTGTGTGAAGCCGATAGGCAGCGCCGGCGGCGGCGCAGCTTTATAACAGTGATTGGAGTTCTTTTGTCTGACTGCAGCTATCGCCAGCTACGATTCACATAAGGTCCGGACTCCACCAAAGCGGAGACGAGAGTAGTGTTATATTTTTGAACTTTTATTGGTATTTTTATTAAATAATACTAAAATAAAAACATTACATTGTTTTTCAATTGATCATTTTTCGTAAATATTTATTTACTACGGCGAATTTGAAAAGATCTAGTCTAGAAATGAAACGTATACTCGTATAAGTTTAGACGTCTACCTTAAGACGCGGACTGACTACGATTTTAATCGCTTATGACCGCGTAAACTATTGTCACCACTATGGAGCGTCAATAAGATTGAAAATTGAAAAAATGACATTTGTGTTGAAATGTGACGTAAGCTGCGAATGGGCATTTATTTTACTGCTTTTCTTTAGATTATTTAAAATATAGACATAAAATTAAATAATGGTTTGGTTAAAGTTTTAAAAAAATGGAAAACCTACTAAATTCTTAAAAAAAAACTGTTGTTATCGCTGGAAATACAGAGATCTTCGACGTCAAAGTTTATTTTTGTGCTACAACTTCCCAATTTTTATTGGGAATATCAAACTCTTATTTATTATTCTGTTCGGTTTAAATTCTTCTTTAAACCCTTCTCTGTTCACTGTATTTTTCGCGTTACTTATTTTTATTACATTACGTCATCGTTCTAAGAAACCAATTTTTGGGAATATTGAGATAACACCGCGCCTTAAGGTCGAATTAATTTGAAATAGTGTCCTAAACTGAAAAGAACAAAAAGAAAACACTTTTTTTCAACAATTTGAACTGTTTGTTTTATAAAATTAAAAAAAAAACCTGTTTTTTTTCAATCCTACCCGCCATCCACCCCGTCACTATTTTAGACTTTCGCTTTGAGGGTGGTACAAGTAAATATTGAATTTGCAAATGCAAATATTCGCTTCCAATATCGTGATACTCGAGCCTTTAAATACCTCCCTTATATAATTAAATGGAGGTAGGTACAAAATGTTGCATTGGGTTGCATACGCTACGGTTAATTCTCGAAACAGGAGGCGGGCCTGTAAGCTTTTGTGGGTGCGGGAGCGGGCGCGGGAGCGGGTAGGTGGGAAAGTGGTTTTACCGGTGCGCGCGCAGCCCCTTGGCATAGCTAAGCGCCACCTCTCCCACCTTGGACGCTACAAGTGTCCAGTGTTGCACCGTTGCAACCGGCCAAACGCATCCCGCGGCTCTCAGCTGTGTCACGTCTCGCTCCTCGTGCGCTCATCCCCCGCTCCCGATACTTCTGTCACTTTAGCAGTGTCCCTGCTAAGTCTCGGTGCGTAATTTATTATTAAATTCAGTGCCTGCGCTTCAGTATTTATTTATTGTATTCATTGTTTCTGCAATAAATGTTATTCTCTTTATTTCTAATTTTATTTTCTGTTTGTACTTTGCATATTTTGTTCGAATAATAATATTTTGTATCTTTGAATTTATTATTTTGTTTTGTTTGTTTCAAGCCTTTAACGTTCTCCAATACTTCATAATTTTGTTTTGCTATATTGCAAATTTTCTTTTTTAATTGTAAAAATCTTGTAGCAATGCACGTTTTTGATAACGGAAACTTATAGTTATACACTTCGCGAATTTGTAAAATAAAGGCCTCCGGAATTATAACATTTATGACTGAAGTGCTATCAGTGCGCAATTAAAAATAATCACGATGGAAGTCAGCATTACATCATGAGTTGAAATATTTTTTGAAGAGTTACATTATAAAGCGACGGACAGTTTAAAATAAGATTTAAATATTTGTAGAATGTAGATCAGATTTTCAGTTTTGGCGATATTGTTATTGTGACGGCTAAAAATAACTTAAAGATAAATTGTTAGCTCAATACACAATAAAATGATGAGCTTTGAAGCTTTGTTGAAATACTTTCGTTTTTTCGTTCGTTTGATTGTGTTTATAATTGGTTGCGTGGCCCTGCAGCACATCAGATTTTTCAAAGCAATTCTGTTCAATTGGTTTATGTTAGAGTCGAACGGGTTATAGGAAATAGTTTTTCAAAAATATGTTGTGGGAATAAAACATGTCTCGTCTTACTTCCGTATCTTAAAATCAAATCAAACATCTTCGCGGCAGCGTGAACAGAAAATAAGTTTTTAGGGGAAATGCTAGTTTATGCACAACTAGCTTAACCTCAAGTTTTCTTACATTGAACTACAGGCGCGTTTCCATTAAGGCGCGGCCCCACCGCGGCGCATGCTGTGGACGGGCACGCGGCGCATTTTAGCTGCGTGTAGCGTTGCCAGGCGTCCGGATAAAGCCGGACAGTCAGGATTTTTGGTTGAGAGTCCGGCCAAGTTAGACCGCGTCCGGCCTATCCGGCTTTTATAAGGCTTTTTGGACTTGATCTTTTTTTGTTTTTGTCATGACTTGGTTTCCGCTCCACCATACGCGCAACCGAGAGGACTATCATTAGCCGCGCTCGCTTGCGCTGCTCGCCGTTGCACGTCGAGGAAAAACTTGTTTAGTTAAATCACAATCTACAGTGCAAACTGCCTTCTTGTAACTTGTACCAATGCAAGTTTGTTCTAAGTAGTTGTATACAATTTGCAACTTGTATACAATTAACTTGTATGATGAAAACGTACCCTTTGTGTAAAAAACTGTGATATAAAACGCAAATAACATAAATTGGATTGGTTGTTATAAAATTATAAAACACTTCTATCACTGACTGCCTTCCAAAATATACAATGCAAGGCGTTTCAATAAATTTTTGAATTACAATTTGTTTTCCGGTTTATTTATATAGAAAAAGTTATGGAAATCGTTTTTAGATTGAGTTATGTGATGTGAGAACAAAATGAAACTCGTCATATTTCCTAGTTGATATACTTATCAAATAAAATATCTTCGTGGCATCGCATCGTGGTGAAGGGTTTATTCGCAACTAAATAACATAACTATGTACATACATAATAATATAACATATATTATTAAGGACACTTACGTCTTAAACTTTTAAGGACACTTTAAGAAGATTATATTTTTTAATTATACAATTTTAAGATAAAGTAAGTCTAATTAATCAATTTTCTCAAATCAACCATAGAATTCGCAATCTGTTTCCCGAATGGCGTTTAACGAAGTTAGATGGTACCTACATCACGCCCACTAATAATAACCACATTAAAGTTCGCTACACATATGCCATACCATTACTTAACATTAATTACTTGCAAAGTGCATTTCCTGATTAATACCAAGTCTATCACAGCAGCAAGTGTTTGCCGCTCACAGTTCAATTACAAGTTTGGTGTCAGTCCGAAGCAGATTTACACTACATTTAACTTAGGAAGCGAGGGTTTGCCTCCCCCGGTGCTACCTGCTTACTACCCTTAATTAACTATCACATTCTGCCAATCTTAATTTGATGGACTACCCTCACAGTAACCTGTGCAGACGAAAGCGTAGGCATTTGCTGTATAATTGGATTTACGCTCATATTTGTGATGAGTTTACATTACTAGGCATGTAATCAAATAGCTTTCACAACAGATTGTGTGTCGGCCTTTCAGTATTTATTCGCTGAAAATAATCAAAGGAATATCAACTACGATTTATTTGGCGGCATGAATGTTTTTTAGTCCGTTCGATCGGCTTTTTGTGGTATTCAACAGAAATGGCCTTTTATCGTTGTGTGTCGAGAAAAATATTGCAAACAGTGCTGCGTAAAGTTATTACTATTGCTCGGGTATTTCTCTTTAGTCGCCCTTTTCAATTTTAAACAGCACGCAGTGAATTTAATTATTCGAATGATGGTGCCGTTGGCATAGAATTTACACTTGATCATCATCAGATCAAGAAGAATAAAGAAGTGTGCATAGTGCAACTCTGCCACATTTAATAAGTAACTTATAAAAATTTTAATAGTTAATTCGGCAAACTTGGAACCAGTGCAGTAGCATCAATTATAAAAATGTTGGAAGTCAGTGCTCATTACCGCGGGCTCTTTCATCTATGTTTTTGCACTCACTCTTTGTGACTGTCTGGGTCACCTGTGTTTGTGCCATGCGTACTTTCAACGTCAATTAGGCGAATCGAACACAAGCTCACACTGATATGGGGAATGCCTTTTTTCTTTAGCCCCTCGTGATAGTTTCGCACGCGTCGCACTATTATGCTGCTGTGAAAGGCTCTCATGTTTCCGAGCTGTTATACGTCTGACAACTATTGTATCGATGCTGGCTTTCACTATTTCTTGTTTCTTCAGAATATCTCCTCTTGATTCGAAACGATTTTGATGTTTTGAAATGTCAATATTAGAAACTGTTCCATTAAAGTAGGATTCGCAAGAAATGAAGCCACTTTTAAAATTGAGTATCATTGTCCAACGAAAAAGAAGATTGGATCGAGCTCAAATTGTCAGTTTAAAAGCGAGGTTTCACAAAGGATTTACACGACTAATCGAGTTTGGAATGCTACGTATGTTGATAATTAAATAAATTCTTTGCCGTGTATACTATCATTACCCGCAGGATGTTCCAGTTCACATCGCTGTAAGTTAATTATATTGCGTCGCGCGCGTGGCTTGCCTTTTACATTTAACCCCAGTTAAGGTGCACTTTTCTTTATATCATAATAATATAGGTAATAATTATTTTTGATGAAGGTGTTTAAGATCATCAATATAATTGCCAAACGTTGCAATCGGACAAAACTTAAAGTAGAATTTAATCATTTTCCACATTTATCCTTTACTTTGTCACTTTATTTATATGACTCACGAGAACCGGGTTTTGTTACAGTAATTATTCAAATAGTCAAAAAGTTTTCAGTAGAATACATAAGTAGATACTAGCACAATAGTATCACCGCTGCTGCGTCGGCCAGCACAGCTTTACCTCGAGTTTTGTATTATTTCAGTATTTTAGAGTCTGAAATTCAGCACGACCAACTTCTAGTTCTGCTTTTGTACAGAAATATTTTTTTATTGTGTGCAATTTTTAAGCTCTTTAGTTGATATATGGTAGGTATTATTTTTTCTCGTCTATTTTAGTTCACTAACAAGCTCCCGGCATGTGAGTATCTCATAGGATTAAGTCTACTGTGCAATTTAAGCGGGACAGAAAGGATAGAAGCTTGAGAGTGCTCCACAAGAGTCAAAGGATGAACAGAATAACAATAAGTGTGTCCCTCTCATGGAGCGCGACCTGAATGTTTTATGTAATTTAGGCAGCATTGTTACTGAAGGCCGGTCACCCAATTGGCACGGGAAGTGCGTTACCAATAGCAACTTGTGTTCACACCTTTATAAAACAAGCCTTTTTGCAATGACACAAACTACTTACATACATTTTATCGCGGGAGTACGTGCAATGCATTATCAAAGAGAGAATAATACTTTCGCTCTACGGCCTTATGTTTATCCTCTCAAGAAATTAAATCATGTGAAATGTAAAAAAAAATTGGTCAATTCTCCGCAGAATGATCAGACCCACACCGCAGTTTTCTTCAACTTCGTTTAACAATTCAAGGCCTTGAAGTAACACGAAAGGCAAAATGTTTTTATTTTTATAATTTATTACTCAAGTGGCGTGGTAAGCCTTCAACGTTTGCCGGACTTTATATTGCCTTCATTATCCCGTACCCTTGTGGCGTGGCACTCGACTACTACCTAAGAACCAGTATAGAGTGTAAAGCGATGTTTTCTGAGATGTTTTTATATTTTTAACTGCCAGTTTTATTATAATACAGTGTCTTCGTGAGGTTATAATGGTCACTTAATTGTGGTAATAACGTCAGGCGGCAGGCGGGCATTCATGAAATTGTGAAACGCCGTGCCGACACGCGACGTGACCAGCATGCGCGATGTTTGCCTTAAGCATCCTTCTAATAGTAGACGCCACCACTGCAACCTTTCCTCAACACATGTCCGGATTGCAAACTACTCTATTGTTCTAGCACGCGTATCAAGAGTTGCGAACCTATTTAAGAACCTAATGCGTCTTCCTAAGCCATGACGTAAGTAGCTTGTGCGACTAATTCGGAAAGTTATATCAATCTTGGTCACATTACTGAACATTTTTGAATGCCCCGCCTGATATATTAGTCATAAACCTAGGTTAATTGCCGACTAAGAAGGAAACAAATTATAACTAGGTATTTGTTTCTTAGTTACAATTCCAAACATAAACATACGAGATTGCGGGCGTTTCTTAGCAATGATAAATGAGTCCGTATGTTTAGATAATACTCCTCAATAACAGCACATTATGAGAAGTGCGGGCGGCGGTTTCGCCACAATTCTTGGCGCTACAACAGATCTAACGTATTTATCTCGATGAAACTTGAGCCTTTGCCTTGACCGTGTTAAATTAACACTTTCCAGCGTCTTTCTATCTAGTGCTTCAAGTTATTGACGCAGCTCAAGAGGCTTCCGGTCAGATAATATTTTTTCAAGCTCACTGCATATTTCTTTGTAAGAAAATAACCGTTCCTGCTGTATGGTAATAAAAGCCATTGCATACAAATTGCAGCTATTCCTTCTGAACAGGTCAGTGGATTTATAAAGCTATTCGCACAGTCTAGCAGTACATCGTTTACGTACATGAATAAATGATTTTTACGTCACGTTTTATAATTAGAATACATAAATAAACAAGATATTTAGTAATCGCAGAACTAGTATTTGTATACCTAATGAAAACATTAATCAGTCAAAATAATGTGTGCTACACTATTATAGCAACAATTTGTTCGTAAATTATTAGAGCATTGATGCAATTGACTCTCAATCGCGTTATCGTCATTACTGGTTAGTGAAATATAACCAACTCAGCTCCAATTTATGAACGGATGATTCCAATAATTCCTTGTCGGAGTATGATGCGATAATACGCTCATGCATCGGTAGGTATTTGATGCAATAACTCTTCATGCATGTTGATCGGGAAAACATAATTATAACTACGGACACATCAATTTGAAAGAACCAGTTGATTTAGGGGGAACACCCATAATCCCATCTGTTCCTATAAAGATATAGAAAAGCAAATAAGTTAAATGAAACGGATAACAGCACGATTACTTTTCTCTTCTTAAAACAAAAATATTCACGAACATATAACAGGCACCTAAAGGCAGTCTGCGTGTAATGTTTTCAAAATGAGAGTAAGCCAAGAAGTCAACAGGACACGAGTTGACTCGGCACAGTTCGTTCTCGCGCTTCATTTCAATGTCTATAACACGCGTCTCTCATATATTCAATGCCGAAATATCTGATGTCGTATGCATGGACACGTCCACTTGCTTCGTCAAACCGACATTGAATGAAACAAGTGATCTTGCAGCTTTTGGATTATCGTAAAACTATTTTCGTGTATCGGCTGTAGAGTGCGCGTAAATCACTTAGGCTATTTTTTCCATAGCGTTTAGAAACATCTCAAAATAGAAATCCACGTAGGTATGGCTTTTTATGACGTAACTCTGCCGTGGGGCACCGCTGGACGAGATACGGAATTGTACGGCACTCTGTAATATCTCGTTCGGATCTAAAACGGTGACCAAGAGCTTCGGTATTAATCGATTTGTCAGTCCTCCCGTCGGTTTTAAGGTTACAATTGTCACGAAACAAGCAATGTTTCAGCTGTTTGGTGGTCCCAATGTTAGTAAAACTTTCCTAGTTACACACATAGTCATTTCGAGTTGAGCGCCCGTGTTACGTTAGTGACAGCTCACACAATGTTCAAACGAAAAAAGCATTGTCGAATAAGATCTGCAGTTTACTAATTTCATTGTATGGAAGTTTAGAATTGGTTTTTAAACCATGTCTGTAAAAGAGAGAGAACTTCTATCAGTGAAATATCCGAACCTGTGATGCCAATGTCGGTTTTAAAAGTAAGAAAGAAACACGGCGGGTCTACCGTGTTTATGCAACATCACTTCAAATAAGTAACTTGTCGGCTTTTTAATAAGATAATAACAACAACTTTTGTCCTAAACCCGAATCCGAATAAAGCGCAAGTTTAACGCCTAGTTCAAGGTATAAACAACAAGGTATGAAGGTAACAATATCTTCTAATAATATAGACCAACAAACAGCACTTGAGTTTCCGTTCCTAACATTTTCGCTAAAGTACGGTTCAGTAATCAGAAATCGATAAGATTAATTAGAAATTATCCAATCAAGAGCGCCGAGCGCCTACCCAGAGTGTCGGCTGCTCTATTTGGGGCAGGCGACCCCATGACAGGTGAGCGCCGACGTCTAAATAACCTATATGATAGATTTGCACGGTGACGTTGCAGTTTTTGTTCCTTTATATTATCGAATTTCCCTTCGATGCCGACTGAAAGCTACGTCCATTAAAATTATAGGCGACCGCGATACGAACCTACCTACAATTTTCATTCGATTTTTCTAGTGCACCTTTTTTTTTCTTCGTTTAATTAAGGAAATCTATATGCGATATGTCTATGAAATGTATCCATTCCTTCATATTCTAAAGTTTAGTTAGACCATAAAATGTGAAAGTCGTCTGTAGTAATTATAGAAACGATTTTGGCCAAAAATTCAAAACATAAAATGTGAAAGTCGTCTGTAGTAATTATAGAAACGATTTGGCCAAAAATTCAAAATGTAGAGTACGTGCTTACTTGAACTAATTATGTCGGTTGTTTCTGTAAAGGATCACAAAGGAATAGTATGGTAACGTAATTTCAAGACTTTTTGAAGCATTTCGCAAACAATTTCCGCTGCACTAACAATAAGCTCATTGTTTGAGCTGACAGGATTCAAAATAAAAGTACAGTTGTGCCCTGTACAGATGCGCTAACTAGTTGTAAAGAAGTTGCTTACCGCTTGAACAAGCCGCGAATAGAAAATAATATATAACTTGAAGTTTGAAACAAACTGGACTTTCCGGCTTTCTTTCAGCTCACAAGACAGCTGACGGCTTCTAACGTAGCAAAACTACTCGACAGCTTTCAAAAACACCACAATAGAAAAACTATTACCTAGTAAGAAATTTATAATTCAAAACAGTACCTTTATAATAATTGAGAGTAATAAAATGCCACCTTAATAATGAAACAATGCGGCAGCTATTATTTTTAACCGACGAAAAAAAAAGGAGGAGGTTCTCAATTCGACATGTATATATATTTTTTTTTTTTTTTTTTTTTTATGTATGACCACGCATAACTTTTCCCAGCGTGGTCCGATTTCAAAAATTCTTTTTTTGTTGGAAAGAGTATATCTCAAAGTTGGTCCCATTTTAATTTCAAAACTAAAATCGGCCTCTAAGGGTAGAAAAAAAGGAATTGATTGTCAACTTTCCTACAGAATTTTCAGTTGTGAACCGATTCGTTTGAAATAAAGTTAACATATGTAGTTCTGAGGACATTACTATATAGCAGAGATGTGGAGAAGATAACATGATGGTGTCACCATCATCAGATCAACTCCAGATCCCTGTTATGTTGTGAAGTCAGTCCCAAGAGTTCCTCAACAGTTAACAACAGCTATATCGTGTTTGGACTCATTTCACTCAGCTTGATGAGAACTTTAGACCCAGCTGAGGTATCATTGTCATCGAGGGTCTGAGGATGGTGACGGAAAGCAGGGGCAAGAGGTCCTCAACAGTTAACAGCACCTATATCGTGTTTGGGCTCATTTCATTAGTCTTGATGAAAATTTTAGACCTAGCTGGAGTATAATTGTCATCGAGGGTCTGATGATGAGGACAGAAGGCAGTAGCAAGAGATCCTCAACAGTTAACAGCAACTATATCGTATTTGGGCTCATTTCATTCATCATGATAAGAACTTTAAACATAGTTGGGATTTGACAGTCGTTGACAGTCTGAGAGTGGAGTTTTTAGTTGCAAGTTACAGGTCCTCAACAGTTAATACTAATTACTGTGACGGTTACGTTGACAATGACAAAAGGGAAGACGGGTTTTTCCATGTGTTAAACACTCTAATCATGGTATACAACTAAAAAGCTAAAAATAATAACTTTTTAACAAAAAAATCAAACCGACGAAAGATTGAACTGAAAAGCTAAAAATAAATTTTGAGGCGGCGCCAAAGAAACAATCAACGAAAAGCAACCTAGCTACAATAAAATTATGCTTCGCTTCAAATAATTAATTTAGGTACATGTTTGTATGTTTGTTTGGCGCCGCCTCAAAATTTATTTTTAGCTTTTCAGTTCAATCTTTCGTCGGTTTGATTTTTTTGTTAAAAAGTTATTATTTCCTGCCTAAACCAGTTTTATGTAATGGAAATAATATTTACCTCCACGTTACGAGGGGTTGTACCGGGCGCCGTTATTAATGTATTTAGAGTTACAGTATAGACGCCAGCATGTCAACCTGCCCCAGTCTGTTAAAAATATTCTTTAATACAAAAATAGAAGATTCATATTCGATTAGGAAAATTATACAGATTGGGGTAGGTTTATGTGCTGTCTGTGGGCTTATTATGGCATTTTGAAATTGAGAAAGAGACTAAAATTTTCTCTGTAGTGCATTTTGGTTGTTTATATTTTTTCCATTCAATAAAAATAGGAGTTAAACTAAAACTTCTATAAAGATATGGCTGGCATTTCTAAATATAGACTAAAATACCCCCAAGTTCACGGTCTAACTCTAAACTAATAATAAATATCAACGACATCGACAAAGCTGTTTATAGCGTGCGAGCTGTCAAATAAGAGTTAACAATTGTCTAATATTTCATTAAGTGAACAAGTGAATCGGAACGACGTCGCTCTGCCAAGCAGACTAGTTCTAGCTTTTGTAAATCGTGCTCACGGAAGCAGTGATGTCTTTTGTTTCCGCAAGCTATTCGAGTGCAGCCGCCGTCACTTGTAACATGCAAATATTTAAAGTAAAAGATATTCATGTCACGTGTTGCGGAATAAGAGACCAGACAAATTGCGCTCGGAAACATCGAGCTTCATTTTCGAATCCCTTAATGAGTTTCACAATAACTTTCGCGTGCATTGCAATATGCAATTAATATCGTCTATACTGATTAGTTTAACTTCCAAATGTACCGTTAAAAGTTTTTGCGTGTTGATGTTGAAGTTATGTAGGTCCTTCGCAGTTTTCGGTTTGTTACATTTGAAATTTCGGCAGCTAGGGCAATATGAATTAAATTACGTATTCAGTCAGACTCTTGAATATTCAGTTACTCTTTATAACGTTAAACTGGTTGTGCCATGTGGTGCACAGTATTGGCAGTGCCTTTAACTGTAGCTTTTAGCCAGACATTACCAAATCAAACATTAAGTTTCGAGAGACTACCGGTGGAGGCGCGAGGCGGCCGGCGCGCTTTATCTTTATCGCTGTGTCCGTGACATTTCCACGCCCTAGGCGCTCTGTCGCATCAAATACCATCCTTTACTCACTGATACAATAACCAAGCTCGAATAAAGAATGCTTAACTAAGTCTAGACTGAAATGGACCTGTACAAAATGTATTAGATCAATTATTTTCGTCGTTACAAACCATTTTACTTTTAGTGACATAACAATCGCTTGTCCAGTGTTGTGGCGTCATATTGTTGTCGCCAGTTGCATAAAGTATGCATATCGAATGCAGGTGGTAGTAACAGTAAAATTTCTCAACCTTAATTAATCATTGAAATTAGTCTGTATTTTTTTTTTGATTAGTGTAGGGGAAACAAACATGTGCTTTGTGACTTGTTTTAACCCTTTTCCTGTGGTAAAGTACATTTTTGTTTTACGTTGAGGGTGAGCGAGGGTTTTGGAGGATGATAAACGTAATTAGGGGGTTTAATATTCTCTTTGTGTATCATATTTACGTTGCAGCAGAAGATTTTGGCCTATACAATGTTTGTTTGTGTTGCTACTAGCTATTTACCAGTATTTTCGGGTTTTAGGCGTGATAATGGCGAAACTTGAGCTAAATAGGCTTCATACAAAAAATATTCATACTCTTTCAAATCACTTTCTACTACATTTACTTCAAATCGCATATCTTAATTGTAAAATATGTAATAACATTGCAATAAAGTTCGATCTAAGTCAATTATTAATTGCTTAGTTACTGTTAAGTCGTAATAAAGCTGAGCCTACAATTTTCATGTCATGACTGATGTCCCCTTCGAATCGATTTAATAATGCAACGACACAATGTTTGCTGTGACACAATTATCGTTCGTGTGCCCTGCCCTTATAAAATGGATATTTCTGTCTTGTCTCTTTCTTCATCAAAAAACATTTTTAATTTTATCGATGGCTTGTTGATGTGCGAATATGTATCTTCTTGTAATGCTTCTTTTTACGAGGTTTATTTACTTATAGCTAAATAGTCGACTACAGGTTCAATCAATTTTCACAAATTATATTTGTCGCCAAATCACATGTAAGTTTGTCCGTTCCGGTTAGAAATGTTTATATATGTATATTGCTCAGCTCCTGTTCTGTTATGTTTATATATGTATGTTGTATAGCCTATAGCCTTCCTCGATAAATAGACAATCAAAAAACAAATCTAATACGAAGGAGTACTTTCTGAGATTATCGAGTTCAACCAAAGAAATAAACTCTTCAGCTTTATTAATATTAGTATAGATATGGAAATGGATTGCCTCGAAAGTCGATTTTCCGCCAGCAAGTATACAGATAACTAAGTACACGAGATTAGCCTATCGCAAGAAGTCTAGACTTATAGACTACCGACCGTCGAGCTAAACTTTCTTATCGCGTAAATTGATATTACTAGGAGGGTATGAACAATACCTTACTGAAGTTAGCCTACAGCGGGCTTCGTAGAGTACAGAATGGACGGCTGCGAGGGTTAGATGAAATCAAACCTCCTTTCAATTAAGAGCCTATGCACATCACGTTTATTAAACGTGCCGATGACGCGCGTTTGTAGCGATACAGACGCGATGCAAAAGCGCGTTTGACGCTTTGTATCGCGACAACAAACTGCTCTGTTTGACGCGCGTCGACGACGGCGCGTTTAAAAAACGTGGTGTGCATAGGCTCTTAGATTTAGGTTAAATTCAGATTTAGAAACAAATATTGAAGGAAAACGACTGAGCGGCTGTTATTTTCCTTCCATATTTATTTCATAATAAATAATAACGGCCGCACGGATCGACCTGTAAAAATAAAGTATTTGACTGAAAAAATCTAATAATGCAGTCAGTTACATTATCAAAAAATATTTGACAAGTATTTTGTTCATGATCAGACGGCGAGTCACCTACTCACCGTCCGCATGTCCGCGCCTACAGTGGCCGGAAATCGCTTAACGACGTCCGTTGCCGTGGGCGTCTCCTGCAGCGGCTGGGGCGTGAGGTGGACGCTGTCTTGTCATCAATGAGTATTTGTCATCAACAGTGAACTAATGAATGTTTTCTCTTTGTTTTAGCTTTCACCATGGGCTGCTTCGTGAGCAAGGACAAGCTTACCAAGGAGGACATGGATTTTCTGAAGACGCATACCTCCTACGATGAGACCACCATTAAAGAATGGTACAAGGGCTTCAAGGTAAAGCTATGAAATGAAATTGACAGGTGCAACACTCGATATTACTCAACTACCCACAAAACACACTATGTACATCACAATGACATTAAGAAACTTTTGCATGCGCCATTTTCCGCCATAATAAAAAGTAATACATAACGGAAACTCAAAATAAATAATTAAGTGTATTTATGAGAAATATTCCATTTTAAGTTCTTATGATAGTGTTTGTTATTATGTCACTTTCAAAACTTTTCTTTTAAGTTAAGAATCAGCTTCATTCTGATTCATTTGTATGAATCTAAAATTCAGATTCGTAACTCTGCAGGGGTGATGAAACTATTGAACTTGAAACTGAAACGAAACCGACAATTATCGATTTCCCCCCCCCCCCCATCTTTCTCAGCTATGTCCACAATATACCCAGATGAATATATAAAAATAATATAGCAAATAGTATAGAATCGGGAAACTAGTCGGGACGAACAATTTTTATTCCGTGCACTTTATATGATTGCATCGCACTTGAAGTATTTACGAATCCCAAGAGTCGGTCTTGTTCGATATCTGTCCTATTAAATTACAATTGACTAGTTACATTTAATAGTTTGTATTGTCTTGATATATTATGCTGGAAATTCAGCTAAGCGGAAACGATTGAAGACAGCGTCTTGACTCGGCTTGTTAATTTTGCTCTGTTAACTGAGACAATATTCAATTCCATTCTTGAGATTCTGGGATGGGTTTGAATTAGAGATGGATTTATGCCCTGGCAATTTTGGGCATACGCCCGATTAATGCCCCTAAACGCCGAATAAAAACCTTTTGCCTGGGCTTTACGCCCAGTGACCGGGCATTAATTTATGCCAAGTGCCCATTTTATTCATAAATGTTTTTGCCGTCGCGTCGTCCCGTTTCTAGTAAGAATTGGTAGGTACTTTTACTACGGCTTTGAAGCTTTCGTGCTATTTTTTTTACGATATCTTCGCGTTTAACTACTATCTCGCCTAGACGCTTGCCTAGAAGTATCTTATTCACTCTTGACATGCCTTTGTATGATAAATAGACTCCACATAAAAGATTATAACCATGACTCTTTAGGTTCGAATAAAAATAACATTAGCTTTCTGCACTCCTATCTGATTGTTAACTGTACCTACTACTTAAATACAGGGTGTAAGAAGACACTTAACGAAGCCGAAAGCCACGTATTCTACCCATTATTTGGATCATTTTTTTCCTTTAGACCATACCTGGGACTCCACAGGTTCTCGAGATATTGAAGGTCAAAGTTGCATTTTTTTTAAACTTTTTTTTACGAAATCGAATTCGAAGTAGTATTACAAAACTTTTTTCTAAACAAGCATTACCTGAATTTTCGATATTTCTAAATAAATTATGCATTTGAAGTTACGAACAGTAATGTACGTAAGAACTAAATGCAGAAACGCACGGCTTATGTTAGTGTGCGTTTGATTTACTTTCGACGGTCGATGACCCTCTTCTCTAGACTGGGATTTTCTACTTATTATTTTTTTTGATACTTAAAAATAAAAGTCGGTTCCCAGCGATAATTTTAGCGTAAAGCTACTTAGTTAGATGTACAGTATGCGTAGTTAACGGCTATGTGATGTGTCTTCTTACACCCTGTATACTCCGGTCGCGTAGTTTTAGTAAAAATCCTTACAAAAGTTTTTCGTCACGTTTTTCTGCTAGATTTTGACCGCGTTCTTTCGGATGATGTTAGAAAATAAGTCCCTACGTACACAAGACGACTCAAGTCTCCAGGTGACTATCGCAATAAATATCCATAGAGGTACGTACCTACACAGGCACGCGTCAGTGAACACCGAAGTCGTAAGGTATCGATATACCTAGGAGACTTGCGTCGCTGTTTTTTAAGGGCCAAATTCTACGGAATTGTTGGGAATGTAGACTTAGATACTTGATGATGGTGATGCATCCTATTAGTGAAAGAATTTTCAGAATCGAATTAGTGGTTCTCAAAATGTTTTAAATATCGCTTCTTCAGGTCAGTACTCTTTAACTTCATAAAACTTTGGTTGTACAATGTGTAACTAACACAAAAACAATAGAGCCAGCTATATTTTTATTACCCATTAAACAAAAGTTATATTGTCATTTAACTTGGTTGTGCTGCCTTTAAACCATGTTAATTTTCTAGCAAACAGCAATTTAATGCAACGATCAATTGTTTAACGGTTTTGATGTATGATAGGGCTAAATAAATGGATCCTTAATTTTGGTTACTCATATTAATAGTTAGGTTTTTTAATTCAGTACTAAAGCTCACATAAGTTCATTTCGCAAAAACAGGTTATCAATTAGTAGACACGTGTCAATCACTCGATCATAATAATACCAAGCCCGCTCAGCGCTGCCAACAGCGCCACAACAACCCTCTCTTTACACAAACCAACACGCAAACATCAGTGAATTGACAAATTTGCATTAGCACGAAGTTACACGATCGTACCGACCGCTCGGCCCACATGCAATGTTTAGTTTAGGGCTGCGGTTCACCATGCACATCTGCATGCAACACTATAATTGTACCTACTACCTATCTATCTATACAAACAAATTACACATTTATATACTTTGGACTTAGTGCTAAGAGTTCACTTTACTGTCCTCCTGCAGCAAGATTGCCCCAACGGCAGACTGACTCCCGCCAAGTTCGTGGATATGTACAAGATGTTCTTCCCATCCGGGAATGCCGTCGAGTTCTGCGACCATGTGTTCCGCACATTCGACATGGACAAGAACGGATATATCGATTTCAAGGTAACATTTCGGTATAGTTGTAACAGCAATGCGATTTTCTATTTCATATAGGGCTCATCTCATCCCCATCATAGTGTTGATTAAATATCAAGTTATCATTTGTTGCAAAGCAGCAATGCGAATGCTTAAAACCTCATTTTGATTGTTGCGAATTGATAAACTTTCTCTCTTTTGCTTGCGCTCTTAATTCACAATTTCTTACTGTCAGCAGTAAACAGTATTTAAAATTCATCGAACAAGAGACTACCGAGCTCTTGTTTGAGCCCCGACTCGCGTGGTGTACCAAGAACTACTTTGTTGTAGGAGTTTCTGCAGGCCATCCACGTCACTTCAAGTGGGACGCCAGAAGAGAAGCTGAAGTGGGCGTTCCGCATGTATGATGTCGATGGCAACGGTGTCATCGACATTCAAGAGATGACGAAAATCGTGCAGGTTCGTAACATGCTTAATACTTCGCAGATCAATGCGGAGCAATGCCCTTCCAGATGTCTGCGTCTGCTGGTTAATTGTACCCGTAACCATCCGCGAGACTCACGTCGGTATTTGAAGATACGGGGATGATAATATAATTAACCCCGCCGTTTCCGAAGCAGATCATCATGTGATCCCTTACAAAGTTTTCAAGTATTGAATGTTCCCGGAGCATGATTAGAAACAGGCTTATCGATGAGTCATTAGCAATTTTTTCGTTTCACAGAATCTATATTTATCCTGAGAAACAGCTTTGTTTAGTCTCAGGTGTGCATATTTTTTAAGTATGTAATTGTTTTGCTGGTTTTATGAACATAAAATTTAAACAGATGAGCGGCTCTTTACTTGGTCGGAATAAAATTGGTGTAATGTTATTAAAGATATCGTTGTCTAACGTAGTACCTACTATGCGACACGATATCATTTGATTTGTATTTAAAATAAATATAATTGTCATGAAATCTCAAATTAACAGGCGTTAAATAGAGAGCAGTAGTGTAGCACCGGTATTGTCAAACATATTTAGTGGTCTCGTTAGCAAAATAACATGTTACCTACGGGTATACAAAATATCGAAGCGCGTCATCTCACAGTAAACGGAGATTTGATTAACTGCGTTCGCGGTAACAGAAAGCAATATTTCTTTAAAAGCATGTTTGACCTTTAAGGCCACCACCAATCACTAAACAAGTTTAACGCTAACCATATTTTAAACATCGTTCTATTTCTGTCATCGTCTTCGATTGACAGGAATAGGAGAAGGATGTTACGAAATTGGTTTAGCACCAGCGCAATTAGGTATATTTGCATGGTGTAAACCTAGAGAGCTGTGACTTACGAGTTATTAGAACGAAGTTCTTTAACGCGCGTTGCGAAAGGGGGCTAGACGGATAAAATTAAGGGAATAAATTGACACGACACTTTTTACCGACTGCGCGACGCAAAGGAGGGTAATATGTTTATTACCATGGAATGGAATAGACTGGAGTGGAGTGGAGTAAAGAACAATTGTTTTACCGATTTGTCCAATTGATTCCCACCAGTAGGGTAAATTGGTAAAAAAAACAAGATAACCATTATAATTCGGTCGCATTGAACACTGGTGTCGCGACGATTATTTTTGTAGAGTGTATACAGTAACTTCGTTCCATCCGGGTGTCCCTTGACACCTCTCAACTTTTTGTTATGTAGTATTGTGGTCGTGGGTTTAAACCCAGCTAGGCGTATTACTTTGTGTAATTTATTTCATTACCACCGGCATATTCTAGAAACAAAAAATTCATGACAAAGACACTGTGACATGTACCAACCCGCGCTGTGCCCGCTTGGTGGATTTTAAACCATTCCCTCTCACAGAAGAGAGGCCAGCGTGGGAACATTATAAGCTGATGATGAGGTAACCATCCTCAGGATTTAACGACAACGATATTTACGATATCACCCAGTTAAATTCCTGGCATCCATGATTTCAAATAAAGTGAACTCACGAATTTCCGGGCGTCAGTTAATGGATTTAATCGCTCCTGTCCTATTATGGGTACACTCTTAATATTAATTGATATTTCACGTTAATAACATTTCACTGGAGGATGAACTGCCATTTTAATGAATATGTTAATTGACTTGTCATGATGGAATTTGCCGTTAATGGTGAGGGAGACATCTGACACGGAATTAATTATCAATGATGGCAAAACTTACAATATTATTAAGATATTTTACTAAAAAAAAACATTCCGAAAGATACAATGCTTCTTAAATCACAAAACGTCACTAGGTCGGTATAATTTTACAGGCGTTATGACGTCACGAGCCCCACTCCCGAATTTCGGCGGAAAGCGGTCTACCTTGGTCAATGGTCATTGATTTAAAAAAAAAAACAAAAAATACGTGTTCATTGTTAATATTCTAACTGACGGACTGAACAGATTTTCATATTTTTAAATTATTTGATGTATGCAGTAAACTACCCCTAAAATTTTACATTATCCAAATATATTAGGTAATGACAGAAAGCTCATATCCTCTAAATCGTAAAGTGGAGCCTTATAATATAAAATATGCTCTCGATTTGACGGAAGATCCGGATGGAGCACTACCCAAGAATTAGCACTTTGAGGTAAATATGTTATCGGATTCGCAGTGGGGCCGGCAACACCAGTAACTCTGTTAATCGTAGGACGTGGAAAATGGACACGTTACGCTTGGATCTGCTAATGCAACTAGTACACTAATAGGTACGTGGGCACTGGGCAGCCAACATACTTTGACTCGCACTTTGAACAGGATCATAAATGCATTTACTACGATATGAGCATCGATTAATGCACCCACTACTATATATATCCAAGCTCTCAACTTATGAGAACATTCTCGAATCTATTTTACCTTACAACATGGATACAATGAAACCTTTCAGTTTATTATATCGATTACGCAATTGTCATGCAATGAAATGCCATCCATTACCAGTTTAATTGCGTTATTACCTATATCAAGACATAAAAGCTTGAACAATTGCAGTATGACTGTTGATTAAAAAGCATTGGCTTGCAACACTATTGATTCTCACAGTGTTCTGTAAATATCGTGTGGACTTCATACTGCTTCAACCCTAAGCATTAGGTATTACGATTCAGCCCAAGTAGTCCGTTGTCCAGCCAAGGAAGCTCACGGTATTTAAAAAAAACCTAGTTTTGCCCTCGTTGTCATCGTTAACTATTTTTGAATACGTATTTTAGGAATACATGCGTTTTAATATTTCGTTTTTTTTTCTATTTGTCAGTAAAAAAAACTAAATACAGAATTTTAATTAGTAATAGCAACCAAAAACCACAGAGGTTTAGACTTGTGCTATCAAGAGTCTTTTACAATAGCTAACATACTACCAACATAAGACAAAGACATAATACATTATCATTAATAATCATTCCCTATATACTATAGGCATCGTGCGAGAGAAACAAAGAAGACTTTTGAAAACTATACATCACTACATAACACTTAAATAATATTGTCTTAGTTTACATTTGATATTTTTATGTTTTATACATTTTTTTATTGCGGAGGGTACACTGTTAATAAGTCTCGGTATAATATAAGCAGTAGTTCGTTCACCATACGTATTGTTTGCGCGCTGTGTACGAAGCTTATTCGTTTAATAAGCACAGTCAAGTCTGTTGCCAGAGGGTAGCCAAATCCTCTTATGATAAAGAAGAAATTCATGATTTAGGGTCCCCCCACATTTATCGACGCGCATTAATGCCATTCGCATCGGCTCGGCTCGGACGACGCGATCCGATGCGAATGGCATTAGTAACACCCTTATTACGTTGACATAAAGGTTTTCTTGACCGGCTTAAGCCGATTCCGCGTCGATAAATGTGGGGGGACCCGTAGTCGTCAGCATGTCCAGGGTGTGTACCATACTTACCTTGTTGTACCATGACAGACACGATTCGAACATGAACATGCACACATGACTCATCATTGTGCACTCATTATGACTCAACCAATTTCAGAAATGTTAAGCCCAGAAAAAACTCGATCGTAATTAATTGATCAGATTTAATTTCCCGCTTTAGAAATATTATATTCTTGTAATTTTACTACCATGCCTATACCAGGCCATGTATGAGGATATATCCAAAGCCATGCATCGTAAAACCAAGACCCACTTCACCGTTGTCATGGGTGACTTCAACGCCAAAGTAGGAGTACAGAAACTCGACGAATCGTGTGTCGGACCACACGGCTTTGGAACCAGGAACCACAGGGGGCAAATGCTGGTCAACTTTCTGAGCATGGAGGGGCTCTTCTGCATGAACAGTTTCTTCCAGAAGAAACCCCAGAGAAAGTGGACTTGGCTAAGCCCCGACGGTAGGACGAAGAACGAGATAGACTTCATCATGACGGACAAGAAGCATATATTTAGGGATGTCTCTGTGGTGAACAGGTTCAACACCGGCAGTGACCACCGACTAGTAAGAGGCACCCTAAATATCAATTTTAGGCTTGAGAGAAGCCGCATGATGAGGTCAGTTCTCCGTCCAACACTGGACCAGACCGGCCAAGGTGCCAAAGCCTTCCAATTAGAACTCCGCAATCGGTTTGCCGCTTTGGAAACTACAGAGGACGTGGACAAGGACCTAGAGAGCGTGATAGAAGTCATACGCGAAGTGGGAAATAGGCACTTTAAGGGGAAGGCAGCGTGCCATAGGTCTAAACTTTCGAGCGAGACTCTGGAACTGATGAAGCAACGACGAGAAAGGCCAGAGGAAACTTTGTCAGACACCCGATCCCTGCATAAAAAGATACGGAGTTTAGTGAGACGCGACCTTCGTAAATTGAATACTCGCCTCATAGAGGAGGCGATTAAGCAGAATCGTGGGTCGAAGGTCTTCACTAAAAGACTCGGGAGGAGTCATCTGACAAAGTTGAAAACCTCGGATGGCAGAATTGTTGCATCGGTTCCAGAGATTCTGGCCGAAATCGAAGACTTCTATGGCCAACTCTACGCCTCGCATTCCCCGCAGCCACAGCCCGACGCAAATGACCTAAGAGCCACGCTTACACGCCACTACACAGACGATCTCCCAGACGTAGAGATAGATGAGATTGAGACGGCCCTTGGGCAGCTTAGTAATGGGAAGGCTCCCGGCGAAGACGGAATTACCTCCGAGCTTCTAAAAACTGCGGGCCAACCTGTGCTCGGAGAGCTTAGGAGGTTGTTCAACTCCGTCATAGCCAGTGGGACTACCCCGGAGGCGTGGAGCAGGGGCGTGGTGACATTGTTTTTCAAGAAAGGAGACAAAAATCTCCTCAAAAACTACAGACCAATCACGCTCCTGAGTCACGTCTACAAGCTGTTTTCGAGGGTCGTCACAAATCGGCTTTCCGCTAGATTTGACGCTTTCCAGCCGCCGGAGCAGGCTGGGTTTCGCAAAGGCTATAGTACCGTAGACCACATACACACAGTGCGGCAGGTTATACAGAAGACAGAGGAGTATAACCAGCCGCTGTGTCTAGCCTTTGTGGACTACGAAAAAGCCTTCGATTCCGTCGAAACCTGGGCTGTTCTGGAATCCTTGCAGCGATGCCAAGTCGATTGGCGGTACATAAAGGTGCTAAGGAGCCTATATAGCATGGCGTCGATGTCGGTCCAAGTACAAAACCACCGAACAAAACCCATCCAGCTGCTAAGAGGTGTGAGACAGGGAGATGTTATATCCCCTAAACTGTTTACCAACGCGCTGGAGGATTTGTTCAAGACGCTGGACTGGAACGGACTGGGCATCAATGTCAACGGTGAATACCTAACGCACCTTCGTTTTGCCGACGACATAGTTATTATGGCGGAATCGCTGCAAGACCTGCAAAAAATGCTGAACAGTCTCAATGCTGCCTCGAGACGTGTGGGTCTTGGGATGAACCTGGACAAGACTAAGGTCATGTTCAATGACCATGTCATCCCAGAACCAATTTCCGTCGAAGGCATAACACTCGAAGTTGTCCAAGAATACATCTACCTCGGACAGGTATTACAGCTAGGTAGAGACAACTTCGAGCGTGAAATTGCCAGAAGAGTGCAGCTGGGCTGGGCAGCATTTGGGAAAATGCGTCATATCCTCACGTCGCCACTGCCGCAGTGCCTGAAAAGCCGGGTGTTCAATCAGTGCGTCCTTCCAGTCCTAACCTACGGAGCCGAAACGTGGAACATGTCAGTCAAGCTGGCCCACCGACTTCATGTCACGCAGCGTGCTATGGAAAGGTCTATGCTTGGGGTCTCACTAAGGGATAAAATCCGGAATGAGGTCTTACGGCATAAGACCAAAGTTACAGATATTGTCCAAATCTGTAGCAAGCTGAAGTGGCAGTGGGCTGGTCATGTCTGCCGCAGAACCGACGATAGGTGGAGTAGGAAGGTTCTCGAATGGAGACCGCGTGTAGGTAAGCGTAGGGTGGGACGCCCCCCGGCAAGATGGACCGATGACCTGAAGAAGGTGGCTGGCAGTGGCTGGATGAAAAAAGCTGGAGATCGTGCGCTGTGGTGCTCCCTGGGAGAGGCCTATGTCCAGCAGTGGACTGCAATAGGCTGAAATGATGATGATGATGATGAATTTTACTACCGATTGTCTTCACGTAAAAAGTTTGACTACACGTCACACGAAAATAAAAGGAATCGAATCTTAACGAAAAGGTTTTTTTTCCAGTTGCATCGAATTTTGAAAGAAGCCTTGTATTACTTAAGTCTTTGCTTCTGGATTAGTTAAGGCAGCGATATTTATTTACGTTTGGAAAAGTTTTTTTCTTTGAATGCTTTTATAAATCCTTGACTTACTCGTAAAACAAGAAATTAGTGTTTTATTCCAGCGCAGTTCAGAATCGCTGAATCCGGTGCATTACTGTCAAGGTTCTAAATCGGAACGGTAAACAAATGAGAAACCGAACCGGAATAGGCACGAGACGTCACGACACCGACAGTCTAAATAAATAGTGATAAATCGGACGCCGGATTAAATTGACCGGAAAAGATCCGTGTCTGGGGACAAACGTAGCTCTAACCTAATTACATAGGTAGAAAGTAGAACGGCAGGACAAGGTAAGAACAATTCAACATTCTGCTAGGTGATGCGATTTTAGGCATAGGAAGCAATGCAAAAAACTTGGTGACAATCTTAAACGAATTTGGAATGAGTGTTAGATTTTGTTTTTGTGGAAACATCGCGACTACCTAGCATTTCTCTCACTGTATTTTAGAATGTGTACTTATCGTAATACCCATTAAACGCTATCTGCTCCGGGAACATCAATCTTATTGCTGATCAGCTCCTTAATGTTTGTACAATTTGCTTTTCTGCACTTTCCAGGCCATCTATGACATGCTCGGTGCTTGCTCAAGCAACCGACCGGCTGATTCCGCCGAAGAGCGCGCTAAGAACATCTTTGCCAAGATGGATGAAAATAACGACGGTCAGCTGACACAAGATGAGTTCCTCAAGGGATGCCTGCAGGATGAGGAGCTGTCAAAAATGCTGGCGCCTTAAATTGGCGATCAGATTCTTTCAACCCTGCGATCCGTTCTCACATACCCACCCCCATTGTATGCCTCACGATAACCCGACGGCGTCGTCTTGTCCACACGGCAGCATTACAGAATGAATCGTTAAAACTAAATTAATAAATTTTCAGTCAACCATTCGGTCATTAACTTACTCGTACATTCTCACTGTAAATATATTTTCCAAAATTAAATCTCACCCGTGCATTTCAGTAGTTTCAAATAATTGTGTACAAATTTTCGTATCAAAAATGAACCTTTTTATTAACATTTGGAGAAATTTTAATCGTTGCGGTGTAAGTGGAGGCAGTAAAACCGGGTCAGCTTTTATCATCGAGTCGGATCTAACACGGTAAACGGTGCGGTTGTGTGGAGTTGCTGTCGTGTTGACATGGCATGAGTACGTAGCATGTGTCTGAGTAACCCACATTGTGTTTGCGCATCCCGCCGCGTCCAGTGCAGCCGCCGATGGCTCACTAACATCTGCTCAACGCTAAATTTGAATCACTAAGCGAGCTAAAACTGTCGCTATACCCCGCCGAGTAAACATCAAACTATTGATTGCACCCGCGTGTGATCAGTTCTTCGCTCCACATCCAGCTAAAAACAAATACGTTCCAACATTGTATCCTGGTGATTGTTGCTCGGCTTGTCGGCTCCGCCGAAGTATTTCGGGCCTGACACGTCTCGGTGCGGACGTGCGCTTCACAATTTGCTTTCCCATGACACATGTGATTTTTGTCGATTGTAAAAAAAGTATTGTAAAATTTAAGCTATTATTGATGTAACGAAATTGACGTCAATAAATCCTCGAGTTAAAAATTGTCCATTCCTAATGATAATGTATGAATGATAATATAATATATGTGGACTTTGTCGCTGTCGGATTGTCCACTTCGCTAATAGTATAAGATTGTGTCCGAACCATTCACTTCGTAGTGTCTATGACTATTTCTATGTGACTCTCGGTCTATCTGGTTCAACGCTATATTCAATCCGATGTTGGATTACTACAATACTGCACAGTATAAATCTTACATTTTAATCTTAAGGAAAAATTAGTGTAGCTATGTATGTACAGAATCGGTCAGATTGGATGAACAAAGTCCGACAAGTTGCACGCAATAGGTAGAACCGTACGCTAACAAGATCGTAGCGCGCATCACGACGCGGCATTACTATCACAAACACCACTAACAATCTGATCACTTCTGTCGGCGTTAAGTTCCATTTGTGTAAGTTAACATAACCGTAATATTGTACACGAGTAAACTTTATATTATTATCGTTTCTAGTATCGGTGTTGTTTATTATTGGTGTATTCGTAAATTCGTCAGGATCTTGCCGACGCCCGGCCTCTCCGGGCAGGACACACGCTTCTTTATCCCCTTATACTTTCAACGCTTCCGTACAAACTCTATTCTATTCGTGATACTATTAATCAGTTACTTCGCGTTGTAATAAATTACTTACCAACTATTTCTAATTAATTGGAGTATTTATATGTATATCCCAGTTAATTTCCCCACTACTGTGCCTTCTAGTTCCCCGTTGTAAATAGTTTACCGATTCAGCATTATTTATTTAACCTACCATCTAAGTTAATTGATTATACCCGTCAACTTTGCCAAAGGTGGCCATCTTTAACTTATACCAAATTTTAGTGTGCCCTAGTCCCATTATCTCGTGTTATAGTTAATTTAAGCATTCGTATTATATTTCGTCGCAATCTTCATTAATAACCACTGGCCGCACATAGTCGAAAGGGTCGCGATATTATTAATTAATTTAAATGATAACTATGTTAAGCTGTGTTGTTTTCTTTTAGTTTTCAGTGCATAAATGTAAAGCAGGCAGCGCGGAAATAACGCACAATGTAAAATAGACAGGCCAATCGCATTCATTTGTTTTTGGCTTGAATCAGGCGCACAATTATTGTTGCACAAATATTATTTAGAAATAATGCCTTCCGCTGCAGATAACATCTACTATTATCTTCATAAGACATGGGTAGTCACAATTTGGTACTACTACTACAATGAACAGCGACTTATTGTAATCATGGAACCTTTGTCATTATAGATTCTGACCCAGAATGTTGCTTTTGGCCATATTTTTTTCTTTACTAAAATAATAAGTCATAAACAGAGAGTGAGGCCGCTAATAAAGTTCCTTAATCAGTTAAAGTAATATATGCACTGGATGCTAAACCCTTGCATTAATTTGTTGTTAAGACATTCCATATGATAACGCATTGCAGTTGATGATAGTCATTAAGTGTTTACTTATTTTTAGTGTACGATAATTTCACTTCATATTTATTGTATTTTGATGCTTTTTATGATTTTTTTGTAAATGAGAGTTTATTTTGTTATTCATTATTTACATAGTACCTACAGTTGAATTGTATTCATTTAATTGCTAACTACCCATCCGGTGACAATCATCGGACGAATAAATTATAATGTTATTGTAATGCAATTCTCCTGGTTGCCACGACTAAGTACGTCACATTGGTAGAACAGTGTAAAAACGATCATAAATCGACTGAATTTTTATAAGTAAAAAAAAAATACAGAGGGATCAATTGATAAAAATTCTCATCTCGGACCTGAAGGCAGCTTCAGACAGGGTGTTGTGTGACATATCAGAAAAAAAGGATTTTCGATTGGAAATATTAAAATTTTAAAATAACTTTTAATTTAAATAGAAAAACCTTACAAAACAATTTCGTAGAAAAATTCGCCCTAGGCGTAACGTACTTTGTCTTACAAGCAATTGTTTAGTGACAGGCTTCAACAATGCCCATTATTGTCCATGTACATATCTCATACAAACAAATTACAATTTCATCATATTTAGTCAATTATAATATTTATGATAATTTTTGATTGTCTGTTTATTATTACGCGACCCAGGCCTATGAGTCAGTAGCTACTGATCTTTGTAATGACACAACTAGCTTTTTGTCCAAACCTTGAATTCAATCTAACTACTTGATTCGATCACTTCACTTCGGAAGAAAGCTTAAAGTATGCACGTTAACGCACCACGTATAGTCACTTTTATCATAGATTTTTAAATATCAAGTATAGAGTCGTAAAGTCAATGTGGATTCAATTATGTTCGCTTGTGGCTTCAGTTTTTACATTATGTGCCATGTATTTCTCATTGAATCTAAAATCTAGGGCGTAAATTGGCAACTAAAGGCAATGATCAACACCCGAGTGAGGTCGCCACTGGCGGCTTGCTGTTGTTTTAAATCTCGCGACGAGACGGTTCGTTCTCTTTGCGCATAATCGCCCATTTTTATACTTAAATATTGGTTAGGACATAAGTGAATACTTTCTTCTTGGTCTCAAAAATGAAATCTCAATCTGTGAAACCAAGGAACTACTCTGTTCTGACTAGGTGTGGCATTTTAAATAATTAACCTATAAAATTAACTTGTGATTTTTATATTTAGCTGAAATTACAATGAATGAATGTTAAGTAGGGATCATTTAGCCTATTTTTATTCATTTTATATATTAATTATTAAGGTTATTAAAAATGTTATAAACATTAATATTTCATGTAATGAGTGTTATGTTATGTGTACCTTGAGAAATGTCTCGCATTCCGCATTTATATACTATCAAGGCCATGTGTAAAGGGGGCCAGTTCACCGGCCAGCATCACTTCGCCAACATATATTTCAAGTGGCAAAAGGCATCTCTCATTTCTCATAAGTTTACATGAACTAACAGAGTAGTTACCTTTGATTTAATAAATTTATAATTTATAAACGTACTCTTAGTAGTAAGCTTCAATCACAATTTGTTGGCTCACGCCATTATTTTTTCTATAATACATGTATTTAGAATAGTATATAATTTAAGATATTATTGTAACTAGCTGCGATAGACGCACAAATCAGATACTTAGAATTATTTATTTTCCAAAAATTCAAATTCGTAATATTAAACGTAACAAAATTAATTACAGTCATGTTTGTATTGTATACCATTTATGAAAATTCGAGCAGATTAGAATCTATGTCTATTAAGTATTGTCTTGACAAAACTGTATCTAAGCGGTGGCGACACGCGGTGGATAGTCTAGTGAAAAACCATAACTGTGTGACATCGAATTGATAGGTAGAGGTTGGTAGAACTGCGTAGATTGGTCTCTTCACACTCAGACGAACCAAGTACTTTCCAGATACCTACTGTGTGGACCCCGCTTCACTTCTTAAAGTCTGAGTAAAGTATTAACAGTCCAGTAATATTCATTAATACCTATTCAAATTTGAGGCTGCGTAATTATTTGATTGTGTAAAGTCGTTTCAGGCGATATTATTACATTCATTCGGCATTATGTAATTAGATAACAGTATCCACAATGTGTCCCATTTCAATTTGTTGTATTTCTAAGAATACATAGTTTTTATGAATTCACATTTTGCCTATTCATAATATGTATAAATTAAAATACAAGATAAAACAAATAGTTCATAATTATTTGTATCATTATTGAAGTGTACACGACAACAAAGTTTAATTATTTAGTAATTATTAATAATAACAATAATCATGTACTCAGTCTCTTCTAAGGATTCAAATTAATAAAACTACTATAAGGAAACACCTTAGATACTTAATTTCGTCACCCATTTTTTTTTACTTTTTAAATAGTTTTTTTAATGGTTGGTGTGAATTCACTGGGCGCTTTAGCCATCGTCATTTTGTGACTGTAACATGAAATTCTATATTCCGTATGTAAGTTAGTATCTACTACTGACATTGTAGCCCCAGTTCAATGACACCATCCATAATTCCATTATTACTCTAGTGCGCGAAAGGTTAAATACCAACATATCATATTGGTTTTGAACTGTGCGCTACAGCATAAAAGCCCGCCTAATTGAATAAAAAAGACGCTAATTACTCCCTACACGACTACCTGAATTTTAAAGAGAATCCATAGACAATACTACAGACTTTTCTTAAGCCCACCTTTAAAAAAATCAAGTAGCTTTAAAAAGAGTATGAAAATAACACTATAAGTGCTCATTCACACTAATCCGACAAGACAATTCGTGTTTTTCGACGAATCGTTTTTTTCACGAATCGTTATTTTGATTTGTATGGACGGACTTTTTAATAGCCCGTATTCACACTATTACGGAATCGTGAAAAATGGCGGATACGTCTTAAAAGACGTTTCGTCTTTCAAACCCTTCTTCAGTTTTAAATCACGAATCGTTATGATGGACCCAGAGTGAATGAGCCCTTAGACAGTATAAAAATACCTCCAACTATCAGTTCTTATTAATTCCTAGAAACGATATAGGGGCAACTCAGCCGGCCTCCCTCCCACTCCTCTTTTCATAAAAATGTCAAAGGTTTTTATGCTGTGTGCTGCTGTAATAAACAAAAAAAAATAATTCTAGGGGGTCTACCACCACCCTATTCTACCTGTACGTTTACAAATAAACAATATAAATGCACTACAGCATATTTATTAAAAATGTCAGTAAATAGACCTTTGATAATTTAATCTAAATTTTCCTGGAATTTCTCTTTCCACTGGGTGTCCCACAATCCCCGTTGTTCCCCCTATGAAAGCTTAGGATTTACACCCCCACATCCACAATCTCCCTCGCACACGTTCACACTACTCACATTTCTACCCTGCATGCATTACACACATAAATGTGTGCAGAATATTGGCACGAATTTTACTCCGAACTCTGAATGAAAATTTCATAGAAAACTAATTTGGTTTCACGAACACATACGCTCGTATATGTAGGTTCTTTGTTGAAGACTGGTACATGATCTTTACTAATAAGTTAAACTGTACTGTCGTGTACATTCACCATGTTATGAGTTTTTTTTTGCTTTGATTCATTGCTCCAAAGTACCTATACTAGCGATATTGCGAAGGCTACATAAGGTCAGATTTTTCTCTTTGATTTTGTTGTTGGCTTCATTTACAAAGATTAGGTACCTATATAAAAAAAACTTATAAATATTACCAATCCGCACTGGACCCCCGTGGTGGATTACAACCCACTCCCTCTCCCAGAATATTTCTGTAGATCGCTGCAATTCATTATTAATTTTCGTGTCACCATAACCTTTGTAAATGAAGTCATGATAATATTTGAATTAACTGTTTGATATTTTATTCAAGATTTCTGTTTACTTGTAAGAAAACTGCAGCTATTTTTTACTTCCAACAACCAATGCAGAGGTCTAGCATCTTTCAGAAAGGAACATGCTTACCTCTAAATTCTGTGTGTTCGTTAGGTCATGGACATTTATAATCTCAGTAAATTTTTAATTAACATTATAAAACAATCCATAATCCCAATTTGGTGATCTTGTGCAGTAATGACGTTGATGCGATTTAATATTGTCTTTATACTCAGAGAATATCAAATATTTTCAAACAAATTACTTAGACCTGATGATGATGTCTCATCCAACTTCTTGTCTATCCTTTAATCGGAACTGATTAATTTCGGGTTCGGAATTCTGCTAGATGAAAACTCTCGTTGTTAACACAGATTATACTTTTTACCTTTTTTCGATCTACTCTCAAAGTAACAAGATACCTACAGTATAATCATAAAAAAAAACTTTGAGTCAGCTAAACGATGTGGCTGCCCCCCTTAAAAGCATCTTCGTAACTCAGGTCTTCAATTGATGAAGCCTGAAGAACTACAACCAGCAGTTTTCTTACAACATTTAATATGATAATAAATTTTCATTTTCAGCTGTCTCTACATACTGATTATGTTTTAGGGCACAAGATTACGACTACTAACTAAAAGCAAGCAGGTTGTGTAATATTTTAACGTCCTTTCTGAAATATAAGCAGACAGTAAACATGGGCAAACAAAATAGTAAATTAAAGCCAGAGGTCCTGGAGGATCTGAAGCAGAATACTGAGTTCTCAGGTACATATCTTACTGATAGGTATATTTTTGGTACAGACATTAAATTTTTAAATATACGTCTTGGACACCTGGCGGTTTTGACGATGACGATGCAAGAAATTGCGTGCGAGTTTTATGCAAGTTGGATTACATTGCGGCATTTGTTTGATCAAATTTATTGTTTATGAATAGTTCGCAACGTAGTAAAACTTGCAATGGAAGCAATTTCTTGCAGCGTGTAATTAGGCTTTGATTCACTTCTTGTGATTCTTGAAGATGGTGAATCGATTGTATGCTAATCTTTTCTTCATATATTATATTTCTTCGACACTTTGTGAGTCGGTTAGTCCTTATGCTCATATGTTTATTTAATAATTTTCCAGATGCAGAGATACAGGAATGGTACAAAGGTTTTCTAAAAGATTGCCCCAGTGGACATTTGTCTGTAGAAGAATTTAAGAAAATATACGGAAACTTCTTTCCGTATGGCGATGCTAGCAAGGTAATTAAAGAAATCTTTCTCTGCGTACCCTTTTTAGACCCCGAGGTTAGTCTTATCTATCTGATTAATATGAAAAAGTACTGAGTGGTTATAGTGTCTTTTACAGTTCAGACATTTTGAGGACTATGCATTAGATTCTAACTATATTCAAACCGATTCTCTTCTTATTTGACTAAAATAATATCATCTTTTTCTTATCAGAATGTCTCATAACAGTAGAGACATCATCATCAGCTCGTGGCTAAGTAATTACAGCCGCACAGGCTGATCTTCCAGATAAAGCCGCGCTTGCAGAGGTTGGTCTTTGGGAGTTTCCTCCCCGCCTTGGAAAACACATAAAGCCGTTGGTCCCGGCTGTCATTTGTAGATCTTTGTCAGTCGTTACTTATAAGTCTGACAACTAGACTTACCATGGAGTATCGTATTGCCCAGTTACTGGGCTGTGAAGGTCCGATAGGCAGCCGTTAAATGTAAAATATTGATATTCATCTTCATCTGGTTCGACTGGAAGCCGAACCCAATATGGTTAGGAAAAGGCTAGGCAGATGATGATGATGAGTGTCTCATAACAGTACAAAATTATTCCAGTTTGCGGAGCACGTGTTCCGAACATTCGACGCGAATGGCGACGGCACGATAGACTTCCGGGAGTTCCTGTGCGCGCTGAGCGTCACGTCTCGCGGAAAGCTGGAGCAGAAGCTCAAGTGGGCCTTCTCCATGTACGACCTGGACGGCAACGGGTACATCTCGCGGCAAGAGATGCTCGAAATTGTCACAGTGAGTTCACTTCTAATTGTTTTTCCTTTTGTTCGGCGCAGCCAGAGTTTAAATCTTTGTAAATGACCCAGTAGAAATTCCTAGTCTGGGGCAATGGGTTTTATAGAAAAAAAAAACATCGAGTTTCGATATTTATAAAAACATTTTCATAAATCACACTGAGGGTTGGCATAATTACAGAATGCCATGTGCTATTTTATTTGTTTTTAATATCGTATGAACTTGCTGGGTATTTTCTTTCCAATTGACAAATTTGTTTCTAAACGTACGCTGCAGCCCTTATATTTCATTAAAATTTCTACAGACATTTAAAAAACTGATCCCTAACAACACTAGATAGTGTTGTTAGGGATCAGTTTTTTAACGCAGAAATGAACCGTGTTGAGATATACTACAGACAGTTGTTTTATATTCTAATTCAAGAAACTATTATAATTGTCTTACAAGATCTGAATTTGAGTTGACAGCCAAACCAATTGAATTTATATATTTATCTTGCTGAAGTTTCAGCCAAACATTGTTCTTTAGTTAAATTCGAGAACAACTTCGTGATTTGGCGAATGAATGCACACATCCATTATAGCACAGACGATGGTTGTCCTTCATATTTCGGTGCGCAGTACTAATTATGTTGCATAAACAATTCCAGGCTATTTACAAAATGGTCGGGTCCGTGATGAAGATGCCCGAGGACGAGTCAACGCCAGAGAAACGAACCGACAAAATATTCCGACAAATGGACAGAAACAAGGACGGGAAACTTTCCCTCGAAGAGTTCATAGAGGGCGCTAAGAGCGACCCGTCCATCGTACGGCTGCTGCAGTGCGACCCACAATCACAGTGATACCTTAAATATTAAATCTATTAGTACTCAATGAGTACAACTCAGTTTATCCACACTTATATAAAACTGTTGTAAAATATCACCCTTATTACAATGCTTGTAAGAGCTAGTGCGCGTCGTAAAGCGTTGGTTACACATTAAATCAGTTTGTTGTCCTGTTGTTTGGCTGTTTGTGACATAATCCCCGTTATCGTGGATTTCCAAAAATATTGTAAGATAAGGATTCATTAAAAAATTATATAGATTTAAACTCTCTGTGATTCTTGTTCATAAATAAATTTCGATAATATCTGACGTACCGATGAACACGAAGAGGTTGGGGATGCGTACTTATGACAGAGTTCCTCACTAACCCGATGCATGGTTGTGACAAGAAATTTACAGAAAAGAATACGACTTATAAATGAGATGAGATGTGAATATTTACAAAATAAATCACAGTAGAAAATTAGTACAAACATTAGTATAACATATAGTGCAAATATATATGTATATTATTTATATGGCATCTGCTAAAAAAGAGAAAAGATGCTGATAAAAATATTACAAAGTGACGAAATTGCAGCAATAATTCCAAAGATAGTAGCATATTTACGGTAAGATATGATAGGTCTATGAAGAAAACATGAATATTTTGATATGTGATGTAGTAGGGTAACGAACTCTTGTCTTCTATACAAATCTGACTTCTGGAAGGAGGCAAGGAAAATATCTCAGCAGACAATACGACCGATACAAAGCACAGGGCAGTACGTTCATTGACGTCTTTGGATTCAGCTTCTATAAAATACAACAACCAATGTAACAACCAAACAGCAGGACAAATTATATGCGACTGTAATGTGTATAGTGTTCAAAGATTTTTCCCATTAATACTAGTTAGGTTAATACACATTCTCTGCCCACAAACGTTTTACGGCTTTTCGTATAAGCGGGCTCGCGAGTGCCCGTGCTGTCGGGTACTTCTAGGATGTTCGGCGGCTCATTAAAATAGCCACGGCATTCTCGACCGTATAGCTGATTGCTAAGATAGCGTTCCATATTCATGTATTTAGAAATTATAATTACAATAGAATAGTACCTCGTCTATATGATCTATAACCCTGCTGTCCCTTGTAAGATTTCGCATCCAATATACCTTATACCCCATATGGTCTGGTCTGGTCATTTGGTGTCTATTTACTCCAATTACTATTAAATACCAATAGTTATTAATATATTGCAAAAAGCACGTGTCTGCATCTCACTTGCCCGCTTATATCGCATCTAAATTTTTATCCAACTATATTCCTATATTAACGAAAATAATTTATTATATCTACAACTATTGAATGTTCCAACAATCACTAAGTGGGTGTAATAATTATGAGATTTTCGGAATTTGTAGATCTTAATGATTCAATTTAAATTTTAATGCAGTCATTGACTTTACATTTGAAATAAATTATAAGTGTGTCTTTAAATACATCTGATTAAACGATATTCTAAAGTCTTATTTGACAGACAATTTACCGATAACTATATACATAGTTGAAATAATTATGATGTAGATAACAGGTAATATGTTTTTAAAATAATTTAACGATTTTAAGTCCAGCCTTGAGAGAAAGATGGGTGAGTAACAGCATACGCGCAGTGTCTCTATGAACAATCAATGATTATGAACGGTCTACTTCGAATATTAGTTGTTTGTCCCATTAGCGATATTTTATTGTCCAACGTCACATCGGTGACATTAATTAAACGGATCTAGTTTGTATGAATTGAGCACAGATGTCGCTACGAAACGCCGCGTGATGTGAGCACTGCGCGTATGACGTTGCGACGCATACGGTTCGAGATTAAGGTTGTATGGCTGTCTTCTCACTGCTAGCGATTATAATGGCGCTGAAAATTGCCCGTATTAATTGTGTGGTACATTGGTTAAGTCAGCTGCCGATCTGAGGACATATACTAAGACCACGACCGGACGGTCTTGTTATACATAACTCGTTATCTTGTATGAAAGTGGTAGCCTGTTGACATCACTGAGTAGGTATATTTTCTCATATTTGCACCTGTTTGTGCAGTCATATTGCATGCCTTATTATTATATTCTAAATGTAAACCCCCCCCCCCCCCCCCGTATATATTATGCAGCCGTGCTAGCATTGAAAAGACAGCGTTTTATAGCACAATTTAGGAAGACATTTACGCAACAAACGATACAGACAAATACGATAATATACAGTTATTATTAATTTATATTATAATGAATATTCATGCTGATTTATTCGCGTAGCTGATATTATTAAGGTTTAGTTTTAATGAATGATGGAAAAATGTAAATTCATTATTATTGTCCCGAGTCACCCTAAGTATTAGGTATTATTCAAATAATTTGTTGCAAAATGACGAGTATTTTTAAAAATGATTAGTATAAAAGTAACAATTTATAGTAGTGGAATGTTTAGTTTTGCGGTACCTAAGTATCGTTTCAATCCGCATATTCGGCTTTAGGGCAGCCGCAGGGGACCACCCTTACGATTTTGTTGAATTAAATTTACACGAGGATGTAAAACTTTGAAAGTTAGTGGCTATCACAATTTCTTAACATTATAATTATTATTAGTATTGGAGTATTCTGTAAAAGATCTATTAATGAAGGTATTGTTGCAAGACTGCTATTAATTGTTATAATGTATAATAGATACTTTATAGTTAGAGACCGTACCCCGTTAGCCCGTGGTCTTACTACGAAAGCCCTGAACCAGATGCTTGGAGACGCTTCGACTGAAATAACTAATTGTTTTGCGCAGATAGAGCATCGCCAGACAAACGCCACGCCGCTGCGACACCGCCTTTATTTTAAATGTTGTATAAATTTAGAAGTAATAAAAATGAATATTATTGAGTATAGACTTGTCTAAAGCAATATATCAGACTGAATTTGTAATTGGATATTTATCCGCGCAACTTGTTCATTCGTTTCATGCTTATAGCA
Organism: Agrotis exclamationis; assembly: GCA_950005045.1. Lineage (NCBI taxonomy): Eukaryota > Metazoa > Arthropoda > Insecta > Lepidoptera > Noctuidae > Agrotis > Agrotis exclamationis. Next base: position 23,152,527 of record OX465416.1, on the reverse strand, counting down.
ACTTATTGTGATAACACGCGCCGCTGTTGAATCTGCCGAAGCGTGTGTATAGATATCTTACTGAATGTGTAACCTTGTCTTCCAGACTATTTTCTATCTTATGTAGATGCGTGTTGTATCGCAGCGGTGAAGTTCGTTCGTCTGAAAGGTGTCCAAAATTAAAGCATCGGTCGTATACAGTGAATTGATAGTTACTGGCTCTGTAATTTTTAATTAGGTTACATATTCGAATACATTTAAATACTTATTTAAAGTATTTATCACACATCACAAGTATTTATACAGTCACACAATTATTGCATAGATTAGTGCTTGTTCTGTGTCCTTTATATCCCAATAAATTGTTGAGATGATCTTTGGATTGAACGATTGTTTTTAGACTTATTATGTTGGTAGTTATAATAACACTTCAACGACGGCCCATATCTCTATGAATATTAAGTTTAAAATGTATTCCCAGTGACTTGTGTTTGTTGAATATAATAACTACAGACGTATCGTACATTAGAACTTACACAATACACATGTATAGTATTTTTATTTTATAGTTATTGATGATTTTGCAATGTATCGCCATTTTACTAACGCAGTTGTTGTGGCCGTATTATTTTTGTTTTCACTAAACTTTTTTGACTAACACTTACGTTTTAAGCATGCTTTATTTTTATTTATTTATTAGCTTTACATAGTTATAGGAATTATGGATAAATTCTCAATTTATATATACCTATTATACAATGCGAATTTTGATTGACCGACATTTTATTTTGCTTCTTTTAGCTAGCTAGTACATTGAACGGAATATTGAATCAAATGCACAATTATTTTGTTTTTCGCACAACAACAGAATAATGTTCTTATTAATATTTTATCAATAACGTGTATTTATTGTGGAGTTGAGGGTATGTCGGAACCGTATGAGTGTGCGAGTTGTCCTACCTTTTCACGTTAAGTACCTAGTCACACCAATCCGCAATGCTTATGATATACACACACACGTTTTTGTATACATTATGGTATTTGTCGTTGAGCAATAATAATGTTTAACACAACAACAGTAAATCTTCCGTAACATCCAATACCAACGAACAGATAACATATTATTTCCAGAAGTCTTCTTATTATATTCAAAACTGGCTGAAACTTTACACAATTTATGATGTTATATTCTCAGTAAGTTTACATATCTGTTATATAAAATTGATGTTCAATTAAGTGTCGTAGAATAAAATCCGTAAAAAATATATCGAACCTGGACAAATAAAAAAAGAAAGAAGAATATTTTTAATATATAATTTTTTGATTGTGTACACATTATTAGGTGTTCGGTCGAATTTTATATCTGTGTCATTTTTGGAAATAAGATATTAAATTCTAAACATGAACGGTATGTACATCATCCTGAATGAAGCCTTTTATTCTAAGTGTTTAAAATGGAATTAACGTTGTATTTTGAATTAGATTTAGCAAATAGATGTTTATAAGAGTTATTTCTAATATTCCTTACTTCTCTATCCAGGCACCGGACGTTTCTATGCATTTTTCTATATATTTCTTGACTGTGCAGTTGATTCTATAATCAGTTTCATATATTCAGTCTGAAATTGCTTAAACATGAGCGGTGAGGTCTTTAACTGTACATATTCGGAAACACAAAAGTTAGAAGCATTCAAATTGACAACCTTTGAATTTGTTCTATGCATAAATGAAGTATGAAACGCTGCACAGTGCGGCAACAATGCACGTTGTTGTCCGATTGCTCTAAGCGGCAACACCGCGTTCTCCGATTGCTCTAAACGGCAACATCGCGTTCTCAGATTGCTCTAATCGGCAACATCGCAGTCGGACCTCCCGCCATGTGCTTCCAGGACTTACTGTAGCTACTTCTCAAGTAGTCCTGATAATTTTTAGTTGTTAACAGTAACAAACTGGCTTCGTCACAATATATGCTATTTGGACAAGTTTGCAGAGTGTGAGCGAGTCGCCATATAGAATAAACCTTAGATAGATAGGTTGTATACCCAATGTTAGATAGGGTTCTGTTAAAAACGCTATATGCCCCGCGTCCTAGTCATTAGCTGATTTTTCTGAATTCCGCAGACGATTATTTTACTGTCTTCCAGTATTTTAAGCCGTTGTCGACTGACCGTACTTCTAAGTACGTAGTTAAACTTCAATTTAGTTCAGGTTTTATTCCTGATAGTAAACAAACATACTTAGATGACTTAGCACCGCTCTAGTTTATTACTAGCATTAAATGGGTGCTAATTTTACATACATACGATTTAGAATGCTTTGAAACATTTTGTTTAGTTTATTTTAGCGGCGCTATAGCGGGTTTTATGTATTATAAAGTTACAATTTCTTCCTAACATCTAATTAGATACGTGTTTGCTCTCCCTCGAATATGCTTATCGCCTCTTTGAGTTATTCACTCTTTGATATAATATCACTTGTAATCTATGGTGCATAAAATGTCCTCTGAGATAAAAGGATTGTTATGATATGTGTAGCGATAGTTTAGGTGTGAGATGTATTCAAATGAAATTAAAGACACTGGTATTTTAATAAAGTTATCAACATAAGTGAATTGTGCCGTTAATTAATTTATGGATCTGAAACCTTGAGCACGAGCATATATTTACTGTTCTACGCTTGATTGAAACTGACTAAAAATCTCCACTATGCTATGCATTGCACAGTTGATCATGCAATGGAAATGAGGGTTAAGAAGAAGACCAGAGACGTTTATTATATTGTTCTTTATCGGTAGGTACAGTACACATAAGCAAAAATACTTTTCACTTTGCAAAATTGATTTTCTCAGAAGTTAATAGAAATTGTATGGTGTTATGAATTTATAGTATTTTGAAACCAAAGTCACAATCATTATTTCACGATGAAATCGCGTTTAAATTTGTTAAGTGTAAGGTATTTATGCTAACAACTGTACAAAGCTTAACATACTTCATATTCTTGCACTAAACTAAAGCTACGAGTCAAAATATTTAAGTTTCTTTTGTAAGTATCCATAACTAATACCTATTGTGTTTAGCATACGAACTTATTATTTAATACGTAAAGATGTATCGTAACTTAGGGATTATAACTATTATCTTAACTCAGGGTGCTATAGTTTTGACTTGAGAAGAGTGTTGGGCGCCGACGATCGATTATCTCTCAAACTTGTTGTAGAAATACTGAAAATTGTAGTTTATGAAAAACATAGTAGCTACAACTAAATTACGCACGCGTATTCTTGTCCATAGAAATGGTAGACAGGCTTTCGATCCACACATACGCACGACACTCATGCTGATAGCCCCCAAAGGACCAATATGTACTTGTACAAGAGAGGTAGTACCTAAGGCGTATCGGTACCTTGACAGTCGGCGTTTACTCCGACGGCTAATTAGTAGTATCGTCACTAGGTGCGTCCACATAGAACGAGCAGCCTCGCGAGGCATTTGCTGCGCGAAGCAGCTCGGTTAGTGTGGACGTGTCTCGGTCGAGAAAAGAGCGCGCATTGCTGCGGGCGATCGACCGAGCGCCAGCGAGCCATCCAGTGTCGGCTTTTATTTTGCTCGCGTATATTGTTTCGTGCCTCAGTCTAGAAACAATTGCGCGACCAAACAGAGAAAGCAGCTTCGCGAGGCATTTGCCGCGCGAAGCAAATGCCTTACGAGGCTGCTCGCTCTGTGTGGACGCACCTATTGATTATTGATTGTCATTACATATCAAAGCGCTTGAAACAGCATGTTCTCAGTGCTGAATTCGCAGCACAATTGAAGACAGATATGTCGGCTTTTTCAAAAATATATTTGATCAGCATTTAAAAGAAACACATCCATGTTTATAGCACCCTGCTCTATGACGATATTAATCAACATAACGTTGAGTACGTCAACTTTAACTATGACTATTTGGCTCTAATGCAAGCGTTGCTTAAACTTAAACGAATACATTTTAACATCAAATCATTGTTCTGTGTAGGTAGTCAATTTGTGATTCCTAACATCAGTTTCTTTATAATTGACCTTCTAGCTCTGATACTCTGTTTTAGATTAAAATTATTATGTATATCTATTTATTAAATCTTTCTCCTCTTAAATGACGTTTCATTTTCTAACCTTTTAATTATCGTATCCTTAACGGCTCACCTGAGCGTTTATAATGCTGTCTTTAAGATTATAAATGTATTATAAAATTTATTGTAATCTTGTTTGGTGTTCAAATAAACTAATTATGTAAAATTGACTTCATTTTCTTGGTAATCCAAATTCTTTGAACAGTACCCAAACACTTATTTATACAAGATTTTCAGTTTCATTCTCAATACTTATATAATTACTACCACACTCTTATAATTATTTTTTCTATTTTTTTTTTTCATTGCTTACTTTCCTACTAACACAGCACCGCTAAGGCTATGCAGTTATTACATTTAATTCGATAATAAAATTAACTTTGCATTATTACCTACCTATTAAAAATCAAATCATTTAATTAGTGACCACTAAGGGAAACTAAGCTGTCCTATATTTAAACATTCCGATTGTAATGTACAGACGCCAGCAGGACAACCTACCCCAATCTGTCAAAGAGCAATCGATCATTAACCTTCCGCTATTGTGATAAAGTTGAAAATCTATTAAAGAAATTTGACAGATTGTGGTAGGTTGATGTGCGGACGTCTGTACCTATTTAATAAAAATAACTTTACTATGCATTTTAACTAAGAATAGGAAAGCTCTGTTGTCATATTGTGACGTCAAATCGAACCAGTTCGGTGAGTCGGCAAAAGTTGTAGTTGTTTAAAATTAAGACAATTACTTAAAACAAAATCGGTAATGATTCAATTCCGTTCATAGCATACCATATTAGCTGATATCGTCATCAAATATTATGTTCATGCTGGGTAAATAAATTAGGTCTATTGTAAAAGCGCCCAGTGTCATTTGATTCAAACACTTACACGTTCACAAATAAAAAATAATAACATGCAAATTAATTAATTTACTAGGAAAAAACGGTATTCTAAGCCGCGCTAAGATTGAAGTCGCGGAAAATTCGCGGAAGCTACGAGTAGGTACTACATTTTTTAATGGAATTAATAAACTAGCGCCGCGTCAAATGGACTTATTTCGTGGTGCGGACTCTTATAATGTAATTTTGAAAATCAATTTTAATAGATGCGTAAATATAGTAACTATATTTTTGAGTAATTATATTTTTGAGCCGTTTGGGGTTAAAAATGTAGGGCCGTGGGGTCTGAGTGCCCACACACAGCTTCTTCTTCTATAGCGAGATAACTAGACTTCTAAAAGACCCGTGACCCAAGAGCTGGCTTTTACATTGGTCACAGGCTAAGTATAGGTAGCTATACAAAGAGGCAAATCCGTCTGTCTCTTGGACACATTACCAGCTCACAGCGTTGAGGATGAATTTTACGATGCATTGTAATAGCATATAGCCGTATTTTTTTTTTTGTATTTTAGTAGACTAGAGTTTTCTTGCTGGCCCTACTTTTGAAGTGCCATTAGCGCTCATGTACACGACGCCGCCGCCGCCTGACTTTTTTTCTTATTTGAAACACATGGTAATGAATAAGTGATACACTGATTCTAACGGTCTTCAAGGATGTACGGTATCTCACTTTGGAACCTACTGACTCTGCAAGAACTTGATGATGAACCCACAAGTATCTGCTGGATGTAATAAAGTAGTGATCGATGATCACACCATAAATCAACTGACGCAGAGACCCCGCAAACGGTAAAGATTTAGGGATAAAGGTCTGTCATTGGGCTGGCTGGTTCCTGGGTGACATCGAAGGCAATCCTCGGATTTACGAAATCTATAAAAGGAATCCTTTTGCGAACTGGCGAGCCAACGGTTGAAATCGTTGGCTTGCTAGCTTTCGTTCGTGATCCATTGGCGAGCATGGCCTGGACTGATTTACTTTGTTATATGGGTATACTGTAACAAGAGAAAAAACGAAACAAAAATCTTGCCGCGACTGAACATTCACGGTTTCTTGCACTTAGAATTTCAAGCATGCACAAAGAGTCGAGCGAGGAAAACCACCTGATTTTAAGTCCCCAGACTTTAAGCTCTCCATTGGGTCTAGACCCTTAGCTCGCGAGTTCTCTTCCTATAGCAAGCCCCATCAGTTAACCATAGAGAAGTACAATGAATCACTAGACAGTTACTGAAAAGCAAAATATTAGTTTGTGTATAGCGGCATCTATCGGTTGTTTGATACTACTCGCAAGACTTTTCAAGCTGCCTTGACCAACAGTTTAGCATAGTATTTTTTTGGGTTCCCACAATTAACAATTTTACACTATGTACGAGTAGGTACACGAGTACATACAGAGGACAGCATACCAAGTTACCCCAATGTAACAAATTTTGCCAATGGAACTAGGATTTTCTGATTTATGTAATAAAGTTGAAATTCTATTAAAGAGATGTAACAGTTTTGGGTAAGTAGGTTGATATGCTGGCGTATGTACAGACGCCAGCAGGTCATATCATAAACAAAAATTAAAAAAAAATACCATCCTAAAAACTTTGGCCGCATGCTGCATACGGCCATAAAATACCATGCTAAAAACTTTGGCCGCATGCTGCATACGGCCATAAAATGCGTACATAAATGGCATGAAAACAGATATGCAAAAAACTGTTTAAAAGTTAGTTAGCTACTTGCAGAATTTACAATTAGGAGAATTTTGAGAAAAAGTATGCTGTAGTGAATCAATCAATCAAGCTTGCTTCACATTGAACAATATCGTCAGACTAGATGATGCTCAAACGTGAATCTATCATAAAGAAAACAATACATTTTGGTGAATTTTCTATTAAGTAATTTTGATTTTTTTGCTATTTCTTCTGGACATATACTTTTTTTTTTACCGTGGTAAAATCATCAAATGAGTCCTCCTACCCAAGGCATGGCAGGAGGGACTGTCTGACTCGTACTGACTAAAATCCACGGTGTCCTTCATTAGCCCTTTACGTTCCGGAGTCACGGTAATTCGTTAGTCCGTTAGGCCCTCTAAGGGGGGCCCCGTCATTGCGCTGACAATCTTTGAGGCGCGCGTGGAACACAACGCGCTGTCGGCCCGGGGGCATGGTCCATGATCGGACAGCGAGTCGCCTATTACTCGCCGCCGGAGATCGTCTTGAGACGTCCATCGCCGTGGGCGTCCACCACTGCGGCTGGGTCGTGAGGTGGACGCTGTTCTCTTCCTCACGCGTCCTGCCTCATCTTTTGCTAGTATGACTGCTTCGCAGAAGGAGGCGACGGCTTTCCAGTCCGTCTCGCGAGGTCGCGCAGTCCTGCACCGTATGCTCCACCGTGTCATCCTCGCAGTGGTGACACCCATCAGGTGTTTCTTCCTTCCCCATCCGACACAGGTACCTCCCGAAACTTCCGTGTCCGGTGAGGACCTTCGTCAGGCAGTAGGTCAGGACACCGTGATACTTATCCAGCCACTCCCTCAAAGAGGGGTCTTACCGCCGCGATTGCGGCGTGCTCGAACTTCGGTTGCGACAGTCGTTCCCTCCATACTGCCCCGAGATAGCGCCGGAGCTCCTGGATGCGCCTCCACGCGCCACTCATAGACGCGCGCTGGAGGGCGTTCGCTTCCAGATCCCAAGGCAGCAATCCAATGCGGTACCCTCGGATCATCCGGATAGCCATGATCCACTGGCATGCGACCAGCTTTGCCGGTCGCGTCCGTATGCCCGGAGCCCACACGGGTCCTCGTAGAGGGTGATGGACCGCACGACACCGGCATACGGCCTCCGGCAGGAGGTGTTTGGCCCGAGATTGGGCAGGAGTCGCCTGAGGGCGTCTGCTGCCGTCGACCCGGGCATAGTCCATGATAGGACGGCGAGTCTCGCCATCCGCATGCCCGCGATCTATACCGCCCTGACGATACTCCTAGTGCGAAACCATTGAGTTGGTGTTCCGCAACCGTCCAGCAGGGAAGGCTACAAGAAATACTGGAGTATAAGAACTGTAATGCAATATCTATAAATATATCGAATCTCGATAAGACAGAGCGCCCCAGCACGACACGGTTGGCCCTGTGGCTGAGCGAACGACCGCTGCGAAGCGTGTCGCAGGTTCGATCCCCGCAGGGAACAAATATTTGTATGATCTGCAAGTAGTTGTTTCGGGTCTGGGTGTTTGTGCATGAGAATTTCTATGTTTGTAAACGCACCCACGACACAGGAGCAATTCCTAAGGTAGGGCAATGTTTTTTTTTTTATAACAAAAGAAAGGAGCGTTGAAGCTACGGTTCGTCTTTAGTGGATTTTCAACTTCATACTGTACAGAACTACGTAGGTACAAGAGCTCTTTAGTAATAATATTTTAAAAATTAGGATATGAGTACTTAATATTAATTTGCCTATGGTTTTACTTTTTCCATATTCCTCAAACATATGTATGCTGAAAATGTAAATATTTCTGGGGTGACTAACTACTTCGCAATTTACCACTTTGAAAATACTTCTAGTTATGTCGTTTTTACCATTTGGCTCTGGAATCCTGAAAATGAACTGAAACTACATGAAGGTTAGCAAATACTGACTTCTAAAAAAACTTTTATTTATTATTTGATTGCTTTCCTATAATTGTTAAATTGATTTATTTGAAGACTACTACATAATTATCTATTAATAAATGGATAATATTATGATAATTATGTAAGTTTTGTAAATGAAAATGTAATGAAAAACTATATTCAAAAATCATGATAGTAGGTACTACTGGGAAATTCTTAAAACTTTAGGTGGGTCATGGTACGAAGTACGAACTAAAACTTGAAACGCCTGTCCAGGTTCACTCCATCGTTCCCATGGGAAACCAAAATTCGAGCACCGCAAAGTTAAAGTCATGAATATTCACTGAAATCATCTAGCCAAAACAAAATGGCTAAAATCACAACTACACACGAAGCATCCGCAGTAGGAAGGGACGACTCACGATTGACCCCTATTTCATCCCCTCTTCACATTACGTGAGCGCGTAGAATTCTCAGTTTTTTAATCAAACTTTATCTTTCGAAATTGTAGTGGAGAAATACGCTGGAAACCCGTTTTGGTAATACTAAATTATATGTATACTTTTAAAAAAGAAATACATTTTAAAAAGTTTGAAGATTTAAAAATAAGTGCTAGCGGTGTAGTAACGAGCAAGTATTATAAAATAATGAACCTTAGTTAGTGGTAGTAAGTTACATTATAATCAAATGAAACAATTACTAACTCAAAAGCCAAGGTCCGTTCAAATTAAATCAGCTTAAATCAAATAAAATTACATGCCAAATTGATTTAAAGCTGAGTACACATCTAAATATAGTACCTATGTATTCTATAGGTGGGCTCCAAATTGCGTATTTAAATAAGTACCTATCTATACAGGAACACGTATGAACGAGTTTATAGAGGTTGGCAGCAGAGTTAGTTCGCTCTCTGTATGTTGCGTACTATGCGTGAGGGGGCTGGGGGCTGAGGGCAGGCGTGGGGCGGCGGGTGGCGTTCAGGACGCGCCGAAGGGGCCTCGTCCAGAGAAAGTAAAATATCCTGGTATGGGGGAGGCTAGTATTGTCAAGCCAATGTATAACTATAGCTTTAAACTATATATCGGGGGTCCATACTATAGCCTGTGGAGTACTTATTTACATACGTATATAAGTTTATCTATTATGCAGACATAGGAAATGGAACAGGTTGGGAAAGGGACGTTGCGAAATTTGCTTACATCAGATCTATTGGACGTAAAATCGTTCTAGTTTGTAATATTGATTTGAATTCTCATTGCATGATGGTCACGTTATAATTTATGGAGGTTCTGACAGCTTGAAAACTGATGTGCTTTTATAAATAGATATATTCTGAAGCCCTTTATTTTCCAATTTCTGTGAAAATAAGACACATTGTACAAATTACACAACCCCTTTGAAAAACTTAGGAATATTTTTACAGAAAAGCTATTTTTTGCGCGGTAAAGGTCAGTAGAGTATGTATGTACTCTGTGAAAGCACACTGCAGCAATTTTCACAGCCTCGTTGACCTAATAACAACCCCGTAGTCGCAGGTTTGAATTCATTTTTCTTTGCGTCCGCTACCTAATTATGTACACAAGTTTGTTTGCATTTTTTTCTGGTAATGGGATTGTTGGAACTCGTGAGTGTCTGTTGCAGAAGTTTTAACGTTAATTTTAATGCATTCAAATAGCTTTCATGGAACTTTATGTAGGTATTTAGAACTTGCAGTTATTTAGTGGCTTTTGATAAAAATTGACAAAATATTAGTAAGTATGTAGTTTACTTTTAGATCTTCAGTTAATAAATAAATGTCTACTTTTCTTTTCAAATAAAAAGGTGCCCCACTCTATGCATTGCCCTCCATGGATACGTTAACACAAATATTTAAGTTCTTATACACAAACAGAACCCGGAACAACTATCTGCAGAACATACAAATACATTTTGTTCCGTGCGGGAATCAAACCCACGACTCACAACGCAGCTGTCGATTCCTGAGCCACTGTGCCAACCGTGCCGTCAATATAAAAACGTTTTTTCATGTTTGTCTTTTGTACTTACCTATTTACATTATTTCTTTATTTAAGTATAGTTTTAATAAATAATAAGTTAAATTATTTAAAATGCTCAATTACCTAACTCCAACTAGAACCGTACAAAATTGAGACCGTTGAAATCAAAGTAATGGAAAGGGGTTGTCTGATTTTACGGTCTTTATTACATCCTTAAAAAATGACCACACCTATTTCAACCGACTTCAAAAAGGAGGAGGTTCTCAATTCGTTTGGTTATTTCGAGTATAAGTATACGTTCACAAAAAAACTAATATAACTTGAAAAAAATGAAAAAAAATGAGTATTCCGCTACGACGCCTACGGCAAATCTACAACAATGCTATAGAATCGCTACGACTCCGACACAGAATCGCTACAACTTTACGCGGCTTTGACGCTGCTACGGCGTCGCTTTGGCGCTGCTACGACGCCGCTATGGCATTCAGTACGATTCCAATGCCGGCTATGACAACGCTACGACGCGACGCCGCAATAGCTACTACGACGCAGCTACGGAATCGCTACAACGTTGCTACTACGCAGCTATGACGTTGCTCCGATTCTGCTATGGCATTCAGTATGATGACGATGCCGGCTACGACACTGCTACGACGCCGCAACGGCTTCTATGACACCGCTACGACGCTGCTACGGCACTGCTACGACCTAGCTACGAACTGTTAATCATTAGCCACCTTGTTTCACCCATAATTAATTAAGTTTATGTCTCCTCCCTTTTACATAACTCTTCCTTAGTCTACGCGAGCCTCAACCAGATCTTAACCAAAATCTTCTGAATGTCATCCTCACATCTGGCTGATGTTTCTTATACTACTAACTATTCAATGAGGGCTCTACTCCAACTCCAGCACTATCAATACGACTTGACAAGTGTCCTACAAGCACTCTATAAGCATTTTGAGCATGGTGTCTTTAGTTCGCGTTTGTGAATGTAACGGTAGGCTAAACATACACACATCAAAAAAAGTTTGTGTTTACTACTAATTTTATGGAAATTATGTTCTAAATCTTACGTTTATAAATCCTACTAATAATATAAACGTGAAAGTTTGTTTGGATGGATGTATGTTTGTTCCTCTTTCACGCAAAAACTACTGAATGGATTTGGTTCAAATTCGATACATAGATAGTTTATAACCTGGATTAACACATAGGATAGTTTTTATCCCTATTTTATGTTCCTACGGGATGATTTTTGAGTTGTAGCGGGTGAAACCGCTGGCAACAGCTAGTAATAATATAATTTAGCGTAACAAAAATCGCGATCGCATACTTTTTTTATGTGTGTATATAGGTCTGCCCCGGAACTCCGCTCGCGTGAAGTCAACCTCCCCCCCGCTCGCGTGAGGCATTCGACTTGCTTGACAAAAAGTGTTATAGCATGATATAAACGAAACAGCACTCGGGAATGATGTAGCTTTGTAACAGATTAATTAGAATTGGATCATTAGGTATGGACATTAGAAACAAATATTAGTATAGATCAAAATAAATAGCCACATTCATCGTCGCATCACTAGAGCAGTTTTACCATTTGGCAGATTTTTTCGGGCACGCCGCAATCGCGGCGGTAAGACCCCTCTTTGAGGAGTGGCTGGATAGGCGTCACGGCGTCCTGACCTACCGCATGACGCAGGTCCTCACCGGACACGGAAGTTTCGGGAGGTACCTGTGTCTAAGGAGAAAGGAGGAAACGCCTGGGTGTCACCACTGCGAAGATCGCCCGAAGGACACAGTAGAGCATACGGTGCAAGACTGCCCCGCTTGGGCAGAGCACCGACGTGTCCTCACGGCGGCGATAGGCGGAGACTTCTCGCGCCCGGCATTGGTTGCGGCCATGCTGCGGGGCGAGACGGAGTGGGAAGCGGTCGCCTCCTTCTGCGAAGCAGTAATGCTCGCGAAGGAGGAGGCGGGCCGCGTGAGAGAGAGGACAATGTCCTCCTTCCGCCCCACCCGCGGTGGTTGGCGCCCACGGCGACGGACGTCGCAAGACGATCTCCGGCCACCGTAGGCGCGGGCATGCGGGCGGCGAGTAAAGGGCAACTCGCAGCCCGACCATGGACCATGCCCGGGTCGACGGCGCGTTGTGTTCCACGCGCGCCTCAAAGAGGGTCAGCATAATGACGGGGCCCCCTCTCTAGAGGGCCAAAGCCTGCCGGGGTCGCGGGACTTATCTCATTACCGTGACCCCGGAACATAAAGGGCTATTGAAGGACACCGTGGATTTTAGTCAGTACAAGTCTGACAGTCCCTCCCGCCCTGCCCGGGGTGGGAGGACTCATTTGATGATTTACCACGAAAAAAAAAAAAAAAAGTACTCGTATTCTTTCAAAAGGCGAAAAAAATTCAACAGAGAGGTATAAAACACTACGACAAAGCTAAAACGACGCTACAATAAACATATGACGAGAGCTGCGATAATCATTTTTTAACCGACGGCGACGTCAAAAAGGAGGTTATCAATTCGACGGTATGTTTTTTTTTTGTATGTTTGTTACGCGATTACTCCGCCAATTGTGGACCGATTTTCAAAATTCTTTTTTGTTCGAAAGGAGGTACTTCTGAGGTGGTCCCATAGTCACCAAGTCAGGATCTGATGATTGGATCTTGGAGAAATCGAGGGCAACCCTCGAATTTTATAGGCCCACACATAGTTTTTCGCAAATCTTATGAAATAATTTAAGTACTTGCGTATGGTAATCATCATCTCATGTAGCTGAGCTGATGATGGAAGGTACAACTCCTTAACAGTAAGGAGTAGGCATCGACTGATTTAGTTTGAGTTCGCATATCTCCGAAACTACAAGTCCGATTTAAGTAATTCTTTTTTTATTGTTCTAGGTATCATTTTACTTAGGGATTACTGCAAGTTTCATCAAAATCGGTTCATTAGATTTTGAGATAGGGAATTTTATTAGCTTATTGTGTACATGAGCGATGTTAATACCGGTGTTACGGATTACAAAATTCTAGTGCACATATTAGATAATGATGTATTTGACGAGAATTCGGGTTGAATACTTAAACTAAAAAGAGTAAAATAAAAACTTTTTCAAAAAAAAATGTAACCGCCTTCAAAAACAACCACAAAAAAGAGTAAAATAACCTACAAAATAACTTTTCTTTCGGAAGTCGGTGGCAAAAAAAGACAATGAAATAAAAAAAAACATAGGCACCGACTTCCGAAAGAAAAGTTATTTTGTAAAAGTTTTTTTTAACAATACACCTTCTCGAAACTTATCGCACAACGATTTGGTTCAACAATGAACATGCATGTGTTCACACTTGCTATTTTCTTTTCTTTGTCGCACTTGTGCGGAAATATAAATTTCCACAGATAACTAAGTCTAAATTGGTATAAGTAATGCCTATAGACGGCGGTGATTTTAGGCGTCTTTACGGCACATTTTTTTTTAAATATTTAAATTGTGTTTATAAAAAGAACATGATACTTACATACCTAAACATGAATATTAAAACAACACGCTGCGCAACAGTCAATTGCTGCAAGAGTGACTGAGTCGTCAATTTAATATTACTTTTTTAATTTTATTACAATAATTTATTACAGGTTAGCACCGCATGCCCCATTAACTAACAACCACTAGACTTTATAAGACTTAAAATCAACAAGTTATAATTAAAATAACGTGAGAAATTAATATAAAAATGCTGTATATGATCAGCAAAAACAAGATGGAATAGTACTAAATAATCATAACAGAAATAAAAGAGGAAAAAGAAATCGAATATTAAATTAGGCATAGGTTACTATTCTATGAAACTTGGCATATGAGTCAAAATACACGTTTAATTTCCGAGATATTTTCCTTCCCATACCATGAAATTATCCTCACAAGACACTAAACCAAATAGTATCATAAAATATTAGGTATTTTTTTTGGCTCATACAATTTGTATGAAAAACTATTTTGGACCAATCTCCACCTTCCCAATTTTTTTTCCTTATAATAATATGAAACAGAGTCGAACGGCGCGGCATTAAAAAAAAATTGTGCAATGGCACCCATTTTTGTGGACAACTCCCATTTGCCCAAAAAAAAGAAATATGCCTAAATTGTAAGCATCTAAAAATATACTTAGCTAAGGCTTTAGGTTCCTATCCTAAAAAGTTTTTCCGAATCTCATAAGGGTATTTCCCCCTGATGGCCAATTTAAAAGAAAGATCCTGTATACTATGTTTATTTATGTTTTTTTCATTGATAGTTGAGAAAGCCTACAAAGCCTGTGTTGACAGCGAATTTTACAGGCAATTTTCAGGGTTTCTAGTGCTTGTAAAAATAATGTAACATTAAAAAGGAAAACATCATTGCTTTATGGTCAATATTCAGAAGAAAACAGTCAAGAGCGTAGATCAACCGAATTTCCTCTGAAGAATCTTTCATTTATGACCATCAACTTTTTTAGCAAACATTTGTAACTAAAAACCTTACTAAAACAAATCGAGCTAAGTGTTCGTAAAAGTCAAACGGTAAGACTAAGAACCTACACGAATTCCGCGTTCCTATTCCTTGGACTACAAGGTTTGTTTTTGTTTAATTTATACCGTGTGTTGCGGAAAGAGGTCATGTGGAAAATGTATAAAGATGACGCATGTCAATTCGAATCCTTTTGATATGGAATAAGGTTCATTTGTAATTATGATTGATTGTAGCCCCTCTTGTGAATGACCGGTCAAGGAAACACGGTATTGCGTTTTGAACCTTCTTCGGTATATTTTAATGCAATGCGGTCAACCGCAAGAGTGAAGAGAGAAGAGTGAAGATCTCAAGCTCTTAGCTGTTGTAATCACAAAACACTGAGGTTCTAGCACGAGAATTTCACGATTTTGTGGCGTAAAGTAAACGGGAACTATGACGTTAATTTTATGGAAAAAATTAAGTAGGTCCTAGAGGCGTTTTTCATTTTCTATAAGCCATAAACGCTGTTCTATACTATACTTCAAGTACGCTGAATGGTAAGTACGAAAAAGTTGTGCTACGGCCTCAGTTTGATATACTTAAGAGATAATGATAAGATAATAATATATTAGTAAAAAAACATTTTTTAACAGGCTGGTTTACGTCACTAAAAATTGCATATTCATCATACATAATGATGAATTGATGACTGAACGAATGCGTTAAAATATGCATGTTCTTTAGTTTACTCACATAATTCACGATACAATTTTCCGTCAACTTTGCAGCGCGCTGTAAGTAGATAATAATATGGCTATCAATGTGCATGACAAGTCTCCTTGACTATAAAGTAAACTGGATTGTACCTATATGGTTGGCATTACGCGTGATTCATTTTTCCTACCGTGGTAAAATCATCAAATAAGTCCTTTAGGGCTGGAAGGGAGGGACTGTCAGACTCGTACTGACTATTGCCACGGTGATCCTTCAATAGCCCTTTTGCGTTCCAGGGTTACGCTTACTTGATAAGACAGTTCCGCGACCCCGCAGGCTTTGGCCCTCTAAAGGGGTCCCCGTCGTATTGCTGTCGGCTCTTTGTGTACGACGTGTACGACGCGCCGATTGGCATGGTCCATTATCGGAGGGCAAGTCACCACACACAGTCGCCGTCCGCATTCCCGCGCACGCGTACTTTATGACGCTGTTTTCACTTAGAATTTATAATAGATATACCTGCCATCATAGAATTGGACAAAAGACACTAATTTACTGCTAACGCCGTGTTGTTTGATCATTACCTTAACTTAAATCCTATAAAATTTTTAACGATTTGTTAATTAAATGGATAGGATTTTAACATAATTTATTTTGTCTAATATTGATCAAACAGTTGGTGTTACAGTCTGACACACGAAACATGAGCCTGGAAAATAGCGGCAAATTCAAAAAATCTACATCTAAAATCTCTATATATCATCTAAAATACATTTTGATACTTGAATTTACATCATGGATTGCTTAGTAATCCATGATTTAAATTCAAGTATCAAAATGTATTTTTCTTACTATATGCAGTGATACCAGATGTAGATTTTTTGAATTTTCCGCTATTTTCCAGGCTCATGTTTCGTGTATCAGACTGTAGTTAGTGTTACTACTTTTACACATCGTTGAGTAATGAGTTATTATATGAAATCACTGGTTTCTTCCGGTCACAGTCCTTATGGCAGAAAATAACGAAAACAAATCATACTGAAAAATTAAATGATTCTATTCTATTATAAATATTCTACTCTGAATTTACATTTTTGTTTAAACGTTGCCCCACTTTAGGTTTTACTCCTTCGTGGGCAACGCAACTACGAGCAATGTGGCCAATTGGCTTCATTTTTTGTTGCCATTTTAGAGTGCGGACTATAGCGGCGTATCTATAGTTTATATAAGTATATATCATTATTCGTGGGTGCGTTTACAAACATAGAAACTCACATACCGGTACACAAACACCCAGAGTCGGAACATGTATTTTGTAAGTCATATAAATATTTTTTCGTGCGGGGATTGTACCCGCAACACGATACGCAGCAGCCGATCACTCAGCCATTACGCCAACCGTGTCGTCACATTGACGACAGTTGACCGTGAATGAGTGACCAGGTGGCCTACCATGAACTCTTAACGCGATCCAGTTTAGGTTGTGGGAAAGAGATGGCGCTAGACGACTTGTATAGCTCTGTCTCTTTCGCGCAGCCTAAACTGGATCGCGTTAAGAGCTCGTGGTAAGGCCCCAGTTCCACAAACCTTTGAACTCCTCATCCCTCAAGCCGCCACAGGCCACCTCACAAAAATAAAAGATGCCTAATTCAAGAATTATTTACAATTTCTAACAAACATACAGGGTGTTTGACCCAAACAAGGTTGAACGAGGTGATTGTATATCTGATTGTGAACCCAAAACAATAAAAAGGGGACGTTAACGAACGTTCGCAACCTTGACCGATAGACTTGTCAAGTGCGACCGGGGATAAGTACCTAGTATCTATGCTCATAAACAATTCAATTTATGTGATAAATTGTACTTATATAGAGTTCATTTTCGAGGAGCCCGTGGCTGAATATGAATAGCCGCATGGTAACATTCTGAAGGTAAAGTCGTGCTTGCATACGTCGGTCTGTGGATGGGTGACCATCCCTTGCATACGTCCTTCCTTCGTGCCTGGAAAATTGTTCTTTCTGTACTTGATTAGCCATAGTTACTTTTAATTACCGGAGTAAATATTTGTATAGTCAGCAAAAAGAGTTAATTTGCACTTTGTCACAAAAAATAACTGTCCTACTGTAGGTACTTGGGTTTAAGATTTTAACGATAGATGTTTCATTTATTAATCAATCGTTATTAATACAATCAAATTTTTTTTTATTACAAATGTACTGCGAGTAAGACCTCATGTCAAGAACTAAATACACATCTTCAAAGCCACAGATTTGCGTAATGCTCATTACGGAGCCAAAGCCCCTCTCCATCCAATCATCGCACAAGGATCATAAACAAAGCCCTAAGTCTAATGAGAAGTGATGGAAAATTTAATTAAGTTCGATCGAGATGTTGATATGCGAGCAAGCACTCATCTGAGAGCGGCCGAGGGGGGCGTCCGAGCAGCGCATGTAAATGCGAGCGACGCACCGCCACGAGCCACGGGCCGGAACCTACAGCCGCAGTAGCCGACATCGGGAGGAATGGAAAATATATATCAAGCCGAGCGAAAAGTCCACTACACACCCCGAGGGTGGCGGCGCCCGGACGTGCGTTCGATTCAAACGAGCCGTGGCCGCCCTCGCTCTGCCGAGCTCCGCTTTACTGGAACGTGTGATAGCGTGCGATCACCGCATGCTTGACACTGTAAAGCATCAGACACGTACGCATCGCACGCGCGTACCACGCTACCCAGTATCCACCTACCGTCACTACCTTACGTACTCTCTGAAGAGAACGTTTTTCAGATGTAATTTCAGATTTTTCTCTTTAGCCTCGAGAAACTCCCGAGGAAAAATAAATATGCTTAAACCCGACCCTAAAGGACCCGAAAGAGGAAAAAATATTAAAAATTAAGAAAATATTTGTTTTACAGTTATGTAAACATCTCTAATTACGACCTGTTCAAATTATTATTTTTTCTTTGCAGCGTGCGCGGGGCGGCGCTCTAATTAACATCTATTACAGGCTTACAGGTATTTCGGGAACAGAGGAGTATCATTTGGCGAGGGCGCTGAGTACACTCAATTAAACGAGGCCGCCCCCGCCTCGCGCCTCGCGGCCACTGGAGCACCCTGTGCCTGTGCCGTGCTCACTGCTCGTTGCCGACACTGCACTCCTCTGCACATCTCTCACAGGGTTCAGCGTCTGGCGGCTTCTTGAGGCTGGGGTCGCGATGAGTTATGAGGATGGGTTTGATGTTGCCGGTCGACTGGCGGAACCCGCGTTATCAGCGTCTAGACCAGTTGTGTGGACCTGTTGCATAGGTGGTGCGTGGTGCGTGCACCGCTGCGTGTCGCTGCGTGCCGCTAGGTGGCGCTGTCCGGCAGCGCCACACGGCGCCTCCCCGTGGTCACCCGCTCGGAACGCCACCCTGCCTCCCCGGCCACCCTCTTTAAAAGCCAGTGGCGAGCTTCAAGAGAAAGTGCCGCGTGTGTACACTCACATGCGTACAACCATCTTTGGCGAGAGCCGGCGGGCGCAGGCTAGCGGGGTGAGCCTCGGATTATGTGGAGGCGCCTCCCCCCGTATGCGTAAGTGCGTTCACACAAAGCCTTCCCACATACATTTGCATAGTGACATTGTTCGGTAATAATGTATGTGACCACTCGGCTCGCCGCCCCACGGCGACATCTTTCAATAGATCGCCTCGCCGCTTGCTCTGTGCCTCCCGATGCCCCCTCGCGCCCCGCAGCATCTCCCGAGCCGCTTTCTAATTAAAATACATCTACTATAATATATTATTACATTTTCTATACGTGTTGTTGTTGGCAACTATGATGGAAGATATTTGAATTTCTAGTTGATGAGGAACTTTAAAGCTGGACCACGGGGCCTTATAACGCTAATAGATCCAGATGAGTAAGTAGTTTTCAGAAGAGTGCGACACTTATATCATAGGCTAGCTACGGCTATAGGGGTACATAGATGTGTGCCGTCCGATCAATTGGATCAGAAGAAATTGAATGTGTAATTTTGATTTACATATGTGACTAGGTACACATGTGCGTATAAGAGGATTTCTTGAAGTTTCGTCGATATAGCGGCAGCAGGGGCCGGGCGGAGCGGGCCGGGGGTGGCTCGGACTCACCGCCCGCCGCGCCTCGGTGTGCGTATGTCTCGGACATGCACGCTACGCAGATTTCTCTAACGATTTTCCCGGAGTGTGAAATGTAAAATAAGGGGTTAGACGAGGCTGAGCTCGCCCTCGTCCCGCGCGCCCCCCACTTTCCCCTCCACTCGCCAAATTGATGACCAGCCACCCACAGGGCGATCTGTTCAAATTTAACACATATCGTATTTAAAAGTAAAACGGTTCGAAACCTTATCTTCCCTCATTAATATTCCCTTGTAAATTGTTAGCATACTTTGTGCCGATTTTATTTTTAATTTCCAGCGGGTACTTGTAAGACCCGCATTCTAATAAATTCCCGAGTCACATCTAAGTATACCTTGGTCGCGGGACTTATCTCATTACCGTGACCCCGGAACATAAAGGGCTATTGAAGGACACCGTGGATTTTAGTCAGTACGAGTCTGACAGTCCCTCCCGCCCTGCCGTGGGTGGGAGGACTCATTTGATAATTTTACCACGAAAAAAAAAGTCACATCTATACCTAGGGTAAATTAAATACCTAGTTGGCATTGTTGCTTTACAACACATTTAATTTTGGACTAAACTGTACCTATACTTAAGAAGTAGGTAACTGTTAACCCTTGACTTCTAAAAACAACAACCAGTATTTTCTGAATATCAGGAACTAAAAAGAAATTTCCAAGATTTGTCCATTTAATATGATTAACACCTTTCTAATCATCAAAAGGACTATGACAATAAACTAAAAACACAGCTGACATAAAGGTTTTATTACAAAATAAGTACCTACCTACTTCAATAATTGATATTGTTTTTTTTTTTAATTTTACACTCTAGATTTTTTTCTTGTATAGTGGATGCTTTTATAAAAACATTTAAACACACATAAACGGACACCCAGACCCACCACAACTAGGTCTACAGAGAGTAGATATTAAAAATATCATGTTAATTGAAATGTTTTCGACGAATTTAGGAACGAATCTTAAACTAGCCCATTTATCCATACGCAATAACAGATGTGGTTGGTTCTGCTCTGAAAAACATGTTTGGACTCAACCACCCCCGGAACAAATATTCGTAGATCTTAAAATATCACGTTAATTTAAAGTTTTCGCCGAATCTACGAACGAATCTTAAACTAGCCTATTTATCCATACGCAATAACAGTGGTGGTTGGTTCTGCTCCGAAAAACCGGTTTGGACTCAGCCACCCCCGCATCTAACTGTATTTTATCGTTTTTTACCACTCCCGCTGCATTCCTATGCACCCCTATTACCGTCCTCAATGCGTGCACCGCTTTCGGAAATCGAAGTTTTTTTATTAAATCCAGAATCACCCCTGTTGAAGATAAAGTTTGATTCAGCTGTGTATTTGTGATTTTCTGAATGTATTGTTTCTGCTATAAAAAAATATTGTCACATGCAAAGTCTTTTTGTAGGGTTAGTTCGTATGTAGGTATATCAACTTCACTCCCATTTTTTTAATTAGAGCGTTGTTACCGAATGATTTCGCTAATGTTGTTTTGTAAATCTTTGATTTAGGTCATGCGTAGACAATTTTTCAAAATAAAAAAATATATATTACATATTATTTTATTGTATTATTATTCATTTTATTTCAGAATTAAAATTTTTCATACATTATAAGTAAAAAATACTTATAATTAGGATAGTCTTTGTTCCAGCAAACTGTTTTCAATGTGAGTATTTTGAAATACTCATAGTCGCCTATTGGTCAAAATTCGTTAATTATGGTTTTTTTAGTTTTATAAAACAAAAAACATATTTCTCTACTCCTCCATACAAACTTTAGTAATTTCTCTAAAAAGGTGCAAAAAGTTTCATTCACGCAAACATATTATTTAGATGACTTATTATTCAATAATATACCTAGTTTGCTATTAAAATAACAGTTAACTATCTTACTAATCAGGACCTACCACAACGCAGAACAATTGACATTTAATACTACATGCACAAACATATATCGAAACAACAGTAAGTTACAGTAAAGAAACCAGTTTTACCCCTTTAGTAGGTATGCCTCAAATCTTAAATGACAAAGTTTAGGAACTGATTTCTTGATATGTAGCAACGGAACAAAGAGCAATTCTGCTGCGTATTATCCTTAAAATTGCAACATAAATCCAAGCATCAAAATCCACCCGATGAACGTGCGCAGGCTCATCATTGTTTTCTCGACGCCGCGCGCCGCTGTGTGTGGGTGCGACTTAGATTTTTTTTCGAATCACACAAACGCACTAAGGTCTATGTCTGCGTGGCATTTCTCAGAAACCTTTCGTGAGAATCGTGCGTTTTGTCTTTGTGTGTGTGAAACGTGCATTTTACACCTGTTTCTGACTCGCTTGTGTGCGTAGTTTTTTTCTCTGGTGCTGGTAAATGCGATGTTGCTAGATGCGTGTTTTGGATGCGCTGATGTAAATTTGACAACGTCGCGCAATTTAGATACACCACCACTTTCTGAACGGGGGTTGTTTGTGGTTTCTTGTGAAGTATTTATTACGATTTGGAATAAAATTAAAGCTGAAATTAATACGTTTACTTTTAAAGGATACTGTATGGTTATTTTATGGTAGGTACGCAGATTGGTTTAATCCATCGTATTTTCCTGTTGTCATTTTTTTATAGGTTATTTATTTAGTATCGTTACACTCAGCTTTTTGAAGCTACAGTTAGTAAACAAGTTTGTTGTATAAGTAATACACGTCTAAACTAAAATTCCCCGTTATTTAGGCCTAACGCACTAGAAAAAATAGACGTCAGTTTCTGTTAATAGATATTAAGAACAACGAAAGTTTCCTCAAAACTACTTGAGAAAAAGAAGTACCTACTTAAATGAAAGCTGAAATCAATCGGTAAATAAGTAGGTACTGAAAATACTTTACAGTCTGAAGCGTAGTAGTGTCACCCTAAGTCGAACAGTTCTTATCCCCGAATTTTCAGAAAACTTCTGATTGCATTTAACATTAAGCTGACTGACATTTGACCACGAGAAAATATTTAATACGCTGGTCCACGGATATAAGCCATTTAAGAACAAACTGAAGATGGAATAGGCCAAACTCGCGAAGGATAGACTAGCCTCCTTCTCACGCTAAAGAAACTGCGAGAGACGCCCAGCAGGGCTATTGGCTAACTTGATAGTCACTGACCAGCGGTTGTCCACTGAACTTGGATGGCTTGATACCTGTCATGAGGCTAAGTTGAGGTGTGGAGTGCCTAAAGAGCGTTAGAATAGTTGATTTTAGGGAACATTTACATTTATCAGTTTCATTGCAAATGCAAAAGCCAATACCTACGAAATTTACCTTTTGACAGCTATTTGATGATCAATACACAGACACCGAGATACTCGTACGCAATAGCCCCGCAGGGCGGATCTTCAGGAAATCTAGGGCCACCGTAGGCGCGGGCTTGTGGACGGCAAATATTGAGCAGCTCGTTGTCCGATCAAAGACCAGGTGGCCTACCATGAATTCCAGTGTGGGAACGAGGTGGTGCTAGACGACTTGTATAGCTCTGTCTTTTTTCCACACTGGAATAACTCATGCTTTAAGTCGTTATGGTAGGCCGCAGCTTATTCCACGCGCGTCTTAAAGAGCTGTCAGCTGTTTTTTAGTCAGTCATGTCTTTTCTTTCCTCCTTTCCAGTCTACCCAGGGCTAGAAGTGATTTTCCGACATAAAAAAATAATTTAAAGAAAAACAAAAAACCCGACTGCGTAAAAACTAATTTTGAAAAATACTTGAAAAAGTTAACTTAAATAAAAACTAAAAAGAAAGAAACAAGCCCAACAGAACAGCAGGAAGAAGCAGAACAGAACGACTCACGACACAGTCGGGGTCCATTCAAATTTTACCAATCAAATCTTCCCAAGGGGCCCCGACTGTGAGTCGGGTTCTTCATGGGCGAGTCCAACTCGCACTTGGCCAGTTTTTTCAATTTGTTTATTATATGTATTATAATCTAGCCTAAAAAGGCTAATAAGCAATTTACATCTAACTTAATTTGCTAACAGTAGGTAAAATGATATCTAAGAGCACGTCCATTGCGTTTACTTAGCGTATAATATAGATAGCTAATCCATATAAATAGCTAGGCACTAATTTTCACTCACTGTAGTCACAAATAAATTACACTACACTAACTCAAAAGGCTTAGTCCTTTTCAGCCTTCTTACTAGGTTCGTATTATCAAGGAGCTGGATGGCCTCGACATTTACGTGATGATGAAGCCGATCTTCATGGGCTTCTGCATATTTCTGGATTATGCTGTTTGCGAACTCTATTAAGGTCCCGATGGATGTCGTCAATTCTTATGTACCAAGGCGCGTTCACGATGTTCTTGAGTACTTTGTTCTGGAATTTTTGTATAATTTCTACACTGCTTTCTTTGGCGCAAACCCATAGTTGTATGCCATAGGTCCATATTGGCATAAGGACTGATTTGCAGAGCAGGATTTTGTTACAAACTGACAACGCGGAATGCCTTCCTAGTAACCAGTTCATGCTTCTGTAACGAATTTATAATTCTTCTCTTTTCTTTTGACATGGGCTTTCCAGCGAAGCTTTGCTTCTAAGGTCATACCAAGATATTTGGCTGTGTTTTCATACGGAACAGTTTTCTTGTTAATGTACACAGGGTTGTATTCTGGTTTTTTATTAGTGAAGTCAATGTGAATGGATTTTGTTTCATTCAACTTAATCCTCCACTTTTTGGTCCAGTCATAGAATTGACGTATTGTTTTTTGTACTTTTACCACAGCTTCTTTGTGACTCGATCCTGTGGACATTATTGCGGTATCATCATCAGAGCAAAAGTAGCAACAGTTGCATTTTCTAGTTCTGGTATATCACACGTGTACAATAGGTACAGGACAGGACCGAGAACACTTCCTTGTGGAACACCAGCTTTTATTTCCTTCAGCTTAGAACAGGCATTTTCCTGTCTTACTCTAAAGACTCTACCAGTTATATACGATTCTAGTATATCTGCATACTGTTTTCGCAACATAGTTCTAAGTTTTTAAATTAATCCTTCGTGCCAAACTTTGTCAAAAGCCTGGGCTACATCTAAAAATACGGTGGCTAATACTTTCTTATTTTCAAGAGCTTTTTCAATTACTGTTATAATCCTATGTACCTGATCTATCGTTGAATGCTTTTCTCTAAATCCAAATTGATAGTCCGGTATAATGTTACTATTTTCTATAATAGGTTTCAGTCGTTTCAGTAATAATTTCTCGAAAAGCTTTGACATCACTGGCAGCAATGAGATAGGCCTGTATGACGGTGCATCTTGAGGTGGTTTCCCTGGTTTGGGGATGATGATTACTTCTGCAACTTTCCATAGGTCTGGAACATGCTTTAGTCTAAAAGAAGCATTGATAATTTTGGTAAGATTTACCAATGCTTTCCTTGGTAGGTTCTTTAGGATTTCCCCTGTGATAAGGTCATAACCAGGGGATTTTTTGGGCTGATGTGATCTCTGATTTCTTTACATACTTCTTTTGGTGTTACAAGTTTTATATCTTGGTCTGCTTGCTGTAGTTGTTCCCAGTGGAGATTTTGTCTTCGTTCTCGGTTTGTGTAAAGGTTTCCTGTAAGTTTTGAGCAAATCTTGATGCTTTTTGCTCGTTACTTATTGCCCACTGTCCATTCAGTTCTTTTATTGGTGTTATGTGAGCAATAGGTTGTTTTTGGTTTCTTGTGGCTTTCCATAATGAATAATCAGTCGAACGTCTAACTGAAGTTATAAATAGTCGAGTGATAAAGTAGCCGGGGTCGTCAGCAGTAACTGTCTCTGCGCTGGCCTCGCGCAGTACCGAGTTCCATTAGAGTACGAGGCCATTTTATACTGGTGTGAAAACACTAGCAGAGTGTGACTGAAGCTTCAGATTTGGTCTAGAAGAGTTCAGCCTAGAAGTGGGCAGAAATTGACATTCGGTCGGACACAAGACGTGCAGCCGACTTTACACCGGCTTATTGGTCATCAAGGAGAATCACTACAGTGCAGCGATAGTCTGTCAAATATAAGGATATTACCGCTCGTCCACGCGGTAGAGTAGTGGAGCCGTACGTCGCATTATCTTGCATAAAATCCTGTTTGATGTGTTAGTTGGACGTGAATACTTTACAATAATGTGACGTTAATTTAGTTATTAAGAATTTATTAAAATGGCCGGAGAAAACTGGATAGCCATGGCAAAACACGCTGAAAGTAATGAGACAATGATCTTTTCACTTTCAGCGTTTTTTGTTTCATTTTCAAGCATTGAGAGTCCAATGGTTGAAGAAGACGATGAAATCTAAGACCTTAAAAAAACGTTCCTATGAATCAGATAGATAGATAGATCAGATAGATAGAGATCACCACTCATTCTAATATACCGCTAGCACAAAAATAACCTAGAAGCAAAACAAAAACAGCGGTCAGAGTTTAAATGGTAATGAATGCCAACAAAAAGTCGGGTCGGTTCGTTGCAGACTGCAGTATAACGGGCCTTCGTGCTCGCAAACTTTTTCACTCCTTGTGAGGGTCAGTTCCCAACGATCTGACAACTCAGACAGAAAAATGAAGTTTGGTAATCGCTAAATAATAACATGTCTGGCGCTCGCGGACTAAAAACGGGAGCGTTCGTAGAATCAGTCCGAATGTGACCTTAGCTAAAGTCAAATCGGTGTAGTGACTAAGAGTAATAATTAATTTGTATATATGAACGTAGTACATGCATATGTTGCATTTAGTTTTTGTGTGATCGCGTGGCCTTCGCTGTCGGTAAGTGTTCATCAGTCGGCTGTCTTTGTGCAGCGAGATTTGCCAAATGATACTTATACTGTTTTATTACAAAGCCGTCTGTCTTGTGACCGCGGAGACGAGACGATTTGGATTTACGGCGGCCTGTCTATCAAGTATCATTATAATTAGCGGTGCAACTTCAGAAACATCGTCATGTTGCTTCAAAGTTTCAATGTCGTAGAATAAGGCCTTATTTAGACGTTGCATGAAATTTCATGCAAGTTATATGCAATTTTTGGACTAACTATTGTTACGAGCTGGGTACTGGGATAAATTAATTAACACCAATTAAAACCAAATAATCTTTATTTACACACGAATATTACACACGAATCATTAATTACAACAAGCACTTAACACTACTCAACACTTGAACACTTATACACACACGTAAAAGTCACTTAGAGATCGCTTGAGTTCACTTTCGAGTCGCCTCGATCGTAGTCAAAACCAGACTGACTCAGGTCGCCGATCGGCGCCCAATTTATATCCTGGCCGGACCCACTAGATGTTTCTAGAAGATGGTCGAATGTTCTGGAAGCATCCATAGACTTCGACATAGTCCCATACCTTAGGGAACATTCTAGAACCATCTCGAAACATCTAGAACAGGGTAGAATTTTCTAGAAACTTCCAGACCAATCTTCAGTAGAATTGTCGAGAACCTTGTGGAACTTTCGCGAAGCTTATAGATATGTCTCGATCGACGTAACACTATTATTGGACAATCAAAAAAATAGCGCAATGTAGTCTTTAGATGCAAGTTCTTGCAGCGTGTAAATGGACATTTAAGTACGTTTACGTGCATTTTATACCTTGTACACTCGCGACCAAAAGTCAATAGGCAAAGGAAGATCATAGCAATTTAAACATTAACATGCTAGTGTTGGCCGATGGGGTCGAGTGCTAGAGTGGAGACCGCGGACTTGCAAGCGTAGCGTAGGACGTCCACCAACGAGATGGACGGACGACCTTATAAAGGTCGCCGGAAGACGCTGGATGCAGATCGCTTCGAACCGGTATATGTGAAGATCTAAAGGGGAGGCCTATGTTCAGCAGTGGACGTCCTATGGCTGAGATGATGATGATGATGTTGCTAGTGTTTCATCTGTTTTTAAATCGCATTAGCGACTCCTCGGTCTAGCATAGGCAACAAGCTAATGATGATTTTTAGGGCTATTGCAGTGTATTAAAAAATCTTTTATGCAAACTTTATAATGACAATTGAAAACCTAAAAAGTTTGCCTACTCGGTCTCGAGCCGTCCTCAAGTGATGCTCCATCATACATTTGGCAATATAATGTAGCTTTTTCCGCGGAGGGAAGGTCAAAAATTATCCCGCGGGATTAACTTCCCGTAGCCCGTATCCCGGTAGCATTCTACTAGAAGACTGGGGTACTGTAATACCTAGTCAAAAAGGTATAGATTCAGATTAGCTATTATAGATTGTTTATAGTTTGGTATCTCCAAATGACAGACATTTCAGTAGGTGATCTTCATCGACATTTTTGATGATAATCTTGTTAGTAATTTATCCAACAACGTGAAATAACCTACATCTTCAAACCCCTCTTATTAAAGCTTCCAACCTGATGATGAGGAGAACATATATTATCATCATCATCATTACGTAAGGCTATTTATTATCCTTGTTATATACTCGTACTTACATATAGGCAGACTACCCTTTTAGACATACCTAATTCAGCACTCGTATTTGGCGTCCGAACATCGAAACGCGGCCCTACATGCAACGATAAATCGAAGGAACAGGGTTGTTGTCTGTCAGTACGAGTCTGACCATTCCTTCCGCACCACCCAAGGCGGGCAGACTTACTTAATAATAATAATAAAGGCTTAATGAGTACATTTGAAATTCACTCGCTACTTAGCTTTTATTATTATATCAAATACCCCAAAATAGTGTAAATAAAAAATAAGTTTAAAATTACTAAAACCCGACTACGAAAAAATCGCGCACTGAAAAGTATAAAACAAGAACAATCCATGTTACGGAATTTTTTAAGTTATAGTCGTGGTCGTGTGCCACCTGCGGTTGTTTCACACAATCTTTATTGGCTAGGCAAATGTGCTCATCAAGCCCTTTAATTTGATATCCATGTCGATACTCTGCGATTTTTTTTTTTCGGTTACGACTTTACATCCCGTAGAGGGCGCCATATTGGATTTGGTGACACGTCACCACCTACCTACCCTATAACCAGAGGACAACTGTGACGCTTCTAACGACACCTCATTTGTCATGTTTTGATAAGGAGTTTAGAAGTTATGAGGGAACAAACAAACATACATACATACATACCGGTTAAAATCATAACCCTCCTTTTGGCTTTGCCGTAGACGGGTAAAAAAACGCGTATTTCGTTCAATAAAAGTGAAAGTCTAAGAGGATGTATTGAATGGATTGATATTAAAAATACTCAAGGGATTTGTATGAAACTTTTCAGTAAAGTACCTATGTATGTGTATAGCTTTTTAGTAACGATAATAATATATTATTATACTCAAAAATATTTAAAAAAAAAATCCTGTCTAAACAAATCATATTTTTATTTGATTTTACTCGTATGTGTATGTCCTATGACTTTACGAGTATATTAATCTACTTAGTAGTCTACTTCTAATTAAAAAACAAGAAGTCGACATATTGGTCTATTCTCAGTAAAGATCATAAAAATAGTAACTATGCATATTGTATTAAGAATTCCTGTTAATGTCAAAGTCGTCTGAGGTGGCCAGTGGCCCCGGGCTACGTTTAGCTGGCTAAGGACAAGCGTTCCGGAGACATACAAATAAGATTTATTCATATCTCACTTTGTATAGTTTAGGTTATATACCTACAACCAAAGATAATAATAGCATTGGTAAATACATTCATTAATGTATCAGTTTCTAAGCGTATAGTCGACGCTTCGCGTGACCAGAGGGCTGGCCTATTTCTTGGTCAAAGGATCAGCATTGCCATCTAACGTGGCAATGCTGTCAGCGTTCTGGGCACTTTCCTTCCATTGAAAGCGATGTGGATGAATTTTTCGAAGCCCTGTTAATTTTAATTAAATCATTTTGGTTAATATTTTAGAATTTAAATATAGTTAACTATGTATGTCTTGAAAACATTCGACATTAGCCTATAATATTGCTGGGACCCAGGCGCAAACTGGGAATAGAGTAATTTTTTTGTTCAAAACCACCTAGATATCGCAAATTAAACCTAATGAGATAATTTTTGGACAGAAATGTTTGTAATTAAATTCTAAGAAACTGACGAAGCCGGATTTTGTAATATTCCTTAAATCTTAAACTTCACAACCCACTAAAACCAAGTTAAGCGAGTTTTACCCTGTTCTTTAACCCTTTTAGGGCTGATTTTTCAATAGTCAGATAATTTTTATCGGAGGAATAAAAATAGCGATTTGACATATTTTCCTCACATATTTATTCCTCAGATAAAAGTTATCTGAATATTGAAAAATCAGCCCTTAGTAACGCATTTCAACTAGCGGAAGTGCGAATATACGCTTTCGATGTATTTTTCGTCGCTGAAAACGAATCTGATGTCAAAAATGTAATAAACCGAAAATTATTTTTTTACATTCAATTCATGCCTAAATATGATTTATAAAAAAAATTACAACCTAATTTCGCAAATCGGGCTTCGTGAGTGTCTTTGGAATTTAATTGCAAACATTTCCGTGCAAAAATGTTTTAATTTGGTTAATATTCCAGGTCTGTAGGTGGTTTCTAACATTCTGTCCCCAGTGTGAGGCGTCACCAATAAAAAATTGGTTTGTTTCTGTAATGGAAACTTTGATTAATTTTTTTATTTCACTGCACTTTCTTTTTTTAATATTAAAAATAAAATATAAACAAGAGAGTCTGCCGGCTTTGGGTACAAACTGGTGGTGGTCATGGCTTCAGAGAGAGGCCTATGTCCAAGTGATGTCCATGTCCGAGAAAATTGCTTTCTGAATCAAAGCTTGACCTTTTTGAACATGGTAAAATGGATCGTGGAGCAAAGTGACCTTTTAACATGGTAAAATGGATCGTGGAGCGAAGTGACCTTTTAACATGGTAAAATGGATCGTGGAGCGAAGTGACCTTTTTTAAAAAAACGTTGCTTCTTTCTATGATTTTCTCCTGTTTCGTGGGTGCGTTTACAAACATATAAACTCACATTATACAAACGACTAGAATATTTGCTCCGTGCGGGAATCGTACCAGTACCAGTAGCAGTCCAGTCCCTCAGCCACTGAGCCATCTTTACCTTTTTTTTTTAGCTTGGTAAAATCATCAAATGAGTCCTCCCACCCTGTGCAGGGCGGGAGGGACTGTCAGACTTGTACTGACTAAAATCCACGGTGTCCTTCAATAGCCCTTTATATTCCGGGGTCACGGTAATGAGATAAGTCCCGCGACCCCGGCAGGCTTCGGCCCTCTAGAGGGGCGCCCCGTCATCTTGCTGACGCTCTTTGAGGCGCGCGTGGAACACAACGCGCCGTCGACCCGGGCATGGTCCATGGTCGGGCAGCGAGTTGCCCTTTACTCGCCGCCCGCATGCCCGCGCCTACGGTGGCCGGAGATCGTCTTGCGACGTCCGTCGCCGTGGGTGTCCACCACTGCGGGTGGGGCGGAGGGAGGACATTGTCCTCTCCCTCACGCGGCCCGCCTCCTCCTTCGCGAGCATGACTGCTTCGCAGAAGGAGGCGACCGCTTCCCACTCCGTCTCGCCCCGCAGCATGGCCGCAACCAATGCCGGGCGCGAGAGGTCTCCGCCTATCGCCGCCGTGAGGACACGTCGGTGCTCTGCCCAAGCTGGGCAGTCTTGCACCGTATGCTCTACTGTGTCCTCCGGGCGATCTTCGCAGTGGTGACACCCAGGCGTTTCCTCCTTTCTCCTTAGACACAGGTACCTCCCGAAACTTCCGTGTCCGGTGAGGACCTGCGTCATGCGGTAGGTCAGGACGCCGTGACTCCTATCCAGCCACTCCTCAAAGAGGGGTCTTAGTTTACCTTTAGAAAAATTAAGTCATAATAAAAATAACTAATAATTAAATCATGTATCAATAATTAAATACGCATCCCGGATATAATAAGTGACCTTTAGAACACCCACATAGTGTATTTAGCCTTAATCTTGTCATTTACAGTGAGATGTTAAAGAAACATAAAATCCCCATTTCCACTTATATACCTTTCTTTGTCAGTACTTAGGTACCTATTTTATTATGTTTCATCATCATCATCATCATCAGCCTTCAATGTTCCCACTGTTGGGACACAGGCCTCCTCTCTGTGAGAGGGAGCAGGCCATAATCTACCACGCGGGCCCAGTGCGGATTGGTAGATGTCACATGTCTTCGAATTTGGTGGTTCTAGGACATGCCGGTTTCCTCACGATGTTTTCCTTCACCGTTTTGAGAGCAGTAGTGATGAAATAAATTACACAAAGTAATGCGCCAGGCTGGGTTCGAACCCACGACCTACAACTCGTAAGTCGGGGCCGATACCACTGGGGCCACCACTGCTCTCATTATGTTTACTTTTACCAAAATATTTATCTTGCTAAAAACGTGAATAAATCGTTGAAAGCTGCTTATAGACAAAACAACACCATAACTAAAAGCACATCGTAAAGATGGTTTTTGAGGAAAGAACTCGCAGCTGATTTTTTCTTTCATTAATAATTATAAAATTATTTATTCCTACAATAAACCTCTTTCTGGCGCATTTGCTTAAAAAGACACGAAACAACTACATCGAAGAACTAAAAACTTTTCAAACAGATAACGATACCTTTGTTCTGCGGATTTAAACTGAAATATTTATTACTTTCTTCCTACAGATAAGACTTTTTACAACACTAGTGTTTATTTCTAAGGTAATAATAAGTTCCCTTTGTTAAACCAGGTGTTAGTTTTAGCGAAGTTTCAAAGTTATGAGAAAGATAATTACTGAATAGCTTAACGTTTTTTTGTTTTGTAGTCAAAGCTTTTATATTGTTCCAGAAATTATGTCTAAGTATGGCTTATTATTCGTGGATTTTTTTGAAGTTTTTAAAAATGTATATCAGCCTGTACAAAATAATATCAAAGAAGTTTTTAGCAAAGAACCGGACTAGTAAATTAATAATGAAAGCGAGTGTGAAGTAGATGACTCAGTACAATACCGCTAATAAGATTGATAGTGATAACCATCCGAATAAGTCCGCGGCTAGACGCTCGGAGGTTGGGCAACGTCGCATTGTCAGCGGGTCGCGGAACAATAGCACGAAGTGGCGCCCGACTTAGCAGTCTGTAGCAGTGTATGTGTATCACGCAGTGTATCACGCAGTAGACAATTCGATATTTTTAGTTTTATCGATTGTATACTTATAAAATAACAGTCGCATTTGTAGCCTACAAATGCGACTGTTATTTTATAAGTCGTTGATAAAAAAAGTCAAAGACTGCAGTGTATTTAGGTATTTGTAAGTTATGGAAATATTTTTTGAATGTCAAAACGCGTATTTATCAGACGTGATACGATCAATACTGAGATTAATATGTATAGTATTATCAGAATAACATTGTTACCTAACTTACAAAATACAGTTTATAGCTATTACAGTAAAAGTAAATATTAAACAAAGTATGTATAATCAGGTTTTTGTGTATCAGAAATCTCTCAAAGGTCACTAGGTAAGTACTTTAAATTTCTTTCATCAGTATTAACAATTTTTACAATAGAACATAAACTGATTATATAAAGCTGACGCATAGATTAGTGCACATGTACGAGTAAATTATCGAATGTTTAATAGCAGATTTTAAAACGGCATATTATTTTTTTATAATAATTTACTATATCATATCAAAATAGTAGAATCCGTTTATTATGACTCCGCTTATAATGACCAACCGCTTATTTTGACGTATTACACAACGAAGTTTTGTTTTCCTAAAAAAATATTGACACAAAGTCGGATGTAATGAGTTCGCATTTAGTGACATATCTTTTATTTTGACCCATTTTTAATAAATTGTGTCCAGTTGATGAAGTGACCGACATTATTCACACTTTCGACAGAGTTCAGAACAGTCATGCAATACCCGACGACGGTTTTTTTAGTCTCAACTTCTCAAGGGGTAATTGATAGTTGAATTATTATTAATGACATAATTATATCGTGTCTCTCTCTATTTAAATAAAATACATAATTATTGCAAAAACAGAAGATTGTTTATTTAGTACAAAATGCTTTGTTCGACGTCCGCTTAATATGACGTGTTTGTTA
The DNA here is from genome assembly GCA_950005045.1 of Agrotis exclamationis. NCBI lineage: Eukaryota > Metazoa > Arthropoda > Insecta > Lepidoptera > Noctuidae > Agrotis > Agrotis exclamationis. The sequence continues at coordinate 23,118,499 of OX465416.1, read as the reverse complement.
TTTCCCTTCGATGTCATTATAAACGGATTCCACTGTCGTATAAAACAATCGCCTAATTAGAGTGATCGCTGGATCGCTGTCAGTGCGACCTCGGGGCGTGCAAAGTTGTCGAAGCTCAACTTTGTTTGTCAGGCTGTGTGTTTATTGCCTTCGTCCCTCATAAAACGTTATGAATGATACAGTTCGCGAGGCAGGGATTAACCGTTTAGTAGCTACGTTTCGTAACCATTATACGTTTAGTTCGGCCTTTTCCAGACCTTTTTGTGTTGAATATTTTCAGCTATATTTATATGACGGGTGTCCCGAGTACTTTTTAACAGCAAAACAAAGGTTTACATGAATGCTGTTGTGCATTGTTTTTAGTACCGAGCCGCGCTTAGATTTTTACTTCATTTCTGTATTGTTTGTTTCTGTTTTTATTAACCTTTTTTTATTTTTGTTTTATTTATTTAGCATCGTTAGATTTAATGGTAATACTCAAAGATTTTTGACGTTACGAGTGGTTAGAAGTTTGAACCCAAAAGTCTGACAGCCGGTTTAAGTAAGGGATTTCGTTTTATCCAGTAGCTGGGTTGTGGAGGAGGTGTATATAGCTGTAATATCCGGTTAGATTTGACGCCAACTTCAAAAGTTTGGAAAAAGCAAGGCAGATGGTAGCTAACCCAAAGACCTTGATTGACCAAGGTTTCCAATCTTCTAGTGTTTTTGTCATCATAATTAATTTTATTCTCACTCGCTATTAAGTTATGACGCAAGGGTATTTCCCAGTTTGTAAATAAGTTAACGTACTTCCCGAAACATTGTTCCATTGCAAAGTTTCTTGTAATGTTTTGAATGTTTAAGTTAATTTTGTGTTTCCGCATCTATTAAGTCGTGTGGTTTAGTTTATGAATTATTTAATAAGAAATTTAGTTTTGGGATATTTTTAAATGTCATTGTGAATTTCCTTAGTTAAGGGCAACAAACCTAGGTAAACACTACAAAATGTTAAAGAAATACAACGTGAACAGGGCCTGCTACACACAGAGGTGTTCGGGAACAAGGAAGCCTCTTTATGTCAGTGAAGGAAGCTATCGGCACAGTCCGAGAAAATCGATGTCGGCTCCCCTCATAGTTTGCATGGCCACGGTCCGGCCGCGACCACCTCGCTACTAAACTCCTTGCTTTCACTACCAACCTACATCCGTGATTTTTTATTAAAATATTAATATTATATGGCTGGACGTAAGGGGTAGTGCTTTCGACGTGTTTAGAAAAAAAAAATTAAGGAACCGCGCCCCCCGTACCCCAATTCCCCGCCCGCGCCCCTCTCTCGTCCACGATGCAAAATTTTCAGTGCCCTGCGCACGGCTCGGCCATTCTGATAATACTAGCTTCTACTACGGACTCGTTTGTTACTTTTCTGTATTTTATTTTTACATTTACATTTTATATTCTGGAGGTGCAATCAGATATTTATGTCCACCTATATAAAGGATTTGTTCTTAACAGGAAATCTCAAATATTTCTTACGTTTTTAGTCATGCATTTACCTACGCAAAATCAGAACTATGATTCACACGAAATGATACGGCTACTGATGTTGGCTCATAGTCGTACTTAATCATTTAATTATCACTCTTATCTACCCACTAAAACTAAGTACTATCACATCAAAAATAACCTCGAACAAATTAGTTTTAATTCTTTTTATCATAATTACATGCAGATCGTTTTCGGTTATTGACTTCGAATAAGGAAATGACATTTGCTTGTCATCTAATACAAAATAATATTATTGAACATGTACACACGTATGTGCAACTATTTGTTTTGTTTTCTGATCAACTATATGGTCGATAAAAGGTTGAAATAATTTCGATGCCAAGGTGACCCACATCGCTCAAGTACTCGCATCACTTGTAAACAATGCACTTTGCTAAGTTTTAAAATATTGTTTGGAATTTGAAGGCTATTACTTTTTTACGTACAACATAATAAAAGGAGATTTAAAATTTAGAGAATTTCGTCGCAGGGCTCTGTCCGCCCGCATTGTAAGGGTGGGTGCTATCGCTATCCTACTCGGACGCAGCTTCACCGGACATTTCGACCGGGCATTTCAATTTTGAGAAAGAGTAGGACCAGCCCCGTCCCCCGCGCGTCTCGCCCACCCCCGCTCGCTCTCTCACTCGCACTAAGGACATACAAAAGGACGAAGGAGCGATAACTTCATCACCGCGCGACGGTCTCTCTCGCACACACGTTACGGTGGGGGACGACGTTGCGAATTGTTATTGAAGTCATGCCCCCGAAGGCGACTTCGGGAAGGCTGTCAGTTGCTAGTAAACGTTCGCAGCGTCCGTACCCGGGTGACCCGCGACGCCTCGCGACGCACCTACCACACTACAAACTATAACGCATCGCGTCACCGGGTTTACAAACAAGTGCCAAGTTGTTATTCCACTACTTCCTCTGTGATTTTAGTTTATTATAGACATTGTTAAATAATAATTATTAGACTTTTCTGAGTGACAATAAGTTATCAGTTTGCGACGATGAAACTTTTGGGCGAGTGAGTCAAGTGTGGGCACCGGTGCAGCAGTGTTGTTGATGGGCCGGAGGCGCCGCTCGCCGCTCGCCGCTCGCAGTGTTTACAAGCGCGCACGTGGCCGCGCCGCACACCCGCGCACTCAAATGCCGCCAAAAACTTTCTTCGGAAACATTGCCGCTGTTTGAGCGGAGCCGCGAGGGGAACGCCACCCGCGACCATGACTTTAACCTGTAGCGCCTGATCAAGTAGGACTACATGTACGTCGACACGAGAAGTGCCGTTTTTTTATTATTTTTTTTTCGTTGGAGGAGACGGTGTTCTCCTTTGGATTGATGATTTAAATGGCTAACAGCAACGCCGTTTCGTCGACATTATCGTCGAGGGACTATCATTGTAAGATTTGTGATCTCTACTTGGACACTGTCGAGTCATTAGAGGTGCATTTGCAATATCACAAAGAGAATTTATACGTGAAGTGGGGAACGCAAAACTCACAGAATGATTCCGAAAATAATAACGGTGCAAAAGTGAAGATTGAGACCACGGTGTCGGCACCAGCCGACTCGAGCGACAACATGATCACCAAGCCCAGCCCCGAGTTCCAGCAGCGGGCCACGCCGGAGACGTCGGCGCAGTTCCCGCATCCCGCCACTCCGCAGAGCTACCACAGTGCGCCCTCGCCCTACCAGAACCCCGACCAGACCAACTTCTCGCCCGGAGCACAATTCGGTAACAACTACTCTCATTCTGGCTTCTCACAAAATCAGCATTCTGAACAAATCAACTGGGAACAGTCCCAGTATAACCAAGAGTATCACAAATCGAACCGGTTCCATCCGTACAACATGCAGGAGCGAGTATCGCAGGTGTCATCGTCAAGCCCGCTGTATGGTCAGCCACTCAACCAACCCACTCCCTCGCCCTCACCCAACCAGTGCGATAAGTGTGGGTACGTGTGCGACTCCGCCGTCCAACTCAATGAGCACTGCAATTCGGCTCATGCGGGGACCAGCAATGCTCCTACGTCAGCGTCCATGCCATTCCAACAATATCAAGGAAAGCAATACAACAACTCAGGCTATCAAAATGAAAACCCTAAAATAAAAGAAGAACATGAAGAATCGTCAGATATCTTAGACCTAGATTCTCAAAAAGTTGTTTACCAAGGAAATGAGGGTGACCAGCCGACTGCGACTTTTGAAGACGCGCCGCCCCAAGGCCGAGAAGTTAACACACGTACAGTACCCATGATGCCCTGGGAGACACAGAAGTTATACAGTAATCCACAGCTTAACGGAGATGTATCGCTATTCAAAGAACAAAAGATGTTTGCCGAACAAAAGGGGTACCAATCTGAAGCTAAAATGTTCCACCCCGAACAAAAGTTTGCTTACACACAAGATAAGTTTCTTGGCGTACATCATGATCAAAAACCTTTCATGCATGTGGAACAAAAAATATACCCAGGCGTTCAAATGCCTCCTCTTACGGATTACTCGGGGCCGGTAGCATCTTCAAATCCAGATATGAAACCACCGTACCGGCCATACGATTCGCCGGCAGCGCCGCAAATAACGAGCACACAACCTGCGAATCCTACATCTTCAACCCTTCCGACGATTGGGGGCAAAGGCGCTAACTGGAAATCAAATGAAGCACGAAGGCCGAAGACGTACAACTGTACCGCTTGCAATAAATGGTTCACTAGTTCCGGTCATTTAAAAAGGCATTACAACACGACGTTGCACAAGAATGCGGTAAGGTCGTCGGGTCAGCCCGACCCGGCGACAATGCCCATCTCCAACCACCATCACCCGAGCCGCGAGATGTCGCGCGCGCAGCAGCAGTCCGCCGACTCCAACACGCAGAGCCCCGTGCCGTCAGAGGACGGGCGCAGCGTGGACGACGCGGCGCTGCAGTCGCCGTACGCGTCGCAGAGCTTCGACCGCTCACATCGGGTCGCCGCCATGCAGTCCAAGTCACCGTACTCGCATCTTCAACAGGGTAACTTAGATAATAATTTCAGTAATAATCCTTTAGCTAATCACCCTTTACAGCACCAGGTCGGGTCGCATCCGCTCAATATAGGTAGTCAACCGCCGGGCATAGGGAATCCGAATGATAGTAATCACCAGTCATCAAAAGGTGTAGCAATTTCAACGGCAGGGAATCCCCCAAACGGGGAAGCAGGTCCCTCTGTTTCTCAAAATCACCATATGAGGGGCCTGCTATCAGTGTCAACCAGCAATATTTCAACTCCAGTTCTAACTCAGACTACGCCGGCGCTTACGGCGCACACCCTGCCTCCGTTCAGTCATTTGGGTGTCAACCCGTACAGCCCGAGGTCTACGGATCCTTTGGGGCCTTCGGTTCCGGACCCCACGCACACCCCTTTATATTTGGGTCAGAATTTTCAGCAGACTATAGCACCGAGTTACCCAAACGGGATGGCCCCCCACGTTATGGATATGGCTATCAACAATCTGCCTATAGCCAATCCGGCTACTTTTGGTGAGTCAGCACCAGAAGGAGTCGAAGTGATGGAACAAGAAACGTCAAGCGAGCAAGACGGCGTTCGCCTGCCGAGCTTCTCGCAGCTCCAGACGCAGAGCTTCAGCGTTTATGTTTCTAACTATATCACGCAGCCTAACGTGGGGGGTCAAGTTGTTTCTGACGAGTCGACCGCCGGTTATATTATCGTAGACCCGGTCCACTCAACGTTACAGTACGGCAATCCCGATATACAAAGTATAGAGTACGATTATAACTTTTCACCGGGAAAAGTCAAGGATGGGGACGTGATCGATTACGATCCGGAAAACACGAAAGTTTATCCGTACGGTTACGCCGTCGAAGGAAAAACTATAAAGCGCGACGTTGACATGTTACAAACAGATTCGGGCGAACTTCAGATATTAAAGATAGAGGATATCATGGACTACGCGAATAAGGAAAACTACGCGACTCAAATGAAGTCGCCGGCTAGTCCGGAGAGTGCGAAGGCGGAGAACGATAACCGTAGCTCGCCCGCGGTTTCATCCACCGTGCAGGGCACGCCACTCGCCGAGAGGAACCAGATGAAGAAATCTGCCGCCACCACCGTGCACAAGTGCTATGAGTGTGATAAGCTGTTTAACAAAGGCTGCTATCTGACGCAGCACAACAAGACATTCCACTCGGGCGCTAAACCATTCAAATGTGTGCGGTGTGGCAAACGTTTCTCAGACGACGCATCTTATGAGTGGCACTGTGTCAAACACTCGGACAATAAGCCGTTCAAATGTACAGAGTGTCCGAAGTCGTTTAATCATAAGTCAGACTTGCGCCGGCACATGTGCCTGCACTCTGACTGCAAACCTTTCTCTTGCGACCACTGTGGCAAAGGCTTTATCAGGAAAGACCACATGGTTAAGCACTTCGGCACTCACAAGAAGAAGATTCGCACGTCATCTTCATCGATGTCAGTATCGTCCGGTTCGTCCTCCTCGGTGTCACCGCCGGCGGGCACGCGCGCCTTCAGCGTCACCTACAACTGAACGCTTCGGCCCGTGCGCGCTGCGCACACATATCACGCCGTATTTCATATAGGTCGCCATATCATTGTTTTACTTAGTCTGTGTAGTGAATCAAAACCCGATGTTTCGCCGCGATATATATTTATTTAGAGTGCGCTGTATCGTGTCAGGGTAGCGCGGCGACTCCGGCGCACGCGCTCGCTTCGCAGCTCGTTTTTTGTTGTTCATTCAAGCTAACCTTGCGTCCGGCCGGCACAAGGTGACTTTACATGCCTGAGTGTCTGGGCGCTAAACATATAATTACATGACGTTAGAGTAATTCTACGATATCATTTAGATCGAACCATATCATTTTCATACATATTGAATACGGAAAGAAACGTAGAAATAATTAGATAAAGTAAAAAACGTCGTTTTATTTGGGAAATATCAGACGCGACGTACATCACATATCTTATTTTATTGTAAAATATTATATACTATAAGAAGTTTTTTTAACTTTAGTTAAAATTCTATGTTTTCTTATGATTGTTGAAGTTTACGAACGATAGGGATGTGTATTTTGAAACTATTTAGAGTATTTTTTGTAAATATTGGGACACGATTGCCAGACTTTATTTAAGTAGGAACTGGAAAAATACAAATCGTACGCCGGAGATAAGTGTTATGCTTTAATTATACGATGGGTACAAATTGAAATTTCAAACGGTTTAGATAATTGCCAAAATTTAGGTTTAATGGCAAACTTTGTAATGATGATAGGTCGAGTAGTGTAGGCGGCGGGGGCGCGGGCAGCGGGCGCAGCCGCCAGGGGGCGCGCGCTCCGGCGCCTGCGCCTGCGCACCGCGGGCGCACGCCGCCGCTACGTAGCTATTTAGCGTTTTTGTTCTAGGTGTAAAATCTTCTATTGATTATATTATTACACGTATTGATATTTTCCCGGTGCTTCCTATTATTATTTTGTCTGTTAACATTTGTTTTAATATTGTAAGCTAGTTGACTTCTTTGTTTAAAAATTCTGATTTATTCCTAAAATGATTCTAATTTATGTCCAATTTAGTTACCAATACGTTATTTGAACGAATTTAGTTATACATTCCTGTTTCGTTAGTGGTAGGAAAGTAGTCTTCCTAAACGTTGCCAAATTGATTCCGCCAACTGTCTGTTGCGAAACGATTTAATTTTTAATAATTTTTAGTCTAATGATAATGAAATTCTCTAGCAATAATTTAACGTAATAATGTAAATGTTTTTTGTATAGTATTAAAATAACATGGTCACGATTTATTGGTTTATGTACCGAACAAGTTATAAAGGATCATGAATTATTTGTATATAGAATTGTGAAAAACGGTAAAATCACTTTACGAAGGACATATCAAGTGCGCGTGCGCTGGCGTGTCAATATCCTCGCAAGCGGCGCAATGTCGGCGCAAGTTGGTTAAGTTGAACGGCGAAAACATGTATTTGATCTGCTCACCCCGCGCACTCGAGGTCGCCGTGACGCATCGCAGGCGATACATTGACACGCCAATGCCGTAGCGTCCACATCGCACGATAGATACCTACACAAATTACAAGTCTAATACCAACTTAATTCGTTTATCAAGGAATTAAAATGTGCAATATGAACATTATATCGACTTAATTTTTGATAATGTTTGTATTTGAATGTTGATTATATTGCAGAAATATTTTTATACACATAGAATAACACTAACAACGTTGATCTACCTCATCAGCGCATAAATTATACATTATATAATTAATTACAATCCGAGAACAAATTGTACAGTGAAGCGATATTGTTTAGCGCATTTCAGTGACCAATATAATGTGCACAGCTCGGACTGATATGGCCTACCTCTTAACAAATAATTAACTTTTATTGAAATGTAAGACTTGTGCGATTGTCAGTACCACTACTATTATATACGCCTGACATCGTTCATATACTTGCCAATATTAATAACGTAAAACGACTTCAGGCTTAACGCATCGCACAACATCAATATATACCTACAATATTTCTGAAAAATTATATGAGCTGTTTATGAAAAGTAATACATAAAAGTGTTATATTGTTGAGAATATTGTATAACAGTTTTTTTCCTATAGCAATAATAATGTGTAAAACAATATACGAAACTTAACTACCTCAAGTAACGAGTAATAGGGTTAAGAGTGGCGAGGGATGCTGCGCGGCTGTCGGGCCGGACCACTATATACCTCATCTTGCCTTCCATGTTACGTTTAGAGAGTGATACGTTATACAGCCTCACCGGCGCGACACCCGCGCCACAGACCCTACACCAATATATATATATATATTAGACGGCATGTATGTCTCCCCTCATACTGTTTAAAGCACACACTAGTAGTATCAATTAGATATTAAACTTATGTAAATATATAATAACGATAAATTTGTTATTTATCATATTCTATTATCGTACTCATCGATAGACTTATTTTTAAATAAGTTTAACGTAGCGATTTCAAGTTTATAACTTTAGCATTAAGGACGATAAAGTGTAAGATTTTTGTGATGAATATTTGTGTATAATGTATTAATTTAATAATCAGTTACCAGAGGATTTCTGTTACATTGAGTTGAGTAAAGTCGGAAGAGTTAAATACGATAAGATGTTGTTTTCTTTATATCTTGTTCCCTCGTCCAGTCAATCGGTATGTCCGCGGTGATGGACATTGCATGCATTTCATTTTTATTATTGACATTTGTTAGCGTAGCGACGAAATTTAACATCAGAAGGCGACGTTCGGGTGGAAGTGATCACTTGCCGCAAGCAGTGTTACTCATTAACACCTTTCATGATTGAAGTTTTATTCAGGAGCTTCCACTCGAGTGTTGTCTCAGTATAGAGATAAGTCATGATTATAGATATATCTAGTGTAAGGCGACAGATCTGTCACACCGCTACGGCGAAAGCTCTGTGCTCTGCGTTGGCTCGCTCACGCTTGACGATTTACCGAAGTCACCATCGACTTATATCATGCAAAGTTAGATCTCATTTTTATCTCTAGATTACACGAGATTCTCAACCGTGAGCGAGCGACACAACTATTCCGATGCGAACTTTTTGTATGTAAACAGCAAAGCGATTTTTCTTTTTTTATGTATTTGTGATTTCCCAGAATATTGGGCGGGAACATAGGTGATGTTGTACCGGTCAGGTTTGCAAATGTCTCCGAAGTCGCTGTAGCAGTAGTATTTGTTTCAGATCTGTGAGTTAATATAAATTTAATGTGAAAAATATTCTTGTTTCATTTCCCCGTCTCCCCCTGCCATGTGCGATTTTTATGCTGTGCAATTTATTTTGTTTATTGTGATTCATCTTAACACAAAACGAGAATGGTTATAACATTATTATCATTTTCGTATTATCAGGTGACTGAGCTGAAATGAAAGAAAAAATACTGACCTGATAACTTGTGTATGATTGCAATCACAAAATTGGGTCACCTTTTAGAAAAATCCCTATCATTTTAATATCAAAATTAAACTTTGTTTTGTAATTTTAAATCGAAAAGCTTTTATTAACTCATTTTCCTAATGTGGCCCAATTTGTGTGTGACAGTAAGTAATACAAGTTATTAATACATATCTCACCAATATTCTAGCGTAGCATTTATTAAAATATAATTGTGTTTCATAAAAATTGCCATAGTTTGCCGAAACTTAATCCTTAAGTCCCCGTAAATAAAAGAAAACATGTTTTGTTCGTAGTCTCAAATTGAAGTGGTTTTTATTTATACTAAAGTTCACTTACAGTTTTTTTTATATGATGTCACAAACTGATATTTTATCGCAAGATTGTTAAAAAAATTCATCTTGTCGATAATTTGCTATTTGCCTAAAACAAATAATTGTTAATTAGTCCGTCAGTTAGATTATCAATAAATATTGTACCCGTAATTTTTCTTTCGGTACGGCTGGTTGCCGTAAGTTGACGGAGATACGACGCTTTCAAAATTGGCAATACATTTCACAATTTAGTACAATTTCTATTGAATTCTGACGTCTCCCGTCCCCAGTCTCGAGTTTTCATGCGTTATATTTTGGTAAATATTCATTAGGTGCGTCCACACAGAGCGAGCAGCCTCGCGAGGCATTTGCTTCGCACGGCATAATGCATATTTACCAAAATATAACGCATGAAAACTCTAGAGTGTGGACGAGAGCAAAACAAAAGCAAAATAAATGTGATATCACGAAAATAGTTATGTGATTTAAATTGTTAAGCCAAATATTCCAAAACTATCACAATCTTCGATTTTCTAAGAATCCTGCGATTTTTATCAACAAAAATAGGAATATCTAATATTATAGACTAAAAAATAGACTTGAATAAAACTTCAATTGACGCTACGAAATAAACATCAACATAAAATTGACTTCAATTGACTTTACTTAAGAGGGAATCAATTGAAGTCAATATACCATCATAACATGAACGGAGCGGAGCGAAGCTGAGCCACGCTGCGTAGCTGAACTTCAAAGCTTTGGAGCAGGAAGCGGGACCAGTGAGAGATCTAAGTATTATATATAAGTATTATAGAGATATAAGTATTGGTATACTCGTAAGTATACCAATAAAATGAATTAAATATATAAAATCATAATATACAGGGTGGTCCAGGCCAAATGGATAATTTTTTTTTAGGTAGTCCTTTTAGGGACCTATTTGTACCCGCCAGGAAAAAAATCGCTTGTCACCCGCTTACAAGATATGTTTTTATTTGTAATTTTAGAAATATCACCACTTTTGATGTTTTCATGATTTTTATTTACTTTTAGAATGAAAAATTATATTATATTTTTATTTTAGGTGCTTACATAGACATTGCACTCTCTCAGAAAGAAAAAAAAAATCAGACTGATCTGCAAATTTTAAGTGCATTTAATTTCATATCATAGCAAGAATAATTACTTTCCTTGAAATCGACAGATTTATCGTAAACTCTAATAAAAATTTAAATGAATCTTAAAAAAAGAAAATTACCTTATTTTTTAATTTTCCTGGCGGTTGCAAATAGGTCCCTAAACGGACTACCTAATATTTTTTTTTTCCGTCTGGCCTGGACCACCCTGTATATTTCACTTATTTCTTGAAACCCTAAAATTTTGAGAAATAGGTGTACTATGAAAAGAAGATTAGTCTAGTTTTACAAGGGCAAACTCAAATAACGGGTATTGCTTAACATTAGTAATCATATTTTGTTTTCACATAGAAATTGAGAACTAAAAAACTAATTAGGTACTTAACTACAGAAAACTCTTAACTCGAAGAAAAAGGAGAAGGTTCTCAACTCGACATTTTTTATTACCGTTAGTCCTTTCTTCAGTGATATTGCAATTATGATACTCGTAGATACGATATAAAATTATTTTAGGACAAGGAAAAATAATAGTATAAAGCTTTTTAATAAATGATAGTAATAAATGTCTAACATTTTAACTGCCAGACTTCATATTATTTGTTGTACCCCAACGCCAGGCTACGAATCAGTGAAATACAAGTTCCTCTCTTTCTGCTCCTCTTAAGCTCCGATTTGTAAAATATTATGGTGTACAATAAAAAGTACTATATCTGTCTATCTACATAAACAGAGAGATGTAGAATAGATACAATAAAATCAAACAAAACAACAAAAAACGTGAATATTCTCTGTCGGATATATCCGACGTTGGCGGTTAAAAGGTTAATGAACAATATTCGTAACTTTATAAACTCTTTTAGTAGATTTTATTTCAATCAATCAAATATCTGTTTAAATTTTACACAAATTAAACATAATAATAAATAAGTATGAAAAGGTTGTTGTAGCGCGGCGTAGCAGGTCGTCCGCTCATACAAAAGACTTCAACGGGTCCGCCTCACAGCACCTCTAGAATTGATACAATAATTTAATTAAAATTTCATATTATAATTATGTTTTATAACAAAAAATTGACATCAACGGTATAAATATCTCATTATGGTATTGAAAAAAATAATGTCTGACACGTTTGTATGTTAAAGAAAATAAAAATAGGTAAGTATTTAATGGCACATTTTATTATGTCTCACTTATAAAAACTAAGTTATTTATAAAAAAGTTGCAAGATTTTAGATCACATTTAAAAAAATAAAACAATGATTTATTTTGGAACCACGAAGTGAAGGCTGGCTCTCACTGACGGTATGGCACGAAATGATGTGACGTGTCAAGTCATGGCGCCTTGTAGTAATACTCGCACAAGTCGAGACAAAAGTATTCAGCAGCAAAGTCATTGTTATGGTTGAAAATCATTTGCCTACGATGCGCCGTGCCACGCCGCGCCGTCGCGTCGGCGGGCAACGTTCCTAATAGCCCCTATGATATTTGTTGCGTAACACAACATAGTTATCCTGTAGCTATTTATTGTTGAACATATTCAAATATTTCATATTATTACAAATCCATTTTCACATTGATGATTAACATCGACATAAATGCAGAATTATAAGTGGATTCCCAGAGAAATGATTCAGCTATCGTGAAACCCACGACAAAATTAATAAAAAAAAATATACCTACATTTGAAGAATGAAATATCCTCAATTTCATTATCAGTTCGTTTCTTGCTAAGTTAGATCACCTTTGGTCTGTCCCGTTGGTCCCGTTGGACTGCTGAGCGTGGCGTCCTGGCGGTGGGTTCGATTCCCGGGTTGACCAAAAAGTGCTATTGGGTTTTTCGATTCGATACGGTGCATCCACACCGCCGGTAACATATGTAGCTCAACGTTTCCAAATGTTACTCGGTAACATCCGCCAACAAAATGTTACTAAGTGTTGACGTGATACTGTAAGTCGAGTAACGTTGCTCAACATTCGGAAACATCCGCCAACAAAATGTTATTTAATGTTACTAAGTGTTGACGTGTTACTGTAAGAGAACTGTGAGTAACGTTGCTCAACATTCGGTAACAATGTTACCCCCATTATCTAACAATGTTACCGATTGTCGAGCAACATTACTCGACATACAGTAACACGGCAACATTTGTTATCGGATGTTACTGCGGTGTGGATGAGTAACAATCAACAAATAGTAACAAGGAGCCACAAAAGTTACCGAATGTTGCCGAATGTTACCGTGTTGCCTTTTGTTGCCCCACAAATGTTACCGGCGGTGTGGATGCACCGATAGATTGGCCACAGTGGCAGAAATCGGTCATACCCAGGAAGATTATAGGTACGAGTATGTGTTGTTGAACGGAGTTCACCAAATCTATGGGATGAAATACAGTTAGTAAATGGCCAGGGTATCAATTTTCATGGTTATAGCTTGGAAATCATGCGCCACTTTCTCTGTATTGACTTCTCGGACATGGTCGCGGGCAAGTCTGCAGACATGCGCGCTGGACCTCGCTACTATAGGTCTGTGCAATGTTTGCTTGTGTAGGACCTTCGCAGTTAGTCTGGCAGTCTTGCCCGTTACTCATCAAAGCGATCTCATTTAAACTGCGTCGGCTCATGTCCATACAACAAATGAAGAGTCTGTGTAGTTTATTGTGGAGACAGTCATGCCCGTGCAAACTGCCTATGCATGTCCATCTAGTGAATTCCCCACTTTAGAACTCCGAAATTGGAGTAACGGGTTTTTAGTACTGGAAACGTTGGCAAAGATGTAAATGTGACAGCAGTGATCAACGCCTTAGCGTGTTCTCGGAGGCACGGTGGAAACTCGGTATGTAATGGGTAGTAATCTTGGCAAACGTGGCTTAACCTTGAAGATAGATCCGGACTGGTATTATTAAGCTTATCATCATCTTCATCAGCTGGAAGACGTCCACTGCTGAACATAGGCCTCCCCCTTAGACCGCCACCTCGAACGACAATTCGCCACTTGCATCCATCGGTTGCCCGCGACTCTCACGATGTCGTCGGTCCACCTAGTTGCAAGGCCTGCATACGCTGCATCTTCCACAGTGGTCGCCACTCGAGAACTTTTTCCCCATCGGTTATCAGTTTTACGAGCGATGTTGCCTGCACATTCCTACTTTAAGTTGCAAATTTTACGAATTATGTCGGCGACTCTGGTTCTTCGGCAAACATCCTTGTTCGGGATTTTATCCCGCAAAGAAACTACTAGCATAGCTCTTTCCATTGCTCGTTGAGTGACTTTCAGTCTCTCTAAAAATATTATTAAGCTACGGGAAGAGATGGAGTGAAGGCGCGTTCTAGGAAGACTTCTCACAAGGTGGTCTGAAGGCCTGGTGAAGCTTACAGGAATCCAGACTCATCGGCGTGTTCATCGGCAGTTCTTTTTTGGCGGTAGGTGGGATCCACACCACATGCTAGCGGCCCACCCGAGCAACAAACATCTAATCGGAGTTCCAGTTTCTCCTGGGTGAGTTCGCTTCATCTAAGGCCAAAATAGGCCCAGAGGAAAACCATTTTAAATAAAAAATTAAAACATTTTTTTAAATAATTTAGCACAGGTGGTGTCTGCAACCATTGTATCGATAGTTGTTACCATTAATGGACTTTAAGTAATCAGTTTCGACTATGATCTTAGGAGGCTGTTTTCACGCCGATAGGTCGAAGACCTGATTGAGAAGGTAGAAGTTCTCGATAAGGTTTGCATTATGAAGAGCTTCCTTATTCTGGAAAGTCGACCTTATTCCCGATACCAATAAACTTCATCATCGTCATCAGCCAAAAATGTTTCCATTGCATGGACATAGGCCTCCTCTCTGTGTGACGGAGTGGGCCGTGGTCGTGGCCACCACGCGGGCCCAAATTTCGAAGATATGTCATGTGATAGAACATGCCTGTTTCCTCACGATGTTTTCCTTCACTGGTTTGAGAGCAGTGGTAATGAAAGTAATGCGGGCCGATACCACTGGGCCACCACTGCCCTCGAAAATAATTTGTGAAAAATTAATTTAATTACTAAAGTTTTTGGCATTCAGTTGGCCAGTGGCTGAGCGCATCGACTGCTGCGCTGCGTATCGCGGGTTCGATTCCCGCACGGAACAAATATTTGTATGATCTATAAGTTGTTGTTCCGGGTTTTTTGTTTGTGAGTTTAAATTTTGTAAACGCACTCTCTCCTTTGTCCTACAGTGGACGGCTTCCGGGTGATGATGATGATGATGAATCTTGTTTTATAACTTTTACCCGCCATTGGAGACAATCCAATCCTACAAAAAAAAAAAAACGAACAACCCCGTTGTCACTTTAATGAGCTAAACCTTATAATAATTGGTAATAATTAAATTATATTAGCGATGACGCTAATGAGATAAAAAGGATACATTAAATTAAACTGCATCAAGTAGTTATTTAGCTTTATCTGCGCCTGATCACTGAGTTTGGATCCTTTTGCTGTTTCTGGAGCTCGAAATTATATTTGTTTTCGTTTTTCAGTTGTGCAAAATAAGGATTATCATTATGACTACACAACTTATCGCAATTCTATTAGCAACATTGCTAAAGTGGGGGCTTAGATCTTCACAATTTCATCAAAAATCTCACTTTCAATAATTACAGGTATCAATACGATACTGTGGCTTATCTAGTAATTATTGAATTAATTACAATACAAAAATATGTAATTATATCATAGTCTAATGTAGGTAGTAAAGTTTTTAAAATTCAAATAAAACGGAGCACTTTTATCTAGATAGATAAAAGTGCTTTAAGTTTTATTTGAATTACAGATAGATAACTATCTATCCAGCTAAACCGTAGAAACCGAGAGTAAAACAATTCGCGAGACTGGAACAATTATGTAGTAAGCTCGTTCACACAAGCTCTGATTTGAGTGCATGCTTGAAAGGGAACGCGCGTCGGGCGCTGGACGGCCGCGCGGCCGCCGGCGCGATGACCTACACCGGTTTCACTTTCGACCGAAGGTCACTACTGAATCAGAACCGGGTAGGGAGGGGACCACTTCTAAAGTATCGATGTTTTTGATCTTCATCGATTTCTGCATTATTAACATCGCATAATCAGCCTATAATATACAATTCCTTCCACAGCTTTTTTTTTTTTTTTTTTTTTTTTTTTTTTTTTTTTTTTTTTTTTTTTTAGGGTGGCAAAATCATCAAATGAGTCCTCCCGCCCTGGGTGGGGCGGAAGGGACTGTCAGACTCTTACTGACTAAAATCCACCCGTGTTCCTTCGGATGCCCTTTACGTTCCGGGGCCACGGTATCCTGGATTAAGAAAAAATCCGCGACCCCGGCAAGCATTTGGCCCCATAAGGGGCCCCGTCGGTGACGCGTGAAACACGACACGCCACCGACCCGGGCTTGGTCCCTGGTCGGACGGCGAGCTTACCCATTACTCACCGTCCGCAAGCCCGCTCCGCTGCTGTGCCCTCTGCTAATCAGAGGGACACGCATTGGAGCTTCCACCCGACAGGCTATTTGCATACGGGCAAAGAAACCCCCTTAGGCACACAGTGCCTAAGGAAGAGTTTTTGCCCGCATCCCAGGGCGCACCGGCCCGAAAAACTGGTCTTCCCCCCGGACGTATCCGAGAGGGAACTCCAGTCCACGGACGCACGTGGAGGTTACCTGTCTTAGCACCCCTCCTTCCACAGCTTGAAAACTGATTTGGCCTTAAGTTCATAAAGTTGAGAATTGATTAAAGATCGTTTTCGTTCGATCCGGTCAGTTATAGAATTTCGACTTTATGCCATAAGGTATAAAGTTATTAAAGTTTACTAAGCGTTTATGTATGTACTAGAGAGTCAGGAGAAGTTGGCCGTAATCTACTATCTATTCATTCAATAGTCACAAAAGTGTGAAAATAGTCAAGTTTTTGTACGAATTTGGGGGGTAACGAATGGAATTGATATTTGACTGTTTTTTGCAAGTATGTCCTTCATTACTTGACCCATCTTGTAGGTACAGCAGAATATGAAAAGGTGAGTCAAGAATTGCAGGCCACTGACCTGACTAGGAAAGATGATTTCGACTATCTGAATCATGGTTATCAAATTTTGTGAATGTAAGCATGATAGTGAGGTGTGTATTCCTAACTTAAGAAAATTCTCATAAGTTGAGAACTTGGAAGGTCTTAGTTTTTGTTTTATGCGATTTAAAAATAGTATGGGGCGTTCTACAAGTTTCAATTGTATGAGTAAACGTAATAAACAAATCATTTTTATGAAATTCTGTTAAATCATTGCTTTTATCGATACATGGGTGGCCACGGCACATCACTAACAACCAATAACGTCGAGATTCGTTGTTGTAATAACAACATTATTTAATTGAACATATGCTTGCGACAAACTCTGCACATATTTGTTGGGGCATATTGCGTCGCTTATTTATCTACGTCTATATATTAGCAGTAACTGGATTAGGTTACGTGATAACTTGGACGTTTTTATATGACACACCGTTTTTGTTAGCACTTTACGTCTTTTTGTAGTATGATTATTGTGTTCTGAGATTTGGTTTTGATGATGAATTTGATTATCTATAATGTTTTGTCAGATTTGACTTTTGAGAATTAATATGGCGTTTAAAATAATAATATAGGTATTTGACGCCACGGTTGGCGCAGTGGTTTAGCGATTGACAGCTGCGCAGCGTGTCGCGGGTTCGATCCCCGCACGGAACAAACATTCGTATGACTACAAATAGTTATTTCGGGTCTGGGTGTTCGTGTATGCGAATTTCTATGTTTGTAAACGCACCCACGACTCAGGAGAAATTCCTAGCGAGAGAAACGTTTGAAAAAAAGTTATTATTTTCGCTTGTTCTCATTGATTTTATTTGGATAATATTTTTGTGTTCACCAAAAATACTGATCGTGCACCAAATATTCCTGAATGTTACACAAAATTTGATGATGGACTGCAGTTCTAAGAGCGAGCGAAGCGAGCTCGGGACTCGCTGACACCCCGACTCGGACAATTTAGGTTAGAAGAGGATTCTCTTCGTGGTAATTTTTTTTAAACCACTCAGAAGTAGGAGCCCCGCGAAGCGGGGCTCCGTCGACATGCTACTTTACTAATAAAGCTACATTGGACATTAATTGGTGTCAGTTGTTAAATAGATGCTCGTTATGACATATTTTAATTAACATATTTTGGTGCACATTCAGTATATTTGGTGGAACATGGGAATAAATTGAAGTACTTTTAAATACCATCCATTTTATTTTAATTCTACAAAATATGCTTTCAATGTGTTTTAGAAATAGACTTCTAGTTATTTTTCTCTGATTTGAAATAAACTTATGCTGAGCTCAATAAAATTGTATTTTGTGTTTGTCATCAAGACCTTCCGCCTCGTGTGAAGCGGTACGATTTATCAGACTTTTACTGTCCAAAAACAACCCTGTTCCTTCCAATGCCCTTTGAGTTCCAGGGCCTCACGTAGAATTTAGTCAGTACGAGTCTGACAATCCCTCTGGTCCCGCCCTGGGCCCTTTGACGGGAGGACTGATTTGGTGAATTTACCACATAAAAGGGGCCACAATAAGGTCTATAATAGGCAAAGAGAAAATTCATAGGGAAGCTTTACATGCACTTAATTTTTCTGTTTAATGTAAATGTATAATGAATTTCCGAATCTTGTAATACTGGAATAAAATAATTTCAACGATAAAAAAAATAAACACCTTGAATGCATTAAATCTTTCGTGAATTCAAGTTATATACAACGCATTTAGCCGCTCGGGGTGAAAGACCTCTTCTGTTTGCACAAAAAATTGCAGTTGTGATACAAACCTCAAGTTCAAATTATGAGAATGATTGCAGTGCACGGTTTGCAGCGGCTGAGAGATTGCCAGCTATGCGGGTTCGATTCCTACGTGAGACAAATATGTTTGATATTTGTTCCAGATTGAATGTTAGTGTAAGTCTCTTTCTTCTTTCGTTCAATGTTATAATATCTTGGAGTATCTTGCCCAGCGATTTTGTTCGTGTAAATTTTTCGCTGTTCTCCATTTTTCCGAAATTCTAAACAAATATAGTGATAGCTCGGTTAATGTGCATTATATAAATATTATGCTAACAGCAGTCAGGAGTAAAGTAGCCTAAAAGAAGAAAAAGAAAAATAGAATTTAAAAAATTAAAGAAGCGTTTTTGATCATTGTTGAAATGAGTTTTAAATCCCCAATTTCATGTTTTAGCGCCCTAATTAAGATCTGGATGACATAGGATAATTTTCTTTTTTTAGGACTTAAAAACATGAGCTATCTAAGATTTAACGACTCAAAAATAAGGAAAAACTCTAAGCAATAATAATCGCTGCTTAAGTCAAATAAATTGTTGTTTACGATCTGCCCGCAGGCGTTTGATTTCAGCGATTAAAAGTTTTTACAACTCAATGTATGTAAATTAAAGTCTGATAAATGTCAACCCACGGCAGGTTATTATGGTAAGTATAATTAGTTTTATTATTCTTATCACGATTGTTTTCTTATCTTATTACATACTAGCTTCCGCCCGCGACTCCGTCCGCGCGGATGTCGGTCTTCGCGTGGATGGTTTATTTCTCCATTTTGAGTAACTCTGACAATGACATCTTATAAATATCGAATGGACCCAAATACGGCTAAGCCTATAATAATTAAGGAGATCCCTCTATTGAGCTACTGCTGTTGAGCTCGCGTTCTGTAGTAAGTAATTTTTTTCATAGTAATTCCGATCTTGTATTGACAAATAACTGATCGGAACAGTAATCAAAAAGGTCGCGCTGAAAAGTACGGTTTGAAATTACACGCATACAATATTAATTCCACGGACGACCGCTCGCCACATTGGACACGTCCGCTCGCATCAAAATTCAGAATTTATATGCATCGCGCGGCGCGGAACGCGGCTCCTTATATAGGGGTCGGGGAGGTGTGGCCCGCGTGTGCCGCAAACGGTTCAAGCCAAATCCGACTTTCGGCGCTACAGGTTACGGCGCTGAATCCACTGCGGGTAATGCAACGTGTGTTCGCGGTTCTACAGAACAACGTCTATGAATAAAACTGAAAAATAAGATTTTTTTTCTACGTATTTTTCCAGGATAAAAAGTATCCTATTTTATGCCCAGGATAATAAGGTATAATTATACCAAGTTTCATCGAAATCGAACCGTTAGTTATCACGTGATGCCTGCACATACAGACAGACAGACAAAAATTTTTTTAATCACATATTTGGGTTTGGTATCGATCCAGCAACACCCCCCGCTATTTATTTTTTCAATATTTTCAATGTACAGAATTGACCCTTCTACAGATTTATTATATGTATAGATTTTTAAAGCTATTTTTACATGCATAAGTACTGCTCGTCCACGCAGTCTTGTGGAGAAGCAGATTGGGTTTTAAAAAAATCGAAACATAATAAAAAAGAAATAACAACAATCGTAGAAAGAAGAAAAAAAAATAGGTTATTATCAAAAAAAACAAAAACAGAACAGTAAGAAAGTCCACACCAACTTACCAACCAGTTTACCAACTTAGCATTTGCTGGGACACCCAGCGCTGGTTTTCAGTTGGCAACTCGCTGGGACGGACGAGAATGTTCGACCAGAGAATGATGTGCTTTACAGCTGCAAAATTTAGCTGTGCTGTGAAAATGCAAAGGCTAAGATACGAAACTATGTAACGGTATATGGTAAGCTATATTTCGGAGCGAGTTAGATCCTAGTTATGTACCCTGGTAGGTATATATACACACTACTCGCAGCAACCATGCATTGCACGCATCTACTGCTCGCATCCATAGCACACATCCATAGCTCGCCACTATAGCACGCATCCACACCACGCATACAGCTATATAAAAAATGTAGCACAGAAAAATCCGTTTCCACCAGTGTTATGCCAGGTGCAAATCAAACGTATCCATAGCAACGCACATCTCTGGTGAGAAAAGCACCTAATACGATGTACACCGTTCAAGCTCGCAGATGAGACGTTTCGTGTGACGTGTGGAAGTTTCCGTCAGTGATGCATCCAAGCATGGAATTTTTCTCAAGAAATTGAAACTAAATAGGTAATTTTTATTTAATTCCGTTAACAAATATGTATATATGTGTCTGTCGGGAAGTAGATTGAAACTTAGGAATTAAGTGCACCCATATTAGTGATCAAATTATGAATTATAAACATTGTGGGTAGGAATCATTGTCCTATATTTATATTTAGCATAGTAAGTGATACAGAGTAGGAAACGCACGAAACTAAGAATTTAAGCGAAGAGAGAAAACCAGTTTTAACCGGATGTAGTTAAATTGACTTCAATTACACTTTGTACTTAAATAGATCCGAAAACTAACTCGTTAACTCGATCGAGTCTCGATCACTAGAGTTGAGATGTAGTAATTTATTCGGTATTCAATTAATATCCGGTCTCACGCGCTCAAGTGCGGTGATAACATAAATTATTCCCCGTGGGCGGGCGGAGGCTTTGATGCGGTTACTCACGATGAGATTTTAAAATTTCGTACTCTGTAACTTAGAAACTATTGCGTCTTAAAATTTTGAGTAAGTGTAATTTTGTAGGATACTTTTTATTAAGCTTGCTTCTTTGAGTAGTCTTGGTTGGTATATATCACGTTCCCGAATTACGAGTTGTAGGTCGTGGGTTCAAATTCAGGTAGGCGCATTACACACTGCTGTCAAAACGGTGAAGGAAAACATCGTGAGGAAAGCGACATGACCGACCTTGTAAGAAAAATAGGACATGTGACATCTACCACCCCGCACCGGGCACGCATGGTGGATTATGGCCTAACTCCTCACACAGAGATGGGCCTGTGTCCGAGCAGTGGGAACATTAATGGCTGATGATGATGATGAATAAAGGTGCCACGAGTATTACAAAACAAAAAAAAATACTAGCAGGGCACAACCCGAATGGATAATCCAGTCAATCAATTTTAAATAAACACGAGCTGGCAAAAACCAGTATCGTACAGTCAGCGTCGCGGAATGGTTACCCCACTTAACTCCGAATTGGACGAACCACGAATGGAACCGACTATGTTTGACTGACTGAATCGCCGCGCCGTCCGATCATGGACCATGCCCGGGTCGACGGCGCGTCGTTGTCCACGCATGCCTCAAAGAGCTGTCAGCAATGTGACGGCGCCCCCCTTAAAGGGCCAAAGCCTGCCGGGGTCGCAGGACTTATCAAGTAACCGTGACCTTGGAACGTAAAGGGAAGGGAAAATTTAAGGATCATCATCAATGACGTATTATAAATAGACACGTCATGAACGAACATCGCGGCGCTTAAAAACGGCGACAATACTAGAACTCCTTATGCGCGTGAAGAAAGAGAAAGAAAATATGACACCGTACAGCGGGAGGAAGGCACAACTAAGCGCAATGTGGCCAATTGGCTTCATTTTTTGTTGCCATTTTAGAGTGCGGACAACGTATCTATAGTTTATATATCATTGATCACCATGGATTTTAGTCAGTACAAGTGGGTGTGAGGACTCATTTGATTTACCATGATAAAAAATAAACCTTTGAAATATCCTACGTTTAAAAAGGGGGTAACTAAACTAACAATGACTGTACTTAAATTCCATCCTATTTAACAAATATAACAGGCTATAATTCCTCTATGTTTACTACAAAAATATTGTTTATCATCATTTATAAACCGAATCATCATTATAATTAAGGTTACAATGACAAAGACTAAATTTATAAAGTGCATTTGTTTTTGTCAGGTGTGTGGTCAAACACCTCGGTGCGTTGA
The DNA here is from genome assembly GCA_950005045.1 of Agrotis exclamationis. Classification (NCBI taxonomy): domain Eukaryota; kingdom Metazoa; phylum Arthropoda; class Insecta; order Lepidoptera; family Noctuidae; genus Agrotis; species Agrotis exclamationis. The sequence goes on along the minus strand of OX465416.1, from coordinate 23,095,726 downwards.
TCGATAGGTTAAATAAATATTATTTTTGTTGGTGACTAATAACATTCAAGAGGTGGCAAATGGTTTTTTAAAACAAGTTATTTGTTTATTTTATGTACTAGCTTATTATGTTGCTAGATTTGCCAGTGTCATCATCATCATCATCATCAGCCTATAAATGCTCCCACTGCTGGGACACAGGCCTCCTCTCTGTGAGAGGGAGCGGGCCGCAATCCACCACGCGGGCTCAGTGCGGATTGGTAGATGTCACGTGTCTTCGAATTTTTGGTTCTAGGACATGCCGGTTTCCTCACGATGTTTTCCTTCACCGTTTTGAGAGCAGTGGTGTTGAAATAAATTACACAAAGTAATGCGCCTGACGGGGTTCGAACCCACGACCTACTACTCGTAAGTCGAGGCCGATACCACTGGGCCACCACTGCTATCCAGAGACCAGACCAGAGAGACCAGAGAGATTTGCCAGTGTGGTTGGTGCAGATTACCTCAGAAACTTAATAGAGATATCTCGTGTTAATCCGTTCAGCTGCTATTTCCTGAAAGAGTAATGAATGTCCATCCATCCATCCGACGGCTAAGACTCACAAACTTTCCTATTTATTGTTGTTTGTCGGGTTAAGTAGTCATAAGCGGAACCGCCGAATAGGTATGACGTTCGGCACACTGCACACCTATCATAACACTGGAGAAACAGATTTTAGTGACGGAAAAATAGACAGAAAATTACAAAACAAAGAAAGATTTCTATTATCACATAATAGAAATCTTTCTTTGTTTGAAAACACACATGTAGGTGATGCTTAAAAATTTGCAAATAAATGTTTAATATATTCTTTAGGGCTGATTTTTCAATAGTCTGATAACTTTTATCTGAGGAATAAAAATAACGATTTGACATATTTTCTATAGATAAGCTGTCAAACCGCCATTTTTATTTCTCAGATAAAATCAGTATATTGAAAAATCAGCCCTTAGTCGCATAGGGATCGTACCATTCAAAATATGAATCGTATAGAAATAACCTTGTCTATTCTTCGTAGAATAGACATATAATTGGTCATGCAACGGGTGCTGAATGCGATTTTCAGACCGGAATAGTTTTTATTAAGGTTTTTCTTTTTATAATTTAGCCTACCTATTATAATGAGCTTGAACATTACTTGAATGTGAATGAATGCGTACTTATCATTCAGCTTTACCTAATTATTTGAAGGAAACAGAAGTGACATCATGTGATATACTTACTAGCACACTTTGATTTTCTCAAGATTTGAACAATGCTGTCTTTGGTATAAGCATGGTTTGGTGGCAAGGAAGTGACCGCTAGAATAAAGAGTAAGGGCGGTTCCGCACTATGTCCGATCCGAATCCGATTCAAACCCGTGAAAAAATTGGTCTAGAAATCACGGACCGAATTCGGATAATGCTTACGCACTACTCCCATCTCTGATACAAATCCAAGTAATTTAGGAGCCATAATTTGGAATAAAGTTGACGCTTCACGTCACCTAGCCGCATACCCCGCACGCCCCACTGCCTCTCTGCTCGTCCGCAGCTCGGATTCAACTCGGACGCAGTGCACGAGCGTTCATACAAATAATACTATGGCTACTTCGGTCCGTCAAAAATCTTATCCGAAATGGAGATTCTATAATGACGGAAAGAAATCGGATGACGGAGATCGGATCTAGTGCGTAAATTACCATAGAAATAGTTCTACGGCTACGACGGACCGTATTTTCACGGTTTCGGATCGGATTCGGATCGGACATAGTGCGAAACCGCTCTAAGAGAAGTAGAGAAAACGATGCATCGACTCCAAATAAATTGGTAGATGAAAAGAAGAAGATCGATGGTGATCATGAATATGATGATAATGCTGTAGGGCGCGGTTAAATATCAGAAGAGACATGCTGAGGGGGTGTGGCGGTGGCGCATTGTCAAAGAAACCTAAATTGAACCTTATAGGATCATTTTAGTTTCATTTTATGCGACGTAACCTAAAATGAACATAATATGTATAAAGGCGCTCCCTCACCGGGAGCATTCGTGTGTAATGTAACATTATAGATTCGACTTTGAGCATTACATTACAGTACTACCTCCCTGACTGACGAGCATTCGCGTACATTTAGTATAGATTTGATACAAGGTGCGCATTGTGATGCTCGATTGTTCTCCTTCACCGATGAAATGCTCGAATCTGTAATGTAAAGCTGATTTCAGACTACGCTATACTATTGTGCTATAAAGTATAGAAAAGACAGACCTAATGCTATACTATATAACATGACGTTCACATACGCGACATTATCGCAAGCTCAGTCGACTGCGATCTTTGAAGAGTGTGTACGATCGACACAATGGATTTAATACTGGATAGTCTTGAAAGCTCATCAAGCGATGATGTCAAAGGCGGCGCGCGATATAGCATAGCATGAACTCTGCGCATCGCACCAGTTTATAGCGTATAGCAAGCCAATAATAAATAGTACAGTACAATGTGAACGTGTCCATAACAATGTACAAATACCGGCATGGATCTTGAGCGCTGACCTTCACCTGCGCAGATTTGAGTTATTAGGTCCCTTTGGTAGATGAAGTGAGGAACGGGGGCGGGGAAAGTGTAGTGATTGGCCCGCGAAGCGTGCCGTAGCGCATCGCGTCATAGCCGCCACTCGGGATTCGTTGTTTTGTGCGTTTTATTTGTTTAATATTGTGCGTTTCATTTGTCGATAAGTGTACGATGCGCAAAGCGATCCCCACTCTTACGCCGAGCGCTCAAGAACCGTGCCGGTAACTATATATGGAGCTCGACATTGTTGTGCTATGAGCTATATACTATATGCTATTGTACGAGTATTATAGCGTAGTCTGAAATCAGCTTAACGTTACATTACAGGTGAATGCTCGCGGTGACGGAGCGCCTTAAGGTTCATTTTAGGTTATATGAATGGGTCACTTTTAGGCATGTTTGCATCACCGTCGACCACATCTCCTTGCTACCAGTGGAGATATTGGTCAAGCGCGAGCCTATCGATAAAATAAAAAATCTTAATATCTGTTGGAATATCGAATCTTAGTACTATGCCAGGTGCGGGACTTACGAATTACCGTGACCCTGGAACGTACAGGGCTATTGAAGGACACCGTGGATTTTAGTCAGTACAAGTCTGACAGTCCCTCCTGCTCTGCCCTGGGTGGGAGGACTCATTTGATGATTTTACCACGAAAAAAAAGTACTATGCCATTCCTTAATTTAGTCACAAAGTGGTAGCGAAAACAGAGACTGCTTTTTTACCTTGAACCCTTCTCCTGTATAAAATTCATAAAAATACCTAATTATGTAAACTAAACATACTGCATGTTGTTTAGTTTATTCAAATAATCGAATGCGTTTCAATATGGTATCACTGGCTTGATGCTAATGACCGTTCGCACTTGAAACGGCGGAGGTCAGTGGCGCGCTGACGACATTGTTCGCAATTATAACTTAGATGAGAATGGACGTGATCGAGAACGAGGCAGTACATGAACACGATGTATATCGCTGTACACGTCTTGTATTGTCAACGAAATACACTGGTGTGTAGATGGAAATATACATCGGGCCAGTTAGAGAAAGACGACTAACACAGAGTAACTAGTGGCTTGACTGTTCTATTATCTGCACATTATCACATGCAGATGTTTCCTTGCTATTATAACTTAGATGAGAATGGACGTGATCGAGAACGAGGCAGTACATGAACACGATGTATATCGCTGTACACGTCTTGTATTGTCAACGAAATACACTGGTGTGTATATGGAAATATACATCGGGCCAGTTAGAGAAAGACGACTAACACAGAGTTACTAGTAGCTTGACTGTTCTATTATCTACACATTATTACATGCAGATGTTTTGCTTGCAATTATAACTTAGATGAGAATGGACGTGATCGAGAACGAGGCAGTACATGAACACGATGTGTATCGCTGTACACGTCTTGTATTGTCAACGAAATACACTGGTGTGTAGATGGAAATATACATCGGGCCAGTTAGAGAAAGACGACTAACACAGAGTTACTAGTAGCTTGACTGTTCTATTATCTACACATTATTACATGCAGATGTTTTGCTTGCAATTATAACGTAGATAAGAATGGACGTGATCGAGAACGAGACGGTACATGAACACGATGTATATCGCTGTACACGTCTTGTATTGTCAACGAAATACACTGGTGTGTAGATGGAAATATACATCGGGCCAGTTAGAGAAAGACGACTAACACAGAGTTACTAGTAGCTTGACTGTTCTATTATCTACACATTATTATATGCAGATGTTTTGCTTGCAATTATAACGGACATGAGAATGGACGTGATTGAGAACGAGGCGGTACATGAACACGAAGTATATCGCTGTATATTTGTATTGTCGATGAAATACACTGGTGTGTAGGTGGAAATCAACGACCATTTATATCTAGACTCCTAATCACAGGCGACCGATGTCTGTCAACACATTAGGTAAAAAAGTCTTAAAACCGTCGTGACTCGACCACTCCTGTGAGTCCCCTTGTCGCACTGACCTTGAGTTAGCCAATCAGAACGCAGTATTAGCCAATCAGAACGCAGTACCCCGTCCCCCTCGCTTACGTCGTACCTCAGCGACTTGACAGAATAATTTTCGTTAGTCAGATCGTGCATGAGGCGTCTAGATATAAATGGTCGTTGGTGGAAATAAACGTCAACCTGTGTATCTCTATTCTACCAAGAAAAGACAAAGTTATTTTATTATTCCGGGAACAAATCTACAAGTAGTGGTTCCGGGTCCGGTCTATAGGTATATGTATGTGAGACAAATATTTAAAGTGACATTCAGAACCAGTCACTCACCATAAAGAAGAAATTTCTGATTTGTGGTTTTGGACAGGAGGATCAGTCGAGTCAATACAAATCCGTCAGATTATAGATTTTTTTTTAACAAGTTCCAGACTAAAAAAAAAATAGATTTTGGATTATGAATGCTGATGTAGACTACAGAGCAGAAAAATCTTTAAACCTCTTTTACACAATTTGAAAGTAGCATAAATTGTTAATTAATGTCACAATAACATAATACCTTTTTGATTTTGACACTTGACTAACTACTTGACTTGACTACTTACCTACATGGCATGTAATACCAAACCTTAAAACTTAACCCCTATCTAAGTATAGACTTAGATAGGGGTTAAGTTTTAAGGTTGATTGGAGCTGATTGCAAGAAACATTTTAGTCCTGCTGGATAGCCAGCAGGACTAAAATGTTTCTTGCAATCAGCTGTCTGCATAGTTATCTCTTTTGCCGATTGTACATAGTTCAGAGCCCCCAAAGGAATCGATTTCTGTCTCTAACTCACTCGAGTAGTTCAAGGATTTCATTCGAGAAAGTGAAAATGTTGACCATCGATTTGGAATCGATACTCAAATTGATATTGATGTACTTTGCTGACCGAGCAGGATTAAAGGTATGATAAGTATTTGAATATTTGAACCCAAAAAACAATATTTAAACAAAAAAGTGATATTTTTTTTAAGTCGGTGGCAAATAATTCAATGATCTATAAAACAAAGCCACCGACTTCCGAAAGAAATATTTTTAAGTGGTTGATTTTGAAATCGATTAATTTGTTTTTTTTTATACATAGTTATTTCGTTGGAAGGCGAAATCATGAATGAAAGATTCGCCCTGGGTGACGCGGACGGGTTTCAGATACTTTCTGGCTAAAAGTTCATCCTTTTCGGTTGCCCTTTGCATTCCAGGGCAACGGTATCCTACGTAGACAGTCGATTATCCTTCACAAACTGTGTATATCAGATTGCACTTAATATGTATTTTATATTTTGGTTCAGTTGATAGGTATTCGCGCGCCTCCTAGTTAACAGCATTTAATTTAGTTTGATCAGTAAATAAACCAACTATTGGTAAAATCCCATACTCTTTCAACAATTTAAACAAAAATGGTTATAAAATATTAAACAAAAAGTTTAACTATTGAACAAATAGTTTTAGATGTAACTAGCAAAATTAACCAAAAACGCATCATAGTCAAATTTTGTGAGATGCTTGATATAACGTGTTAGCATAGTTTCACTTATTCTTTGTATCACTGTAACTGTTTCTATAAATCATGGTTAGCTAATAGGCATGTATAATTAATAGGCCATGTATTTGTTGCTAACTTGATATAGTCTTAAAAGTATTTGATTTGATTATTTGAACATTATCGATTCTATAATATTTTAAGCACTTTTAATCAGTAATTAATTAAATAATACCGACTTCCGTTATTCTTATAATTTTAGTGCGTAACGGAAGTCGACTATTTAAATATAAAATATTTGAGTAATTGATTTCCGTTTCATCCATGCTTCCGCTATGTTTTTTTAATTGTATCTAACCGTCGAGACTGGCAGTCACGATCGGAAAGCTAAAGTTGTAACACGTTTATCTAGAAATTACGGTCGGTTGGATTTTGCCTAGTATTTAGTACTGAGATATTGTAATTGTGAAAAATATTTATAGTGAATAAATTTTGAAGAAAATACCAAAGCTTGTTTGAACTTTTGGCTAACGCCAACAGTTCAGAAGTGGGATTCGTAAAGGATAAACAAAATTTCCTTCCACTCCTGCAAAAAGTAAACATGAGTGATGGTGATACCCGAGGTCAAGGGTCTGGAGTTGGTGATACCCGAGGTCAAGGGTCTGGAATTGGTGATACCCGAGGTCAAGGGTCTGGAATTGGTGATACCCGAGGTCAAGGGTCTGGAATTGGTAATACCCGAGGTCAAGGGTCTGGAATTGGTGATACCCGAGGTCAAGGGTCTGGAATTGGTGATACCCGAGGTCAAGGGTCTGGAATTGGTGATACCCAAGGTCAAGGGTCTGAAATCAATAATACCCGAGGTCAAGGGCTGGTATACAATGGTACCCGAGGTCAAGGGGACATTGTCGAAGGAGCCCGAGGTCAAGGGCAACTGTACCAACTTGAAGACGGTCCAGAAATATTTCGAGACCGTTCAAGGAGTGGACAACGCTCCTATCGGCGAAGAGGGCAAGGTCGAAGGAGAAAACGGTTCACATCCGAGGAATCTGATGACGACGGGATGGAAGAAAGAAGACTTTCTTCGAAACGGCGGACACGGCGCAAACGCAGACGTTTGAGTAGTTCAACTGAACCCTCAGGTGAGTCTGACAAAGCTCATTCAAAATCTAGACGCGCAAGGTTTTCCCAAAATGATACTAATTCTATATTGGACAAATTCCTTTCCATTGTTAGGGATGTGAGAGGCTCAGATAAACCTAAACTATCGTACGATAAAAATGTAATTCCGGAGTTTGATCCCATGACTAAGGAACAAACCATGCTGACTTGGATTAACAAAGTCGAAGAATGTGCTGAAATATATGGTTGGGATGAGAGAGAAACCATACATTACTCCTTGCCAAAATTAACTGGTGTCGCCAAGTCATGGTATCAGGGTCTCCCCACTTTAATGTATAGTTGGCCTGAATGGAAGAAAAAGCTATTAGAATCTTTTCCTAGTCGAGAGGATTATGCTGAACTTCTCACAGAAATGCTGAATAAAAGAGTAAGGTACGGAGAATCCTTGGAGCATTATTATTACACAAAAATAAACCTTTTAAATCGATGCAAATTAGCTGGTAGACAAGCCGTTGACTGTATACTACATGGTGTAGATGACCGCGCTGTAAAAGTAGGAGCACAAGCCGCGCAATTCTCAGAACCAGAGCAAGTGCTAAAATATTTTAGGTCAGTCAAAGTAGGGAACGTACGAGATAATAGTGACAACTTCAGGAAAAACAGGACTGATAAAACTGTTACTTCGGCTAATAATGATAATAACAAACCTTCAAATGTAAGACCAGGCGGTAACAATTCAATCAGATGTTTTAATTGTAACCAAGTAGGACATATTAGCTATAAATGCGACAAACCTTTAGTCAAGTGCTCGAACTGTGATAAGCGTGGGCATCAATCAACCAACTGCTATAGAAATAAAACGAATGCTAATCCAAGCAGTAGTAACTCTACTGATAAAAACGAGAAACAGATTTCTGAATTAAGCGTATCTAATAAAACAAATGATAAATACGTTATGAATGTGCACGTAAACGGTTTATTATTTGAGTGCCATTTGGATTTGGGCAGTCAATGTTCCTTAATAAGACAGAGTGAAGCAAAATCATTAAATACGAATATCATTACAAATGTTGAGATGCCAATGTTAAGGGGTATTGGTGCAAACCTTATTCGCCCTCTAGGTGTGGTAGTGACAACAGTCAAGGTTCAGAACATAACGGAACTTGTCGAAATGTATGTAGTCGAAGACTACGTGCTAAGGCATCCAGTTCTACTAGGACATTCGTTCACGGAGAAACCACATATAGTTATAACTAAAACCCCAGATAAAATCATATTTCAAAAGATGCCACAAAATCAAAAAGTGCATCTGATCTCACGTGATGATGTTACAATACCTATTAATAGTTTACGCGCTATCCCTATTTTGAGCAATTCATTGAGTGAAGGTACTGTTTACGTAGATGGATGCGTACGAGGACCTGAAGGACAAGAATATTATCTCTTACCGGGCGAATATAGTGTTAGGAATAATAGGTGTGCCTTACTCATTCAAAATGTGTCTAGTTCAAATATCAGTATAAAGAAAAACTTGCTTCTTACTAGAGCCACCCAAACACATACTGTATTCAACGTTTGTGAAGTTACGATTAGTACGACCGAAGTTGATGATACAATCAACTGTAACGAAAAGTTTTCGAGTGAACAACGTTTAATCCTACAAAATCTTTTATTTGAATATAAGGATTGTTTCTCAAGTTGCCTTAAAGATTTAGGGTTTACAAATACTACTCAGATGACTATTGATGTGGAGGATTCAGAACCTATAGTCTACAGACCATATCGTATGTCGCAATCGGAAAGATCCCTAGTTAGGGATATGGTACAGGAAATGTTAGACAGTGGTATTGCTAGGGAATCATCCTCACCTTACGCGAGTCCAATTGTTCTCGTTAAGAAAAAAACCGGCGAAAAACGCCTTTGCGTAGATTATCGTGCCCTCAATCGCAAGACGAAAAAAGATCACTACCCCTTGCCACGAATCGAAGACCAATTGGACTTGCTAGCGGGTAATAACCTGTTTACGTCACTCGATTTGGCGTCAGGATATTACCAGATTCCGATAGAGGAAAACTCCCGTCATAAGACCGCGTTCGTAACACCCGACGGTCAATTTGAGTATAATCGAATGCCCTTTGGACTTGTCAATGCACCTTCGGTCTTCCAGAGGACTATAAATAAAATCCTTGCGGAAGCTAAAATTAAATTTGCGCTAGTGTATATGGACGATATCCTGATTCCATCTAAAGATTTTAACGAAGGGTTGTCCAGATTGAAAGAAGTGCTTGATCTACTGAGGAAGGGTGGACTTACATTAAAAATGAGCAAATGTAACTTTTTCCTGGATAAAATTGACTTTCTTGGCTTTGAAGTGAGCGCAAATGGCATTCGACCGGGATCAAAGAAAATTGAGGCAGTATCCAATTTCTCTAGACCCAGAAACCAACACGAGCTGCGTCAATTCTTGGGATTGTCGGGATTCTTTAGGAGATTTATCAGAGATTACGCTCTGATAACCGCTCCGTTATCAGAATTACTGAAAAAGGATCAAAAGTGGGTTTGGGATGAAAATCAAGAAAAAACATTTACGCATATAAAAGATTTATTATCTAAACGACCGTTACTCTCTTTGTATGATCCACTAGCTGAAACTCAACTTCATACCGATGCCAGTAAATATGGCTTAGCCGGCATTTTGCTTCAACGCAACCAAAACGGAGCGTTACAACCGGTTTCTTATTTCAGTCGAAAAACAACTTTTGAAGAACAAAAATATCACTCGTTTGAATTAGAAACACTTGCCATAATCGCGTCTTTAAATAGGTTTAGAGTATATCTGCTTGGAATCCATTTTACTATACAAACCGATTGTAACGCCATTAGGTCAACGTTAACTAAAAGAGACTTAGTGCCGCGCATTGCAAGGTGGTGGATCCAACTCCAAGAGTTCGATTGTTCGATTGAATATAGATCGGGTACTAGAATGTCGCACGTAGATGCGCTAAGCCGCAATCCAATAGACTCTCAATCTAGCGAGCTCCATGTCCTTGATATTCTATCAGTTGAGTCTGAGCAAGATTGGGTCACCACAGTGCAATCTGCTGACGAAGAAGTCGCTAGGATTAAGGATATCCTTACTAATCCAAATACGGAAAATGTGGCAGATATTTACAAAAATTTTAAACTTAAAAATGGTCGTGTGTACCGCATAGTGGATGACGAAATAAAGTGGGTCGTACCAAAAGGGGCACGTTGGCAAATTCTGAAAAGAAACCACGATGACATTGGCCATTACGGATACGAGAAAACGCTAAAACGAATTAAGGAACATTACTGGTTCAAACGAATGAGAAGATTCGTAAAAAAGTACGTTACGGCTTGTTTGGAATGTGCACACCATAAGGCGCCAGGTGGCAAACGTGAAGGAGAATTATATCCCATAGAAAAAGTTAATATTCCTTTTCATACTCTGCACGCGGACCACCTTGGGCCTTTTGTAAGAAGTAAAGTTGGTAATTGTTACTTATTGGTCATGATTGATAGTTTTACAAAATTTATTAATATTGCTCCTGTTAAAAATACTAAATCTGTAACGACAATTAAAATTCTAAAGAATCATATTAGCTTTTTCGGAGTCCCGACACGTCTCATTACGGATAGAGGGTCTAGTTTCACTAGTAAAACGTTTAAAGACTTTATCGTAGATTATGGAATTAAACACGTTCTGAACGCAGTCGCGACTCCGAGAGCCAATGGCCAAGTAGAGCGTTTTAATAAAACTATTACTGAAGCATTAGCTACCTCTAATCATGGTCAAGATGAAAGGAGTTGGGATGAGCGCATCCATGACATACAATTAGGTCTCAATACAACGGTACACAAGACTACTCGTAAATCTCCCGCAGAACTCCTATTTGGGTTTAACATAAATCATAGAAGTCAAGGCATACTTAGTACAGTAATAAACGATACCATTAATGTAATATCACCCGATGAACTAGGTGCTGTTAGAGACGAAGCCTCCAAACTCATTAAAGACCAGCAACTAAAGGACATTGAGCGTTATAATAAGCATAGAAAGCCTAGTAGGAAATATAAAGTAGGAGATCTGGTTCGAATAGAAAGACAGGTACCCCATGACGGTCAATCTCAGAAGTTGGTCGTTAAATACCAGGGACCCTACCGCGTAATAAAAGTGCTCCAACACGATAGATTTGTAGTTGAGGATACACCTTTATCGCGGAAAAATGGTCGTCGTTATGAAGGAATTGTAGCGTTGGATAAAATACAACCTTGGATGAGCTTTGATCGGAACTTCGATAGTAGTTCAGATGACGATGACGACGACGATACAAATGTTAATAATGTCGAGGATGATAATGAGGGTAAAAATGACGATAGTGAGGTTGACGATCATAATGATAATACTACAACTAAAGAAAGCACTAACTCTAATAATGATGTACCAATTATTAGTAACGATGATAATAATGTCGATGTTTTGAAATAATGATTAATACTTATTATGAATTAATAATTTCGTAGGAATCACAAAAGATTGGATAATATTTATACTAATTTTTTTTTTCTTTCGCTCGCGAAGGGACTCGCGTCTTACAGGATGGCCGAGCTGTTAGCATAGTTTCACTTATTCTTTGTATCACTGTAACTGTTTCTATAAATCATGGTTAGCTAATAGGCATGTATAATTAATAGGCCATGTATTTGTTGCTAACTTGATATAGTCTTAAAAGTATTTGATTTGATTATTTGAACATTATCGATTCTATAATATTTTAAGCACTTTTAATCAGTAATTAATTAAATAATACCGACTTCCGTTATTCTTATAATTTTAGTGCGTAACGGAAGTCGACTATTTAAATATAAAATATTTGAGTAATTGATTTCCGTTTCATCCATGCTTCCGCTATGTTTTTTTAATTGTATCTAACCGTCGAGACTGGCAGTCACGATCGGAAAGCTAAAGTTGTAACACGTTTATCTAGAAATTACGGTCGGTTGGATTTTGCCTAGTATTTAGTACTGAGATATTGTAATTGTGAAAAATATTTATAGTGAATAAATTTTGAAGAAAATACCAAAGCTTGTTTGAACTTTTGGCTAACGCCAACAAACGTTACAATATTTAATTAAATATTCTGTTTCAAATTCCATTTTCTATGTGAAACATATCAAAAGGCTAACAAGTGTTTTAATTGAATAATAACAAAGTTAATTAACCTAAATTGACTGCAGGTGAAACAAAAAGACGCTCGTTTCAAGCATTCCATTGTTTTCATTGCAATTCAAAACTATTAAATAAACGTTTGCGACTCGGCAAGCGTAGTGTGGGACGCCCGCCGGCCAGGTGGAGTGACGACCTACGAAAGGCGGCCGGCAGAGACTGGATGGGGAAAGCTCAAGACAGGGCTCAGTGGGGCACATTGGGAGAGGCCTATGTCCAGCAGTGGACGAATACAGGCTGATGATGATGATGATGAAATAAACGTTTCCATTCGTGATAATAATTGGACTGTGTGTGTACTTTATGACGACCTCCTCCTTCTTTTTAAGGTTCCGTACCAAACGGGACCTTATTAAAGATTCTCATGAACCGGGATAGTTAGACAGTTGAAATGTTCACAGATGTTGTATTTCTGTTGCAACAAAATATACTAAATATATCGTAATATTTAAAAAGTATTTTTTTAGGGTTCCGTAGCCAAATGCCAAAAAAGGAACCCTTATAGATTCGTCACGTCTATCTGTCCGTCAGTATGTCACTTTTTTCGAAAGTATAAGATCTATCCTGTTGAAACTTGGTAAGTAGATGTATTATATGAAAAGCATTAGGATTTTCACAAAAAAAAAAAAAATTGGGGGGTTCCCCATACTTAGTACAGAAACTAAAAAAAATTTTTTATTCACCAAACCCATACGTGCGGGGTATCTATGGAAAGGTCTTTAAAATGATATTGAGGTTACTGAATAATTTCTAAGCTGAACAGTTTGCGCGAGTGACACTTCCAAAGTGGTAAAATGTGTCCCCCCCCCTGTAACTTCTAAAATAAGAGAATGATAAAACTAAAAAAATATATATGATGTACCTACCATTACCATGCTTACCATACTTCCAGCGAAAATTGTTTTGAACGAGATCAAGTAATTAGTTTTTTTTCTAATACCTACCTATATCATAAATCGTAAACCGCAATTTACCTTTCAAAGTTACAAGCAACTACAAGAACTTGTATATTATGTTACTTGCTGCTACGGAACCCTTTATGGGCGAGTGGACGTTTTTTAGAAAACGTTTTTATAGGATGGTGATGATTTGAGGATGATGAGATGGTACCTACGTACCTAACCCTTCATGGGCGCGAGTCCAAAACGCACTTCTCAGCTTTTTTAGAAGTTGGTTAAAAGTAAAGTATATATTTCATGTCGCACGTAGGTGCTAGTTATGCGATTTCCTTTAAAAAGCAATGCCTTGGCAGTGTCAACAGTGCAGTACAATATGAATTTATACCAAGGTCTTGTATTTTCAAGGATCATTGGTGCAAACTTATTTTACTTAGGTACCTACTAGATTTTTCCCTCACCTTCATCAGCGTTTCTCTGCTTGTAATTATATAAAGATACTTAGCGCCATCTGTTTTATCATAAGAATGATAATGTTTTTTCTTGATTTGTACAGATTTAGTCGATATTTATTTAGCGTCCAGCACGACCCGGTTTCACAGACTTACCCAAATACCCACTCATAGATCCCGCGCATACATGGGTATCCCCGGATCCAAAATACCCGGGAATACCCGAGTGCACGCTCGTTGTCTCAGGACTGTCTCATCAGGTAACCGTGACCCCGGAACGTAAAGGGTTATGGAAAGACACGGTGGATTTTAGTCAATATGAGTCTGACAGTCCCACCCGTCCTCATTTGAATGATGAATAAAGTGTAAGGCATATTTCAAGCTTTAATTTGGCGGTTTGGGATCCTTTTGAAAACTATAGCGATAGTTTCGACTTAGCTGCCTAATAATGAAGCGTAGGGCACATTGTAAAATTTCATTTGGAATTGCTCAAGTTACTTTTGAAATATTAGTTTTATAAAAAGTGGTGATCACTTGAATATTTTCCAAAAAATAAGCCGAAACACAAAAGTTGCGATAGGTTTCGACTTAGCTGCCATAGAATGAAGTTTAAAAAAAGCTTTTTTTTTAAGTTTTTAACATTATTGTCTGTAAATATGCAGTAGGTTCTTTGAATTTAATGCTATCTGGGTCAAAATCTTCACGGCGGCGATAGGCAGAGACCACTCGCGCACGGCATTGGTCGCGGCCATGCTGCGGGGCGAGACGGAATGGGAAGCGGTTGCCTCCTTCTACGAAGCAGTCATGCTGGCGAAGGAGGTGGCGCGCCACGCGAGGGAGAGTACAGCGTCCTCCCTCCAGCCCAGCTGCAGTGGTGGACGCCCACGGCGACGGGCGTCGCAAGACGATCTCCGGCCACCGTAGGCGCGGGCATGCGGGCGGTGAGTAAAGGGCAACTCGCTGTCCGACCATGGACCATGCCCGGGTCGACGGCGCATTGTGTTCCACGCGCGCCTCAGAGAGCGTCAGCATGATGACGGCCCTCTAGAGGGCCAAAGCCTGCCGGGGTTGCTTGATTTATCTCATTACCGTGACGCCGGAACATAAAGGGCTATTGAAGGACACCTTGGATTTTAGTCAATACAGGTCTGACAGTCCCTCCCGCCCTACCCGGGGTGGGTGATGATTATACCACGCTAAAAAAAATCTGGGTCAAAGTAGACGGAAAATTGGAATTTAGAAATTGTAACCTGATTATTTATTTTTAAATTAAAACAAATACTGCTAAATCATACAAAATAACTAGTTAAATCAGTACTTGGATTGCCCCCAAGCTCTATTCACAGTTTGCATACGAATCCTCATCAAGAAAAGAAAAACATTTTGGTCGCTTGGAACTGGGTAACCCGGTTCCGACCATCTGCAGAACATGCACATTCTAGAACCGGACCCGGTTCTGCATGCCCTAGACGTCCCCACCCGTGGGATTATTTTCGAGTAACACGTGGCCGAAGCCGCTGGCATCGAACAATACCTATATCTTGTAGCAAAATGCACATTAATATCAGGGCCTCAAGTCTGCTATTACAATAGTGTCAGAATGGTCTATCAGTAATTTCATAATTATTGTAGATTTTGACAAGTTTTGTAGTCTACTGATATAATGGCGTCATTATGACTTACCAATGGTCAACCACTGACACTCCGATGAAAGAAATGGCATAGAACGGTAATCTCTTACAGAATGTTTTTTGCTATTTACTAATTACACTAATAAAAATTTGTTAAAATTATCACATAATTAAATCTGTCATGAATAAATGTTCAAATGTCATATAACACAATTCGATTACGAGACCATTGACCGACTATTGATCGACTAATGAATTTAGCAGATTACGAACTTTTAGCAAAATTACAAGGGGATCGTGTTGGAAAGACGGATTTATAAAAATGGCTGACTTGGGCCCCCGGACTGTTACATAGTAAGGGAAATGATAAATTAGCGTTACTTCAAGCTCCCATGTCTATTAAGGGCATGCGTGCGCTTTGCAATTGTGATAGCAAATTAGTAACAGCAACATTATCTTTAGAAGTGTTTAGTAATGAGAACAATGTGCCTTTTAAAGTTGTAACAGAAGAAACTTTTTTATCGATAACAGAAAAATGCTCATAAATTGAAAACTTCTGAACCGAACTGAATTAAATCTTTATGGTACCAAATGGCAGGTATAATAGCATTGAAAAGAAAACACACAAATTGGAGCAGAAA
Source organism: Agrotis exclamationis (assembly GCA_950005045.1). NCBI lineage: Eukaryota > Metazoa > Arthropoda > Insecta > Lepidoptera > Noctuidae > Agrotis > Agrotis exclamationis. The sequence continues at coordinate 23,079,660 of OX465416.1, read as the reverse complement.
CTACGGTGTTACTTGCTGTAGGGGAACAGTGTATAAGACGGGGACACGAGGTATGATGGGAAATCACACACCTAAGGCAAACTTAACACAAAACTAACGTAGCACAAGCGCCAACAGGACGCCATTTGCGTCTGGCCGCTTGCAAATGACGTCCTGATGGCGCTTGCTCTTCCCCATTATACCTCGCGATTATTAACGTCCCCGTCTTATACACTGTTCCCCTACATACATACAAATCGGACTGAATTGAAAACCTCCTTTTTGAAGACGGTTAACAATTGCTCGATATAAGTCTGCCCGCACTGTAAGCACAGACAACCGTGAATATATCATTTAGTAAACCTCATCGCTTCTTTAAGTCCCTTAAAAACATTACATTCAGCCAAACAAACACTTAAAATTCCTGCGCAAACGCACACCAATTGATTTTTTATGTGCAAAATCGTTGAAAATTTATAAAACATTGGATATCGGGCCCTTCCTTATGGTAATATTAAGATTTGTCCTTGCAGATGACCAGATAACTCCGGTCAAGTAATACCTACGTAAATAAAAATGATTTGATTCGGTTAAAAAAAGAGAAGTGCGCGAGTCGTGGTGATTGGCCGCGTGTGTCTTCAAGGAGGCTGCAAGGAGATCGGGTCCTCGACCTATATTGAGATGCAAGCGCATCTCACGCACTTATTGACTCTTCTGTTTAACACTGCAGTTATATAGATCTCCTTGGACATGGTCATACTTAAACGTGGTCTCCTTATATCTATATCAGCTTTTGCCAGCGGTGCACCTCGCTTTAGTATAGATTTTGCAAATCAATGTTAGTTATCGTGAACAATAGTTCTTTTAACTTCAATATCGGAAGATATAATAATATTAAAAGATTCATAAAAAAAATCTGTTTCGAAATTCACCCCGCTTCCCTTTCAAGTTTTAAGGCTCGAACAGACACACGCGATTAATCGCGCTGCGACAACGAGCCAAGCTAATTTCCACTCTAAATGTACTGCGAAGACAAGTCGCCCCGCGCGTTTATAAGTGTGTGTCTGCTCGAGGCTTTACTATGACCGGCGTCGGCGTCGATCAGCGTCACATCGTTTCTGTATCAAAATCGCTACAGCGATTTAGGCATCAAAGCACGACGATCAAACAAATAAATTCACTTTCTTGATAATCTTATTGTTCTACTACAAAGTACTCGTCTTAAAATATTATACCTATTTCCCTTTGGTCGTCTAGATGTCATTGCACCCAATGCCACATGCAAATATACGTGTTATATACCTACCGACTTATTATTATGTATATACTGTGGCAACTTAATGCAGGGTGCGGAGTAATTTATCAAATAAACACTTTGGTACCTACTTACCATATATGTATTATGTTGTCTGCTTCATTTGGATATCTTAAATAGGTCATTGCTCTCATAGGTATACGTCAAAGGTGTCTTTGCTGTTAAGGATCAGTTTTTTGGTCAGTAGTTGAGGTAACTATTTATTAAAATCATATTTATTTTTCTAAACCGAAAAAAAAATAACCTTAAGAAATAGTTAATTTGACTAATGACCAAACAACTGTGCAGTGGTACTACTAAATAAGTACGAAACCCATAGCTATGGTCGTAATTTCGGTCTTTCATTTTTCTTTATCCATAACAGACATGAAATTAGTGGTACGAACTAAAATTTGATACCATGATTGGACAGCTGTCCTGGCTCCCGATGCGTTGTCAAAACTTTGAATCCATTAACAGAAAAGTAGTAAGGTTCACTCTAGAGCAGTGGTGGCCCAGTGGTATCGGCCTCGACTTACGAGTTGTAGGTCGTGGGTTCGAACCCAGCCTGGCGCATTACTTTGTGTAATTTATTTCATCACCACTGCTCTCAAAACGGTGAAGGAAAACATCGTGAGGAAACCGGCATGTCCTAGAACCATCAAATTCGAAGACATGTGACATCTACCACCGCACTGGGCCCGCGTGGTGGATTATGGCCCACTCCCTCTCACAGAGAGGAAGCCTGTGTCCCAACAGTCGGAACGTTGAAGGCTGATGATGATGAAGGTTCACTCAGAAGTTTCTTACCGTATTTTCGTTGACGGACGTAGAGCGAAGACCCCCTGACGAATGCGAAGAAAGAGGTTGTGAACTCGATTCTCGATTCGGTTTAGTTAGCGTTTTGGGTTTTTTTTTCCATCGAGAATTTCTCAATTTGGATCTCAACACGGTTGGTGACAATAGGATAGTCCCTATCCATCACGGGGCTTGGTCCTGAAGAGCATAAAATGACTAATAGTAGGCCTATCAACAGCTCTGATCAACTCTTCATGTACAATAGGTGTAATGTTATGTTATGCGTAATAAAGTACAGACGCCAGCCAACAACCTACCCCAATGACTGAATAATTATGAACCTTCTGTATTCGTGATAAAGTTGACTTTTGTGATAAGTTGATGTGCTGTCGTCTGTACACGACTACGCAAGGTGCTGGCAATGACAGGATAAATAAAAAACGACATTTGAAAATGACAGGTCTGGTGAAATCATTATGGTTTATTAATTAAGTAAAAACCAGAGAATTTAATTCATATAAGAATATTGATTAACAACTGAAAAAAACATGTTCAAATAAAAAAAAGTGGTATGGCTGGCGCTGTGGCTGACAGATTGGTTGCTGCCTGCGTGTCGCAGGTTGGATTCACGAACGGAAAATGAAATTATATGGGCTACTCATGTAGTTACTTACTTCGGGTCTGGTTTTTGTGTATATTATAATATATCAATTTAAACACAGCCACGATGCAGCATATACCTACAAAGCATTTCTTTTTTTTCTTTTTTAAGAAACTTTGCCGCTGCTCGGCAGGGTTTACTGACACTTAAACACACACACACCCAAACCCAGAATAACGAATTATAGATCATACAAATATTTGTTTCGTGCGGGAATCGAATCCGCGACTCGCATCGGTGCAGTCAATCACTCTGCCACTGCGCCAACAAATGTAAATTACATTGAAAATAATTGTACCATTAAAAACTTATATACAAGCTGATTTAATACAGCTTTGCCACCCTAACTGCAACCAGGCAGCGCGTTATCAGTAACAAGCGGAAACGGTGACCACTCCATCTTATTGTTCGGGATAAATCTTTGGAAACTGTCCACTGTAACAGGGTGGAGGGGGGTCTACTCCTCGATGTCTTCCGCTTTATGATTCAATTGACTGCTTTTGATAATATTTAATTAAATTAAGAGGACCTCTTCGGTCTAGCGACTACTTTAGTAGAATGACTGCTGAGCAAGAGCTCCTGGATTCGATTTCCAGGTCGGACAAAAGTGTTATTGGATTTTCCCATTAGGAATTTCTATGAGTAGCAGTCACTAAGTCTGAATTTTGTCGCAGTCACTAAGTCTGAACCCGGTTGTTGGCATTAGGCTGCTCCCCTATGACATGGGAATTAAATATACTTAACTCGTGAAATGTGGGTGTGCTATTGAGTGTATAATTATGTCAGCTGAATATCAGTATTTTACACGAAGCGACTGCCTATCGGACCCCCACAACCCAGTAACTAGCTAATTCGATACCCCATGGTAAGACTGGTTATCAGACTTTAGTGCTTCTGACTAACAGTAACGACTGTTAAAGATCTACAAATGACAGCCAACGGCTTTACGTGCTTTTCCAGGAGGAATCTCGCTATGACAGATGGTCACCCATCCACAGACCAAACTCGGAAGGCGCGGCTTAACCTGGAAGATTGGCCTGTGCGGCTGTTATTATTTAGTCAGGCATGATTTTATGTTATACATTAAGTAAATTAAAATCTCTTTCTTAAGAGTATGACAATATAAAATATAAATTCATGAAGTGAACCAATCTAAGTGTGAGATAGGTGGCCGTTTTAGACTCGTAGAGCTCAGAGGACTTTTCAGGAGTATTCTGTATTTATTTTCGGCGTACTTGAAGTATACGGTCAGCTCAGACCGAGACGTGACGCTGCGCGTACATATCAATAGAGCTATTCAAAATCTAACTCTATTCACTACATGATAAGATATACATTTGCAGTATCGTTGTGTCACGTCGCGTCTCGGTATGAACTGACCCCTGCATTTAGTATGGAAAATGACTAAGCGCCTCTAGTGTACAAATGAGGAACTAATTTTTTCCTTCAAATTAATGTCAAAGTTCCAGTTTACTCTCAAAAACTGGAAAATTCAGGACTCAATAAGATGTTGATGATAAGTATCCGACTAAAAAAATTATTCTGCTGCGCATTTTGCGTCATTTCTATATAAACCGCGCAGTATAGAAGTGCATACATAAATCTCAATGAGGAATGCAAAAAGAGAAGTATTGGTGGCTAAAAAATAAAATGAAAACAATCAGACCACTGAGACTTTAGCTTGTATCTGTCATGCAATCTTGTTAATGAAGTGGCAATTTATAGCTATCAAGCTATTGTACTATGCGTGGTGAGGCCCTTGCATGAATTCTACATAAGTAGGTACTGTACATGTGATGTGTTACGTCTATTGTTGTTTTTAGGGTTCCGTAGCCAAATGGCAAAAACGGAACCCTTATAGATTCGTCATGTCTGTCTGTCTGTCTGTCTGTCTGTCTGTCTGTCCGTGTATGTCACAGCCACTTTTTGTCGAAAGTATAAGAGCTATCCTGTTGAAACTTGGTAGAAAGATGTACTATGTGAACCGCATTAGGATTTTCACACAAAAATCAAAACAAAACAAATTTTGGGGGTGCCCCCCATACTTAGAATTGAAACTCAAAAAAATGTTTTTCACCAAACCCATACGTGTGGGGTATCTATGAATAGGTCTTTAAAAATGATATTGAGGTTACTAACATCATTTTTTTCTAAACTGAACAGTTTGCGCGAGAGACACTTCCAAAGTGGTAAAAAGTGTGTCCCCCCCCCCGTAACTTCTAAAATAAGAGAATGATAAAACTAAAAAAAATATATAATGTAGACCTCAACCAAAACTACCAACGAAAATTGGTTTGGATGAGATACAGTTAGTAGTTTTTGAGATATAGTACATTTTCAAAAACCGCAAGTATAACTTTGCCATTCATACAAATACTATGAAAAACAAAGTTATTTTTATTGTTTGTGTATATTACTTACTAATCTCAATATAATTATATCTCTAATCTATGCTTGCTGCTACGGAACCCTTCATGGGCGAGTCCAACTCGCACTTGGCCGGTTTTTATTCTTCATTAATTTTACTTCGAATATAACTTAAGCACGATTTCTACTATCTGCTGAACTTGATTGTTTTTTTTTTATTTACTACGAGGAAAGCATTTGTCATATGGCATTATGACCTTTATGGTGATCGCTTATAAAGCATTTCATGTTTCTAGAAAATACTTTGAACAGGAGTGCAGTCCCATACATTTGTGACATCATCATTATAGGTACCCGATATAATATGACTTTATATAACCCTCTTTTTTGGTTTAGAAAATCTTCAAATTAATCCTTGGTTGAAGCAAAAGGGACTAAGCACCAACCTGTCCCTTTAATTGCCATTTAATCGTTCCAGGGCCGCTGTAACTTTTTAAGTCAATCCTTCCGACAATGAAAATAGAATGAAACAAAATACAAAGAAAATCAATAAATACTGCCCTTAACAAGACAAGTACAAAGTGGTATCAATGCACCTAATTATACGGCCATCGTAGGGTAAACGAACGTGACCATACACGCCAATAGCCAGTAATTAAGTATACATATTAAGTATACTTATAAATGTAAATTGTGTATGCGCTATAGCAATTAGCACTGTCCTTGAATCTCACGCGACCTTAGGACGCAAGTTATGCATAAAGAATCAAACACTAAATTGGAGCTGAGAGCAAAAACTGGTTGGATCAGGTCTTGCTGTGACGTCATCTCGCCGAAACGCGCCCGTTTCCGACCAGAGGACGTTATAGAAAACGACAGGAGACTAACTGTTGATACCCGCGTATAATGGGCACAAGGTTAGAGCGTCTGGGCTGTCTCCTTTGTTTTTAAACTGGACCACTTTTTGGCACTAGTGTTGGTCCTGTTACCTTGTCATTTGTTTTGCGTTTGTGTTTTGAAATGCTGCTGTACCAATTAATTTATCTCAATAAAACTCAAGTACAAAAAGCTCTAGATTTTTTTTTATTGCCACGTTTTCCTTTTTTTTTAAGGAAAGTTTCCCTTAAGCTAGGATTCCTGTGTTGTGGTCCAAATATAGAAACCCGAAACAACACTTGACGAGCTGTCTGCAAACATAGATCCTAATTTTTACAAGCTTTATTATTAATTTAACATTGTCATCTGATATCTCCTTATAAAATTTAATACGCCTGATTCGGTTATATATAACATATAACCTATTAAAAATATGTATATAGCGTCCGGTTTCCGAAAATAGTGCTTTTCGACGTTCTGGTAGGCCGTTTAATTATACATACAAGGAGATACTTTATTGGATTATTAGTGATAAGTATTCGATAATTTCCGGCAATGTGTGGTCACCACGAAAGTGCGTTGAGCTGCTTCTCGGGACTGAGACTCGTGTGACCATGAATGTGGCGGGACTGTGCGTGAATTAACACTTTTGTTGGGGGAAGGATCGACTGTGTGTTGTAGATTCTTTCATACTATCCTGTTGTCTAGCTTAGACAGTATGTTGTAAGTGTTTTGCTTATCAATGACAATCACAGGATTTTTTCCCTGTACTTGCATAGTTAGTGTAGCGTATCTATTTAATAGGTATGTAAACACTATCTCTCTCACATAATTATGTATGCGGACCTGTCACGATGACGTCTGTCAGGGATGACGGAATGGCGCGCGGGAGATCGCGGACGCAGGTCGGGGACAGAGGATTTACACCGATGCTTGGTGTGATGAGAGCCAGTGAATTATCGATAAAACACAGTAAACATAGGATACTACAGTTAGTATACTTAAAAGGTTTTTTCTGCGCTTACTAGTCAACATTTTACCTGATTAGATCAGGGCTGGCTCAATTGCACTGTTACGTTTGCCAGTCTTCTGTACATAGCATTTGCAGAAGTAGTTTGACGCCTAAGTGGTTTGTGCTTCATCTAGTTTCTCACCCTAGGTGAAGCACGGGGACTACCCGTAGGGACTTAATTTAGTAAGTTTATTTGTACTATCGAACAATGTAATCTCTGCTCACTTTTAAAACAAAATCGCGTGCGCAGTATCCCACATCTATGAACTGGCCACCCTTTTTATGAAATGGATGACCCTTTTTTATGAATAGGATGAATGGTCAAAACAAAGGGCCTAGGAAGTGAAAGTTATAACTCTGCAAGCAGAAATAGTCTTTACGGTGGTAAGTATATACATTGGGCGATAGTACCTAATGTTTAATATTTTTACCTCGGTGAAAGGTAATGCCTTTGTTAATCTAGCAGAATAGCACTTCTTTAAGGCCGCATAACCAGAAAGTTGGCAACGTCGCAAATGGCTGTCAAATATTTACAAGTTTTAATTAATTAGGCAAATTTACTGCACATAAATAAGAAATATTGCTCTGTAGTGCACTAAAAATAGATATAGGAATGCAATTAAAACACTGAATTTGAAGTTGTAACCGTTTCAGGTGTAAAAAATGCATTTGACAAGTTTCCAAATACTTTTTTTACACCTAAAACAGTATAATTATTCGGTGTTACGATATTAATTATTGCATTTCCTTATCAATTTTCTAGTGCACTACAGAGCCATATTTCTTATTTCCATACAGTAACATTGCTAAATTAATTAAAATTGTTAATATTTGACAGCCATTTGCGACGTTGCCAACTTTCTGGTTATGCGGCCTTAAGAGCGCATATTCTGAAAATTGGCAACGTCGCACGTAGTTGTCAAATATTAACAATTTTAATTAATTTAGCAATGTTACTGTATGGAAATAAGAAATATTGCTCTGTAGTGCACTAAAAAATAGATATAGGAATGCAATTAAAACACTGAATTTGATGTTGTAACCGTTTCAGGTGTCAAAAATGCATTTGACAAGTTTCCAAATACTTTTCTTATATCTAAAACTATATATTCGGTGTTACGATATTAATTATTGCATTCCCTTATCAATTTTCTAGTGCACTACAGAGCCATATTTCTTATTTCCATACAGTAACATTGCTAAATTAATTAAAACTTGTTAATATTTGACAACTACGTGCGACGTTGCCAACTTTCAGAATATGCGCTCTTAAGGATGCAATTTTAACTTGAAAGATTCTCACAAACTTTAATATTTATAATAGTTACAAAACATAAGTTATTAAAACGTGTGAGTCTATTAGAAACTATCTAAAAAAAACACTTAAAACCTCTTATGTCACTTTTAAAACATCAGTTGATATACAGGGTGATTGGAAGATGGGTGCAAAGCTTTAAGGTAAAGATAGTACAGACAATTTAGAACCATTTAAGCCATGATTATCTTAGACGAAGTCTTACCAATTTTTTTTAACCTAATTTTTTGGTCTTTTTTCGGAAATTTTTAAAAAAACTTTACATGTCTGTAAAGAAAATGTCTAATGTCACACAAACCTAAAACATGTTTTGCTGGATTGCTTACACATTACTTTAATAAAATAAAATAATATGAAATTATTTATCATTTAATTTGGCCATAAATAAGCTGTTTAGATAAAATTTTGGGTATTTCCGAAATAAAACTCAAAAATTAGATTTAAAAAAATTGGTACGACTTCGTTTAAGACAACCATGGCTTAAATGGTTCTAAATTATCTGTACTATATTCGCTCCAAAGCTTTGCACTCATCTTCCAATCACCCTGTATAACAAAAGGCTAAACAGGACTTATCCTAACACCACGAAAATGTATGGCATCACTAATTTCTCAGTATTTTTCGCTTTGTTGTAAAAAACGTGTCTGTTACTCATAGGTCAGCGGTGCGAGGCCAATGTATTTCTGTTAGTTTTTTTTAACATAATTTATATGTATTGACAATGAACATAAATCTTTGTTTTATTGGTGTATATGCCGCTCAATGACAAGAAATATTGAACCCACAATTCATGTTAATTGTGTTAATAAAATTATAATAGCTTTCGATTTCGCAGTGCATTCGGTTTCCTATTTATTTTTCGTGTTAGCATGGCGGATTGCGTGCAATAATAATCTTGTTTTGGTTGTTTTTTTTTCTCTTTTGCAGTGCATTTTCAGGGTGGAGGGACATTCACTTGCTCTCTGTTTTCACGTATTCAGAACATGATTCGTACACAGGCACGCGTTAATGGATGCCAAAGTCGTAACTTATAGGAGACTTGCGTCGCCTTGTGTACGAAGGGGCTTAAGCCTCCTGCAGACACACGCGATTAATCGCGCTGCGACAACGAGCCAAGCTAATTTCCACTCTAAATGTACTGCGAATGGACCGCGACATGTCGCCCCGCGCGATTAATCGCGTGTGTCTGCAGGAGGCTTTACGGCCCGTTCACGACTCTGCGCTGTGAGCGGCGACTTAGCGCGGGGGTGGCGAGCGTTAATATCAAATGTTTGAAAGACGCTACGAGGCGCCGCCAGCGAATTCGCGTTCTAACATAGTAAAGAAAATCTTATTCGCCCCGCCCCCGTCGTACCGCTTACCGCTTAGGGTTTAGATCGGAGTCGACAGTTCGACCAATACATACATTGTTCAGATTCTGGTGCAGGTGTTTAAGCAGGATTATTAGTGGCATGTGTGGCAACACAGTAAAGCACCTGTGATTTCCAAAGGTGTACCTGACCGTTTTGTAATTATACTTACATTTCGCGAGTTTTATATTTTATTATGGTCAAAATATTTCGTCATCATCATCTCAGCCATAGGACGTCCACTGCTGAATATAGGCCTCCCCTTTAGATCTCCACATGTACCGGTTGGAAGCGACCTGCATCCAGCGTCCAAAATATTTACTGAGATTAAAACTACGATTAAATGTAGACACATTATGAGTTGAGGGTATCAATTACCAACACAGCACAAAAATGCATTAGAAAAACAATACTGCATTTTTTCAATATCAGCATTATTATTAAAATACATTGAGTCAGCTGCAGATAATAATTATAATGTACCCAAATTCAGCACATATGTAGGTACATAATTATATGCGATCAATCATATATCACGAATATCGTTTCTAAGTATTGATAAATGCATATTAAACATGCAATTTGCAGCCACAGGCTGATACTTATAAATAAATAGTAGAAAATTTAGCTGATGAACAATGATGGTTCAGCGGTAGGCGTCAGTGACTTATGACTTGCAGGTAGTAGGCTCGGGTCTGGACATGTACTTTTTGTCAACTTTATCATGTGTTTATAAAAAACTTAAAAAAAAAACCTACTTCAAAAACAACCACTAAAAAGTTAAAGTCGGTGACTTTGTTTTTTATTACATTGACATTTTTGCAACCGACTTTCGAAAGAAAAGTTATTTTATAGGTTACTAGCTTCTGCCCGCGACTTCGTACACGGATCCTGTTGCTTATGCCAATGACAACGGAGTCGTCAAAATCGAAGATCTGAAACGTCTGATGTCCAATAGAGCCCGGGTAAATAATAAATGGGAGTTCTGGCCAGTAGAGTCAGATTTTTAATGATATACCATCGAAAATCAGTCCTAAAGTCTTACCGCCTTCACCGCGTGGAGGTACTCCCAGTTTATGTTATTTTATGATTAATAAGTCCCGCGACCCCGGCAGGCTTTTGCCTTCTAAAGGGGGACCCCGTCATAATGCTGACACTCTTTGAGGCGCGCGTGGAACACAACGCGTCGTCGACCCGGGCATGGTCCAAGTTCGGACAGCGAGTCACCCATTACTCGCCGCCCGCATGCCCGAGCCTACGGTGGCTGGAGATCGTCTGGCAACGTCCGTCACCGTAGGCGTCTACCACTGCGGCTGGGGTGGAGGGAGGACGCTGTTCTCTCCCTCACACGGCGCGCCTCCGCCTTTCATAGCATGACTGCTTCGCAGTAGAAGGCGACCGCTTCCCACTCCGTCTCGCATGGCCTCGACCAATGCCGGGCGCGAGAGGTCTCCGCCTGTCACCGTCGTGAGGACACGGCGGTGTTCTGCCCAAGCGGAGCAGTGCTGCACCGAATGCTCCACCGTGTCCTCCGGGCGATCCTCGCAGTGGTGACACCCAGGCGTTTTTTCGGCCTATGGTTGAATTGAATTTATGCAGTCCTACTTAGTACATTTTTTTGGGTATTCAGTATTCACCGAAATACTTTTTAGCATTGAAGACCGGTGGGCGCTAGGCGGCATGTACATTATTCTTCATGTTTTCCTAGTACTTTTTGTTCAGATCCCTTATTCAATTTCGGCACCAATACCTTCTTCTTGATCATGTTACTACGTTTTATGTCACGTCTCACGGAAACAGGATAAAAATTTGATCGTCTTGGTGGCAGCATGGCATTTATAATTATGATAATATCGGCACAATAAGTTTAGAAACTCAATACAAACAAATCAACCGGTCAATTGATGTTTTGATTGATACATTTTTCGTTTTGCTGTCATTCCATGTCAATTGCGTTTTATACCACGTTTTATGTCACGTCTCGCGGAAACCGGATAAAAAAAAAAAACAAAATTTAAAAAGGTAAAAAGTATCCTATATGTTTCTCCTGGTTCTAAGCTACCTCCCCACCAATTTTCAGCCAAATCAGTTCAGCCGTTCTTGAGTTATAAATAGTGTAACTAACACGACTTTCTTTTATATATACACCGTGTTCTTCACGTTATCCATAAACTTTAGCAAATACTTCTATGGCTTTTACAAATCAAATCCAACAAAGGAAGTAGTACTTAAAAAGGCTTCGTTACAAAGATATTTGTAATTTCATTTAATGAAATTTAATTAAGCTATGCAGTGAGAAAGTATCTTAATTTGAAATCTATCAAATACTATTTGCATTTCATTTGTTTCAGCCCGCCAAATGGTATGAATGACGTTGCCAATTCGGATAAAGAGGCATGCATATCGGGTTATTTACGTCTAGGTATTTAGTTTGTATGAAAATTAACAAAAAATAAAAAATAAGAATTTATTAATGTGTCCATAATGAAAAATGCTTACTTCCGTGGTTTGAACATCTGGTCGAAGTTTATGTATATCGTCCGGAACACGGTGTATAGATTTTAAACTTTTTTGTGGTTGTTTATGAAGTCGGTTTAATTCTTTTTGAAAAAGTTTTTATTTTATTCTTTTTAGTTAAGTAAAATATGCAATCCAAATACTTGTCAAATACATAATTTTCTTACATGTACACTAGAATTTTGTAATCACCTGTAAACCACAATTGTAGCACCGCCCGGTAATAACATCGCCCATGTACACAATCAGCTTAAAATAAAAACTACTGAATCAAACTAAATGAAAATTTTATGGGAACAAAATAATGGCAGGTATACTGCATCGAAAAAAAAAACATCGAAATCGGACCAGAAACCTCGGAGTAATCGATGTACACTGTTAATATTTTATGAGGTTTTTGTTGATTTTTTCAAAAAACGGCTAGTCCGATTTCGATAAAATTTCGATAAAACAAAATTTCGATAAAACAAAATATCGATAAAACAAATAAAATTTCGATAAAACAAAAGAAGATTTTTCAAATCGGTTGGCAAGCGACGGAGTTATGCCCGAAGAAACAAAAAAAAAATTATAAACACGAATTGAGAACTTCCTTCTTTTTTAAAAGTCGGTTAAAAATGCTGAAGCTAACGATGGCACGGTTGATGTAGTGTAGTATCTGGGCGAAATACTTGTATAATCTGTATGCTCTGGGTGTTTGTGTCTGTGAGTTGATTAATTTTGTAAACGCATCTATGAGCGGCCCTGAGTGGAGCGCAATGGACTATAACACTCGTAGGTACTAACTTAAAACCAACTTTGCTGACAGCTTTGCGTCCGAGGGCCGCGGTGCCATGTTCAGACAGTCCTGTTATCGTGTGATTGCCTCAATGGAATCTTTAGTCTGTTTGACTGAAGTCCTTTTGATGCGGCGCCAGTGTCTGTCATTACATCAAATTGCATTTAAAAAATATAGTACCTCGAATTTTGAGCGGACTGTACAGTTTGTCTGCTTTTGCAAACCTGTACAGTTGTACAGGTTTGCAAAAGCAGTCAAACTGTACAGTTTTTCCCATACACACAAATGTAGATGTATCGTTGCAGTTTCTTTTTATGATTGATGGGTTTGCTCTTGACCTTAGTCTAGGTCAGGAGTGACTAAGACAAGATCGACGATGGAGCGAGCTTACCCAGGAGAAGCCTGTTCACTCTAACTTTGAAGATATTAGGGTTGTATGTATTCGGAAACACAGACGCAGGCAGAGAGTTCCACTCCTTCGCTGTCCGCATTATAAAAGACGTTAAAGGTGTTAGCCATTACACGCGAATGCTCCCGGTGAGGGAGCGCCTTAAGGAGCTATCTGTCAAATCGTAAAATCATTCATTCTTAATTCGGGCTAAATGTTACGGTACGTAGTTTCGTGCTTAGAGACTAAACCCCCAGGGCTGCGGTTCCATTTAGACAGTCCCATGATCGTGTGATTTCCTCAGAGCCACCGTTTGTCCCTTTATTAGACATGCCTTAAATATACACCCTTTTTTTGTCGTGCTAAAATCATCAAATGAGTCCTGAACAAAATGGAGAGACTGTCAGACTCGTACTGACTAAAATCGACCATGATTCTTCAATAGCCCTTTACGTTCCAGGGTCACGGTTACCTGATGAGACAGACCCGCGACCCCGTCAGGATTTGGACCTCTAAAGGGGCCCCGTCTCGCTTTGGCCGCCCGGGCCCCCTCGTCTGAAAGTATACACCCTATAGATAAATTCTCACATCCGCGAATATTTTATAGTATCTATCTGCATTATTAAGAGGTTGCACAGCGCCGGTGGTCCGCGGCATTTTTGATGCATCAACCTTCAAATAACATTTGCCGCCTGTTTTCCGCACAACTTGGTCAAGACAAGACTCGTATGCGTAATTAGAATTAATATAATTTGTTTAGAGGTCAGGGGATCAATGGATTCATCACACCAGATTTGAAGTAAACAAGCTTGGTTTTTTTATTAATATTGCAACGTCACGCATTTATTTTCTTAGTGTCCTTTAACTAACTTTAAGAAGTTATATATCTATTTACAGTGAGTGAGGCGAGCAGTGGTAGCCCACTGGTATCGGCCCGACTTACGAGTTGCAGGCCGTGGGGTTAGAACCCAACCAGACGCGTACTTTGTGTAAATTATTTCTGACCATTGCTCTCAAAACGGTGAAGGAAAACATCGCGAGGAAATCGGCATGTCAAAGAATCAAAAATTCGAAGACATGTGGACTATGGTCCCCTCCCTCCCACAGAGAGGCCTGTGTCTCAGCACTGGGAACATTTATGGGCTATTGATGATGATTCAGTGAGTGATTATTATCATAATCGTCATGATCATCTGAGGGAAGAAGCCTCCCCCTTACCACCTTCGTACACAACGCGACGCTAGTCTCCGATACCTTACGACTTTGGTATCCATTAACGCGTGCCTGTGTGTACGAACCTCTATGGATTAGAGGTGATTAAGATACCTATCGGAGTCTTATGTTGCCTTGTAATCGACATTGCGCGTAGAATAAGCACGTTGAAGTGGAAGTGGGCCGGCCACGTCTGTAGACGGACCGATGGTAGATGGAGCAGACAGGTGCTAGAGTGGAGACCGCGAATAGGCAAACGTAGTGTAGGACGCCCTGCGGCAAGATGGGTCGATGATTTGAAGAATGTGGCTGGCAACGGATGGATGCGGGCTGCCCAGGACTTGGAGGGTTGCCGCTCTTTGGGGGAGGCTTACGTTCAGCAGTGGACGGCAATAGGCTGATAATATATGTTGCCTTGTGTACGAAGCGGCGGTCTACCGCCAGGAACGACAATCCGACTCTTGTATCCATCAATATAATGAGTGATTATAGAGTACTTTAAAGCAACGGTGGGCGGTGGTAACGGCCCCGACCTACGAGTGGTCATGGGTTGGAACCAAGACAGGCCCACTTCTTTGTGTAATTTATTTCATCACCACTGCATTAGGCATGACCTGACATAAAGAAAAATCTAAAAATCCGAACTGGGCCTGCGTAGTGGATTCCCTCTCAGTGGGGCTTATTACATTGATCCAGTGGGTAACTGGATCCACCGTCACTTGCGACTCGCTCGGTTTTGAATCCACAACCTCGAGGATGAAATGCATGGTTTGAACCAAAAGGTCATCACACCAAATAATTTATTTTAAAAAATACTACTATTAGCTACCTAACACAATTAATTTGATGAGCCATTGTGATATATAAATCCTTATAAATTATTTATTAGTCTGTGTTCAGTTTTTAATTGTTACCAATAAAGGTTTCCTAAACCATATTTATTACGTGATTTAAATTTAATTGAGAGAATATCGTATGTACATAAAATACTTCAAAAGCGATTCTTTTAGTTTTTTTTTCCTTTGCCGACACGTTGCACCGCCGACACAAAGATGCTTAAAGACCCGTTTTTGATGCATTTGAACCGATTTAGTCGAATCAAAGTTGTTATTAGGGTAACCACGTGCTTAGTCGTAATTAGGATTTCCTGAAATTATGTCTCGTGTTCTTTTATTTTGAAAGATTTCTGAATTTCCGATGAGTAATGTAGTTATTATGTATCGTGATTCAACAAAATTGATTTTTGTTTGAAATGCTTAGGGTACTTAATTTTTCGCTACATGATGATATGAGAGTGATAAAAAATTCAATTAGGTAAGACAATTAGGGAGTTAGGAAATAATTAAGTAAAACTCCTACTGCTGTGGGTGGAGCGGAACACCACGCGCCGTTGACCAGGACCAGTCCCTGATCAGACGGCGAGCTACCCATTATTTACATTACGGAAATCGTTTAACTATTCCCGCCGCCCTCCTTCTTACCTAGCATTACTGCTTCGCAAAAGGTCACCGCTTCTTATGAGGAATACATCAAACTATTTAAAAAGTTGTACGTAAGTTAATTATTTTCGATTCAAAATCGGCCTATTTTGTTTTTACCCTTTCTAGCGCCTCTGATGTTGTGTGTATTGTTGTATATTTACGCCAACTTACTTCAGTAAAATAACACCTAAACACGAACAAAATATAAAATAAACCTCAACTTTTCAAATTCAAGATAAATGTTGAAGATACTTAGTAGCCGTAACTGAAAGTTTGACAGCATTGTGACGGATTTTCACACCATTTTGATGTGAAGTAAGTTGCAAGATAAAGTTCAAGGCTTTTGAGCTTGCGGCAAACATCTAAAAGTCGGATTATGTCGGATAATGAAAAGTCAACTTTATCTTTTACTTCAGATATAATTATCCAATCCTTTGGATGTCTGGTATTGTTTTTCAGGTGTACATTTCTAATTTTATGTGGCTTCAATAGCCACATGATGCCGATCCAGTGCGGTACTTTCATTTACATGTTCTCCTTTATGATGGAAAGAAGTTTACTTTTATTATTTTATTTATTTAAAATGTTTGTGGTGCACTACTGTAATAAAGAACTTCTTTGTTGTAGCAGAATTTTTTAAGTAGGTTTCATTGTAAAAACTCCTTTTGTAGCTGGCCGTTTAGAATCAGTAAGAAAAGTAAATTGTCTTTATGACGGATATTTTTATGATTGCCGAAGTCTCCCGAACTGAAACGACATCAGACGATGCGTGGTGTTAGGTATTTTCCTTAGGTTTTTTACGTTAGGTTTTTGGGAATTTCTTGATTCGGTCGCCTCGCCGCGCTCAGAGCCCGTGATAAAAGCTATGCAATAGCTTAAAATAAATATTTATTCAGATGCACAACTTTTTATGGTCACAGTACTCATGGAGTCACCCCAATCGCGATAGAAACGCAATATCGCGTGGCGCTGCAGCGCTGCAATAATTGTTGCCTCAGGACGACGGCCGCACGCTTCGCTTTAATTAATAAGGCTAACTTTACAAATTGCAACAATTTGTGCTGCCGACGATCGACTATTTTAGCATTTTGTGAAATTGTGACGTTGGTTGATGTTTAGGGTTCCTCAGTTTTCATAAATTAAGTGTTCTGTTACCAACAGAGTACGGTTCCAGACACCAAGCAGCTACAAAAAAATCCAGAGTGCAAAATGCACAGTGCAATTTTTAACATTTTGCCTAAAATTTTTATTTCTTCTTTATTGTGTTGGTGAAATCGTCAAATGAATGTTCCCGCCGGGATGAAGCGGAACTGTCAGACTCTTATTGCCTAAAATCTACGCTGTACCTTCGTTGCCCTTTGCATTCTGGATCACGGAATCTTTTTTTTTATAATCGCCCCACACTAAGATTTGTGGGTGCATTTACAAACATTTAAATTCACATACACAAACACCCTGTCGTTGTACCGGCAACTACTTGTAGTTCATAAAATATTTGTTCAGGGCCTGGAGCCTGAAAGCAGTACTGTCCCTGTAGATGGAACTCCTGCCAACCGACGGCACATAAAAATAGTACCTATTTGGTGAACTCCATCAGTATAGTGGTCGCTAGCCGACGCCCTTTGTGAAGCCTACTAGCGCTAGTGGTATCACTCAGCCCTGTCTAGGACCCCAAAATTGGCAGCCGTGCTTGGAAATACTGGACCAATGAGGCTTGGTTTTGTATCGAATAAAGTTTTCTAATAATACATATGCAAATAGAGCATAAGAATTGTTCATAATCTGTGCCAGTACACATCCACGTCACACCGATGACATAATAATATACTTGATGTTCTATTATTAAAACGCGTACCGGGTACGGGTGTAGGCTTGCAGGTCGTTAGGCATGCTTCACAGTTTATAGCGATAGCTCGAAAGATAGTAGATACACGAGCTATGCTAATGAATGATGTTCTGAAATATTATGGCGGTTTAAACCCAGCTTTAATTCCTATTATTTTACGAGGCTGTTCCGTTTGCATGTGGTGTGTACCAGCCTTTGAATAGGCATCGTTTAGGTTATCTATTCTGTGAAATGGAGCTGTAGCATGTAAATTACAATAGGCGAAGAAGATGGTGGAGCCAGGGCCGTATTTAACTTATTGGAGGCCTTAGACACTTTAAAACAATCTAATATAATTATATAAAAATCAATGCCACTTTTCGTTGTAATGTTATAACTCATGAACGGGCTCACCTATCCAAACCAAATGTTTAGGCTTTGTTCGAACTATTTAGTAGATGCTTTATGTGAAGTTTGCACAAAATCGGACGAGAGGTTCTTAATATACCTGTGTGAAGCTGGGACGGGCCTAGTACAGCATATAAAAGGTAGCCAAGCTCATCACCAATTCAAATGAATGTCGTTTTCATTCGATCTATAAAAACTGCGACTAAGTTTCTGTCATTCTTTTCAGCAGAAAAGGAAAACATCATAGAAATGTAGGATACAATTATGAGTCTCACAACAGCTCAATTAGGAACAACACTGGTTAGTTTGAGACCCCTAGTGAACCGGCTTTTGTTTCTGAGCTGAGCATATTTAGCATAACTGAGGCAGTTAGGTATTTTTTGTTTGTTTATTTTGGAAACTTCTCCTTTCTGAAAGTTGATGATGTACTAATACGTGACTCAGGGCGCCAAAAAATTGAGGGGCGTTGGCCACGTGCCAGAGTGCCCAACGGAGAATACGGCCCTGGGTGAAAGAGCTTGACTACCTTTACTAATCAACGACGAGTGGTCCAGATTAGCCTTGGATCGAATAAAATTGTAAGTAAGTCTAGTCTGGGATTAAGTGTCTAGCAGCGACACGTAAATAAAAGATAATATAAAAAAAACTAAGAAAGAAGTCTTT
Source organism: Agrotis exclamationis (assembly GCA_950005045.1). Lineage (NCBI taxonomy): Eukaryota > Metazoa > Arthropoda > Insecta > Lepidoptera > Noctuidae > Agrotis > Agrotis exclamationis. The sequence continues at coordinate 23,060,737 of OX465416.1, read as the reverse complement.
AATCGCGATTATGAATGAATGTATCAAACGTATCATTAACCCAGTTCCCTTATTTAAGTGACCTATTTTGAGTGAGCTATAAAAAACTCCTATTCAGAATATAAAAGGCGACATTCGGTTTATCAAAATGGCAATTAACAATCAATAGGAAAGCTACCACCAGTTTGTTTTGGTACGGTCGCGGCACATCGCGCTCGCTCCTTTAACACAGCGCACGCCGCGCCGTGCCAACCACTAGCTAAGGCATGAGCTACACTGGGACCAGGGATGTCACCCAGAAATCCTTGTGCCGAGCTGGCTGAAAGCTGGTATTGAATACGAAAACCTGGTACATATAAAAATTGTGTCGGAAATCATAACCTATTATAAAAAAATTAATGAAAAATTATCAATTTTATGTACCGTTAATAGAGGGCCAGAAACAAGGAATTTTACCAACTTTACAGTGGATAAATAGGTACTAAAAAGTGACAGCGATTACTGGGACTATGCCATAACATTAAGGGTAGCTTACCGATGTAGGGTAAAAGCTGTGAGCCTTGGGACCGACTGAGTCGTGAAATGCAAAGGCCAACGGTCGAATCAGAGTCAGGAGTCTGACAGTCGTTTTCGCAGGCTGGTCCAAAATGTCAGGCCAATCCTGGGAAAACTTAAAATTGTAATCGGTACTACAGGAAAAAGGGTAGATCTAAACGAATATGGCGACGAGTTGGTCTGCTTTTAATTAAATTTGGAGGACATAGACGGAAACCTTTGCCCAGCTTTGACATAAAAACCACTATTAGGTGTCAGTAGAAAATATCAGCCTTTTCCCAAGAGTGAAGGGTCGGTTTTCCGTTGAATTAGGGGTCTAATCTGTAAGCAGGAAACCCGTAGTTTCGGCCTGAGTCACGGGCGTTTTGACAACGAGCCCGAACTAAGAATGAATGATATTACAATTTGACAAATAGCTCCTTAGAGTCTCATGACCTGCGGAAAATTCGTGGTACTACATTTTTTTAATGCAATTTGATGTAATGACATAGACACTAGCGCTGCGTCAAAAGGATTTCAGTCGTTAGTTACTAGAAGGGACTCCCCTGGCCATTACCCTGACAGTACCACGACTTTAATCGAGGCGTTAAGGTAAGTTTTGCTCTGGCAGCACCACCGCCCTAACCCATTCGTGTTACCCCCGTTATTATCTAGACCGCAAGCGATTTGCTCACTTAGTAACCTCCAGCCATTTTACGCGATAAAGAATACGCCGTAACAAAGAAAATGCACAGGAAAAATTGCACTTCAACGTTATAAATTGCTGAAGTTTGACGAAACTATTGCATAATGAAAATGTACTGCAGTAGACGATGGAAATTTGGTTTTTTAAAACTCTTATGTTTTTAAGGAGAAAATTATTTGTAGATGTTAAAACTTGCTGTGTGAGACGGTTGGCGCACTGGCTGAGCAATCCACTGCTGCGCAGCGTGTCGCGAGTTCGTTACCGTTGTGTTCCACGCGCGCCTCAAAGAGCTGTCAGCAATGTGACGGGATCCTTAGAGGGCCAAAGCCTGCCGGGGTCGTGGGACTACCGGGTAACCGTGGCTCCGGAACGTAAAGGGCTATTGATGAACACCGACAATTTTAGTCACTACAAGTCCGACAGTCCCTCCTGTCCTGACCTGGGTGGGAGGGCATTTGATGAATTTACCAAGTAAAAAAAAAAAGACCTACCTAAATCTAGTTTATGAAGTAAGTGATATTATATTATCAGTTAATAAAACCAATACACTATCGTATTCTTTGTAAAATAAGGCCGAAATTATCACTACACAAAGTCGTTTTGTAAATAATTAATGTAATGCATAAAAAAATAAAAAAAGAAGACCACCCCAAAACAGCAATGTTAATAATAGACAAACAAATGGTTTAGAAACGACAAAGATAAAGACGGCAATATAAAATAAGAAACAAGTATGAAAGAGACACAAAGTCTTAGCTACAATATGGGTGGTCGAACATTTTTTTCACTGCAATTTATGTTCGTAACAAAGTTTTTGGAGACGGTTTAAAGTTTCTATCAATTCGAAAGTCGATGTTTAATTTTATTGACAACAATATTGGAGTCAATTGCAATAAAATTCTAGAGTTAGTTCTATTTTTGCATGTGAATATTATGTGTTATATGTGGATCATCATCATCATCATCTCAGCCATAGGACGTCCACTGCTGAACATAGGCCTCCCCTTTAGATCTACACAAATACCGGTTGGAAGCGACCTGCATCCAGCGTCTTCCGGCGACCTTTATAAGGTCGTTGCCATATGTGTGGATAACAATAAAATATAATAGTCCTCCTGACCGATTTCGACCAATCTCAACGGAGATTAGCCAACTGCTCGGGACATTATTATAGTGCACAAGTTGCGCAGGCACAGATGCACACTCTGTTCCTTTACTCTCATAGTTCCGATAGGACAGCAATCCGACACGACCGGAGAGAGATCAGGCGAAGGACCAACGGCTTAACGTGCTTTCCGAGGCACGGGGGTATTATACGAATTTCTCAGTAGCTGCCCGGAGTTTGGAAGTTAGCGAACTTCCAAACTCCGGGCAGCTACTGGGAAATTCTTCTTGGAAAATCCCAATAGTACTTTTTTCCTGACCCGGGACACCAACGGGGCAGTTATGTGGATAATAATACTGGTACGTCCAGTAAGTACTAACATTGCTAACTACGCGTTGGTAGGTATCATTTTTAAGCTATTGCATAGCTTTTATCGCAGGCTCTGATCGCGGCGCGGCGACCGAATAGAAAAAAAATTCAAAAACCTAAGGAAAAACCTGACATCACGCATCGTCTAACATCGTTTCAGTTCGGGAGACTTCGGCAATCATAAAAATATCCGTCATAAAAACAATTTACTTTTTCTTACTGATTCTAAACGGCCAGCTACAAATGGAGTTTTCACAATGAAACCTACTTATAAAAGTCTCCTACAAAAAAAAAAGTTCTTTATTACAGTAGTGCACTACAAACATTTTATAGTAGTTTATGAAACTGTCACATAATGAGGGGTATTATACACGAGTGTGAGTTTAAAAAACGAGCGAAGCGAGTTTTTTAAAAGTATCACACGAGTGTATAATACCTAGTTGTGTGCAGTTTCATACACTACTTTATCTACTCTCATTGAACACGAATATAATTATCAAATAAAAGATAAAGATTGTTAATAAGTGTTCATTTTGTATTTATAATTGAGTATGAAATTGAATATGGAATTGTGTATCGTTGGCGTTAGACGTACTCCCAAAGCGCGCGCCACAGATAAAAAAAAAATCATGTATCTATGATCTGTAATCTGTATCGTAATGAAAAAAAATTTTATTATAACATTATTTTGTTAGAGAAATAGTGTCATAATTTAATTTTTTAATTTCATTTCGATATACTGTGTGTAAAGTACGTCATTATAAACTCGTTTTGAGTTTTGTATTTTGAATTTAACGATATGAGAGTAGATAAAATAAATTATATTCTCGTTAAATAAAATAAATGTTATGCAATAGCTTCACCGAGGCAGTCTCCGAGTGCCACATGTATTTTTTTTTCGGACAATCCCACCGCACTATTCCCAAGCCACTACAACTCCTGAAAGCCAAAATTAACAGTGGCAACTACCAGAAATTGAATTTACCTGTCTTAGATCCTGCAACGAAATTAATCAGAAAAGATTAGTGGAGTAGGATAAAATTAAATACGTTTCTACTTCTCACACTCACGTCTCAAATAAACGTCAAAGTTCACGTTTACGTTTAAGCCACAAAATCGTGAAAACTCCTGCTAAACCTCTGAAAACTGTAAACTGAAACAAGAATTGAAGACTAATTTACATAATTATATTGCGCTGAAAAGCACAATATAATTATGTAAATTATTGTAGAGAACTAACTGAACTATGGTAAATAAACAACACGATATTATACTTTATAATACCTTTCAGGACACGATAATATAATAAATGCAAATAGTTCTAATAAATTGTTTTATTTCAAATATTTTTTAGGTTATTGCTGACTGGCGACTGACCTGGGTATCTGAAAACGCCACTTTAGCAATGTTGCTAATAGAATTTTGATTAAATTGTTCTTTATCAATTTATCTACTCCAGCGGTTCCCGAATTCTTTAGGCTTCGGAACCCTTTTTGTTTCACCATTTTTCGGCGGAACCCTAGCAGCTAGGGTTCCGTCGAAAAATGGTGAACCTACTTACACGGTGCCTAATGGAATTTTGGAATGCAATATTTTAAAACAATTTTATTGAAAATGATAATTATTAATATTAAATAATAAATTTAATATTATCACATGTGAAACGATTTACAATACGGAAATCTTGAATTTTTCTCGGAACCCCTGAGGGCCCTATCACGGAACATCAGGGTACCGCGGAGCACCTTTTAGGAACCGCTGATCTACTCTGTTGCTTGAGCAATAGAATAGAATATTCCATAATACGAATTTTATCGCAATCCCTACATGTGATGTTGCTAAAGTGTCCTTTTTAGACCGGCTGTGATTTGGCAAGTTCATGAAAGGTTGATTTTAAAGTTCAATAGCCTTACAGATCTCTTAATTTATGCATAATCATAACAACACTTTGCTATAAATGCATAATCTTAATGTGACTATCTTTTCTTTTGGGGTGGTAAAATCTACAAATGAGTAGGCGGGATCAGGCCACCATAAGCGAACGGAAGAGACTGTAAATTACTGAATAAAAGTTTAACTCTTCGGTTGCCCATTGCGTTCCAGGGCCACAGTATCTTGCTCAGACAGTCCCACGACATTCATAATAGGAAATGGGTCGTAATCGAATTTTTGATAATAATGTTAGAATTTTTAATCTCTCATGTTTGTTTAACCACATTTCCCCTGCAGTGTTAGAAATATTTAGCAAAAGAAAAAACCCTGTCTGGGATCCAAAGCGTAAGTAGGGATCATTATCACCGGGACAACTGGGGCCTTACCACGAGCTCATAACGCGATCCAGTTTAAGCTGTGGGAAAGAGACAGCTATACAAGTCGTCTAGCGCCATCTCTTTCCCACAGCCTAAACTGGATCGCGTTAACAGTTCATGGCCACCTGTTCTTGTTAGAATAATGATGGCACGGTTGGTGCAGTGGTTGAGCGATTGAACTGCTGCGCTGCGTGTCACGGGTTCGATTCTCGGACGAAGCAAATATAAATATTTGTATGATCTACAAGGAGTTGTGCCCGAGTGCTGGGCGTTTGTAAGTGAGTTTATAGATATGTTTTTAAACGCACCCACAGGAGAAATCCCTAGTGTAGGGCAAAGTATTTTTATTAATAAAAACATTTGGCCTATAATGTTCCCACTGCTGTAACACAGGCCTCCTCTCTGTGAGAGGGAGTGGGGCTGAACTCCAGCATGCCAATAAAGTGCGAATCGGTAAATGTCATAAATATGTCAACGAATTTTTGGTTCTAGGTCATGCCCCGGTTTCCTCACCGTTTTGTGAGCAGTGGTAATAGATAGATTCAATCTTCCTAGTATTACATAGTTTCATAGCCAGCATTGTGTGAGTACTATGCCTCGGAGCTATCATTCACTGAGTACCTACGTCTCTTATTGACTTGAATAACCCTGGCGGTTGAGAGTATGTCATGCTCACTCAAATGTCTCGCTGATGGTGGTGCGTGTGTCGGATCATTTAGCACCCTTCAAAATGGTTGAGCTGAATGGTGCTGATACATGTGTCATGTTTGTGAACGGGCGCTGTCAGTTGGGACTGGTCATCTCGTAGTTGCCACTGTTTATTTTAATAATTATCTATTGATCATTTTGTTTCTGAATTGTCTTTATTTTTAATTTCTACTATGGACACTTTTAACTTGCTACATAGTTCTCACATAATGTACCATCTCAAAATGAATGATGTAACAAAGGTTTTGTAATAATTTTGGCGATCTAAAAGAGTGTCCATGGAGTTTCTTGCCCGTTCTTCTCCATAGAGATCTACTTTTTAGAACGGGCATCTACGGTATTTTCACAGTTTTTATGTCTTGTGACTGAGACTGTAGTACCATAACTTTTTATTGTTTAGTTATATTTTTATTTGTCTATGACAATTCAAAAGTGCCTGTAACTGGCTTACTTGAAATGAACGCTTTGATTTTGAAATAAATAACACAAAGTAATGTTAGTGTTAATGAATTAAAATGCAAAGCAATATAATATAGTAGTCCAGCTGGTAGAAACGCGTCTACAACAAGGTGTGAGGTTTGGCGGGAACAGCTCAGACCACCTGATGGCTTTATCGAGCCTTCTGAGAGCCTTCCACCTGGTCACGCGTTGTCGTGGTCGACTTGGAAGTCGCTTAATAGACTGCGAACCCAGGTCGGCCGCAGCAAAGATAACCTCCACAGATGGGGATTCACTGACGGCTCAGACCTCAAATGTATATGCGACGTGTCCCCACAGACAATGGCTCACCTTCTCTCCTGTACCGCAAGTCCTGTCACCTGTACACTTGACGACCTTATGACTGCATCAGTGAGCGGGGTTCGCGAAGCTGAATTTTGGGCTAAACAAAATATATAAAATAATTTGCCATCGACACGCTAAGAAGAAGAAGTATAATATATTCCGCGCGGCAATTATAAATAAACCCAGTTATGAACTCGATCGATGTCAGTTGATACCTGTTACGACTTGGCACTATTGTGTTTTTCACGGTATAAACAAATTGGGAACTAATACAATAAAGGAATGTTTTTAAAGCGCTTTAATGAGCATTTTCCTTATACATATATATTTTATATTGAAATGTTTTGTACTTAGTAAGTAGAAAACGCAAATTACTTAGAACAAATTACCGAAAATTTAAGTTTAAGAAGGTTATTGACCTTTGGGAAGCATTGTAGTAGTACATTGTTAGATTTAGAATCAATTTCAATTTAGCAAATAAACTAGGGCCTAAATCTGGGCGGCGAGTAAAGGGCAACTTGCCGCCTGACCATGGACCATGCCCGGGTCGACGGCGCGTTGTGTTTGTGTTCCACGCGCGCCTCAAAGAGCGTCAGCAAGATGACGGGCCAAAGCCTGCCGGGGTCGCGGGACTCATACCATTACCGTGACCCTGGAACGTAAAGGGCTAATGAAGGACACCGTAGATTTTAATCAGTACAAGTCTGACAGTAATGGGCGGGAGGACTCATTTGATGATTTTACAATGCTAAAAAAAAAGGCCAAATTCTGCTATTTTTATAAATTCATCGAATGATGTTTGAATGTCAATGTTGGAATAAAAACGTTCCCATTGTCATTTTGTTAAAAGTTCTTAAGCTGCTAAATGCATTAGTCGATCACTGATCGGTCAATGGTCTCGTAATAAAATTGTGTTTTAATAATATTTGAACATTTTATTCTGCCAGATTTCATTTATATACAAGGTGTTAAAAAATCAACTGCAGGAATTTCGTGTGCGTACTTGGTATCAAAAACCAAGTACATTCCAAAAAAAAATTTTTTTTTCGAGCTTTTTTTTCAAGCATTTTTTTTGACCATGTTAATGAATTTGATTGCTCTTTGAGGTCGTTTACCCGTGTGTAGCGTTCACAGCTGATTCCAACTTTCCCATCACATTTTGTAGACTTTGGACTGGCAATTTATCGAAATACTTATAAATAACTTATTTTATTGGCCATATTAATCGGCCAAAAGAAAAATGCTTGAAAAAAAAATGATAACATTGAAAAAAAAATTAAAAAAAAAAATTTTTTTGAAAAAAATGCTCGAAAAACAAAACTTTTTTTTGGATAGTAGTTGGTTTTTGATACCGAGTACACTCACGAAATTCCTGCAGTTGATTTTTTAACACCCTATATACGAGTACCTTTACAAATTATTTATAGTAGATTAGTTGCCCTAAAAATGTAATTAGTCCGTCTTTTAGATTATTCAAAAATAAGGGACACGTATTTTTTTATTTGTAAATTAGACTAAAAATTACAAAGATATAGCCTATTAAGGTTACGTGTGACGTCACGCCGCGTGGCATTTTTTCGCGCGGGGTGACGTCACACGTAACTTTAATGGGCTATATCTTTGTTATTTTTTGTTTAATCGAAAAAAGAAAAAATACGTGTCCAATATTTTTTTATAATCTAAAATACGGACTAAAAAGAATGTAATTATGTTGACCCTGGAAACTACCCTAATTGCTTTGTCAGTGGTTGACCATTGGAAAGTCTTAATGACGTCATTTTATTAGTAGATTACCTTTAGACTATAAAGCGGGCGTAGCCGCCTTCAAAAACGAGTATGTAAATACATATTAAAGATATGCGTGATAAGAACTCCATACGACACATAGGTACCAAGTTAGACACACTAGCATGAGTCTAGAACATAAAAAATCGCGTAAACTAGAAGTGGGACACCTTGTATAAGAGTTATGAATGCTCGCAAGCTGTTAGGGTGTGTTCATAGAGGGTTCACGTTTTCTTCAATCGATGTTGGTTTCGTTTTTTTTTTTTGTTAAATACGGAGACAATATTGCCATTGTTGTTATTCGTTCATATTAAAAATGTCGATGGGGATTTTTTAAAATTTAATTTAGTAGTAAACATAATACTAAGAGCCAGTTGTTTCATTAATAGTTGAACTATTTTTTGTTTATACAAAAGTTAGTTCAACAAATATGTAGTTTAATTAATCATCAAGCAATACGGCCTACATCTCATTATAATTATTATAATATCATTGGTGATTTAATAGTAGATTATGCACCGAGGGGCTAAAGTTGTGTCTTATGTCACGGGCGTCATATTGAATCTCGAGCGCAATGAAGGATTCGGGATTTAACTCCCGAGCGTAGCGAGGGAGTTAAGAGTTTAACTCACGAGCGAAGCGAGGGAGTTAATACAAGAATCCTGAATGCAGCGAGGGATTCAAGCTAGCCCAAGGCAAAGACACCTTTAGCCCAGAGGAGGATACTCTACTTTTTACACCTACTGTGAGAAAATAATAGCCATAGTACGAAAAACAAAGACAAGACAAGACACGATCAATTCGATTTTCGAAAAAAAAAGTATCTTCTATGGTTTTGTCGTGTTTGTCCTAATGATATCACTCTCATGGATGTGGCGTTTGTGTAAACTAAGTTTTATACAGGGCTGGTAGAATGGTTTTGGATGATTGGCTGTATGCATTTTGAATTTAGAACGTCATTGGAGACGCTCGTGAAAATAGAGTATTTTTGATAAAATGTGATAAATCGACTATATTATAGATAGGTTTTATTATTTATTTATTTATTTACAAAATCCACTGCAATCTTAGTGCAGTTTATTTAAAATAAATTAACTAATGTTACAGCCAATTACTATTACCTACGGTATTACGGCGCGGTACGGTATTTGTTATTATTAATGCCAGTTTTAATGTTATTTCATTCCTTTTAAAAAATGGTTCGTAGGTAGTTATCTAATTATTCTTACAATATTATGTCTTCGAAAACATGGCAACGATATGAAGAAGCAATCGTTATGATTTTTTAGGAAATCGAGAATATCATCCACGCGTAGTAAGGGTTTCGAGAATAGCTTTCCTCTTTCTGGCACACTAAATCAGACTTGGCTGTATGGGCTCAGCTCCCTTTGCCTGCCCCAAAGAGGGACGAAAAGAACCAAAAAAAAAATCTAGGCTGCATGGGCTAGATAGATCCCTTTGTCTTACCAAAAGGGAAAAGAAAATTAAAAAAAAAAATCTTTCTGGCACCAAAGGGTGTTTGTTGTTTATAAACATATTCCAAATTCAAATCACATTATTGACCAGCGGGTAATAATGAAATCCAGTACAACATTATTGACCGGCTGTGCCCTCGGCCACTAATGACTCACTTTAGGTTAAGGTTGCTTGACATATAATTTGACATTTTCGAGCAGGTGGTGTGAAAAGTAACATAACCTACACAGACAAATAAATTAATAAAATAGATCAAATAAATTAAGTGCTACGAGATTCTACGCCACTTGGTAGCAATGCTACGAAAATCTCGTAGCGCACACGTGTAATCTCTAAATGTACTTTTTAGTTATTTTCTCCTTTAATCCATTACATAATTAAGTACGCCTTTCTTACTAATCATCGTCTTCTTCATCATCATCACTATAAAAAATTATTTTTGTGTCAGATAGTTCATTTATCGAGGAAGGCTATAGAACATTACGCTACGGGGGACAGTTAGTACACAATAAACACTTTCTTTCCATTTCCCACATTTTTCCGAGACACTACGCAGAGTAATTTACTTATATTAAACTAAAAGAAAATTGTAAAGTAATAAGTACCGTTTATTTTCCGTGGTACTACCGGTAGTACCACGGGAAAAAAATACCCGTGGTACTACCAAGAGATCTAGTAGTACCACGGGAAATTAAAATTTACCCGTGGTACTACTGGTTTACTATGCCGGTATCGCGGGACTGTCTACACAGTTAACCGAAGGTACTTACACGGTAGATTTTAGTCAATACGAGTCCGACATTCCCTTTCACTCCACACAGGGCGAGAGGCTTCATACGACGATTTTAAAAACAAAAAAAAAATATTTAAAAAAAACTGCTGCAAAGTAATAAGGAGATGGTATACGGAAGATTATACAGAGAACTTTGAATAATTAATCTATAATATAAAATAAGTGAGTATAATCACGGGTAAATTAAAATTTCCCGTGGTACTACTAGATTGCTTGGTAGTACCACGGGTAATTTTTTCCCCGTGGTACTACTAGTAGTACAACGGGTAGTACCACGGGCAATAAACGATAAGTACCACTAAGATTACACCTCTGAAATCAAAGCCGATTAAAGTGTTATGGGTGCCAGAGCTCTCTCTTTAAACATTTACCAAAATGTGCTATCTTTGACGTTAAACCTGAACCTATTCCAATCCGTGCTAATTATGAACGTGCCTTAACTGTATCAGGAGGTTATTATGATAGGATGTTCGCGCCATGGTTCCGCGGTAGACGGCTTCGCGACGCGCCAGGCTGAAAACGTAGCACCGTCGCGAACAACCGGTAAACTTTTATTTATATACTAATAATGGTAAAGCGAATACTTCACACAGACAATAAAATTTATTTTTGAACGTATTTGCTTGTTTCGAGTTGCTACCAAAAAAGCACGTGCGATTTTTGTAGTTCCTAAATGCATTGCGATGTTCTTTTTTGCATGGAAGAAATCATTTGTGTTCGTGTTTTTTTTTTTTCATGTTGTGTATAGACTTTTTGTGTTGCATTGTCCGTGTGCATGCGTTGATTGGATCTCTGTAATTAACGTGCTCAAATATGACAGGATAATCACCTGCCAATTTTGAAATTTATTTTGTAGCGGTCAATTTAAAAGGAAACAACAGTTCTTGTTTTGTTTAAATTTAAGTTAGTTTTTTTTTTTAAATTAGTTACTGGTAATTTTAATGTTATTGTAAGTCTTTTAAATCGATGCTTATTACATTTTGTGTGATTGCACGAGGAATAATTATTTCCGCCTGCAAATAACTGTTAATTTAAGCTTAAAATAACACTTTTAGATTTTTGTATAAATGCAACCTGATTTCAATTGATTTTTGCTACGTTTCTTCTATTACTAGCCTAATTTTTCAGCTGTAAGTGCTTTCACTTGCTCCTAAGTGATACTTAAAGTATTGCCTTAACATAATTTACAATTCAAACATTTAGGCATTCATTTGGATGGCGTTTAGTGTTTCTAAAACTATGTAATCTTGTTGTTTCCTTAAATATTTCGTACGAATCATATCATCGCTTGTTATTATTTTTTGTTAAGAATATTCATGCAGATAATGTGAAGTCATTACCAAAACTAGATTCGGATTTTAAAAGAGACTGACGTTTGCGTAAAAGGCTGTTGAAGAAGCACTGTGGAAAATCCACGGTATTTCTTCAGTAGCCATTTACGTTCCAGGGTCACGGTTACCGGGCTTAAACCTAATAAAAAATACACGAAGCCTGGAATTGGATTAATCTAAATTTCGGAAATCACAGTTTTACTCATATTTTAAGATAGCAATCTAACCTAGCTTGCATGAATCCTTTCTCGACCTCATAAAGCTTTTAACACCCTTGATGACGTCACAATTTCCCGATCAATTTGCGACTAATATATTTCACACAGAAATCGATTTTAATGCCTCCAAGGTAAACATGCGTATCGAGCGGCCCCTTTGATGTCAACAAAGGCGACCGACAGAGGTGCCGCACATCTAGTCCATTGTTAGAATTAACTTTACTGCACCACGCGGCAGTTTACTTAAGAACATAGTCATTTGTTAATTGTTTAAGTACTTTTTGCAGTTTCGCAGAAGTGTAATTAGAGCAATAAACTATGTTTTGTTTGAGTTTTTTTAAATGGTTGTAATTTAGTAAAAATGTTAAATTGCAACTAAAAAGTAGTGAATATGCTTATAATGCGATTAACTTTTTCTTAATGAAACTTTTATTGACAGAAAAACAATATTGATCATGTCGAAAAATATTCTCGTTTTATTGATAGTACCTATCATTATTGCATAGGCATAGACTATTTACCCTATAAAAATCCCACTGCTGGGAGATAGGGGAACAGTGTATAAGACGGGGACGTTAATAATCGCGAGGTATAATGGGGACATACACTCTTTAGGCATACTTAACACAACACTAACGTAGAGCAAACGCCATCAGGACGTCATTTGCAAGCGGCCAGACGCAAATGGCGTCCTGTTGGCGCTTGTGCTACGTTAGTTTTGTATTAAGTTTGCCTTAGGTGTGTGATTTCCCATCATACCTCGTGTCCCCGTCTTATACACTGTTCCCCTAGGTCTCGTCTCTATGAGAGCGAGTAGGAAATAATTTACCACACGGGCCCAGTGTTGGTAGATGTCACCTCTCTTAGATTTTTTGATACTTGGACATGCCGCTTTACGACGTATTCTATTCAAAAGCGAATTTCCTCATTGAGGTGGAGTGAATTATTTATTCATAATTTTCCTGAAAACGTAGGTGCCTATTGACCCTTGTATGGGTTGTTATTTAAACAGTACTCATTTCAATTTCATTCCATTTAGAAATTTTATGAAACTATGATAATTCTGACTGTATTTTTATTAGAAACAAGCGATTTGCCCCGGCTTTGCACGTGTATAATTTACCAATGAGTTTATTATTATGAGAAGTGACAAAAAAAAACATACAATACAACCTTCTCCTACTACAAAAACTCAAAAATAGATATATAATCTTAGATTTGCGTTTAGCAAAAAAAAAACACAAAAATAAGATCACAGTATTATTCCAATACAATCTGCCTGAAGCAACTGGTAATAGATCCTTGCACCTAGTAGTAGTATGTTTTGGATACATTAAATAACATTTGTTACTAACTGGCCGTTTCCACGAGCGACAGAATCGTGGCGATATTATCGTCGAGCTATATTTATTATTATACACTCTCTGAGAATGTGTATACATACGGCGTTATTATCGCCGCGCGCTCGCCGGGGAACGTAGCACTTTCACAGCGAGAACGCGGTGCCTTCGCAGTGAGATAGCTGCAAGGGCGCTGTGAAACGCACTCGTCGGGCACGTAACTAAACTCTTTCAACTAAATTATTGCGCAACATCTCGTTGCAGTCACGCGACGGTACCTTTACGAGGTGCGACGAAACGCTGGCGAAAAAATCGCTCGTTCTTGAAGATTACCCAACGATAGAAGCATGGAATCGTCGCGATACTCTAGCTCGTACAGAGACGACCACTAAAGTCGATTCTCAGGTTATAGATTCTAAATAAATAAGTAATAATAACAAACAAGTTCCTTTCCTAATGGGTGATTTGGATCACCCATTGGGAATTTCTCAATAGCAAGCACGGAAAACTAAAACTCTCTAAACTTGTGTCCCTGATAAAAAATAATTATTCTTTGGAACTTTAGATAATCGTGCTACAGTTCCGTCATATTGTATACTCAATAAACATTATAAATACCCCGATTGAAGTTTCAAATATAGAGTTGGTGACCATGTCATTTTAAATATTTCTAGCATGTCAGTCAGCGCATATGTGTAGTGAAGTAAGTTTCGTGTTATGCACTCATGAATCACCCTGTTTATCAAGAAATAGGATCTATGATACTTGTATTGACATTTATGAGAAAAATGTTCACTTAATATCTACTTACAGGAATATAATATTTTGGAGAAAGAATGAATTTTGTTTAAATACAGTCAACGTTCAAAATTGATTAGGTAACACTACAGTTTTTTTTTTAGTTTTAACACCTTTATTTTCTTTATTATAAATGTGAAAATTGTGAGGATAGATAAATGTATGTATGTTTGTGGCTCTTAGGCGTCTAAACGACTGAACGGATTTGGATGAAATTTGGTGCACAGGTAGTTCCTAATCTGGATTAAAACATAGGATAGTTTTTAATTCCGATTATTTGTTCGTGGGGTCAAAACGGTGAAGGAAAACATCGTGAGGAAACCGGCATGTTCTAGAACCAAAAATTCGAATACATGTGACATCTACCAATCCGCACTGGGCCCGCATAGTAGATTACGGCCTGCTCCCTCTCACAGAGAGGAGACCTGTGTCCCAGCAGTGGGAATATTTATAGGCTGATGATGATGATGTTCGTGGGGTAATTTTCGAATTATAGCGGGGGAAGCCGTTAGCAAAACCTAGTCAAGTATGTGACTTGGGGAACTTAATAACACTACCCGTCCCGGAAATCGAAATAAGAACTTCACGCTCTTCAGTACCGCATGAGTCTCCTAAAACTACGGAGGCAGTCAACAACATTTTATAAACATCTTTATATGAAGACGAAAAACTAACTAGAATTAATATTTCTGTTCGTAGTGTGCCCCAAGGGATGGGAAAATGTTAGCTATTTTTGGATGTTTGCTTAGATGACAAATAACAATATTAATCATTGTTTATTTTGTCTTAATCGAGAACTCGGTTGGATCCGTATACACTACGAACACTTATAGATTACTAGCTTTTTTACTATGTTTCGGAATAACCTAACGATTTTTTTAATACCTACATTTTTATTCAATTTTCACGGCAATTCTCTAGCTAGATCAATGAGTTTATTACAAACTCGTCATGGAGCACAGCAAAGGTGTATGCTAAATTTTAGCACAATCAGTTGGGAGGAACTGGCTTAAAATTCAGTGGCAAAATATTACCCCCACATGCCTACTAACTGGCAAGTCAAATGAAAGCTACTGAAAAGAGACAGTAAAATATTAAATAGTCAAGTAGCCGACATTTCCTGACGATCCCAACGTTTTCAGTTTGATCACCAACCCACCACTTGAATTTACAACGCATTGAAATTTCGTGTCCCGTAAAATAAGTATTTCGGCGGACCCTAATTAAAATGGTCAATTGATTCACAATACTTAGCTTAAAAGCCTATGTCACGTGGTTTTCGGTTCAACAAGCTAGATTAACTATTTTCTATTGAGTGAGACATAATTGAGCCTTAACTTTATCGCAATTTTGTCGGCCCGTAAATGTTCATCGGTTATCGTGGGTTTTCTGTCAGTGGATTCTATAACATTTTTTTTTGTATAGACATTGTTGGTTTTTCTATTCGAAAATGTGAATTCAAATAAAAAAATAAGTATCCACCAACCTACTACAATAATTTTTAGCCAGCCTTTGCCCATGTCTTTAGCAACGTGGTGGTCGGAAATTAGCCATTAGCGAGAACGAACATGTGCTTCAGAGTTATTACCGTAATGAAAAATATTCTTAGTCCCATTGCTTGCTAAGAAAAGCATAAAAATTAACGTAATAAAAAAAAAATTGCCGCCTTCAAAAACAACCACAAAAAAGGGTAAAATAACCTACAAAATAACTTTTCTTTCGGAAGTAGGTGGCTTTGTTTTTTTTATTTCGTTGTCTTTTATGCCACCGACTTCCGAAAGAAAAGTTATTTTGTAGGTTATTTTACCCTTTTTTGTGGTTGTTTTTGAAGGCGGTTAATTTTTTTTTTTAAGTTTTTTATTTTACTCTTTTTAGTTTAAATATTCCACCTAAATTCTTGTCAAATACATCATTTCTTACATGTGCACTAGAATTTGGTAATCCTTAGCACTGGTATTAACATCGCTCATGTACACAATAAGCTAATAAAATTCCCTATCAAAAAGTGCTGAACCGATTTTGATGAAACTTGCAGTGTTCCCTAAAGTGAACTATTCCTCGTACAACAAAAAAAGAATTTTGAAAATCGGTCCACAATTGGCGGAGTAATCGCGTAACAAACACTCAAAAAAGTAAAATTCATCACATCATCCATCAATAAAAATGCTCACAAAATAAAAAGTACTGAACCAAATTGGATGAAATTTTTATGGGACCAAACTGCAAGTATACTGCATCGAACGAAACGAAGAATTACACTAATCGGACCAGAAACCTCGGAGTAATCGGTGTACATACATAAAAAAAAAAGAAAAAAAAAACATACCGACCGAATTGAGAACCTCCTCCTTTTTTGAAGTCGGTTAAAAATCTAACTAAAACGGTTTAAGTATTAAGTCAGGTTAACCTGCAAAATAGACAGTGCAATTTCATCAAGTAAAGCATGCAAAAAGCTCCCTACTAACAATAATGTTCATACATCGCTTCCCTCGATTATTATTTGTATCAAATGCACATGCACCAGAAACGCCATTGAAATGTCTGTCGCAGACGCATTCAACTCGCTAGCTGGATCATGGCTGTTGTAGAGAACAATTTGTGAAAAGGACAGCGCTATACACTGATGTGAGACAGCAGTTATAATTCCCACAACGATTACCTTCACCTGAGATTTGATGGTGATGTTACGGGGGTGAGGGAAGTATCGATATCGATATTCGATGTTATCTTTACAAAAGTTGTGGTGTTTTGGAATTTGTACTCATATATTTTTTACTAACTTCGTACCTATGACAAGTTGGCTTCGCAATAAATTTATTCTAAGTCGTTATCGAGAATATCGTAGATATACGGCTCTATGGAACACAAAGGTGCAACTGAAGGAACAGCTTAGTTTTTTATTACCCAGTAACTGAGTTGTGGAGATGTTAAATATGATGAAGACGTTATAGCTTAAACTCCAGCATCATTATATGCCTGAACTTGTAACTACGTTGGGATCAGCCTAGTCTAGCTAGATGCTTCTGAATCAGTTTTTATTTATATAAAGCATCGAATAGACTAAATGTTAGACTTTAGGGCTTCTAGTAAAAGATCTACAAACGGCAGTCAGGACAAATGTTTGACACACAAAAGCCGATCACAGTAAAACCTCAACTATCGATATCGATATAACTATCGTAACATCCCTACTAAGAATGCACCTTGACAGCACTAAGGGAAATGGTTTTTTTTTAATCACATCAATCTTCACAATATATCATCCCTTTATTTACTGAGCGTCGCTACATATTCGCACAGCCGGCTTTGTTGGATGCCGATAGATTTTAGGGCAAGGGGTCCCAGTGCTGG
The DNA here is from genome assembly GCA_950005045.1 of Agrotis exclamationis. Lineage (NCBI taxonomy): Eukaryota > Metazoa > Arthropoda > Insecta > Lepidoptera > Noctuidae > Agrotis > Agrotis exclamationis. Next base: position 23,043,152 of record OX465416.1, on the reverse strand, counting down.
TGGATTTTCTATAGAAATAATCACCATTGATGCACATCTCATGCAACGTCACAATAAATGATCTCATAGAACAACTAGTTCATTTAGAGTATGGGAACTCGTGTACAGTAATAATACTTACAAGTCATCTGTTTTGCTAGGTAGGGTAATTATTGTAGTGTATCGATAGAATGATGAGTTAGTTTCTGTAAGAAGAAAAATTCTTGCAATTTTTAATCCGGGACAAATTATTGCCGTTATTACAAACATTTTCATACAGAAGATTAATTCCTAAATAAGAGCTTCGCTGTTGCATTCAATTTTAGATGTACCGATTTTATTTTCATCAATATTTTAATAGCTCGCTTAAGCTTATATTTTTACATGCTTTAAAGTGTAGCGTGTATTGAAATCAATGATGTCGAACTTACTAGCAACAATTAATTTATGGCGTATCGAACCAATAATTTTATTCTATTTCTCTCAACTTTCATTTCAGCACCAAAATTGCAATACCCATAAATCAATGAGACTAAATAGTTAATACAATACAAGAAAGGTAGGCGTGTTCTCCTGTTCCTTTTTGCGTCCGGGGGGTACCCCATTGTAATGATAATCACGAAGGTCTTCAGATTTGGATGCGGTAGTAATCAATACATTTTTGTATTGACCTGCTTTTGTGCAATGACCCCGCGACAGGTTCTTTTGTATGGTCAACTTGTATGACAGGGGTTCGCAAGTGTATGGAGTAAGGTCAGTTTGGAAACAGGTTTGGATTCTGGGTTTTTATGGACTTCCTGTATTTGAAACTTTGGTCTAGTTGGAGAAGGTAGATTGTATTGCTATTGCCGTATTAAACGTTAGTATTTGCATTCGTAATACGAAGTTTTTTTAAAGGATAATGAGCCTATCAATTACTGAACATGAAATTATATACGAGTTTTTAAAATCAAGCATTCACTGTTGTTATCACGTTAACAATAAACTACAAGTACCTACGGTGACATTGAAATAAAGCTTACTTTAAAAATAACATTATCTACATATAAACTCTTAACGCTGGCCACGTAAAATTAATAACTAGGAAGCGAAGTGAATAAATAAACTCAAACTCATTAAAGATAACTCTTACGGTACATTTTTGTTAAAACAACAATGAACGTGCCTAACAACTAAGCTCCCATTGTTTCTTTTCTATTGAAACGAACTAAACCTCATTCTAAACAAAACGAGTTTTAGTTCAAAATGTTAAATCAAAATATCTAAACTGTTTGGTCAAGTCCATTGTTCAAGTTTTTGAGCTTTTCACGAAACTTTTGAGTTTCTTCAAAAGTCATCTTACAGTAACACGATTAGAAGTAATCGGTTTTAACCGAAAAGATACGAATTTGGACGTAGTTTCATTTGATATCGTTGCTTGATTACTTGGGGTGATTTAATCGGAGAGAAACATCTACTCGTATCTCTGTCTGGAGTAAGAGTTTAAATACCGGAACCATTGGACCTACAAAAAAACTTATTTCCTAGGCCTGAAACCGAACCGAAATTAACTCAACTCATTTGCAAGTTGTGTCTTCTAATCTATAAAAAAAATACATAACCGAAATAAAGGCAACAATAACAAATTCCCGCTCTGTATTTATAAATAAACTAAAAATACAAATAAACTTCGCTTCGCCCGATCCGGACACATAGCAAGGCAAAAATGTGGCCCTATTTACGTGCCCAGCGTTTTAAGCTTGTACCCATAAATATTCCGAATGTGCATAATTCCAACATAAAATCAGAGCTAATAACTGATGTGCAGGACACAGTCACGCACGCGGGTTTGCTCACAAAATTCAACAGAAATCGTATTCGTATCGTAGGCCGTGCAACGTGCATTCGGCGCCTACGAGATACGTAGCTTTTTTTTTAAATAATTATGAAACGAATTCCTCAACGCAGCGCACACAAAATTAAACTTTATGTTCCGCAGCACAAAGAATAAATTCTCCCTAAAATTTTCGGGTTCTGGATGAAATCTAAGTTAATCGTTTTACAAGTAGGAGATTTTCTAATCTCACCGTTAACGTTTAGAAATTAGGGTTGGTGTTGCCGTGGATGGTCGTGTCCTTGTGCTAGGATAATAATAATGCATTTTTTGTTATCCAAGATGTCCGTGTGCGATGCACCGATTTCTGTGTATGTGTGCGTCTTGTCTAGCAGCTGTGCCTATTATTTTGGCGTTGTGTGCGAGACTCGAATAGTGCGACTTTGTGAATTTGATACGTTGGGTGCACCATTGTTTGGTTCTATTGCAAATCTAGGTTTATTCAAAGTTGAAATAAATTAATCAATATGCATAAATATTGTATTACAGAGGACAGAGGTTCCCAAGACTTTCAGAAGGAAAGTAACAGTAGATACAAATTATTCAAATGGGTATTGTAAACTGTAGTCGATATCTGATAAAGTCGACCTGTCATTTTATGTCCGACGTCTAAACGCGTTTCCTAAAAAACGACGTGAAAAAAATTGACGCTACGACAAAACGCAAAACATCCAAGGCTGATTATGTTGTACACGTTCGCGTGACAGGTTGACATTCGATTTAAAAAGTATAGTTTATGGCAGCCGGTAGCTTAGGGCCAAATGTGTTGATATTTTGTTTTGTAATTATGCAAAGCGATGATAATGCCTCCGTTAAGTCACGATTAGGCTACATTTGAATTTTTTCTGGAAACTTTTTGTCCTCTTTAATGTTTATGGATGTCGCAAACTTGTTAATTTTTACCGAACTGGGTCAGGACATCACACTTTTTCATAAATACCTTTGGTTAAATGTCACGCATAGTTTTACGCTAAAATTGCTAAAATTTTGCTGATGCCAGCAACTTCACTCGCATTTATTATACGGACCTTGTGGAAACTCGAACAAACTTCCGTGCGTTCAAGCGTTTTTGCCATACCTATTATTGGAATCAAATATAGCAGCTCACAATTTAGGACCCATTAATATTAGTAGTCATTTTTACCCGTGGTGCAAGGCAACTGGGCTTCTCCCAGTTGTAATGTCCCTTTGTGCCTATTGGCCTTGCTTTGTTCTGTCTCCTGCTTGCATGGAGGGAAGTGGAAACATATTTTTCCTACTCCTCCACTATTCTTTTCTGATTAATTTCGTGCAGGATCCAAGACAGGTAAATTCATTCTCCGGGACACGTCGAGCTTCATTGTCTTGGCGCTTTTCTGGTGGTTGCCACTGTTGATTCTGGCTCTCAGGAGTTGCAGTGGTTTGGGAATAGTGTGGTGGGTTTGTCCCAAAAAAAAAAACTTCACTCGCGTGTAATTCGAAAATTATCCCATGGACATAATACCGGAATATACGGTATCCTGTTGTTGTTGTTCAATTATCTCTGAACTATGTTTCATCATGATTCGTTCAGCTGTTCTGACGTAATTAATAAAAACTCCATCCATCCATAAAATCCACACTTGCGCATATAAATATACATTGAACGAGCTGCATCAAATGCAGTTTGTAAGGATCAAGACTGTTTGGGTGCACAACAAAAATAGAAAGAAACTTTTTTTTGCATCGTTGGCAAAGCCATTCCCAAGAACATGTGGACCGCTACGTTGCTAGATCAAATACACCATCCTGCCGACATTGTAGTTCCTTTATCAATACTTTCCAAAAAAAACTCCTCTATAGCATCTGTCTCACTTTAATCCGCCATTTAAAATGCAAAGGTGTGAAAAGGACGGGAATAGAGGAACATCTTCAAACATAATTGCTTCGAAAATGAATAGATGTTAGACAATAGTCTTAAAGAAGAATGACAACGTCCAGCGAAGTGTTTTTTGAAGCACAATTGCCAATTTTAGCTCAACACTGACTTTTATTTTGTTTGTTTTTACAGTATACTTAAAAAAATTGTGAGCAATAAGCAATTTTAGAATTATTTTTAGCTTTACTAATTAAAAATGTCTTGTAATTAGCAATGTTTTGGTGATATGAAATTCTTGAACATAATTTAAGTAGTTCATTTTAATTCCTTAGTACTTTGTAATCAAGCGCTCATGTTTTATGTACCTAGCCAACAGTAATTACCGTTTATGAAAACATATTCATATATGTATTTGAAATTTTCGAGAATAGAACTTACCTACTTTTATTGAATATAATATTATACTTACACCAAAAATTCAACACAACTGTTTTACACTATTTCATCTTATTCTACGTTTATTACAATGTTCTAGAACTTTTTCATGCAAATGGATAGTCACTCCGCGGCTCCGGCTACCGGCGCGGGAACTTTTGATATGTTCACCTCTAAACTAGTCCAAACATAGTTATGGAGTTTAAAATTGTGTTCCGTGCATTTCTCTCTATACCTTGTTTTGAGCATTGGTGGACTGGACTATTACTCATGTAACAAAAAGAAATATGCCTATATCTCTCACACTGCGATTTTACACGTGCGATTTTTTTCAGCGCGTGAACAAAAGTTTACCGCGATTTTTGGCGCGGAAATATATAATCGCGCGAATAAAATCGCACTGTTTTTCCGGTCTTAGTCATTAACTTTATCACTAACGAGACATATTATTATCATGTTGAACCCAAATTTTAACCACAATAAATATAAAAACAAACACTTCTCAACTAACATAATTATTCCTACTGTTCTACTTACGAGTATCCACAAATGAATCTAGCTAGTACAAACACGTGGTACCGAAATACCGTAGTAGACCCGAAACAGTGAGCCCAAAATATATAAGTAGGTAATATTGCTTCCATACGAATCACCAGATATAAGAGATGATAAACTCCCCGCTATATTTGGCGAACTCGTTCCGTGATCGTCCTTGGAACATGGCGGTACTTCAAAAGCTTATAAACAATACTAAATATCAAAAACAATACTAAATAACATAAACACAATAAAATTTTCCACAGTAGATACTTAATCACGAATACCGAATTAATTCAAACGGTTTTCACTTGACCTTGAGTTACCCGTGAGCTGCAGTTAACCCGAGTTTGGATTGTTGAACCTTTCAGTTGTTATTGTTATCTTCGGAGCAAGTTAATGTAAGATTCAGTGGGTTATTGTGCAGGTTAAATTATTACATGAAAACATGAGGACTGAATTTAATTGAAAAGCTACATTAATGAAAAGTTTCTGTGAATCAACCAAATATTGAGATTTGTTTTGTTTTTTTCTATGAATGGGTATGTGAAAAGCAAACCTAAAATTGTTGGTTTAACTTTACTTCTTAGATTCGTAATCAATCCCGGTGATTGAAAATACAGCTTTTTTTTAACCGCCTTCAAAATAAAAAAGTAGGTTCAGATTCAGAGGTAGGCTCAGTTCGATCTGTATGTTTTTTACTATAGTTAAAAAGTAACGTAGACGTAACCAAAGCAATGTTCGCGTGAATAAATGGGACATCGGCGTTCATCATGAGCGTAGCGAGGTACTACGGACAAGGAAGGGCAGCTGCCCCCCTTCCTTTAGAAGAGCGTTCGTTCTCGGTAAACTGAAATTCGGGGTTCATAGTTTGCGACTTCTAATTTTTATATATTTTTTTCAATTATCCACATTTCTGCAGCCCTGAACGGCCGCAATGACCTGGCCGCACCGTTTTTTTTTTTTGCGTGGTAAAATCATCAAATGAGTTCTCCCACCCAGGGCAGGGCGGGAGGGACTGTCAGACTTGTACTGACTAAAATCCACGATGTCCTTCATTAGCCCTTTACGTTCCAGGGTCACGGTAATGTTAGAAGAACCCGCGATCCCGGCAGGCTTTGGCCCTCTAGAGGGGGCCCCATCATTTTGCTGACGCTCTTTGAGGCGCGCGTTGAACACAACGCGCCGTCGACCCGGGCATGGTCCATGGTCGGGCGGCGAGTTGCCCGACTCGCCGCCCGCATGCCCGTGGCCGCACCCTTGGCGTTCATTAATATTTTCCCACGTTTTTATACACTCACTTTTCTTGTTTGTTTTTACTCATAATAAATGAGTAAACAATTTTATTTTTTAGGTGGTCGGGTTCATAGAACAAAATGATCGTAAGAGTCGCTAGTTTATCCTACGGTTGCCATAGTTAGGCTCAAGGCTCACTTCAGGGTCGCGGGAATGTCTTAAGAAGGAAACAAGGCCCTGGAATGTTAAGGGCAACTTAATGAACAGGGTGGGTTAGTCGGAGTCTGACTCTCCATTCCACTTCATCCAGAGTGGGAAGATATATTGCATTGACTTTATTTCAGAGACAAAAACAAAAAATGAAATGTGCCCGGTTGCAACTACAACAAAGAGCAAGACAAAAAGAGAGACATCCGCTGTAGTCGATAAACCAAGAAGATACTGTCAGAAGAGGCTGGTGAACCCTCAGCATGAAGAAGATCCCAGATGGACAGATCTTTTTGACAGGTACAGATATTTTTTAACTATAACTTCTAGTCTTCGCCAAAATGTATCTTAAAAGCTTGGAAATCTTCCTATTGTAGCAGTTGTCCAAATTTTCTTTGGAAAGCATAAGGCGGATAACTATGTACAATTAGTAAAAGATATAATATGCTGGTTCATTCGATTGAAATATTTAGGCTGTAATATGAGTGAGTATAAAATTAAACTATCTCAACAGTCACCTAGGATTTAGAAAAACTAAGCGAAGAACATTGAGAACGTTTTCACAGAGATAAAAACAACAGTAAATAATTATGTAGATCCACGGAAAATGGGACACTCATATGATGGGTGGCGACTATTCTGCTGGGGAATCATGCGAGATTGCCCAAGTCAGTTTCATTCAAGAAAATCACTCAATAGACAATTTCTTGATATATAAAATACTAGCTGTTGTCAGCGATTTCACCAGCTACAATTCGAAAATTAACCCGTGGGTAGGTATGTATATAAAATCGGGATAAAATCTATCCAGGTTATAAACTATTTGAGTGAAAATTTTCATCCAAATCCGTTCAGTGGTTTTTGCAGGAAAGAGTAAAAACATCTAAACATCCAAAAAAACTTTCACATTTATAATATTAGTAGGAAGTAGGATATTAAATTATTTTTAGAGCAGTGGTGGCCCAGTGGTATCGGCCTCGACTTACGAGTTGTAGGTCGTAGGTTCGAACCCCGTCAGGCGCATTACTTTGTGTAATTTATTTCAATACCACTGCTCTCAAAACGGTGAAGGAAAACATCGTGAGGAAACCGGCATGTCCTAGAACCAAAAATTCGAAGACATGTGACATCTACCAATCCGCACTGGGCCCGCGTGGTACATTACTGCCCACTCCCTCTCACAGAGAGGAGGCCTGTGTCCCAGCAGTGGGAACATTTATAGGCTGATGATGATGATGAGGATATTAATGAAAATTGTTTTTATGTAGATATCTGGGAAACTAGAGCTGATATGGCAATAGTCAATGACACAACAAAACAAAGCCACCGACTTCCGAAAGAAAAGTTATTTTAAACTTTTTTGTATTTGTTTTGAAGTCGGTACTTTTTTTTAAAAAAGTTTTTTTTTTTGCCTTTTTAGTTTATTTATTACATATTCAACCCAAATTTTTGTAAAATACAAAATTTTCTTACATATGCACTAATCTTGTAATCCGTCACAACATAAAAAAATCCATATCTCTAAAACTACTGAACCGATTTTGATGAAACTTGCAGTGTACCCTAAGTTGAACAATACCTAGTACAACAAAAAAAGAATCACTTAAATCGAACTTATAGTTCCGGAGATATGCGTGCACAAACATAAAAACATACATACATACATACATACATACATACATACACTTATGAAATTTGGCACATTTGTTCAGACGCTGATATAGACTAACATATATGAAAACTGGGCAGTTCTGATAATATTACATACATACGGGTCGAATTGATAACCTCCTTTTTTTTGAAGTCGGTAAAAACTGATTACATTTTTGAAATCGCCATGTAGGACACACTTAAAATCAGGTCTAAAATCCCCGGAACCAAAATGATTGTAGGCCCGTGTTATATTAGAACACGGAGTGTGAGTATTTAAGCCATACTTCGTTTTATGTAATCTTTTATAAAAAAAGATGTATAAAACCTAAGTATGGTACATTAGTAGATTAGGATATAACTTACTAAGGTATGCTTCCGGTTCTACTATTGTTTTTCTAAGGAAGAGAACCGAAAGTTCCTTCAAGGAATTTTTGGAATCGGAAGTTTACCCTAAATAAAAACCGTTTATTACAGGATTTATATTAAATTGCTACTGCTTCATCACACCTACAAGTTATTGAAAGCTAATTTCACCATCTTCTTCAGTATAAGTAGATAGTTATCAAGCCATACAGTTACTGCCATATCTCGAGTAGTGCAAACTCCTTGAACCTTTTCTACCAATAAAAAACCCAAAATATCGGTCAAGGTTGAGTCCCGCTAACTAAGTTGAAAAAGGATGTTAAAATATTGTTCTGAGCATGATTTATTTAATTGTAACTTTTCTGCTTTTTCAAAGATACTTTAAATTTAAATATTTAAATAGAAGTCTCAAAAGGAATGGACTTTGCATGTTTTAACGTGATTTAATATACAATATAATATTGAAATCTAATTGATTTTATACTTCATTTTCCTGCATGTTTTTACATAAAGTACGTTTCTTCTTTTGACTTAGATTCTACTGCAACGTGAACAATACTGAACTGACTGATGCTCTCGACAGCGTCCGAGCCCAAGATACAGAAGACATGGTCCTCACGGTACAGACCCTCAAGTTCACAGGAGACGTCGACCAAACCAGCCGCCCGAGAACAAGCTTCAAGTACAAGAAGAACACGGATGGTAACAAACACAGAATGTTTGTCAAACAAGCAATTAGTGACAATGAACTAACTGACGATGACAGAGCCTCCCAACTAACTTACTATTACTTCGACGAATACATCAAATATCTATACAATACAGACAGATCTAGACCTGCATCTCGGACATCCAGTGTATTCTTACGTGGTTACAATACAGAAAAATATAAAAAGGAAGATAATAAACCGGCGCTAGTCGAAATTAACACAGACGAAACGAAAAAGTTACGAAAAAATGAATCCAAAATAAAGAATAACGCCAAAAAACTCGCTAAAAGACAAATAAGGGACGAAATTAGAGACGTCTCTGAAACTATAGAAAACACGAAAATTACTTATCAAAAAAGTGGAAAAAGAAAAAGTCTTACGATATCTCAGACTCAAAGCCCTGAGACTGTCCAAGTAATTAGAGTCGATGTTGTTTGTAATTACACCAACAGCTCATCATCTGACTATGAAGATAAAAAAGAAAGCCCTACCGAGAGGGCGGAAACGTTCAGAGAAAACGCTTTAATAAAGAAAGATATCTACGCTACTAGATACAGTAACCATTTAGCTTCCAAATACCTTTTGACGAATTCGATCAAATCGGTCGATGAGAATTTGCCAGGGGGGTCTAAGGTGACGTTACTCTGTAAAACATTTAAGTTATCTGATCGAAATATACCTGAGAAACCGGAAAAAGAAAAGAAGTATAAGGCTTTGAAGAAGAAGAACTATAAATTAAAAAGTAATAAAATTAGGCATCATGAAATAATATTTTAGGATTTCGTCATACCTATCAATGTTGTGTTAGCGGAATTTAAAACATTTTTAATATTTAATCTCTAGTTATAATACATGTACCTATACTGATAATAATTTTCCACTATTCGAATAAATATAATAAGATTTATTGAAGAACATTATGTGTTTTCTTCGTTCACTGATTATGAACAGTGAACGTATGAAGTGTCTACTTACTTGTGTGTATCCAAACCTACTTATTAGCCCAGTGTAAAAGTCACGTTTTCCGCCACTGTGATACTAACGCCATCTGGTATGTTTCGAAGGAATCATACTCCATGCAATTTATTATGTTTGTCTTTGTATTTGACCATACTTTTAGGATACTTAGGACTACTTTGAAAATTCTAAGGAAAGATTTTAAAGGCATGTCAGATCTATAGACCGAACTTAAACTTAGTTCAAACCAAGCTCAGTCACATTACATCCGAAAATGAACCATGTGCGAATGATTTTAATGTTCTTATTCGTTTAATATACTTGATCATTATCGTATGTTGAACTGTGTACATTTACGTGAAAGTAATAAGGTTTTTTTCGCTTGCTAGCTTGAGCTATTTCCAAGTTTGCTCTACAGCATGACAGACTAGACTTAATCATAGACAAGAAAAGAAAGGCAAAATAGGATGTTTTTTTTTTTCTTCTTTTTGACAATATTAATCGCCCTTACTGCTGCGATATACTTAATAAACACTTTAATAAAATTGACGTTGCATGTCGCGGGTTCGGTTCTCGCAAGGTACAAATATTTGTATGATAGTTTTTACAGGTTTCAGGTTTGGATATAATATGTGAGTTTAACTATTTGTAAACGCACAGTACAAGGGAAATTCCTAGTGGAGGGCAAAGTTATTTTGAAAATATTTTTTTTCCACTTCTGAGCTCTTAGAATGTACAGACGCCAGCAGGTCAACCAACCTGAAACTGTCAGATTTTACCAATCGAACATTAACCTTCCACTATTGTGATAAGGTTGAAAATCTATTGCAGAAATTTGGCATACCTATTGTGGTAGCTTGATGTGCTGGCGTCTGTACTTACCACAAATCTATTATATACAATGAATGTACCTATCACACATTTGTCATTTGACCATATACTCAACATGGCTACTAGGTCCAGGTTCAGGGAAAGAGACAGAGCTATACAAGTCGTCTAGCGCCACCTCGTTCCGACACTGGAGTCATGGTAGACCACCTGGACTCTAGTAATCTTGAAAATCGAACCCGTGTTAGGTTGAAAGATATCGGCCCCAGTACCCTTAGCAAGAGTTTATTTGTGACGTAAAGTAAACTGGAACTTTGACAATTTCACACAAAAGAGGCGCTGTTCCATTTTTTCACACAAGAAACGCTGTAAATACTGAAAAGACGCTGTAAAGTAAAAGAGTGAAAACTCGTGCTAAGGGTACTGGTGAAATGAGTACGTAAGTATCCTAGCAAAGAGGTCACGGGACTGTCTAGGTTATTTGACCCTGGAACGTAAATTAAAGGAACAGAGTGGATTTTTAGTCAGTTGACTTTGCTCCAACCAAGGCGGTCGGACTCATTTGATGATATTACCAAACTAAAAAAAAGTATCCTAGCATGGTGGCGATACGGCGCGTTGTGTTCCACGCGCGCCTCAAGGAGTGTCAGCATGATGACGGGCCCCCCTCTACAACGCCAAAGCCTGCCGGGGTCGCGGGACTTACCTCATTACCATGACACCGGAACATAAAGGGCTATTGAAGGACACCGTGAATTTTAGTCAGTACGAGTCTGACAGTCCCTCCCGCCCTGCCCTGGGTGGAAGGACTCATTTTGATGACTTTACCACGCTAAAATAAAGCTGTGTGGCGATCTGTGCATTTTTACAAACTTTTATTCAGTTCGACCTGTCTCATTGTGTGTAATCAAATCTTGAAAGATAAATTTGATCCATTTCCCGGTTTCCGATTGAGCTGAAATTTTGCACGTATATGTAGGTATATCGCGTGACAATTCAATATTATGATGAGATGGAGCTGATCTGATGTTGGAGCTGGAAGGTGGCCATAGGAAATCTGTAAGGAAACGCCGCAAACCCATCGACTTTAGACTCGTTTGATTCATTTTGACGAGTACTTTGTGATAGACAAAGTTATACTCGTCAAGACAAATCAAACGAGTCTACGTTAAGTTATGTATTCTTTTTTAACAATAAAAGCTTGTTTTTCAAAAGAACATATAATTTTTAAATGTTATTCACAAAGCACTATTACAGAAAATAATTTACTTAATAATAAAAGGACATTTGTCTAAAATTCTTTATGCAAATAATATTATTTTACGATCAACAGTTCAACACTTGTCTTCAGTTTCCTTGGTGGAATAGTATTTAGTTACAGCAAATTGTGTGGAGAATAGACAAAAGAGATACGGGTACATCACCGGCGACACCACGGTGTCGTTGAATACCTGCCCGACTGCCCGCAAACCTGCCGGCTCTCTGGCGCCACCCTTATTTATGCCAGCGGCTGTCAAACTGTATGTATTTCTGCAACAGAATAAAAAACGAGATTATTGACTTGAAGGATCATTGTGTCGATTGAGCAGTGGTGGCTCAGTGGTATCGGTCCCGACTTACGAGTTGTAGGTCGTGGGTTCGAACCCCGCCAGGCGCATTACTTTGTGTAATTTATTTCATCACCATTGCTCTCAAAACGGTGAAGGAAAACATCGTGAGGAAACCGGCATGTCCTAGGCTAGGACCAAAAATTCGAAGACATGTGACATCCACCAAACCGCACTGGGCCCGCGTGGTGGATTATGGCCCACTCCCTCTCACAGAGAGGAGGCCTGTGTCCCAGCAGTGGGAACATTTATGGGCTGATGATGATGATGATGATGATTGTGTCGATTGTAGCAGTGCTGCTTTTTAAAAGGCACTGAGTGTTGGCCAGTTTCGTAGAGCAATCGACTCGATGCCCGCACGGCATAATACCTATTTGTATTTTGAAAAGACACCAGCACATCAACCTACCAAAATCAGTCAAATTTCTTTGATATATTTTCAACCTTATCACAATAGTCGAAAGTTAATGTTCGATTAGTAAAATTTGACAGATTCGGGTAGGTTGATCTGCTGGCGTATGTACCTACATGTTGTTGTTCCGAGCCTAGGGCGCATGCCACATAGAAAAGAGGTAAGACGCAGACGGGGCGGAGATATATGTCTCTTCGGCGTCTCTTTCATACAAAATGTATAGAAGCGTTGCGAACGTGAACACACAGAAGAGACGCGTCGCGGTCGCGACTCTCATACATTTTCGCCCGTCCGCGACGCGTCCTCGTCTTACATCTTTTCTATGTCGCCCGCGCTTAGGGCCGAAATAAATAGTCGTACCTAAGCGATAGCCAAGCCAAAGTAAGTCCTTGGCGACGTCAAATGTCAGTAATTTCCATGGTAATTGGCCTAGGTGTTTGTGCATGGCAGTTTAAATGTTTGTAAATTCAACCACGTTGGAGAAACGTGCTTTAAAAAACTTTTAAAAAAAATGTAACCGCCTTCAAAAACAACCACAAAAAAGGGTAAAATAACCTACAAAATAACTTTTCTTTCAGAAGTCGGTGCCTTTGTTTTTTTTCATTTCATTGTTTTTTTGCCACCGACTTCTGAAAGAAAAGTTATTTTGCAGGTTATTTTACCCTTTTTTGTGGTTGTTTTTGAAGGCGGTTACATTTTTTTTAAAAAAGTTTTTTATTTTACTCTTTTTAGTTTAAATATTCAACTCAAATTCTTGTCAAATAAATCATTCTCTCTCAAGTGCACAATAAGCTAATAAAATTCCCTATCTCAAAAACTACTGAACCGATTTTGATCAAACTTGCAGTATTCCGTAAGTTAAACAATACTTAGTACAACAAAAAAAGAATTACTTAAATCGGACTTGTAGTTCCAGAGATATGCGAACACAAACTAAATCAGTCGATGCCTACTCGAAGCCGTTGAGGAGTTGTACCTTCCATCATCAGCTCATCCACCTGAGATGATGATTATCAGATGCAAATACTTGAACAGCTTTAGAAAATATATGAAAATGGTACTATGTGCCTATAAAATTTGAAGGTTGCCCTCGATTTCCCTGGGATTCCATCATCAGATCCTGACCTGATGATCATGGGACCAATTGGAAAGTATACCCTTTCAAACAAAAGAAAAATTTTCCAAATCGGTCCAGGCGTCTTCGAGAAATCGGGGAACATACATAAAAAAAAAAAAAAAAAAAAGATTCCGACGAATTGAGAACCTCCTCCTTTTTTTGAAGTCGTTTAAAAATAACACGTGGTTTTATAAACTATAACCAACACCATATTATTTAAACAGGAAGGTAAAAGTACTGCAAGAGAAACTTAATCATTATTAAACACTAGCTGCTGCCAGCAGCTCCGCCCGCTACAAATCGAGAATGATCCCACGGGAGCATAAAATTAGGATTAAAACTATCCTATGTGTTAATCCTGGTTATAAACTATCTGTGCAACAAATTTCATCCAAATCCGTTTAGAGGTTTTTGCGTGAAAGAGTAACAAACATCCATCTATCCATCCAAGCAAACTTTCACGTTTAAAATATTAGTAGGGTTCACAAAGATCCCAAGCACAAAACTTTGACAATCTTAGTCTGTTGCGCAGAAAAAATATTGTAAACGTATAGTTTTCACAAGCCCAGTGATTTAGTGAAACGGTGCGTGATTAAAAAAAAAGTCGTTTAATCTATAACGATGGACCGACAAGAAAAAATAACAAAACGTTTCGTAATCAATCTTTGAGTTTTTACAAAAATAGACAGAAATGTGTATTATTATAGGAGTGCTTGTAAATTGGTAGAAAGATTTCTTGTGATGATATAATTAAACGTGTTTTACGCTAAAAATATAAAAAGTTTTCACAACTTAACCATCAGATCATCTTGAGAGTAAAAGTAGATGTCTAGGTACCTGATAGTACTTCCACATTTATGACAGATAAATGCTTCCAATGGTCGCGGGACTTACACCGTGGATTTTAGACAGTACATGTTTGACAGGCCCGCCCGCCCGGGGTGGGAGGACTTATTCGATGATTTTATCACGATAAAAAAGTCCCATGCAATAGGGGGGAATATGTAATAACCAGGCCACACTATATATAGCTTTTATTTTAAGGAGTTACTTCAGGTACTGTACGCTGTAAGTAAAATACAGAAATATATAGTTTTTTTCTTTTTTATTTCATTAAGTCGGTGGCAAAAAATTTAATGAAAATAAAAAGCAAAGCCACCGACTTCCGAAAGAAAAGTTATTTGGTAGATTATTTTATCCTTTTTCGTGGTCGTTTTTGAAGTAGGTTACATTTTTTTAAAGTTTTTTATATTATATTACTTTTGGGGAAAAAAAAAACACTAGTACGAGTATGTTAAAAATAAACAGTATTCTCTTAAAATTAAAGTTAACAAATATACTACCCACAACATTATCCACAGATTTTAATGTTTAAAAAAAATGAAAAATAAGTTAAGAAAAAGAGAGAAAAAATAAAATGATGAACAATATTCTACAACATTTTAAAATATTAAAAATGCAAAAATTCATGCGTGATGCATCATACATGTCAATAATCTATTAGTAGGTAATTATATTCATGCTAGAGGTTACGGTGTAAAAATGTAAGTTAGTTGCTTGCCGCAAAATTGTAACTTAATTACAATAATTAGATACTAACGCAAACTTGCGTGACGTTGACTCAAGGTACTATGTACGAGCAGCGCCATCTTGCGGCAAGTTAATTCAACTAAGCGATTGTTACATGTTTGTTTTATTTACAACTTGAAATTGGATATTCGACTCTATTGATCAATAAATTTATAAACAAAATTTCTCTCACTTTATTTTAAGCCCGAAAACCCGTTTAACTTTCAATTCGGTTTTTTCTAGCTCTGAAATTAATAAACTCAATGCTCTTAGCATTGAGTTCATTCATTAGTGACGTCACAATTTGTTTTGCCATCCAAAATCTATGGGAGAATCGCGTTTTGACAGCTCATAAATAGTAGTTTATGAAACTGGTACATAATGAGGGGTATTATACACGAGTGTGAGTTTAAAAAACGAGCGAAGCGAGTTTTTTAAAAGTATCGCACGATTGTATAATACCTAGTTATGTACAGTTTCATACACTACTTTATCTACTTTCATTGAACACGAATTTATCAAATAAAAGATAAAGATTGACACAGTATTATGGCGCCAAAATTCCCGTTATCACCGCGCATGGGACACAGCGCGCGCAGCCACAGATAAAAAATCAAATGGATGTATCTATGATCTGTAATCTGTATCGTAATGAAAAAAAAAATTATTATAACATTATTTTGTTAGAGAAATAGTGTCATAATTTAATTTTTTAATTTCATTTCGATATACTGCGTGTAAAGTACGTCATTATAAACTCGTTTTGAGTTTTGTATTTTGAATTTAACGATATGAGAGTAGATAAAAGTATTTCAATTGATTGATGGGTGTTTATTTAAGAATAGTACACAGATTATATCAAAAAATAATAATTTAAAGAAAAACAAAAAACCCGAATGCGTCATAAAAACTAATTTAAAAAAATACGTGAAAAATTAATGGGCTTGTTTCTTTCTTTTAAGTTTTTATTTCAGTCAATTTTTAGGGTTCCGTACGTCCGAATACAAAAACGGAACCCTTATAGGATCACTCGTGTGTCCGTCTGTCTGTCGCTTACAGTCAATTATCTCCGAATCTACTAGACCGATTGGGTTGAAATTTGGTACACATATCAATTCCTGTGACCCAAGCACAGAGGTGTGACGTGAATAGATGAAATCTGTATGTGGGAGGTAATTTTTGGGGGGGAAGGGGAAAATGAAAAAAAAAGTTTTGAAAACTGCATCGTGTGACATATCAAATGAAATGTCTTGTTGAGACAATCTTAAACGTATTTTTTTTGTAATTTTAAAATTAATAGTTTCCAAGTTATTCAAGAAAATAGACGAAATTTGACCATTCCCCCTCCCCTCTTATCTCCGAAACTACTGAACCTAAAATTTTGAAAAAAATACAGTAATTAGTTTTCTACTTATAGATTATAAGAAAACCTATAAGAAGTCCATATCTGTATATGGGAGGTAATTTTTGGGGGGGAAGGGGAAAATTAAAAAAATATATTTGAAATCTGCATCGTGTGACATACCAAATGAAAGGTCTTATTGAGACAATCTTAAATATATTTTTATTGTAATTTTAAAATAAATAGTTTCCAAGTTATTCAAGAAAATAGACGAAATTTGACCATTCCCCCCCCCTTATCTCCGAAGCTACTGAACCTAAAATTTTGAAAAAAATACAGAAATTAGTTTTCTACTTATAGATTATAGGATAACCTATAAGAAGTCCATATCTGTATATGGGAGGTAATTTTTGGGGGGGGAAGGGGAAAATTTAAAAAAAAATATTTGAAAACTGCATCGTGTGACATATCAAATGAAAGGTATTGTTGAGACAAACTTAAAAGTATTTTTTTTGTAATTTTAAAATAAATGGTTTCCAAGTTATTCAAAAAAAATGGACGAAGCTTGACCATTCCCCCCCCCTTATCTCCGAAACTACTGAACCTAAAATTTTGAAAAAAATACAGGAATTAGTTTTCTACTTATAGATTATAGGATAACCTATAAGAAGTCCATATCTGTATATGGGAGGTGATTTTTGGGGGGGAAGGGAAAAATTAAAAAAAATAATTGAAAACTGCATCATGTGACATATCAAATGAAAGGTCTTGTTGAGACAATCTTAATTATATTTTTTTTGTAATTTTAAAATAAATAGTTTCCAAGTTATTCAAGAAAATAGACGAAATTTGACCATTCCCCCCCCTTATCTCCGAAACTACTGAACCTAATTTTTTTTTTTAAATACAGAAATTAGTTTTCTATTTATAGATTATAGGAAAACCTATAAGAAGTCCATGATATTAAAATAACATGGTAAATCACTCAATATTGTGCGTACCAATTTGGGTCAGATTTAAAAAAAAACGTGATATTTAACATCGTACGGAACCCTCTTCACGCGAGTCCAACTCGCACTTGGCCGGTTTTTTTTCACGTATGTTTTATAATTAGTTTTTTATGACGCAGTCGGGTTTTTTTGTTTTTCTTTATTTTTTTTTTTACTTTATACTTTTTAGTTACGTTCACTATTTTTTTTTTGTTTGTATATCTTTGTTTTTATATAAGTAACAAAATTAGCGAGAATGATTATTTTATTATACAACTTATATATCCTAAACTATTATTTAAAATGAAAAATGATAATAGAAACCTAAAGATGATTTTAAAATACCTATTCAACGAAACCCCAGTTGACAGTT
This sequence comes from Agrotis exclamationis, assembly GCA_950005045.1. Classification (NCBI taxonomy): domain Eukaryota; kingdom Metazoa; phylum Arthropoda; class Insecta; order Lepidoptera; family Noctuidae; genus Agrotis; species Agrotis exclamationis. Next base: position 23,025,128 of record OX465416.1, on the reverse strand, counting down.
CATCGACTTTTTTTTCATTTTGACAATATGGCGTCTGGTTGTAGCTATGGTGAATTTTGATTACTGTCATGTCTTTAGTGACACTCGCAAGGTTAAGAAGAATCGATTCAGGTAAGAGTTATGAAAATCTGCCTACGCATTTGGTCTTTAGATGATATACATAGACTGATAAAACATTACCCTTCTTTGCGTCACGCAGTCGGGTAAGAAAAACATAAGTCGACACTAGGTAGACATTTCTTATGTGTCGTGGGTGCGTTATCAAATATTTATACTCATACTAGCTTCCGCCCGCGACTCCGTCCGCGCAGATGTCGGTCTTCACGTGGATGGTTTATTTCTCCATTTTGAGTAACTCTGACAATGACATCTTATAAATATCTATTGGACCCAAATACGGCTAAGCCTATAATAATTAAGGAGATCTATTGAGCTACTGCTGTTGCTCGCGTTCTGTAGTAAGTATTTTTTTCATAGTAATTCCGACCTTGTATTTACAAATAACTGATCGGAACAGTAATCAAAAAGGTCGCGCTGAAAAGCACGGGTTTTTGGTCCTCTAAACCAAAAATAACAGAATTGCATTACTGTTTAACTTTATAATAAAACTTAGTAGCCGAGTCTTGTGTAGCTATTCCAATTAGGACGTAGCCCGCAAGTGCACTGCTAGTTATGTCACACGGAAAAATAATAAAGTCGCGGTAGTCATTAACTGTCGGAGAATCTTAACACCGCGATTCAGAAATGCGCGTCATAGGCACAACGTCATCTAGTGGTGAGTGGTGGAACCTTTTTAGAAATCAATGGAGGCAGGCGTGGCGTAATGTTCTACTTGCTTGATAATAGGTGTCACCAGTGGTTCCATAATAGGGTTTGTTATAGATTTTTTTTTCTACGTATTTTTCCAGGATAAAAAGTATCCTATTTTATGCCCAGGATAATAAGGTATAATTATACCAAGTTTCATCGAAATCGAACCGTTGGTTTTCACGTGTCATTAACTCTCGGAGAATCTTAACACCACGATTCAGAAATGCGCGTCATAGGCACAACGCCATCTAGTGGTGAGTGGTGGAACCTTTTTAGAAATCAATGGAGGCAGGCGTGGCGTAATGTTCTACTTGCTTGATAATAGGTGTCGCCAGTGGTTCCATAATAGGGTTTGTTATAGATTTTTTTTTTCTACGTATTTTTCCAGGATAAAAAGTATCCTATTTTATGCCCAGGATAATAAGGTATAATTATACCAAGTTTCATCGAAATCGAACCGTTGGTTTTCACGTGATGCCTGCATATACAGACAGACAGACAGACAGACAGACAGACAGACAAAAATTTTTTTAATCACATATTTGGGTTTGGTATCGATCCAGCAACACCCCCCGCTATTTATTTTTTCAATATTTTCAATGTACAGAATTGACCCTTCTACAGATTTATTATATGTATAGATGCACTACAACTTACTTGTAGATCATACAAATAATTGTTTCGTTCGGTAACTGAACCCCCCCGATACGTAGCGCAGCAATTCCTCGGCCACTGATCGGACCGTTCTGTTAGATGAAATGTTTTTAAAAGTAATTCATTGGGTTCTAACTAAGCAAATCAGTCATTGAAGCAAACAGCCAGACACAAAACAATACCTAGTATTAGTAGTCATCATCATCAGCCGGAAGACGTCCACTGCTGAACATAGGCCTCCCCCTTTGACCGCCACGCCGAACGACAATTCGCCACTTGCATCCACTGGTTGCCCGCGACCCTCACGATGTCGTCGGTCCACCTAGTGGGAGGCCTGCCTACGCTGCGTCTTCCGGTCCGTGGTCGCCACTCGAGAACTTTTCATCCCCATCGGTTGTCAGTTCTACGACCGATGTGGCCTGCCCATTGCCACTTCAACTTGCAAATTTTATGAGCTATGTCGGTGACTCTGGTTCTTCGCCGAATATCCATGTTCTGGATTTTATCCCGCAAAGAAACTCCGAGCATAGCTCTTTCCATTGCTCAGTATTAGTAGTACGAGTATATTTGAGATTTGATCCGTGCAGAAATCGAACCATTGACACGTAGCTGAGTAGCCTATAGTATGAGTAGCCTCTGCGCCAACCGATAACATTTTTTCACTTTTCATTTATTGCCCTTAAAAATACTAAAATACAAAACAACGTGATTGGCGCAGACGCTTTGCGATTTCCAGGATGATTGGTTATTGGGTGCATTTGTTGAAATGGGTGATACTAGACCTAATTTGTAATAATTTTAACACCGACAACATGGAGTCCAAACTGGGTTCTGAGTTGAGCTACACGATCATCTACAAATGCTTGCACTGACTGGACAGGTCTATACTTTTATACATAGACGTGCACGACCCGGGCGGAGTACTAGATAGTTTGATTAGTATCTGAGTCGTGTTTTTCACAATGATATCACGTTTTGTGACAAACATTTGATTGGGAAAACATCGTCACTAGTCGAGTGCGAGTAGACGTTCCTTAAAGACTAGTCGGCTGTAAGCCATTTAATTGATAATCTTGAGTGTTAAATAGCTCAAACTTTACAAGGTATCAATACCTTAAACTTCAAAAAGTTTAGTTACTATTTAACTCAGGCGAAAACCTTTTGAGAGAAAGTCATTGAACCCTAGTAATAGTAAATATCATAGTGCGTTTTACTGACTTAGATTTTCTATAAGAGGTATCATACCAGATATATTTCAAAATGTTCCTCAAAAGCAATAACATAAAGCGGTACATAGCCAGCTACCTAACTCGAAGGTGTTGTACATAAGCGAGATCACTGGCAGAAACGGCAATGATTAACGATAGTAACGGAAACGTTTGTGAATATTAATTTGTAGTGGAGGTCACCGAAGCTTGCCAAGTGTGACACGCCGACCGAAAGGATTGGTGCGTTATAGACCTCCCTCCCTTCCCTAGGGGTGAAATGTGTGTGCCGAATTTATAGGTGTGAGAGATGGAACTTCAGGGTAGCTAAAGGGTGAGGTTGGACTTCGGACACCCTCACTTGGGGGGGTTTGTAAACCCCCCAATTTGCCCTAGTCCGGCGCCCCCGCCCGAGGCTCCCGTTCTGTCCAAGCGATAAGAGGGAAGAGGGGAGATCGTCAAATGGACGTTTTACGCATAATTTAGAGAAGTAAATGGATTCGAACAGTATCCACGCAGCATAGGTAGCTACATATATCGGTACGAGTAATGAGTCGATTATGTGAAACTCGAGACTTGGAGTTTTTACTGTTAATGTCACGTTGGTACCGCAGGAAACTTCAACACTTTTTGGATAACAAACGTTTGAAATTTCTTAGTGTGACAGAAACTTTTCTAGACGAATTGCTTATTTAGGTCGTTTGTTTTTCTAAAACATATTAAGCTAAATACAGTGATAATGTTTACGTAGGTACTCTTATACTTTACAAGCATGTCTAATAAACTTTACTTAAAATTGGTTTTTGGAAAAAGAAAGTTACTTTGGAGCCTATGAAACTACTTGGAGTTTTTCGCGTGGGATACGACGCACTTTGTTCAGTTATTTTTTGCTCTACCTACGTAGGTACCTCTTTGCTTCACGGCCAAACAAGAACGTTGGAACTTTGCAATTTTTTTTTACTTAGTTCGAATTTTTCTTTCAAAACACTAAGAAAAACCAGGAAATCGAACAAATCGGGAAAATGTGAGCTGTATAAAAGTTTTAACTTCCTTTTTCTTTTCAATGTGAAAGTTAAATTGTAAAGTTACAAAGATAAATGGCTAAGCAACTTGACTATCAGATTATTTTTAAACTACCCTTTAAATACTGCTGTCATGATTTAAATTATTTAACTGTTGTTTAAAATACCACCATTACACGACACGACAAATTGGCGTAGTATCGATGTGATAAACAATTACCTCCGCCGACTATACACATAGAACAAAAGTAAAATCACATGAAATAGTAATGTTCTGAGAGTCAGCTTGTTAACTTGGTCCATGGGGACTTCGTTGTCCGGTAATTAGCACAGCTCAAGTAAAGTTGGTCAAGTGCTGTTCATAAAAAGGGTTGGTTTTGCAAAGACACGGACAAGGTAAGTTGGACGAAAGTATACCTAGATATGGACGTTTTTAGGGTTCTGTAGTCAAGAATAAACCCTTATGATTTCGTCATTTCGGTGTCTCTGTCTGACCGTTGTTCAGCTAATAGAGAATCATGCTGATTAAGATAAGTACTGTTTTTCTTTCTCATAAGCCATAGTGGCGTGTCCTTGGGTATGTCGTATATTATTATCGGTGCGCCCGATTTTTAACCGACTTCAAAAAAAGGAGGAGGTTCTCAATTCGGTCGGTATGTTTTTTTTTTATGCATGTACACCGATTACTCCGAGGTTTCTTCATTCTTTTTTCGTTCGATGCAGTATACTTGCAGTTTGGTCCCATAAAAATTTCATCCAATTTGGTTCAGTACTTTTAATTTTGTGAGCATTTTTATTGATGGATGATGTGATGATCTTTACCTTTTTGAATGTTTGTTACGCGATTACTCCGCCAATTGTGGACCGATTTTCAAATTTTTTTTTTCTTGTACGTGGAATAGTTAATAAAAGACAACGAAATAAAAAAAACAAAGCCACCGACTTCCGAAAGAAAAGTTATTTTACCCTTTTTTTGTGGTTGTTTTTGTATGTCGGATCGCGTTGTCCGACTACGGATCCCTTCACTGTGCTTGCTCTAACCCATTCTTGAACGGTGTTTTTTTGTAAAAGTGTTTTTCTGTAAAAGGGATAAAAAATGTTTTGATTTTTTATGGCTGAATAAAACTGAAGTATAATATTTTTTACCCGACTGCACCAGAAGGAGGATTATATTACCTATTGTGTTTTAAGATTTTTGTTTAACCGACAAATATCATGGAGGAGGTTTTCCCTAGGTTATACCTACCTAGCTTACTATTCCTACTAGTGAGGTTAGGAATATCTGATTTTTGACATTCACAAATTATTGCGAATGCGGATGCGAATATTCAATTCCAATATTCGCGAAAGCGAATACGAATGAGAATATTCAGTTTTAAATCAATCATGTTTGATAAATAAAAATAAAAAAAACTTTTAAAGATCGAACTTTATAACTTATTGTTCAATTTTTTATAGCAGAAAGAAACACGTTTATCTTAGCATGGTTATATTTATAATTGATGAAGAATGAATGGAGTGTATGGAAGGAGGACCAAATATTGGTATTTTTAGTCGATTGTATTTGCAAAATATTAGCATGTATTTTGCGAATGCGAATACGAATGCGAATGTCTAAAATAAGCGAATATATGCGGATGCGAATGCGAATATTCGTAACATCTCTAATTCCTACAGTACAAGCCAACAATATACGACATCCCTTAAAACGGTGACGTTCGATTTTCAGCGCACGGTTCAGCACTGAAAGTCCTTAATCGAAAAGTACGTTTTTATTAAGGTTTTCATTATAATTGGTCTTTATTGGAGAAACTGAGTTTGTGATATTTTGATTTATATCTAACACTAGTAAATCGATGATTACATTTTTTTTTTAATTAATTGCATGAACGGTAAGTAAACAATCGCGTGTAAAGGAGTAACTATTAATCACTATTTCGTATACACTTTTTAATCATTCAAAAAGTTTTATTTTTAATAATTGTTTAACAATTTTATGGCGTACTTTAGATATTGTGCGGTACTTTATTTTTCGTAAAGTCACGTCAGACAGGCCCACATTTTTATTTCTATCACTAAATAATTGTAAAATATCTGTAATTGCTTACAGTGTTTGCCATTAATTCTACATTTACATTCTGTATCTGCCTAGTCAAGATCTAGGATTGTGGCTTTTTTTGAGGATTATTCATTTTTTCCTTTAAGTTTTTTAATGAGAAAAAAAATGGGAAAAAAGGGTTATACGAGTAGACTGAAGTAAGGTAGCGAAGGTCTGCTACCTAAGACAGTCTGATAACCAAGCTACGTGTTTATGACGCTGATGAAAGTTTATTATAGTAGTTTATGAAACTGTCACATAATGAGGGGTATTATACACGAGCGTGAGTTTAAAAAACGAGCGAAGCGAGTTTTTTAAAAGTATCACACGAGTGTATAATACCTAGTTATGTGCAGTTTCATACACTACTTTATCTACTCTCATTGAACACGAATATAATTATCAAATAAAAGATAAATATTGTTAATAAGTGTTCATTTTGTATTTATAATTGAGTATGAAATTGAATATGGAATTGTGTATCGTTGGCGTTAGACGTACTCCCAAAGCGCGCGCAGCCACAGATAAAAAAATAAATTCATGTATCTATGATCTGTAATCCGTATCGTAATGAAAAAAAAATTTATTATAACATTATTTTGTTAGAGAAATAGTGTCATAATTTAATTTTTTAATTTCATTTCGATATACTGTGTGTAAAGTACGTCATTATAAACTCGTTTTGAGTTTTGTATTTTGAATTTAACGATATGAGAGTAGATAAAATATCTAAAGATACAGTTACAAATAAATTATCGCATTCATCGTCGTGTGCACGGGGCCTTTGGCGTATGTCATTACTTTACAGATCAACCTCAACAGCACTTTTGGAGCACTGTATTATCATAAAATGTCTTCTTTAAATGCAGTTGAAAACCAATCACAATATTTCATTATGTTTTTACAATATTTCATTAGAAATTGAAAAACTACATCATTTTTGGATAATTCTTTTGCTAGTTTTTAAAAAATGAAAACGATACAAAAATATCAAGTTTACCTACCAAATCTTTTTTATACCTTTCAGTAAGTAATATATATCTAAAAAGAAAGATTTTCTTAAAAAACATCTGTTGGAACGCGCTGAAAGTTGGCATTTACTCGGACGCAAGATTTCGCCATTGCTATTCCACGTGGTGTCCCAGTTTCTGGCGATCTGCCAACAAATGCTGGCATAATACATTTTTATAAATCGTGACGGAAACAGCATGGTTTCCATTAAAATTCTCGAAATAATTTATTTGAAAAAATAGTGAAAATGAATCATTATAATACGTCATTTTTCTCCATTTTTTTAAATACACTTGACGTTGTCTATTCCCTTCATAAGCTTTAACGGCTTACACAAACGTGACGGGAGGGACTGTCAGACTCGTACTCTGACAAAAATCCACGGTGATCCTTCAATAGCCTTTTACGTTCCAGGGTTACCTGATTAGATAGTCCCGCAACCCGGGCAGGCTTTGACCCTCTAAGAGGGGCCCCGTCATATTGATGACAGCTCTTTGAGGCGCGCGTAGAACACGTCTAGCATGTATCTTCTATCTTCCTCGTCATCGTTCAGAGTTGAATACTAGTGAGTATGCAAGGGCATTCCACAGAGAAACATGTTCGAAGCAAGTGTGCTTCAGACATGTTTCTCTGTGGAACGCCTTGTAGTGGAGATCGCCTCGAGGCTGATCTCCTATGTGCTGTACAGACCAAGACATTAAATGGTCCCCTACACGAATGTACCAGGAAGACAGCGGAGCGAGAAGAATGGCAGCGCATTCTGAAGTGAGCCACCAACCCTGATGTCACAATTGCCACCGACTATACGCAGAGAAATGTATACGAGAACTTCTGGTTGCAACCGTGACAGCAAGACTCACTAGTTGACTTTACAACATTTCTAGTAATAAATACTAAGTCCTTGTTATGTCTACTACTTACTTAGTATTTATTACTAGAAATGTTGTAAAGTCAACTAGTGAGTCTTGCTGTCACGGTTGCAACCAGAAGTTCTTGTATAGGTAGCCAGACATTTCTCTGCGTGTACCGAAAAAGTTTCTTAATACAACACCAGAAATACAGACTTATTAAGCTCCGATATTTTTTTTTATTTAACGAACAGATCTCGTTTGACCATCATCACGCCGATGTTAAGCGAACATGGTAGACGGTACGCTTGCCTAGAAGAAACCTGGTGGCCTACCATGAACTCTTAACGCGATCCAGTTTAGGCTGTGGGAAAGAGATGGCGCTAGACGACTTGTACAGCTCTGTCTCTTTCCCTCAGCCTAAACTGGATCGCGTTAGGAGCTCGTGGTAAGGCCTCTGTTCTCACTCTTGACTTTGAAGACCCCAAGCTTATAGCTATCAGAAAACACAGACCCATTTATTATCATGTTTTATCATCAAATGAGTCCTCCCATCCAGGGCAGGGCGGGAGGGACTGTCAGACATGTACTGGCTAAAATCCGCGGTGATCTTCAATAGCCCTTTACGTTCCGGGGTCACGGTAATTCGTTAGTACCGCGACCAAACACAGACCCTGACAGAGAATTCCACTCCTTAGCTGGGTGCACAATAAAAGTATTCGCAAAACGCTTTGTATGAACAGGAGAGATGTCTAGGTACCATTATCGATTTCAAAGCAAAGATATTCTTTTAAAAACATACATATTTCTAATACATGTTTGTTAATGATAACAACTTGTGTATCTTTGACCAAAAAAATGTTTTCTTGTTCGATATTTTTCTTAGTATTATTTAGTGAAAACCTTTGATGATACTTCACAGTTGATTGGGTTTTATACCTCAAGTATCAAACGAGATTAATAAAAATTAATGGAAACGTACCTTGGACTTCGGTATATAAGGGACGAATATTTTTTTCACCTGGTTTGAAAATACGAATTTGTTCAAACTAAGAAAAATTCGGAGCAATAAAAGGGTTGAGTATCTGTCAACGACTACCACCACAAATTTTTATTTTTTTTTCAAGACCAACTAGGTACACAGCTACAAGCACGCAGTTATGTTATGTAAAGCTGATTTTAAACTTTGAGGGAAGGACAATTTAAACTAAAAGCTTTTTAACATTAAATATTATCACCATATTGGTGATTTTCATTAGAAAGTTCAGGTGCGTCTGAACGAAGTAGGTAGTAGTATTTTGTTATTTTGCCACATGGGTACAATGTACATAATATGTATGTATGTTATACTTGTCAAAAACGTGAACACAGCAGTGTTATCTTGTAATTTGCGATCATATTATTTTTGAAGTCGTCAATTATCTCCACCTGTCAACTGTCACTTAAAATTACAGTTAGCATGAAACATAAAACATCAAAGAGAAAATAAGCACGAAAAAAAATTTTAAGAATAAATACTAGGTAACTTAGGGGAACAGTGTATAAGACGGGGACGCGAGGTATGATGGGAAATCACACACTTAAGACAAACTTAACACAATACTAACGTAGCGCAAGCGCCAACAGGACGCCATTGAAAATGACGTCCTGATGGAGCTTGCACTACGTTATTGTTGTGTTAAGTATGCCTAAAGAGTCTTTGTCCCCATTATACCTCACGTCCCCGTCTTATACACTGTTCCCCTAATATTTTCCTAAGATTGGAGTTTATTTCAGATTATGTAAAATTCACCCATAATGTGGTTGCATAGTTAAATACTGCATTGACAAATGTGATTAAAAACTTTTTAAAATTGCATTACTAACTTTATTCAACAAAAAGCTTTTACGAGTATGCAATTTATTCAGACAAACATTGCTAACCATGCAGTTTAAAACACAAACAGCGAGAGACTAACTTTGACAGAAAAGGTAAAACTATTCGTCGACAAATAAAACCTTTTATCGTAGGATACACGTATAATCAGCAATAAAAATGTGTCGCGTGTTCCCGTTTCTTCTAATTCAAGTGGTAGTGTGAACGTGTTGAAAAGAGAGATGCATTAGTCTGTTAGATGTCTTATCCTGTCTTAATCTGAACGATAGGTCTTCATAGTAAAGCATGCTACACAATAAACGACTTTTTTAATGACAAATGTTTGGAATAATTTACCTTATTCCAGTTTTGTCTCCTGAAAGTATGGCGTAATTTGCGGCAAATCCGGTAATTCTGATTTTTTGCAGACTTGTTTATGATATTGAACCTGCTGAGTGCAACTTTGGCAAAAATAATAAAAAAACCTGGCATCTAAATATTGCAAGAAATTGCAATGTTCGAAAAATGTGTAGTTTGAAAAGCTTTATCTCGGAAATTGTTGAGTCTTCAGAAACAATTTAGTCTTAAATTGTTGCAAACGTAGTCCATCTTTAAAATAGTACTAAAAAGTTACTACTTATTAATAACTAGTTCTAAGGATATAATCGCCCAAAATTTTAAAAAAAAAATAATTTCAGACAAAGTTGCGTTCAGCGCGCGAGGTCTCAAACTTGGATTTTTAATTAGGTCAACATCACAAACGCAAAAAATCTGAACTACTGGGTATGACACAAGCACTGATGTTTAAAGTTACTGCACTACCAAGTATAATTTACAATTTAAAACCATTCAAAGTATTTCATCTTTCGCAAGACGATCTCCAGCCACCGTAGGCGCGGGCATGCGGGCGGCGAGTAAAGGGCAACTCGCTGCCCGACCATGGACCATGCCCGGGTCGACGGCGCGTTGTGTTCCACGCGCGCCTCAAAGAGCGTCAGCAAGATGACGGGGCCCCAAAGCAGCCAGCCAAAGCCTGTCGGGGTCGCGGGACTTATCTCATTACCGTGACCCCGGAACATAAAGGGCTATCGAAGGACACCGTGGATTTTAGTCAGTACAAGTCTGACAGTCCCTCCCGCCCTGCCCGGGGTGGGAGGACTCATTTGATGATTTTACCACGAAAAAAAGTATTTCATCTTTTGTTATTATTATTTAGTGTTTAATTTGACAATTTTAATGTAAAATTTTACTAATGTAAAGCCTCATTTAGACGATGCAAGAACTTGCAAGCAAGTTGCGTTACATTGCGGTCATTATATGAACACCGAATTCAGATGATCAAACAAATACCGCAATGTAGTGAAACTAGCATGCGAGTTCTTGCTCCATCTGAATGAGGCTTAAGAGTGACTAAACCGACTATGGGCTAAAATCTAAATGATTGTAATATTAACGTAAAATAATAATATATAACTCACATATATCATCAAAAATATTGTCACCCTATTTATGAGACATTTGTAAATACCTGTTTGTATGGTGTACATAATAAAGAGTAATCTATCTGCATTGTGTGCCAATAAATCCTAGTCCATTCGAGTCTCATCCAAGGTCTACCCCGAGCTATAACTACTCAGTTATTCGTGATTCTGTACTCTCACGTATTTCAATCATTTTGCATGATTTGAAATGCGCGGAACTTCTATTGCAAATTGCAACGTAGCGTAGATTTCATAGCAGAGCAAGGATATTGAAATATGCTAAACGGCTTTAGTAGGAAATATGTCATATTAAATTCTGTTTACTGGATAGTATTGGGTATCAATATTACTTGTACTGCTACACGGTTTTCTCTTGAATAAAATCGTTTTTAAGATCGGTAAATATTTGTGATATTGACTGAGGAAAACCCTTCGATTTCTGCAGGATCCCATCATCAGGTACTAACCTGATGATCATGAGCACCATCCTGGAAGGAAACCCTTTCAACCACAGAAGAACTTTCCAAATAGGTCCAAACGTCTTTGAGAAATCGAGGAACATATAAAAAAGGTTCCGAATATTTTTTTTTTTTATTGTGATAATAATCACCAAGTGGGTTCTCCAGCCCAGGGTAGGACGGGAGGGATTAGTCAGGCTGGAACTGACTATAATCCACGGTGTTCCTTCAATAGACTTTTAGATCCCGTGGAGTCTTGGACTTCCTTCGGTAACTCACATATACACTTCCAAACCCACAGATACCACAGACCAAGAACAATTACAGGTACGCCACACAAATATGTATTTGCTCCGCACAGGAATCAAACCAGCTGCACGCTACAGTCCAATCGCTCAGCCACTGCAAGATACACACTAGTAATTTCTTCCTGTATCGTGGGTGCGTTTACAAACATAGAAACTCACATACACAAACACCCAGACCCGGAACAACTACTTGCAGGACATACAAATATTTGTTCCGTGCGGGGATCGAACCCGCGACACGCTGTGCAAGCAGTCGATCGCCACTGCGCCAGTCGTGTCGTCAATTTCAATGACATGTTGTATATGTATGTTCACACGGGTTCACTCGTCGGATGGCACTGAAGTTGTCACCACTAACAGCCGCGCCGTCAGGAGTTAAGCTGCCTATTGAATTTTTAACGTCACCTACCCTTTTCAATTACCAATCGAAAATGGGGTAACTGTCCAACCTCGAGTGAAAATCCTTTTTGCGTTGTTTAATTATTAACGAAAATTTCTTTATTTAAACGCGAGCACTGAAAGCGCTTTTTACAGCTTTAAGTGCAGATTTGTGATGCATGGGTCGGTATGGGTAGCCGGTTCGAAAATAATTTGCTTTGTCGTGGCCAAATTTAGTTGTGACGTTAAACTTTAATTATTGAGACTTGGGGATAATGATTTTAAGTTGGTTTTAAGTTTATATGTGGAAGAGATTTTGTTCAGCCACGACTTGGACGACCACATTGTTTAGACCAATGCATAATTTATGAACGCCTAATACCCTCCTCGTGACGTCAGCGTAATTAGAATAAATAATGTATGTACGTGAGTAGAAACTTCTTGAATATTAAAAACATAATCTTTACAATCATCCCAGCTATTAAGCTGGACACTTGTCCAGAAAAGTAAGTACTCCAGTATAGCTGTTAATAATGGGGAAGGCAAGTGTCAAAGTGACAATATGGTCCCAAAAGAACTGTCAAATCAAAGGAATTTTATGAAAAAAAAAAACGCTTTTATTGATGTAAAATGACTAGATGTTGTGTAATAGGCTGTAAAAATGATGGAACATACAAATTTCCGACAATTCACACTATAAAGAAATAATGGGTAGCTGTTGTGACTGCTGTGAGAACAAAAATTGTATTATCAATAAGGAAAAGCTATATCATAAACAAATGTCTACCTTTGCGAAGCCGGGACAGGCCGTTAGTTGAATTTATTAATGAAATTCTATGATTATACCATAACTAAACAATCGAATACACCTTTCAAAATAATATCTATTTTTCTATTGGAGGTTAAGTATTGCATCGCTCTTTATATCATGAACGGTTCGTCTAGTAGAAGAATTATCACCGGGACCGAGATTTGTGATAGTTGTGGTGTTAGGAAGTTAAAATTCTTATCATATTGTTCCAATCTATAAAATAGATGTAAAATTAGATGAAGAAGACAAACACAAAACTTGATGACATTTTTCTCAATATAGAATGTCAGAAGTAGTACTATATTCTTTGTAGAGGCTAGCACATGTAATACCTACTTAAAAATTACAATTTTAAATCCTAACTAAAAGTGTAATATGTGTTTAATGTAGTACAATCAAATTTCTAGCCTCTCAACTAAATAACTTTTTTTCCTCTTGTAGATGCACCGCGGCGTCTTAGTTCTTCTTTTAGTGTATGCACTTGCATTGACGAATAATTTTCCATATTTGTTTTTTAGAATAAACTCAATTTTTATAACAAAACACGCGTTTGTTTTTTGTAAAAGCTATACAGTAATCTGACATATGGGACCAACGATCGCAGCGTCATCTACGAATAGCTTTGAGTTGCCATCCCCATTGCTACGCGTCGTAGACACGGCGTAGCGCCTCGTAGCTAGATTGCCTACGAACTAGCTACGGGACAAAGTCGCTGCGTAGCTTCGTAGCATAGATAGCCTAGAGTAGGTCCATTGTATAAAGAATGTTTTTAGTTTACTCTGACGTTAATTTGTTCATTTATGTGTGTTAGTGTGCTTGTTTAATAAATTATTTAATTATTGTACATATTTTATTTGAATTAATATCTAATATATAAAAATCAATGCCACCTATCCAAACCAAATGTTTAGGCTTTGTTCGAACTATTTTGTAGATGCTTTATGTGAAATTTACACAAAATCGGACGAGCGGTTCTTATTATACTCGTGCGAAGCTGGGACGGGCCACTAGTAATTCATATAAAACGATGCATACGCCGCATGTCGGTACGCACCCTAACTTTTGATCAAGTTATTTATACTTAAACACGATCAAATAAAACGAATAAAATGGTTAAAAAACTGAACAAGCTGAAAGTAGATATATATCCTGAAATTAGTTTTGATGGCGGTAAACAAAGTTCATCTCTAGAGAATACCACAAAAACAATTCAAGTGAACAATGAAAATAACTCACAGGCATAGTTTTAACTTGCTTTAACTAAACTATATTCATTTTATGATGGATATAAATAATGTTTTAAATTGTTTGCACAAGATTTTGTCTATCTCCTAGTCTAGTCATGGTAGTTATTTGTACCGATTTTGTATAAATTGGTTTATATAAATCTACTATTTTGTGAGTCTATAAATTTTTTTTGTTTATGAAAACTTGAAAACACTATCCCACTGCTGCGCAAAGGTCTCCCCTAGTGTTTCCAAATGTTGCTGTCCAGAGTCTTTCATTAAACTACCATAATAATATCCGAAATTATCTGCATAGCTCTTATAAAGGTCTAACGTACAATGTGTGGGCTTTCGGCTTTCTTTTATACTTTCGGAAGTCGGTGACAATAGTCAATGAAATAAAAAACAAAGCCACCGACTTCCGAAATAAAAGTTATGTTAAACTTTTTAACTGACGAAAAAAAAGGAGGAGGTTCTCAATTCGACATGTATATTTTTTTTGTCAAAGACTCTTAAATCCCAACTATGTTTAAAGTTCCATGATGAATTAAATGAGCCCAATTACGCTGTTAACTGCTGAGAAACTCTTGGGACTGATTTCACAACATAACAGGGATCTGGAGTTAATCTGATGATGGTGACGCCATCATGTTATCTTCTCCACATCTCTGCTATATAGTAATGTCCTCAGAACTACATAATGTTAACTTTACTTCAACAGAATCGGTTCACAAATGAAAATTCTGTAGAAAAATTGACAATTAATTCCTTTTTTTCTACTCTTGGAGGCCGATTTTAGTTTTGAAATTAAAATGGGACCAACTTTGAGATACACTCTTTCCAACAAAAAAAGAATTTTTGAAATCGGACCACGTTACGAAAACTTATGCGTGGGTGGTCACACATAAAAAAAATGTGGCACTCAGAGACTGCCGCGGTGAAGCTATTGCATAACATTTTTTATTTTATTTTAAAAGAATAAAATCGCCTACCGCGTATATTTAACGAGAATATCATTTGTTTAAAATGTTTGTCGTGCACTACTGTAATAAAGAACTTCTTTGTTGTATGAGAATTTTATAAGTAGGTTTCATTGTGAAAACTCCTTTTGTAGCTGGCCGTTTAGAATCAGTAAGAAAAAGTAAATTGTTTTTATGACGGATATTTTTATGATTGCCGAACTCTCCCGAACTGAAACGATGTTAGACGACGCGTGGTGTCAGGTTTTTTCCTTAGGTTTTTGGAAATTTTTTGATTCGGTCGCCGCGCCGCGCCACGCTCAGAGCCCGCGATAAAAACTATGCAATAGCTTAAAAAAATGTGTTTGATTTGAAGTGGGTTCTTTTTTTTAAATATCGTTATAAATTCATCAAATGAGTCTTCCCGCCCATGATGGGACGGGAGGGATTTTCAGATACGTACTGACTAAAATCCACGGTGCCGGTCTGTCAAGATCCTTTTGATTGTTTGGTTCTTGAGTCAGCGTCGCACTTGCATGATTTTTTGACACTTGGAATAGCGGCGAGATTCTCAGAGAAGACTTTGTTAACTCCGACATTCTTTCTTCTCAAAATAGTCGGATAGTAGGCCACATACTGAAGTCTGACCTTCTAATATAATTTATTATTGAAACTTAGTCAATAAAACACAAACAAACACTTTTACTGCAAACAATTTGGATCGTACAATCGTACATGTGCTACATTTTTTTTTATCGTTGAAAAATCATCAAATGAGTCCTCCTCCTTCATTAGCCCTTTACGTTCCAGGGTTCCGATAGTCCCGCGCCCCAACTTGTGCTACATGTGCTTGAAATATAAAAATAAGCATACTATCGCATTTATAAAAAAAATAATGTGGCACTCGGAGACGTGCCGCGGTGAAGCTATTGCATAACATTTTTTTATTTTAAATAAATTGTTTTTATGACGGATATTTTTATGATTGCCGAAGTTTCCGGAACTGAAACTATGTTAGATGATGCGTGGTGTCAGGTATTTTCGTTAGGTTTTTGGAATTTTTTTGATTCGGTCGCCGCGCCGCGCTCAGAGCTCGCGATAAAAGCTATGCAATAGCTTAAAAGTTGTATTAATGATGCTTAAGTGTCTCTGTCTTTTTGTGTTTTTTTTAATAATATTTTTAGTTTTACTTCTAATTTAGTATCTTTTTTAAATATTTAGTTCGTAATATTTGTTTTTCAGTTAAAGTCATTTTTACTTTACCTACATACTCGTACCTAAAAAAAAGTTTTATGTAGTTTAACATTGTTTGATCAAAATGTCGAAATAAGACCGCTAGAGGTTAGATATTAATTGACATATTATTAATTTGTGCTAAAATTATCTAAACTTGTCATAGCTGAATTTTGGTTACACTTAAAGTAACCACAAATATTTGATAAGATAAATTATTATTATCTTATCGGCAGAAAAGCTATCAATAACGTCCATTATTTTGATAGCCATTATAATTAAATTGATGTGTAATTGCGAAACACCATTTTCGGTTTGTTCTCAATTTATGATTATTATCTTTTCACCTTCATAAGCCAAGTTATTTGTTGTTGGCCAGTCGTCATCCCCTTCAAAATATTTCAGCGTTTTTTTTTAAAAAAATTTTGAGTTTCAATTCTAAGTATGGGGGCCACCCCCAAAATTTGTTTTGTTTTTATTTTTGTGTTAAAAACCTAATGCGGTTCACATGATACATCTACTTACCAAGTTTCAACAGGATAACTCTTATACTTTCGACAAAAAGTGGCTGTGACATACGGACGGACAGACAGACAGACATGACGAATCTATAAGGGTTCCGTTTTTGCCATTTGGCTACGGAACCCTAAAAAAAGCCATCACCATCTGCTTAGCCTTTTCCCAACTATATTGAAGTCGGTTTCCAGTCAAACCGGATGCAGCTGAATATCAGTATTTTACATGGAGCTGCCTATCGGACCTCCACAACCCAGTAACTGGGTAATACGATACCCCATAGTAAGACTGGTTGTCAGACTTAGAGCTTTTGACTAACAGTAACTACTGACAGCCGGGACCAACGGCTTTACGTGCAAAACAAAAAACATACAGGAAATAATATACAGATACAAGACTATAAAGGTTCTGCTCATAATAGTTTCCCATTTCATGCACTTTTCAGTTTACGGTATCGCTAAGAAAATTCTCCTTAAAAACTCTTTCTTTTTTTTTTCAAGAAACGTTGCCCTTCACTGGAAATTTTTCCTGTTTGTTTGGTATTTTGAAACATAGAAACTCACATACACGAACATTAACAAAAACATGAACAAAATTCATTTCTTGTTATTCTATTCATTCGCATTTTTTTATCTGATAAGTCATCATCATCAGCCTATAAATGTTCCCACTGCTTGGACACAGGTCTTCTCTGTGAAAGGGAGTGGGCCATAATCCAACGCGGGCCCAGTGCGGGTTGGTGGATGTCACATGTCCTCAAATATTTGGTTCTAGGATATGCCGGTTTCCTCACGATGTTTTCCTTCACCGTTTTGAGAGTAGTGGTGATGAAAAAAATATTACACAAAGTAATGCGCCTGGCTGGGTTCGAACCCACGACCTACAACTCATAAGTCGGGGCCGATACCACTGGGCCACCACTGCTCCGAAGCTGCTACTCAGAAGATAAGTTAGTATTGCTTAAAAATGCTAGTAGCAGTAAAAGTTCAGTAAAACTAATAGTTTACTGCACTAGTCATCAAACAACTGGCGCTAATTATTTTCAAATCTGCTACAGGCCTCCTTTCAATCAAGTTATAATATCCCCACCCAATTAACAAACAGATAGTTCCTTAAAATTAATTTCAAGGGTGGTCACACTAAACTTCGGTCTGTATTTCACAATAGTATGCGTAGTAACGTGTCGTGTCGTATACGTTACGGACTTCGAACTTGCGATAAATCGATATTATGTCCAGCATCCGTACCTTTAGGGGTACGGAATTTAGAATAGGCATGTGATTATAATATAATATTATATGCTTACATTATACGTACAGGTATGTAACTGATACGTTTTTAATTTATGTTTAGTGTTAATGATGAATTGAAATCAATTTTTTCTTAGTTACTGTCTAAAAAATGTTCAGTAACTAAGCTAAAATGTTTGGAGTAAACAACTGATTTTTATATAAAAATTAATAGTAAAATGCTAAACCAATGAGGAAGAAAACTTCAAAAGAAAAACCCAACACTTTCGCAGTCATTTAAACACTCACACAAAGGACATTACTCTAATTCTGTAAAGTCTCCCGTTGTATTTTTACCGTAGGCTATTAAAAACTCCCCTTGCCGGCCACATAATTACGCCGAGCATCGGCTGGTAAATCCACGAGTATAAGAGATACATATTAATACGAAAATTTAAGCCGGCCCGAACGTCGCAAGTACGGACCCCTACCCCCCAATAGCCACCTAAGTCCGAATACGTACCTTTCTCGGAGGCTGTGTATGTGTGTGTTTGTGTCCATTCTTGTGTGTGTGCACAAATTTCATAATAGGTGTGGCGTTGTGCTCGGCTCAAATTTTACATCTCACATCTCATGCGTACAGGGTGTTTCGGAATCGGTGTTTGATTATTTAATGGTTTTTGTTATTGTTTTCGTAAACTTGTGAGATTCGTTATTTATGTCAAACAGGTCTGCTGGCTTTTACTTTGGATTGACGTTTCTTGGCTAAACTATATACAGATAAGGTAACAAACTGATATTGATTTAGAACTGATCTCCGCTTAATATATGTATGTGAAAAATATTCATCTCTTTTTCCATTAGCATCATAGTTTATACCATTTAGTAAAATATCTGTTTTATTATTTAATTAATAGTACTGAAGTTCTATAAGTTTTTAAGTTTTTTATACTTTTTGTTTTTTCATGTGTTTATATACAAATGTCTGGAACGCTGTCGTCTCCCCTCTTGGAGGTGGGCGCTAATGGCCGCGACACAGTATTCCTTACTAATGCGGTTATTAACGAACACATACTTTTTGTAAATTGTTTTTTGTTCCAATAAATATATTTGTATAAAAAATATATTTTGTATATTTACCAAGGTTAATTATGTAAAGGATTTGAAACATCAATCAATCAACGTATGGTCTGTTGAAACGCCTATAGATTCCTATTAGATAGCATAGATTTAGTATGGCAATAGCAAACTGTGACGTCACTAGTAATTGAAACTCAGTGATCTTACTACTTATTGATTATAGTCCTACAAAAACTTTTATTTAACAATTTTTTGTATCTTAAATGTTCTTCAGAAAAAATGTGTTTTGGAAATATTGGTCATCATCATCAGCCTATAATGTTCCCACTGTTGGGATACAGGCCTCCAATCTGTGAGAGGGAGTGGGCCGTAATCTACCACGCGGGCCCAGTGCGGGTGCAATTAAGTCTACGAGCATTAGCCGTGGATGGAAGTTTTTCTGGTAAAAGTGTATGTCAATAAAAATATGTATTATGTATTTGGTCGTCAGGTGATAGTCCTCGTATTTTCACTGAGTGATAATGTCATCACTATAACAATAAAATTCATCAAACGTAACAATTGGTAATTATTTAATAATTAAATCCACCTGACTCACTGTAAACTAATTACCAACAATTAGTATATTACATAAGATAGTTATTATAATTCGATATTCCTAGATACACATCTAAATTCATTAATTCAGTTACAACTTTACAACTACTTACTTAAAATCAACAATGAACGTACCACCAAAATCGGGACACCCTGTAACACGGTACTCACGGACATGCGTGCTATATCTATGCGCACCTAGGTAGCTGCTTTATTAATTTATCTGTAGCGGAGAACTAACCATAGCCTTCGGCCCTCCACCCGCTACCCCAGCCTCACTGTTTAAACATTTCCAAATGAGTATGCAGAAGATTTTGCCTAATACATGACCATGCGTGGTGGAACGTACCCGTCCCTACCTACCCTGCCCTCTAAATTACTTCAGCTTTAATTAAAAGCAAAGCATTCTGGTCTTGACAAGTATTCCGACCTACGCCTACTATTATACTATAGTACGATAACTAGATATTTTTGAGTGTAATAAAACTTTGTTTTGGAATAGGTACTCGGCTATTAGTTTAAAGGACGGTGGTAAGGCATGTCTTTTTTTTTTGATCGGGAGTTTGTGTTTTAGTTTTCTTAGAAAACAATAAGAAATATTGTTTATTAATAAATAAACGAGGCCTAGACAACGGCGTGACGACTGAGACGCGTTTATGCGTGATTGACCGGAGATAACTACAAATGGGAAGGAATTGAAGGTTATGAATAGGAGATTTTGGGCAGCAGTGAGACGATAAATATTTAAAAAATAGATCAATTTACTACCAAATATAAACTTTTATCTATAAAACGGACTGGAACGGACTTTAATTAGCGTCACCCCAACTTCTGGTTGGCGTGCTGTGCTGAGGCTAGACTTATTATTGAATTGTGTACGTAAATGATAATGTTGTCCAAAATTCGATGCAGATCAAGAAAACGTTTTTTTTTGTAGATTAATTATGTCTAAGTTAAGTAGTGATTAATACTAACGTTTATTATTTACGACAGGTCCCAGGAAACCCTCAATCAAATACGTATATATTTAGGCATAGTTTTCCGTAAGTTACTAGATCCGCCTTACATGATAAGGAGGGGAAATACGCCATTGTTTTAATAACTTTTGTTGACTTTTTCAATTTCACTAGTTAGTTTGTTATTAAATTGGGGAGTTCGTGCCGTTTTTAGTTAGGCTGGTAACTTGGTAGTTATACAATCAGTTTACAAAGTTAGCAAATTACAATTTTCATGGTACCTATGATGATATTTTAGATTCTTGGCGTTAGGAACTATCTACAAAGGTTTTTGTATTTTATTTTGATCGTTGGTTTGTGTAGTTTGTTAGATGAATAAATATGGTGGAATAGATTTAAGAAAAAGGTGGCTTAATTTATTTTCAGGCCTATAAGTTACGGTGCTGGTATGTATAATAAGCGAAATTTAAGTTTCAGGATCGAATGAGACAACTATAAAGTTCTGCTGTAACTAAAATTAAAACTTTTTAAAAAATATAGTTGGGAACTGCTGGGATACGGCGAGATGTAAATGCAAAAAAAAAACAAATAACAAAAATAAAAAAATACGGTTTATTCCAGACCAATGATCCATAGTTTTTGTTAACATAGCTATAGATTTATCTTTATAATATGCTTCCTATCAGAAACACAGATTCCACAAAGAATAAACAACAAAATCAACTTCAATATTAAATCCGTAAAACTTTCATTGGAAAAGGAAAGAAAACAAAGATTTAATGATCATGAAATAAATCTATTATTGTTTCAAACCGAGTTTTCCTCTGATTATAATTTTATAGACTTCGTTGACGCCTGTAACTTTTCAAACCTTCAGAATACTAGGAAAGTATAAATATTTTGTCCAAAAATTTTGTTTTTTAATGATGTATATAGTATTTGTAGAATATAATGATAGCATTAAATCTTTTTACTACTTATTCTATAGTTGCTATCCAGCCGTCCAAAATACTTAATAGTAATAGTTTTCTATTAAAACACGAACACACTTTTGCCATGACCATTATCCATCCAAAGCATTTCTTAATTTTTAAACTTATTTCCATGGTCACATAATATTGTGACGTCATACGAAATACAACATAGGTATATGAACGCCATCTATTGGTTAGTGGTAGGAAACTGAGCAAAATAAGTGAAACTTGAAGTGGCTTTGAAAGTTAACTGTGAAAATTTAATTTTCAGCAATAAGTACTATTGAAACTGATGTGGTAAATATATACTTCTTTTTTTTTAGCGTGGTGAAATCATCAAATGAGGCCTCCTTACCAGGGCAGAGCTAAAATGAACTAAAATCCACGGTGTCCTTCAATAGCCCTTTACGTTCCAGGGTCACAGTAATTGGGTAAGTCCCGCGACCCAGGCAGGCTTTGGCCCTCTAACGGGGGGGCGGGTCATTTTGTTGACGGTAAATATAATTATACTTACAATATTTAAAAGAGGTGAAGTTTGTAAGTTTGTTTGTAACTAGCTGTTGCCAGCGGTAAGACTCGCTACAACTCGAAAATTATCCCACGGGAACATAATATCGGTATAGAAACTATCCCATGTATTAATCCAGGTTATAAACTATCTGTGTACCGAATTTCATCCAAATCCGTTCAGTAGTTT
This sequence comes from Agrotis exclamationis, assembly GCA_950005045.1. NCBI lineage: Eukaryota > Metazoa > Arthropoda > Insecta > Lepidoptera > Noctuidae > Agrotis > Agrotis exclamationis. The sequence continues at coordinate 23,002,722 of OX465416.1, read as the reverse complement.
TTGCGTGAAAGAGTAACAAACATATGGATGTTTGTTTGGATGGATGGCCATCAAAACAAACATGCACGTTTATAATATTAAGATAGTAGGATATTAGTAGGAAGTAGGATAAATAATCTCCGAAATCGGTGACCTGTTTCTGAAAATTACTTTCATCGGTACAAACCTACATTATTCTTGAGTGTCATCATAGGCTGTATTTTATTTTAAAATTTCACCTATCTATTTCATAGTTAGACAAACAAGTTTAGGAAGACCAACAGCCAGTTAGAACCTTTAATATCTCAACCCAAAACAGCCGGATCCGGAAAACTATCTGTAGGCCATACAAATATTTGTACCGTGAGGGGATCAAACCCGCGCAACGCAGCGTAACAGTCTCACATAGTCAACTTCTCATAGTAGGCTATTTTACAGAAAAAAATTGTCTAAAAAATAGATTTTTTTTCCTAGCCTGCTCTGTCCCACTCCTGGGCAAAGGCCTCCCTCCACTCTTTCCATCTTTCACGACACTGTGCTTCCTCCTTCCAGTTCGGGCAGAATCTGTCTAGTCCCGCCGTCTCCTGCATGGTCTGCCGCGAGCTCGCCTCTCTGTCTCAGGGCACCAGTATGACGTCTCAAGGCAAAAATAGATTAAGTATCAAAAAATATTTTACCCGCATTTTTTTTAATTGTTACGTAAACCAAAATTGACGAAGATACAACGCTTCTGAAAATCACAAAACGTCACTCGGTCGGTATAATTTTACAGGCGTTATGACGTCACAAGCCCCACACTCCGGAATTTCGAGGCGTTTTATCTTTATCAATATTGATTGATTTAAAAAGAGAAAAAAATACGTGTGTATTATTTTTAATACTTTAACTAAACAGACGCCTTGTCATGATTTTCCACTTATTATGACGTAAAGTAAACTGGAACTTTGACATTAATTTCAAGGAAAAAATTAGTTCCTTCTTCGTACACCAGAGGCGCTGTTCCATTTTTCCATACAAGAAACGCTGTAAAATACTGGAAAGACTCTGTAAAGTAAAATACTGAAAACTCGTGATAAGGGTTCTGATTTTCAATTTATTTATGCAGTAAACTAGCGTATTAAATGAGGATTGAATAATTAAAAAAAAACACTGAGGGCAGATCTGAAGCTATTTCTGGTTGGAACTGCAACCTCATGTATTAATAAGAGGATTGAATAAAATCCCGGTCTGAGCCCTTATCACGAGTTTTCACACTAGTTTACTTTACAGCGTCTTTCCAGTATTTACAGCGTTTTTTTGTATGGAAAAATGGAACAACGTCTCTGGTGTGCGAAGAAGGAACTATTTTTTTCCTTGAAATTTGTCAATTGACAATGTCTAAGTTCCAGTTTACTTTACAGCAGAATAACTGAAAACTCATGATAAGGCCTCTCGCTAGTAATAAGCTGAAGACGTCGATAGCAAGACTGATTAACAAAGAGAGGGTATTTCAACATGTTTTCTATACCAACAAGAATGCTATTGACATCCCTATCTTCCTAGTAATAGGACTTCCCTGCGTTTCAAAGAAAATGCATTGAAAAAAATGCGGCCACGGTAATAACTAGTTTATAAGCCGCGTTTAGAGTTGATTTTGCCATAGAGCTTACACAAAAGCTTGTTTGATAAAAAGCTTTGTCAATAAGCTATTTTCCATCCTTGCTTATTATGAAACTAATAAGAGAAGCTTATTGGAACAGCTTAGATTTAAGCTCCAGACAATTTCGTATAAGAAATATTTGTTAATATTCTTACTTTTGAACTAAATTTTCTGTTTATTATTATAACTACTAAGTAGATTTTATATGAAAAAGACCAATTATTGTAAATACTTAAAGTATACAAACGTGTATGTATCGGGATGTGGCATTCGGCTTGTCCCAAAGGCCGAGATGCCGCAAATAAATAGGGTCGGAAGAGTAATGAGAGAGTAAAAATAATCAAAATAGCCACTACAAGTTTAGTAATTCCCTTTATTTTAAGCTCTAATGGTAGAACCCTATGAACAATGAGATAAAACAATTAAATAACATGAAATGCTCCTGAGGACCTGTAGAGGTAACTATTAAAAATCTAGTAAGTACTTACGAACCTTTATCAGGGTAGATAATATTCCAATTAATAATATATTTTTACAACAGTTATAGGAAGCACATGTAAGATAACTGAATTTACTTTATAAATTAAATATGCAGCAAAGAAAATATCAGCACAGGAGCTGCTGCAAGGCGTCGTAAAATTGTAATAATCAAAAAAGGATTGAAAGTGACGCAATGACAGATTGAAAATTCGAAATGAGAATATTTAAATTTAAAAACAATGTATAGATCTTAAAGTGAAGAGGTTGAGACAGCAGAAGAGGTTGAATACCTCTCAGTTACAGGGATGTGTCCATTTATTCCGATCTCGGAAGAAACCTTTAAGCTATTGCATAGCTTCTATCGCAGGCTCTGAGCGCGGCGGGCGCGAAAATCCTAACGAAAAAACCTGACCACATTTGACAGCACGTCGTTTCAGTTAGGGAGACTTCGGCAATCATAAAGGTACGGACAGACGTGCTCATAAAGGTACGAAGAGGGATTTACTTTTTCTTACTGATTCTAAATGGCCAGCCACAAAAGGAGTTTTCACGATGAAACCTACTTATAAAATTCTCCTACAGCAAAGAAGTTCTTTATTACAGTAGTGCACCACAAACATTTTAAATAAATTATATTCTCGTTAAATATACGCGGTAAGCGATTTAAAAAAAAAAAAAAAAATGTTATGCAATAGCTTCACCGCGGCAGTCTCCGAGTGCCACATGTATTTTTATCTTGAGTTTATTATGTGGCACTGACAGTACTACTTGCTCGTTCAATTCTAATAAGTGCTAACTAGTTAGTATTTTAGATTTGTTTAAGACTTTGGATATTATCATTATTTGATGTGTAAAAATATTTTTTAGGATAGATTAGTTTGTTTGAGGTTTTCGACGCTTTGTAATAGTTTATTATTGTATAATTATATGTTTATTATTTCAGTATATAATATTTTAGATAGGTATTGTTGCTAAAATACATATATTAAACATAGACGACAATTATTAATACCTAGTTTCTCTAATTGATAAGGTAATTGAAAGTTATTGTTTTTTTTTTCAAATAATTCAAGTCTCCTATAAACAACTCTCAGCTAACACAACTTCAAAGTATTGAGATTCAAAGTACACAACTTACAGAATACAAGGACGAAATTATCCAAGAAAGTACACAAATACTTAGTGGAGTCGCGACCGAGTTCACGCGAAAATGAATGAAACCGAAAGTCAACGGCCCCACCGATTTGTTCGGAACAACAGACTTAATAACTCGCTCCATTCATACCGACCTTCGTCTTGAGATGGAATTAGTCGATTATGTGTGAATGGCGCAACTCTATTTGTCTATATTTCTTTTTATGATGGTGTGGTTCGTCACTACTTGTGCTATGGAAGACGAATTTTTGGTTGTTTTCGATTTTTGAGATTTAAATAGTGTAATATAGGTGTGATTATTAAATTATGTATTGTGTAAAATGTGTCTTGTTGGAAAATACAAGTCCGATTTTCGGTAGATATTTTAGCAGTCGGAAGAATGAAAAAAAGATTTTTTTTCATTAAAATAACTTGTCTTTATTACTATAGCTTGTGAATTTTATTTATCTAGAATAAATAAATCTTAGTGTTCTGTCAGTTTTCCTCCAAAAGAAATAGAATTTGCTACAAACTTATAAAATTACAGTTTATAACCACCTGTAATTATCTTGCAGACCTAAACTTACCAACTTACCTTAATAAGATTAATGTCTTTTTAAATATTATATTGAATGAATTTGAGGAGGCTTTTAGCCTGCTGGGGCTTTCTATTTCGTACAAGGAATATAAAATGGGACGAAACGAGAATGAAACAATTGAAATTACATTTTGGGACAAAAGGAGGCCGAATCAGGAATATTTGAAATGTCGGCCGTAACTTTAGTCCGAAACGAGAATATAATATAATGAATGTATATTGTGTATGCTAACAAAAAAATAACTAATATAACCAAACATCAATCAGAAAATACATTTTATCTTCACACCAAGTGTCAGTTTATCAAAACAAATGACCGGACATTTCGCTATCTTCCCCTAACCCTATGATTATGCAAGTTTACGGTTGCAGTTCAAACGGGGTAGAACACAGAATCGATCGATTCCCAGCTGACCCCTTATGCGTTGGGCTATCGTGTCTGTTTTGAGAATCAATAAAATGTGAATTGAGAAAGGGAGGTCTCTGCACTGGCTGTGGGACGTTAAAAGAAATAGTAAAAAGAGTTATTAATAATAAAATTATCTAAAATTTACGAAACGATAGCAATTTAACTTTTGACATTGTAGTACTTCAGTGTATTTTACTTCTATTAATAAAATTACTAATTAAATTATTAATAAAAAAGCCGGACATGTAGAAAAAAAAAGTCTTCGGAAATGCCAAGTTATTAAAAAAAAAACTGTAATGAAATTCTTTTGCGTTGTAATGAAAATGTAAAACCATTAAAGTGTTGATGACCATTGTTATGTTTATTGTCATGGGACTGATATCATTAGCTATTTAAATACGAATGGATGACGTATCGTGCAATATAATATAAGTACCTTTTAAAAATTGTAGTGATCACTGAACTAAAAAAGTTGGCATCACTGAATTAAGAATTCAGAAGAAGTCATTCATTAGCAGTTGACTTTGAAACCATTTTCTGATTTCAAAGAAACACAAAAAACAGTCAAGTATCTTCTTACTGAAAGCGAAACTAAATCTAGGTTTCTAGGTGAGATGTTCACCAGAAGGTACCTATTGAAGGTATATTCCGTTGCTAGGGTTACCACACAGTTGCCACTAATGAGAAAATACAAGCATGTGTGGACAGCATTCGACGCGTGGACTAGAAATTGTATAAAATGTGGCTGAGCACATTTCCATCGTCAAGGGAATTTGCACAAGGAGGAACAAGGAAGACGCGGGGGCACCCCTTTCTCTGGGGGGACAGGGCCGGCCGTCCGCCCTACATACGTACCTACGAGGGTTGCCTGTTTACAGCGAACCGGGCACGCACGCCGCTCTCTGTTCTACAGAATCAGGGCTGCGAGCCGGACACCCAGGGCTGCCACAAAACACGTTCAATTTCTTCATCGATTTTATTTTTAAAAACAAAAACTTTTCTTTCTTCTTTTCGGCCAGTTATTCCTTAGACAGTCCATTGAATGGACTTGTACTGATGTAAGAATAACTCTGACAGTATTTTATTTCTGTTCTTTGTACTGTTTGAAAAGTACTCGTACGTTACAACTTTAAAGATGAACTACTTGATAAGTACGTAATCAGTTATAGTATACATAGATGCTGAAAGTTTCAAGGCCAGTCCGCTAAACTTAGAGTAAGGTAATGAGTTTGACTTTCCTAAAGCTGTAAACAGGCAACGGCAAACATTTGTTAATAATTTAAATACATCTCTAAAATATGCTTAGTACTGCGGTTAAGTGAATACATACGTTTTCTATTAATAATGTGAATTATGAAACAAAAAATCATTTACGCAGTTGAACCGATAACTTTAAACTAAAAATATTCAAGATTTCCTTGAATTCAGCAAACTAAACAACCTAACATTCCAAACAGCAGAAATCACGAAAAACTTTAAAATCTATTATATTTTTTTTAAATATTCAAATAGTCTTGAATAGTTCGAATTAACCCTAGCGGACTAGTCGCCGTACTAGATGACGCAGGGTGGCCGAAGGGGCCGTGGGGGTGCGGCGAGCGATTCGGGGGTCTTGCGGGGGGCGGGCGGGGGTCGCACCCCCCTCGCCCCGCGACCCCCGCTGGCCAGGACGCGGACGGTAACACGAGTGCGCCTATGCGAGGCATGTATCTTGGACGAGCAGATATAACAGAGAAGTAGCCCCCAGTACCAAGCTTCTAATCGAACGCTCCGAGGTATGCTCTACTTTAGATTTGAAAATTGAAAATGTTTTAAAGTTTTCTGTTTTCTGGATAGGTTGACTAATGATGTTACAACATTTTGGCGGGAAGTATGCTGTCAATTACGGGCCAGTAATTAAGAAACCCTATGAATTCAGAACATTTTTGAGACCATCTGGAGCAAGTATTAAATTTAAACCTGTCTTTTATTTATTTATTGTTTCTGACCAACCAACGATTGTATATACTGATACATTTTAACAAGAATTCTTATGTCTATGGTTAGTATTACAATTTCTTATAGGTTAGTATCGCATGCCCCATAGAATAATAAGTGTTACGAGTTATACATAATTAATGATAGGTATGTTTATAGCTGATTTAGTGTATTTTCTGAATATGAGAACTGCTTTCCGTCTTATTTTTGGGAAGTCCATCTTTCTTGGAACATCGAATGTCTTTGAAGTGATTGAAATCAATTGCCCGACAGCCGTGCTGCATCTTAAAAAGAAGCACGATTAATGGGGGAGAGGATGTAAAAATATAAATATAGAGTCTGACACACGAAACATGAGCCTGGAAAATAGCGGCAAATTCAAAAAATCTACATCTAAAATCTCTATATATCATCTAAAATACATTTAGATGATATATAGAGATTTTAGATGTAGATTTTAGATACTTGAATTTACATCATGGATTACTAAGTAATCAATTAATAAGTAAGCAGTTAAACCAGCAAGTGGCTACAAACCCAAAACTTGTTGTTCTTTGCCTCTTTGAGGTTGAAGTTGCAGTTTTCACGACTGCTAATTTGGTAATCGAAAGTTTGGAAGGGCTTTATTTGGACCAATAATTTGTCAGCTAGTGATCGAGTATAACGACGTCTTTCTTTCGATTAAGGTGCACGAGTAATCAGCGCGGGACACAATTATTATAGTTCACAAGTGTGTGCGCAGGCACAAGACCTCTGTTTCTTTACTCTCATGGTCTGATGGGATGGGAATCCGACAAGACCTGAGCGAGACCAGACGCAGAACCAACGGCTTAACGTGCTTTCCGAGCAATTGTAATAGAATTCAACCCAGGACCCCATACTTAGCACCAGGCGCGTTTGCGACCAATGGGCCAACGGGGCAGTTACGGTGATACGGTTATTGGTGAGAGAGGGAAGAACACAGAAAGGAATTTCCCAACACCCAATTGTTTGCCTTGTATGTTCTTAGTCGTTATCTCCTTATTGAGGCATTTCTTAAAAACTTTCGTATATGCATTATAAAACTTTAAGTAGTTTTATAATGCATATACGGAAGCATAGCATGATCTAGCCGACCAAAATTAAAGCGAGTCCAAAATCAATAAAACCAATTAAATATCTAAGTAGAGCATCTTTCGTACCAGTCGTAGCTATTTTACATGTGCGTAGCCTATAGCTGCCGTCCTATCGGTAGGTACTGGCAGTCTCAATAGCATCGCAGCGACTCAGAATTCGGAATACGGAATATATTCCGTGTGGTCCGTGTTCCGTTTTGACCCGGTTTTCTCCAAACGTGTTCGATTTTTGTTTGAAAGCACTTTTTCTTTTTTTTTCCGCCAAACGCAGGTGATTAAAACGGACGGGTTGTCATTTGGGTGGTTTCATTTTCACTTGTAAAATGTTCCTCTCTGATTTTTGGCTGGTTCGCTTTATAGGTCGCGTATTACGATTGATTTTGAAAAGTTTTTGTAGTTAAGGACCATTTTAATGTAGTTTTGCAAAAATCGTTTAGTTACTCTAATTGGATTTCCATGTCCATCTCTTGGTAGTTTCGTGGAAGTAATTTTCAAGAATTAAGTTTTTCAAATATCTTAAATCAGTCACCACTACGGCTAGTAGGTAATCAATTTACATCTTTTACATCTTAAAAAATAAAACCTGTAAATTAACACTTCCTTTATAAACGAAACTTGAACTTATAAAACCCATTTAGTATAAAAGAAAAAGCAAATTTTCTCGCTCACTTATAAAAGCTCACTTTCCACGAAACATAAATACAAAGAACAAAAATCAGTTGGAAAAGCAGACAATTTTAGAATCACGTAGGACAATATAAAGGGGTAGTACTGACGGACCGGATACGTCCCTCGAGAATTGAACGCTCCTCCGTTGATTTTTTATAAATATTAATACGGTCATCTCTGTCTACCCCTTTTTTGTTTGATCAATAAATGCTCGCATAATTACCTTTTCTATAAATGTTTTTAAGGACCCCGTAAACGATCAAATAGTTTGTCTTTTACGTTTACGTTTGTAAAATAAGATGATAGTATTGGCGATTGAAAAAGAGTGTTCATAGAGTTTCTTCAGTTTCTTGCCCGTTCTTCTCCATAGAGATCTACGCTTTGGAATATTATGTCTTGTGACTGGGACTTTAGCACCATAACTACTTTTATACTGTTTTGTTTTTTTTCTTTTGAAAATTTATAAGTGCCTGTAACTGGCCTACTTGAAATATTTTTTTTTGATTTTTGAGTATGGACTATGGAGCTTGGTTTGACGCTTTTGTCAAAAATGTACGTCATCATCATCATCATCATCTCAGCCATAGGACGTCCACTGCTGAACAAAGGCCTCCCCTTTAGATCTCCACATATACCGGTTGGAAGCGACCTGCATCCAGCATCTTCCGGCGACCTTTACAAGGTCGTCTGTCCACCTCGTTGGTGGACGTCCTACGCTGCGCTTGCTAGTCCGCGGTCTCCACTCTAGCACTTTTCGACCCCATCGGCCATCTGCTCTGCGAGCAATATGGCCTGCCCATTACCACTTCAGCTTGCTAATCCGGTGGGCTATATCGGAAAAAATAAAATTTACGTGTTTGATGTAAATCTTGTTAGATACCTATCGTGTTTGATAAAGAAGTTTGAACGTGCATCAAGATGTTTGTCAAACAAATTATTATCGAGCGGAAAATGCGTTACTCGACAAATTTTATGCCTTTTTTAGATGAAAACGCGTGAAGATTGACCAACATGTTTGATCATTTACAGGGCACTATAAACCCTTCATGCTTGAATTCACTAAGATTGAAACCTATATCTTAATGGTGAGGTTTTCTTAATGGTGATCAATATTTTTTTCATTTGGGATTTTTTTATTCAATTCCGATTGTAGTGATAGTAGATAAATAGCTACTATTAAAAAAGTTTGTAAGGATAATTATATTTCCGGAAATTACATAAAAAAAATCAGATCTATTCTTTTTACAAGTATATTTTATCGAGGTATTTATTGTGAGAGTTTTAGGTAAAGGGACGTACTATGTTTTTTTTTATGAATATTGCACTTTTAACTGTCGAAAAAACGTTCCTTTTACTTCACATCCTCAAAAAGTAACACTCCTTTTTTGGACAGTTGCGTCTAAAGTTGCGAAGTTCGCAAAAGGCAAGTGATACTTCTGGCTTTGCAGGCATCCCTAGGCTACGATGACCGGTTTCTAGAGTTTTATCTACATTCTGATTTATTTTCATGAATTATTTTTAATCTTTTTTTTATTTCAAATTTAAAATAACGATTAAACATTGCTCATGTTTGAAATATTCTTCACTAGCTTTTGCCAGCAGCGTCGCCCACTCAACCCCCCCACCTCCCTTATTGCCAAGGGACCAAAGCAACTTTCAACTGGTGTAAGTATTTTTGAAATCGGTCCAGTAGTTTTCGAGTTTATTCATTACAAACATACATACTGGAGAGCAGTGGTGGCCCAATGGTATCGGCCTCGACTTACGAGTAGTAGATCGTGGGTTCGAACCCCGTCAGGCGCATTACTTTGTGTAATTTATTTCAACACCACTGCTCTCAAAACGGTGAAGGAAAACATTGTGAGGAAACCGACATGTCCTAGAACCAAAAATTCGAAGACATGTGACATCTACCAATCCGCACTGGGCCCGCGTGGTAGATTACAGCCCACTCCCTCTCACAGAGAGGAGGCCTGTGTCCCAGCAGTGGGAATATTTATAGACTGATGATGATGATGATGAAACATACATACACACACAAAAATACAAATCTTTCTTCTATACAATATTAGTGTACATATATGATCATAATTACTTCTCTATAGCAGGGACGACTACGTCATAAGGAGGTGTTGAAAGATACATTAAACTTGTGGCTGAACTAACTTTTTCCCGCGGCTTCTTCGTGTGTTGTACTCTGTTTATTACAATGATTACCTATGCTTTCAGGATGATCGGATAAGTGGTTAAGGTTCCCAAACAAACACAACTGAAAATTAAACTTACTGTCACATAAACAAATACGCCAATAGGTGCGTCCCCACAGAGCGCGCAGCCTCGCGAGGCATTTTCCGTGCGAAGCAGCTCGGTTGATGTGGACGTGTCTCGGGCGAGGCAAAAGACAGCGCTGCCGCGGTCGAGCGACCGAGGTATTCCAGGAAGGGCACCCGCCGTAATGGCACTTGAGCGAATGGCTCCTAAGCTATGAGCGAGCGCCCGAGCCATCCAGTGTCGGCTTTTGTTTTGCTCGCGTATATTGTTTCGGGGCTCGGTCGAAAAACAAACCTCGCGAGGCTCCGCGCTCTGTGTGGACACACCTTTTAAGCACACTTACTTTCACGTTTTTATAATATTAAGTAAGGATTTAAAAATGGAAGTATCTCGAGTTTACGAGTACACTGGTATCAGGAACAATGTCCAACCTACAAGCATTCTCAGAGGAAATAACCTTCTTCTGCGCCGTGTGAAGAAGTAAGTATTTGCTCATTTTTTTAGCTGGTAATATTATCAATCTACTTACAAATCCTACTAGAAGGTGGCTCAACGCCACATGGCGCCCGAACAGGGACAGGCTACCGGAGTGGACAAAACTAGTAGCGCTGATGCGGTATGTGCTCGACTTGGAGCTGACGTAATTGTTGTATAACACTTAAGAAAACACAACTGAGGTTATAAATATTTACTTTAAATCTCGTACTCGTACGATAAAATAACACCGCAGAACGTACAGCCGGAGCCGTAGTAAAAATTGTAATGCCAAAAAATAACTGAAGATGAATGAATGGCAGAATGAAAATTCGAAATATGAATTTTTTAAAATTATTAAATCAATAAATAGATCTTAAAGTAAAGAGGTTGAGGGAACAGAAGAGGTTGAATATAGTAGTATAATAGGCTCGGTCAGTTTGCTGACAGTTTCTAGAGACGCGTGTGGAACGGAACACCACAAGCCGTTGACTCAGGTCTACCGTATCGTACCACTAAGGGCCCCCCTAAGCTCTAGAGGGCCTGTCGGGGTCGCGGGACTTATCTCATTACCGTGACCCCGGAACATAAAGGGCTATTGAAGGACACTGTGGATTTTAGTCAGTACGAGTCTGACAGTCCCTCCCGCTGTGCCCTGGGTGGGAGGACTCATTCGATGATTTTACCACGTAAAAAAACAAAAAGTCGGTAAATGATATAGATTAATTCAACACCTAAAACTACGGCCGAGGCTACGGGTTTCATTCATAAATAGCAGTACCTACCTCAGGTCCTTGATCGGACGTCGAGCTACCAATTACTCACCACTTCCGGTAACTACTTGGTAGTTAACGTAAAGCTAAAGTAGAGCTTCACATGTCAATAACTTTTAGATAATTCCTTAAAAAAAACATGCCATGATTTTGTGCCGACTGAAACTAAGACATACTGTCCAGTCAGCAAGGTGGTACTGTCCAGTGGGGTTGAAAATGCACCCCCATCGTTCTACTGCATTGCATTCAATGAACTTGCACCATCCCCTCTTTTCAACCCCCTTGAAGGGGAGGGAGGAGTGAAGGTCAGGTTCTCGTAAAGTTTCACTTTCATCGCATTCATGCATTTTGTAGGAACATGAGTACGAGTGCACTGCACTTTTGTTCACAACGTGAAAAAAGTTACAGACTTACAGCGATTTATATCTCGCTCAGGAAACGAGATGGCGCTAGACGACTGGCATAGCTCTGTTTCTTTCCCACAGCCTACCTACTCACGAGAAGAGAGTAATTTCAGTGTGGGAAAGAGACGTCATGGTAGGCCAGCAGCGCTCATAGCATGACCAATTGTATCTATGCTCTGCCAAGAACAGACAAAGTTATTTCTATACAATTAGATTTTTGTTTTGGACAAGTTCGGCATGATCCGTAGACGACGAATTAAGAAAAAGCAGAACCAAAGAAAAAATTGGAAGAGCCGGTAGGGGAACAGTGTATAAGACGGGGACGTTAATAATCGTGAAGTATAATGGGGACATACAGTCTTTAGGCATACTTAACACAACACTAACGTAGAGTAAGCGCCATCAGAAGGTCATTTCATTTGCAAGTGGCTAGACGCAAATGGCGTCCTGTTGGCGCTTGTGCTACGTTCGTTTTGTGTTAAGTTTGCCTTAGGTGTGTGATTTCCCATCATACCTCGTGTCCCCGTCTTATACACTGTTCCCCTACCTCTTTTTAATGAACCATTCCAAAATGTGGAATGATTACTATCGGGCACTACTGGGCACATAGAAATCTTTCTACATCCAGTCATTTCGTCTATTCTTCCGTCGACAAAACCGATCCCTACGGTGTCATGCTACGAGCGCTGGGAGTTACTCTACTTACTACTCTTACTTTCAGCATAGTATGACATCCTACAGCTGGGCAAGTGTCTCTTCCCATGACTTTCCACTATTACTCATCTCGTAATCTTCTTCGAGGTCTGCCGCGACGCCTTTTTGTGACGCGACGCGACGTGTTAGAGCTATGTTTTTATTTTTCGCCCACAGTTCATTGGGGCATCCAGCAGACGTGGCCAGCCCAGTCCCACTTCAGCTTAGCAGACATTTTAGTAACGACAGTGATCTGGGTGCTCCGAAGAACGCAGTATTATTTCTTCTCATTTCCCTCAGCTCCGTTTATACTGGTTTTTATTAGGATGTCGTTACTACCAGCGTAACTAGACCTGTAATTGGTTACGTACTTTTCCTATTTTTACATTACAGTTTTAGTGTTTCACTTTAGGTGATGCGTGAATTTTAAATAGATCTTTTTTCTAAAATCGGGTAATTTCTCCTAAACACACAATTTAGGAATAACAGATTTAGTGTAGCTATGCCAACTTGTGAAATTACTATAATAAAATTTTCCAAGTTTTTCAGAGCGATTATTGTAACTAAATAGTAACGAAACACCCAATGAAAGTGGGAATTTTCAAGAAATAAAGAAATCATGCTTTGTGACGGCCATATAATGACAATTGGAAAATGAATTTTGCGTGTTTAGGAACTCAACTGTTTTAACGTAGCCTTTGTTGTTGTTTGTTTAATATAGTTAATGTATAATTTGTTATCTAGATTTATAAATCTACAAAAATAAAGACAGAAGAAGATTGTCCATTATTTTTCAATACTTAGTTACTCATTCTGACGACCTATAGACTAGCAGTTTATTGATACTAGAAATACCTACTATCATATTGTCTTAAAGTGACAATTTGTTTACCAATTAATTTGTCTGACATGTTACAATACGAATTTTGTAACCTGCACTAAACTCAAAATGCTTTTCTCTCGTCCGTTTAAAAAAAAATGTTGAACGGAGTGACGTGACGTCATCAAGCGAGAGCGACCCGAGGGCCACTAATAAGTGGGGCAGCGTGGATATCACTACAGTCTTTTTTCGCCCCTTCTACCCTTCATAAAGGATATAAAGGGAGACCGTAAAACTTAACAAAATATTGTTTTACTGACCTATTTTCAGTTTTCATTTCCAGAATATTTTAATTAGAGGTAGAATAGTTTTTCTGGGAAAGGAAATTGTGGTACTTATTGTTTTTAGGAAAAGTAGTGTTTGTACAAATAAATAACATCTCTTAAGCATAAATTGATTGCATTTATGTATACAACTATAATATATTATGTAATATATTTATTGGTGTAGGTATTTTGTTTTCTCATTATAATAATATGCTTTTTTATGAACATAATTATAATTATTTGTGTGTACAATCTTGTCCCCTTGTGATTTATTTAGTAAATAATTTAGATAATAATTTCAGGTTGGCTGGAAGAGACCTCTTTAGAGACTTTCTTTTTTAAAGGTACCTCTTGAATGAGTATAGTTATATTGTAAATTTTGTAAGCAATAAAGAATATATAAACAAAAAACTAGAACTTGGTACTTACTCAAGAATGATGTCACTTGAAACCGATCTTTAGAGCAAACTTCAACAAAGCTCAATCTAAAATGAACCTTATTTGCATATATTAATGTTGTTTTTAGCATGATAGACTTGACTAAGCATATCCTGCAAATGACTATAACGTGTCAATTAAACGTGTGTTATTATATTGAACGAAATCTAAGATCTCTTTGTGCTTACATTTCAGTTTTAATTTAGTCATAAAGCACGTCCGGACTTTTTGAAACTAAAGTGAGTTTAATAACTTTCCCAAATAATTATTTTCGAAGCTCAAAAGTTGACTAGGTGTATATGATCGTACCTAGTAAACTATTAGTAAAGATTCTGTTAAATCATTTTCATTAGCAGTAAAGGAGTGATACTTGTCAGTCGCAAACTGAAAATAATGAGTCCTAAGAGGATCGGAACGACTACTAACTCCATATTAATTGTAACCTGAAAACTGTTCCCAGAACAAGTCCTAGTTGTACTAGCCCTTGAAACATCTCGTCATTGTTTAACGTGCTTATATTTAGATAAATAAAAAAGTTTATAAATAAATAAAAAGTTATCGGGCACATCGGAGCAGCTCGTAAAGAGTCATAACGAGCGGCCGCAATAAACAGTGTAGGTACGGGCGCCGGGCGTCGGGCGTGCGTTCCGAAAGGCAAATCTGTAAATTCAATTAAGGTTCGAGCATTTTTCGGACACAGGCGTCCGGAGCGAGCCACGCAGCCCTTCCGCCGCGGGCACTCGCCCCCGCATTGGAAAATTTTCTCTCGAAAATTGAAGATATTTCGTGCCTTCTCCCTGGGGCCGACTCGTTCCTCGACACTTATGGTCGGCGTCCTCCGGGTGTGCAGGAGGCTTTTTACATAAAGTCCACACGTATAGGTATCGATCGTGGGCGGCCGGACAGGGAGTACGCAGATGACGGCCCCCAGCGGCTCCCTAACCCCCTCGCTTCCCCCTTTCATTATGTAAGTGCGTACCTAACGCGTGCTCGCGCGGACCTGATTAGGGGGCCTCTTTTTTAACTGACCCCCTCACTTGGTGCGATTAAACTTAATTTGAGAGTGTCCTGCGAGAGGCGATTAAGTTTCACTAACAACTAAGCCTTGAAATATTGTTCGCAATTTGTTACGCTACGCCAAATGCGACAATGGACCGGCGTCCGCCTACATATATTATTGTCTTATCGTCCGATGCTGGTCGTTAAGGAGACTTTAGCTTTAAATTAGAGTTAAATAAAACACTGGTTTTGTTTCACAGCGTTATTATATGCGAATTACTTAATGCTTT
Source organism: Agrotis exclamationis (assembly GCA_950005045.1). Lineage (NCBI taxonomy): Eukaryota > Metazoa > Arthropoda > Insecta > Lepidoptera > Noctuidae > Agrotis > Agrotis exclamationis. Next base: position 22,987,234 of record OX465416.1, on the reverse strand, counting down.
AAAATCAAAATTCACTTGAGCACACCGCATCAATGGAGTGTTGAGTTTTAGGTAAATGTTTTCCTTGAGAATTTTATAATAAATCGTCCCACCCTATTGTCGTTCAATTTACCTGGTATCACGCGGTACTGATCCGCGCCATATCGTCCGAACTCCCAACAGAGCATAATTTCCACTGGACGAATCTTAAAAGAGCCCAAAACTTCTCGGAAAAGATGAAAAGGGGTATGTCTACATTAAGTATTCGAAAAGTGGAATTGTACAAGAAAAGCAAAGTCTTGTTTTAAACGACGCCGGGGTCTTATATCGAACTTTTCCAATGATCGGACAGCGAAGAATTTTTCAATATAGATGTTTGGCGCATCTTCTATCATTTATATTTTAGTATTCCGTGAGGGATATCCATGGAGCTGCCTTCGTTTAGTTTCTTTTTCTTTTAAATATTAGAAAAAGGTTTGATATTATACGATGAAGTTGTCAACTTTTGTTGTTCTTTGAAGAAAGATCACCCACATAATTAAGGGCTGATTTTTCAATAGTCAGATAACTTTTATCTGAGGAATAAAAGTAGCGGTTTGACATATTTTCTATAGTTATGCTGTCAAACCGCCATTTTTATTCCTCAGATAAAAGTTATCTGGCTATTGAAAAATCAGTCCTAAATCAATATATCATACAAAAATAAGTTAAAAATAACTAAAACGCGATTACGAAAAAAACACACACTGAAAAGTATAAAACAAGAACAATATTCATTTGACCGATATTGTGCTAGCCGTGGTCGTGTGCAACCTGCGGTTGCTTCACACAACCTTTATTGGCTAGGTGGTACACGACCACGGCTAGCACGATATCGGTTAAGCCTTTTCATTTGATGTTGACACTGTTAGAAACAGGCAAAGTAGCTAGTAAAAGCTATATAACGTATAATATATTTCAAATGTGCTCATCAAGCCCTTTAATTTGATACCCATGTCGATAATGTACGAAAACATATTTTTTTTCGGTTACGACTTTACATCCCCTAGAGGGCACCATATTGGATTTGGTGACACGCCACCTACCCTATAACCAGCGGACAACTGAGACGCTTCTAACGATGCCTCATTTGTCATGTGATGATAAGTAGTTTAGAAGTTATGAGGGAACAGACAAACATACATACATACAAACATATATACCGGTCAAAATCATAACCCCATTCTTTTGGTTTTGCCGCAGTCGGGTAAAAAGTAGTACAGATGCGGGCTTATTGCCATTGATATTTTTTTCTACCAGTCAAACTTTGTGTGATGTAAAGACAAACACTGTACGTGTGTACGCAGTTTCACTTCGTCCCCCCTCCCCATAGTCTAAAACCGTCTCCACCTGCATACGATAATAGATGACCCTTCCCATCTACGTTAGGCATGAAAGCATTACTAACAAACAAAAAAATAAACAAACAAACTCACTTTCACATTTATTATTTTTCATATTTGTTAGGTTAAAGAACAAATTCGTATCGTAATTATAGTTTTGTCTATTTAAAATAAAAAAAAATAAGCACCTTCGCAAAAAATAATTAAAAACAAAGAGGTATTCCACTAAGCACACCCAAAAGAAGCACACCCAGACGAAGCCCACCTAAAGTATTCCACTTAGCCCACCCGTAGGTGGGCTTCTAAATAAAAATTTAAAATAATTAATTTCCTATTCCACGAAGCACACCTACGAATATCGCATCGCATAGTGCGGGGACTAAGAAATAAAAATATCGATAGGAGAAAATATTTATTATTTAAAAGTCTAAGACTAGCATCTTTCAGTTTCATTATAATAATGTGACACAATATTTGTCATTTTTGTAATCTTACGATTGGAAATCGAAGAAAAAAAACCATTTTTTTTAAATATTTTTCTATTATTTTCCTTTTTTTTTTGTTGATAATAAAATCACAGATTGTTTCATAATTATGCAATAAAAACTTGGAAAAATATCAAAAACATTGTAAATATAGTTTTCCCTGGAGATCTATGTTGAAGTTTTCTTATAGCTATATGTTTAGTGAGTAATAAAAATACTCTACATTAACATAAAAAATCACAGATTGTTTCATAATTACAATAAAAACTTAGACAAATATCAAAAAAACATTGTAAATATAGTTTTCCATAGAGATCTATGTTGAAGTATTTTTTTATAGCTACATGTTTAGTGAATAATAAAAATACTGTAGAGTATTTTTAACATAAAAATCACAGATTGTTTCATAATTACAATAAAAACTTACACTTAACAATAGTCAATGAAATAAAAAAACAAAGCCACCGACTTCCGAAAGAAAAGTTATTTTATACTTTTTTGTGTTTGATTTGAAGTCGGTTCTTTTTTTTAAGTTTTTATTTTACCCTTCTTAGTTCAGATATTCAACAAGAATATTCGTATAATCGGCTGTCTTTAGAAATCTACAATGAATGTGACCAACAAAAACGGATCTATGCGGACAACTTCAAGAGATATCCATTATTGTTATATACTTAAACTTTTTCCAGAATGTAACAAATACTTTTGTGAAACCGCATCAAAATCGGTTCAGCCAAACGCGAGATAATCGCGATCAAACATACAATCAACTTTGAAAATCTACAACCCAACCCAAGTAGGCAAAAAATTCCCTATCTCAAAAACTACTGAACTGATTTTGATGAAACTTGCAGTGTACCCTAAGTTGTATTGTCCAACTTAGGCTAGTACAACAAAAATAGAATTACTTAAAACGGACTTGTAGTTCCGGAGATAAATGCGAACACAAACATAAAAACATACATACATAGACTTTTGAAATTTAGCACATTTGTTCAGACGCTCATGTAGACTAACATATAGGAAAACTGGGCAGTTCTGGTTATATTACATACATACGGGTCGAATTGATAACCTCCTTTTTTTGAAGTCGGTAAAAAGGAATTTAATAGAAAAATAGTTTTTTTTTGTTTTTTTTTTTGGAAATATAATTATGAAACAATCTGTGATTTCCAATCGTAAAATTACTAAAATGACAAATATTGTGTCACATTATTATAATGAAACTGAAAGATGCTAGTCTTTTAAATAATAAATATTTTTTCCTATCGACATTTTTATTTCTTAGTCCCCGCACTATGCGATGCGATATTCGTAGGTGTGCTTCGTGGAATAGAAAATTAATTATTTTAAATTTTTATTTAGAAGCCCACCTACGGGTGGGCTAAGTGGAATACTTTAGGTGGGCTTCGTCTGGGTGTGCTTCTTTTGGGTGTGCTTAGTGGAATACCTCAAAACAAAACCACCGACTTCCGAAAGACAGTTATTTTACACTTTTTGACGTGGTTTTTGAAGGCGTAGGCGGTTAGTTCTTTCTTTTAAGTTTTTTTTTCACAAAAACCAAAAAGAAAAATCAGTCGCATTGAGATAACCTCCTTTCTTTTTTTGAAGTCGGTTAAAAGTGTGCCGTTTCAAATATAATTATCAACGAAAATTAGGTACCTACCTAGGCATAATAATAATGTTTATTCACACATTTGACGAAACGTCTTTTTTCGTTCTGAATCGCGAAAAATTTATTTATTTATTTATTTATTTATTTAATACATTTAGTACAGCTAAAAATGCCATTAATACCTACTAAATTAAATTTAACGATCCTTTCATTCTGTCTCCTCACAGAATCGCACAAAATGATGGATACAATATCTTAAATCACGTATCGGCTTTAAAAGTAACGTCCTCCATCTGAAATAAATGACTGTATTTTTGTGTACAGTACCTATCTTAACTATCATAATAACATTGATAAAAATTAAATAAGTATGTTCAGACGCCCTCAGGTCAACCTACCCTAATCTGTCAAATTTTACCAATCGAACATTAACATTCCTGTATTGCAATAAGGCTGAAAATCTATTAAAGAAATAATACAGATTGAGGTAGGTAGGTTGATGTGCTGGGTACTGTACAATAAAAAATCAGCAGTAAACAAATTCTACCCTAAAGTCTACTCCATTCCTTTCGTTGCGTCGTTCATCGACAAGGCTCGGTGCCTGTATACTATAAAAGTATAGTTGGTGTTCGTGGATTTGGACAGATTAAACATCTTCCAATCGGCATTACTGTTGCGTACCCTCCGATTAGCCTTCAGGCACAAATTCTGACAACCCATAAAGGATAGGAGTGAACATTCTCAAAACGAAAAATATTAAATTTTAGTACCTAAATATTAAATATGTTAAAAACAATCGTCAAAAAACCGATATTTAAAATTAAAGAAGTTCTTGAGTGTATGTAGGTACAAGAATAATACAGGGTGTAAGAGACATCGACGCACAAACGGATACCATGGGTCCAGGACATGATTCTGAACCCCCCGTGTTGGAATTTTTCGTCGGATTTTTCCAAATTTTTTAAATTAAAAAAAATCGAGTTTTTTTTACTTTAGACTGTTCATAATCGTTATTCTTACCTAACCCAATAAGATTTTTAATAAAAAAGTAATTAATGCACTACTTTCACTAAAAGTAGCAGTGTAAGTAAACCTAGAAATGGTATCTTCTTAGATGTTCATAATGAAAGGTCATCGTATACCTAAATTCTGTGTCCAGTAGGTACCACAGTACCTGTAGTACTTTAAGCGCGGCTCACTATTAAAAAAAAAAACAAATATAAAAAAATAGGAAAAAACCGACGAAAAATTCCAACACGGGGCGGTCCAGAATCATGTCCTGGACCCATGGTATCCGTCTGTGCGTCGATGTCTCTTACACCCTGTATAGACTAAGTTGATCATACGTACAAAGTGTAAAACATCCATAACATAGCAAAATTAGCATTTTTGTTGTCACTATTGTGCCTCCTCTCTGTGAGAGGAAGTGGGTTGTAATCCACCGCGGGACCAATGTGGGTTGGTAGATGTGACATGTCTTCTAGTTTTTGGTGGTAGGAAAAATCACAAGACGTCACTCGGTTGGTACTTATATTTTACAGGCATTATGACGTCACAAGCTCCATTACCGAATTTCGAAACGTTTTATCTTTGTCAATATTTTTTTGATTTAAGAAAACAAAGAATACGTATTTATTATATTTCAATACACTAACTGACGGACTAAACAGATTTCCAATTTAAAACATTTCGAAATTCGGTAGTGTAGCTTGTGACTAGGACTTCCAAATATTCGAATTTGGTATTCGAATATTCAATTTTGAAAAACGCAAATATCTGAATTATTCGAATAAATCTATTTTTTTAAATGTTTGTAAGAAATTTTGTCACGACGAGAACGACGCTAGAATACTATGCAACGTTGTATTTAAGTCGGTAAATTAATAAGAAAGTTTTTATTACATTTATAATCGTCTAACTCGTCAAAATTTACTGAACAGCTACAATAATACAATAAATTAAGAGTGAAATTAACATTGTATTACTCACTGGTGAGATTATTAGACTTGCAAATAAAATACATACATTGTTTATTTTCTAAAACTGTAACAAAACAAAAGTTTGTGTAAAATTTAAATTTTAAATCGACCTTTTGCGTCATTTGGTAGTCGTAAATTGTCACATGAATCAAAAGAGAGTACTATATCACAGCAGGCTCAATCTGTCATTAGGAAGTTGAACGAAATGAATTATTATTGTGTTTTTTTTCTGGTATTTTTAAGGAAGCTTAAGGCGTTGACTTCGTCCGCTCGTGAAACATGGATTGGCATATTAGACTCGTCCTCAAACCATTCTGGTGTTCCTACTTTTGCTCCAGACTTTACTAGTCTGGAGCAAAACACCTGCCTGCGCAAGCGCCTGCGGGCTTTTTTCAGAGTAGGCGTGCACTACGCAACGTCTCATGTCCAAATGGATGGCGAGCAACAAATATGACCAAATCTACCACTGTAACTGGAACTGTTTATGAGGGTTTGAAAACGGACGGTGCACGGTCTCTGCCGACTATTGGTGCCTTGCAGCCTTGAAGCGAACTGGAGTCGGTGGCGAAAGGTTTCCTACCTATGTAACGAGGGTGCAGCGCCACCCTTCTTATGCGACTCACTCGACTAGTGTATGTCGCACCGTATCCTTCGAGCATTGGAGCAGTGATTTGCACTTGTTTGTCCTTTTTGAGAGCACCGGTGTCGCTCGAAACGTCAAGGAGACGTGCTTCCTTTCGAGCTAGTCATCGGGTACAGACCGCATCTCCTTGAACGTCGATCGAGGCCAGTAATATAGCTCAACCTTCTCCCGCCATTCCACCACCACGACCGGTAGAGGAGCATCAGTCGCTCATCTCGTACAGCTTAAGGCGTCCGTCTGTGTTATTTTTGAGGAAGAATCTAATCAAAACGTCCCGTAAGCTTCATTACGTTCTTCTCTTCGTTCTGTCGGTTTTTTTTTTGTACGCAAAAAGCAACGACGTTTATAATTTCGATTAATATTCGAATATAACCCAAGTCAGTATTCGAATAATAAAATTGGCCGAATATTCGTAGTACATATTCGAATCGGAAACCCTACTTGTGACGTAAAATATACCAACCTAGTGACGTCTTGTGATTTTTGGAAGCGTTGTATCGTCGTCAATTTTGATTAATTCAAAAGAAAAAAAAGGTCTAAAAGTTTTTGATCGTATCTTTCGGACAATTTTTTGAATAAAATGGCCTATTTTCATTCTTACGACCCTGTACGCGGCTGATAAAAGCACAGCTGTATAAGTGTGTCTTGCAGCGAAACGCGAATGGATCTGAATAAGTCTGACATAGGTAAGTAGTACCCAAGTTGGCATTCACTTAAAAAAAAAAGTAATTGCTTTCATTATTGAATCGCTACTTTATGAACTAGGTACACCATTAAAGCTGATGACATCGTGGAATACACGTGCGACAAAGATCAAGCACCTACCTACACGCCGAGAGTTCAGCGAATCGCGGCGCAACGTCAATTTCAAGTCGTTCTACGTGTACGTACCAACATTTTAGCTGCACGTCGTCATTGAGGAGAACTTTTGGCCGCAGGACGTGGTGTTCCGTCGCTTCCGTGGACAAGTGCCACTGGAGTGCACTATAAAATAGTGATGGTGAAGTGTTTACTAACATAACAAAGTTTCTGTATACTAACACGAACTATACAACATTATTTTTAGTATATGCGAAACCTGAATATAGTTTGTTCAGAATCAGTAACTGATTCGATTCCAATAATTTTTACACCATGTTATAATTTTTTTTCAAAAATATTTTAGTGATATTTTATTACCAGTTAATTACAATACAATCACCATACGGTTAGGTCCTTACTTATTGCCAAACTAATAACACGAGTGTATAACACAGGAGACGCGGTTTACGCGGGTGTACTGCGAAATGAGCATGTTTTTGAATGGACAACCGGGTAATATACAAGCTTATAACTTTGTGATTTTTTATGACACGGTTTTAAAATTTTGAACATAGATTCTTTACACAAAAATACTTGACAGGTGTATCGGGTTTCGCATAAACAAGAAATAATGTTGTATATTAGAATTAGAATACCTACTAATCCTATCCTACTAAATGGTATAAAAGTGAAAGTTTGTTTGGATGGATTTTTGTTACTCTTTTAAACAAAATCTACTGAACGGATTTGGTACACAGATAGTTTATAGCCTGAATTAATACATAGGATAGTTTTTACCCCGATTTTATGTTCCCACGGTACAATTTTCGAGTAAAAGCGGATGAAAACTCTGGCAAGTGGCAACAACTAGTAATAATATTATAATTTTGCTAGTCTATGAGGTAGGTACATAGTCACATACGTATCAATAGGACCAAGTAGGTAGCCTGAAATAAAGAGGATACTTACTATTTTATTATTATTATTAATAAAAACTAAAACAGGAGGCTATAAGAGGAGGCTTGGCTAAATCATTACAGCCGCACAGGTCAATCTTCCGGGTTAAGCCGCGCTTGCCGAGGTTGGTCTGTGGATGGGTGACCATCTGTCATAGCGAGTTTCCTCCGTGCCTCGGAAAGCACGTAAAACCGTTGGTCCCGGCTGTCATTTGTAGATCTTTGACAGTCAGAAGTCAGAAACTCAAAAAGTCTGACAACCAGTCTTACCATGGGGTATCGTATTCCCCAGTTACTGGGTTGTGGAGGTCCGATAGGCAGTCGCTCCATGTAAGTGAAATGCTGATATTCAGCTGCATCTGATTCGACTGGAAGCCGACCCCAATATAGTTGGGAAAAGGCTAGGCAGTTGATGATGTCATTATTATAAACTAAACGTTTCATCATCATCATCATCAGCCGGAAAACGTCCACTGCTGAACATAGGCCTCCCCCTTAGACCGCCACGCCGAACGACAATTCGCCACTTGCATCCATCGGTTGCCCGCGACCCTCACGATGTCGTCGGTCCACCTAGTGGGAGGCCTACCTACGCTGCGTCTTCCGGTCCGTGGTCGCCACTCGAGAACTTTTCTTCCCCATCGGTTGTCAGTTCTACGAGCGATGTGGCCTGCCCATTGCCACTTCAACTTGCAAATTTTACGTTACGTTTTTTTAACTAAACGTTTACTTAACAAATACTACAATTGGTATCAAAAACGAAAAGTAAAATTTCTGAAAAAAATAAACAGTATTTTTTAATGAAGCGCCATCTGTGAAACATTTGAAGAATTAAAGCCTCAGTGTCGTTTGTCAAACATGCGAGCGTTTTGCAGATTTGTTAGATAGTGTTGGCTATATCCCAGAGATGGCGCTTATACATTATTTACGAAACACTGGCCTCATTTTGCTTTAAAAATATTGTTTGACATGATTGTAAAAGTGTTTTTTTTTACAAGCAATTTGCAAAATAAATATCATTTACCATTTACAATAATTTTTTTTTTTTTTTATGGGACAAACCCACCACACTATTCCCAAACCACTGCAACTCCTGAGAGCCAGAATCAACAGTGGCAACCACCAGAAAAGCGCCAAGACAATGAAGCTCGACGTGTCCCGGAGAATGAATTTACCTGTCTTGGATCCTGCACGAAATTAATCAGAAAAGAATAGTGGAGGAGTAGGAAAAATATGTTTCCACTTCCCTCCATGCAAGCAGGAGACAGAACAAAGCAAGGCCAATAGGCACAAAGGGACATTACAACTGGGAGAAGCCCAGTTGCCTTGCACCACGGGTAAAAATGACTACTAATATTAATGGGTCCTAAATTGTGAGCTGCTATATTTGATTCCAATAATAGGTATGGCAAAAACGCTTAAACGCACGGAAGTTTGTTCGAGTTTCCACAAGGTCCGTATAATAAATGACTCCAGATGTAGTCTGAACAGTATCCAACATAATATTGCGTTCGTTCTGCCAAAGAATACACTCCCAAAGAATATGATGTGCTGATTGTTCATATTCACAGTCAGGTGACGAACATTGACAAAAAGGCGAGGGAACAAGCTTAAAGGAAAACAATTTACTTTTAAAGTTACCATGTCCCGTGAGAAATTGGGCAACACAGTGATCCACCTCCAACCACGTCCTAGCCAGCCGCTCACGAACGGATGGGAAGAACTGGTGGAGGTGCCGCCCCTTGGGAGAATTATCCCACCTATTTTGCCATTCGGATAAAAGTTCCTCCCAGACGTCGCTCTGGGGTTTAAATAATCTAGATATCTTATCACGGTCACGTTGCGGCAGGAAATCAGCGTCAGTGGTCTCCCGTGCGGAAAAATACATTGCAGCACGTCGCTGCACTTCAAGATCTACTGGAAGAACACCAGCAAGTACCGGTAAAGCTTCAGTACTGACGGTCCTATACGCTTTACTTAAGAATAACAAAGCCAAGCGCTGGCTTTGAAGCAATTTACGCCGTGCCGCCCCTATGGTGGCCCTATCGGCCCAAACAGGTGCTCCGTAGCACAAACAACCCAAGTAAGTAGCCCCATAAATAGTTTTTAAGGTTAAAAATGACAAACCCCAAGTAGACTTAGATATTCTCGTTAGGGCATAAAAGTTATTTTTAGCTTTATCACCAACTGTTTTTATATGTTCTATGAAAGTGAAATTCCTCTCTAAGACTAAACCAAGATAGCACACGGATTGCTTTCTCTTCACGGGAACATTATTGAATTTAATACTAGGCCACGATTTAAGTTCACCTTTTAAAATAAGCTGATATGTTTTTTGTGGTGCAAACGTCAGACGGTTTCGATCGCCCCACTGAGATATTAATCGTAGGCAAGTGTCAGCCAGATTCTCGAGGCCAGCACGAGTGCTTGACTGAATGAGCAGAAGGCCATCGTCCGCATAACCAGTTAAAGAACAACCGCTTGGAAGTGGAATCGCGAGGAAATCATCGAAGCCTATATTCCATAAATGAGGACCGATAACCGAACCTTGAGGACAGCCCATGGTAAGAGGTTTCGATACGGAATGATGTCCGAGTTTAAGTTTCGCGGAACCATTAGAAAAGTACGAACAAAGAAGATTAAATATATTATTATAGCAACCACGAGCTTTTATCTTAAGTAGTAGCATTGGCCACCATGCGTTATCAAAAGCCCCAGAAATATCTAGAAAGATTCCAACTACGTACTTGTGCTCGGAGGTATTAACTATTTTTCTAACAGAAAGTGCCGCGTCAACGGTTGATTTGCCGATAGTAAAACCGAATTGGTTTTTATGGAATTTGGGCCCGTCCGGTAACAATCGTGGGACGATAAGACGCTCCAGGAGCTTTCCCAAAGATGGTAATAATGTTATGGGCCGGTAAGACTTAGGGTCATCTGGTGGCTTGTCGCCGCTTTTAGGTATTATTCGTATAAAGCCATGTCTCCATATACGAGGAAAAACACCTTCAGCAATACACCGATTGTAAACAGTTAATATCGCGTCACCCGCTGTTTTACACGCTTCCTTTATCATACGATTAGATATTTTATCTTCACCTGATGATTTGTTAAGGGGCAGTCTCCTAACAACATTAATGAATTCGTCAGTGGATGGAAGGTCTGACGCTGGTGATTTAGGCGGAACTGTAGCCCATGCTCTAATCTGTTGGTGGTAGTCATCATCAATAACAGGTGAATCATCAGGGATAAGACTATTTAATAAAACTTCCGTTGTTTCTTCAATACCGGTGGTGTGTTTATTATTTACTTTAATATTCTGAACATACGCGAGGTCGACCGATCGATTAGCTTTAAATTCATGATATAAAGGAGACCACGGACCTTCTTTTTCTAATTTATCCACTACTTTACGCAACAAATTAGCCTTAGATTTTTCAACCGAAGCTCTGTAACGGGACCTGGCAACTCTAAATGTATTTAAAGCAGAGGTTAGTGAGTCTCCGGTGACTTGACGTTTTTTAAGCTTATTTAGATGTTTACGCGCTCGACGATAGATTTTACGCTGTTCGGTTAGGTAGTCACACCACCAATCACATCTGCGTACACTGGTCATAGGTCCGCGACCAATGGCAATGTCAGCACAGTAAGTGAAGGTGTCTGACATAATTTCAGCACTTTCTTCAGCTGACAGCCCATCACGAGTGAAATCCTTGGCATGACACGCAAAAAGCGATCTAAAGAATTCCCAATTAGCACCCTTAGTTTTATACCTAAAGTTACCAATTACATGTGAAGAACCATGAGTAGAATCCGGAACAAATTCGTACACGATCAAGCGATGATCACTGCAAGACGCGTCCGGTAGGACACGCCACCTATCCAAGCGTACGTCTGCACTAGAAAGTGTGACGTCAATACAAGATTCGCCCATTTGGCTGCAAAAAGTAGGTGGTGCATCGGGGGTGTTATGAATAGTAAGGTTCATTTCAGCAATGAAGTCTTCAACAGCGCAACGCCGTACGTAATCCGTGGACCGGACTTTGCCATACCACAGGGACGAAGACGCATTAACATCTGCGCCTACGATAACTTTGCAGCCCGCGAGTGACCGCAAGACGTGACGGAGGTTATGTATGTGAGGACCAACAGGGTCTGAATATTGAAAATAGCAGCTGACAACGTAAACTTTAAAAGTAGCGGATGAGACTTCCGCAACTGCACAGTGAGGCGTCATGAGATTACGTAAAGACGTTACTGTAAAGTTAGAAGAACGCGACACGTAAATTCCGGCTCGTGGCTTACTATCCAACTGAACTACCTTGTGACGTAAGCGCGTGTTTTGGTATTGTTCTTGAACCAGTATAATGTCTAATTTGTAATCGATAATTAATTTGTCCAATTCAGAAGTCGCCACCCTATCATTGTGAAGGTTTAATTGTCCTATTATTAAACTATCCATTTTATTAGTAATTAGTGTTGCGTATTAATTGTTCGAGCCTGACTTTATAGGTGGTACACTGTTGAGACCCGCACCGATGGTCAAACGGTTTTTTAAAACGTTTACACGCCACACATACCGGTGTAAAATTTAAATTATCCTTATGCGGGCATTCTTTTGTTTCATGTGCTTCAGAACAGTTAGCACAGGTAGGCGATTTATTTACGCAGTATTTTTTTACGTGACCGAACTGTTGGCAATGTAAACAACGAACTACATCAATATCATCAAAAAATCGGCAAGTCGCGAAGTCAATAAAAAGCTTCTCTTTGGTACTAATTAAATGCTTTCGAATGGCGTTGTCGATTTCGATGCCTACCCACTTCCGACCATTGTCTAATACACGTCTACGTATAATTTTTGTCGACTTAATAAATTCTTCTTCACTAATTACCAATTCGTCTTTGATATTTTGACGGTACAACGCGTGCAAAAAAGGTTTGTCGTCCATTGAGGATGGGACGTCTTTAATTAATAAACGTGGCCTGCGGCCTTTCGGTTTTTCAAGTCTTAACCCGGCGGTCTTAATAGCATCAACCGATTCAAGTTTACTTATTTGACTGTCATTAGCGACACGTAATACAACGCCAGATTTCGCGATTTTTTTCATGCCTACAATTTGAAATCCGTCGTCACTTGGCTTAATCGCTTTTTTAAGCGCTTCTTTAGTGGCTGAGGAAGTTGCGAATTCAGCTGACCTTTCGTTGGAGGGGTATGCTATTACACACGGCAGCGGTGGTCTCGACTCCATCACTGGAGCGACCTTCGGCAGACGAAGTTTCAGAGAATCTGAATAAGAAAGTTTATTGGAATTTGTTTTTACAAGGCTGACATTATTATTTAAATTAACTTTGTCCAATTCGCGCTCGATATTGGCTAACTTCGTTTCATTAGAAGATGACCGTATGGCTAACAAAGAAACAATGGACGTAATCCGCTGTGTCATGTCCATAATCGCGGATTTATTGGCTACATTAATACGAGAACCCTGATCATTCACAAGGTCGTTTATTTTTGACAGGTATGCAGACGCCTGAGTAACTAAATCGCAATAGTCTTCGTTTGAATTACTGACATTATTTATTGATAACGGCGATTTCTCAACAGAATCGGTCAAATGTTGCCGTTTTGCATTATTATCCTCCGGCGTTAGATAAGAAGGAGACATTTCGGTAAACAAGCGTTTAGAGTAAGCGGAGGTCGGTGACCTGGGAGGTTTAGTTACGCATCGCGAAGTGTTTTTTCCGCCCCCGTCCGGTGGATCATCATTACTGGACAACATTTTTAAATCAAAACTACAAAAAGATTTAAATAAGATCGTAAAAACAAGACGAAACAACAAAATATTTATTATTCCTTCCGAGGTACCCCCACAACCAAAAAATAAAAATTACTTACCGAGCGCTGTTAACTAATTTAAAACTATATTTACCAATGAAATACGCGTAACAACACTTAAAAAAAACTTACAATACCACCACTATAAGCACAAAGGCACACAGCTAGGACAATTCACGAGCCGGTAATTGATAACGAGACACGAGAAACGTAATTATCAACGGCACGATTCAAATCACACCTACACAGCGCAGTTGCACAGAGGGAAGTGAATTTACAATAATTAGCATAAAACCCGTGTAAGTTAACCTTTGATAGCGTTGACTAGAATGTTGGCCTGTTGGGTCCTTCACATGAAGTGACAGATTGACCCCATTTTGCAACATACACAAATCAGTTTAATCAGTGTATTTTTTTAAAGGAGTTTGAAGGTTTTGGCCTTATCCTCGGTCGCCCGACATAATTTTTTTTTTTTCAGAACCGCGGTGCACATCCAAAGTTAGGTATACAAGGACGTGTTAAAAAATCAACTGCAGGAATTTCGTGAAACTCGAACTCAAAAACAATTTTTTTTTCGAGCATTTTTTTTTTAATTTTCTTTTTCAAGTTTTTTTTTTTGATGTTAATGATTTTGATTGCTCTTTGAGGTCGCCCGTGTGTAGCGTTCACAGCTGATTCCAACTTCGCCATCCCATTTTGCAGACTGGACAGTGGACTGGCAATTTATCGAAATATGTACTTACAAATAACTTATTTTATTGGCCATATTAATAGGCCAATAGAATTTTTTTTGGAATGTACCTACTTGGTTTTTGATACCAAGTACGCACACGAAATTCCTGCAGTTGATTTTTTAACACCCTATAAGTATTATATTTAGATAGAAGACTTTTTTTTTTATCATGGTAAAATCATCAAATGAGTCCTCCCACCCCGGGCAGGGCGGGAGGGACTGTCAGACTTGTACTGACTAAAATCCACGGTGTCCTTCAATAGCCCTTTATGTTCCGGGGTCACGGTAATGCGATTAGTCCCGCGACCCCGGCAGGCTTTGGCCCTCTAGAGAGGGCCAAAGCCTGCCGGGGTCCCGTCATTATGCTGACGCTCTTTGAGGCGCGCGTGGAACACAACGCGCCGTCGACCCGGGCATGGTCCATGGTTGGGCTGCTTTACTCGCCGCCCGCATGCCCGCGCCTACGGTGGCCGGAGATCGTCTTGCGACGTCCGTCGCCGTGGGCGTCCCCCACTGCGGGTGGGGCGGAGGGAGGACACTGTCCTCTCTCTCACGCGGCCCGCCTCCTCCTTCGCGAGCATGACTGCTTCGCAGAAGGATGCGACCGCTTCCCACTCCGTCTCGCCCCGCAGCATGGCCGCGACCAATGCCGGGCGATCTTCGCAGTGGTGACACCCAGGCGTTTCCTCCTTTCTCCTTAGACACAGGTACCTCCCGAAACTTCCGTGTCCGGTGAGGACCTGCGTCATGCGGTAGGTCAGGCCGCCGTGACTCCTATCCAGCCACTCCTCAAAGAGGGGTCTTACCGCCGCGATTATACGACTATAGCGGGCAAAATGTCCTAAAGCGTCAGATTTCGGAGTTATTCGCCGAAATATAAGTCGAAAACCGAACCTTGGACAGACAACTTTTTTGTTTTTTTTCTCCCTGCAAGTAGATTCGATTCGATGTTGGACTGATTATAAAATAATGCTGGGTTATTAAGGTTTATAATTAAAGGATTAATGTAATTAACAGTCATCCAACCACATCGACCACTGTTAGCGATGCTAAATCGTAAAATCGATCAGTATGACTGTTGTTTCTTAACCACGAACCTCTCTAGCAAAAATAGACTCAAACATTAACAGCATAAAGGATCTTATCCTGAATTTCAAATCAATTAGTCGAGCTTATCAATGCTGATAGAACTTTAGTTAGACGGAAAGGCACTTTACGAACAATGTCGCATGTGGGTCCGAACTTGGAACTACAGACGGCAAGTTAGCTTGTTTGTAGTTTCATCTGTCGTCTTGTTTTAGAGACGTCTTCATATAGTTTGTGAATTGCCACATACTCGTACTCTGGGTGCAGTGCTTCGAAGATTTTGATAGTACATATTAAGATAAGTTGATAGAATGTAAGTTTGATTCATCAGGCATTGCATCTCAACATGCTCTAACTTATGCTAGTAACTAACTAGGATTTCGCTAGCAGCACAAAGGAAGTTATCCGGGCTCGCGACTTCAACTGCCGGTAGGTATTATGTAAGATAGTTGTATTTTGTAAGACAGAGAAGTTGACCCGGTCGACAAAGCCTGGAAGAGCTACTGGTCCATGAAGTCGCTAATGAAGGGTGACCTACCTTTATCCCTGAAGCGCAAACTCATCGACATGTGCATTCTTCCTATTCGTACCTACGGTGCTCAAACCTGGTCCCTGACCGAGTCGCAAAAGTCCAAGCTCAAGGTTTGCCAAAGAGCGATCGAGCGGAGCGTATTGGGTATATATTAAGCTCAACGATCGAATTCGAAATACCACAATACGCTCCAAAACTGGAATTGCTGATGTGGGCAATAAGACTGCCAGGCTGAAGTGGGATTGGGCGGGTCATGTGTATAGAATGCATACGGACCGGTGGGCCAGAGTCGCTACGCAGTGGGTGCCGGATGGGCGTCGTTGCCGAGGGAGGCCTAGAAAACGCTGGCGTGACGATCTGGATTCATGACGGATTGGCCGGAGAATACCGCACTAAGGGAAGAGTGGAAGGTTACGGGGGAGACCTTTGCCCAGCAGTGGGACAATATAGGTAAAAAAAAAGTTGTAATATAGAAGACGTTGCTCAAATAGTCGCTAAGCTGTTGTAGAATTGAGCTGGCAACGTCTGCTGGATATTGAATGAGCTGTGGGCCAAAATATCCGCTATGTGGACTGTGGGGCCCTGATAGACGGTATCGTGTCAGAATTATAGACGATGGCGGGATGAGCTGACCGTTAGTCAAAACTATAAGCTAGCCTAGCCTGTGGCTTAAATTAGCTTTGGATTGGAAAATTTGGAAGTTCGGCCAAACAAACAAAGGCCTCTCTTTGTTCAGCAGTGGGATGTCAAAGAGTGACATCAACAGCAACGTCTTTGATAAACCTAATCAAGTAAGGCGATTTTCACGCAACTTACCACCTTCCGCTCGTCTGAGAGGCTTTTAAGATTCATCGGACTTCATACAGGCCAATGCTAGGTGCATATGCATAATGTAATGAAATTAAATAAATTTATGCAAGTAGGTTATGCCAACACTTATACACGTCTTTCTACAAACTGGCGCTTTGTTCGAGCGCCACTCTGGCCCGAGTAGCAGTCGTCTTGAGTATCAATAGTTGGAGAGGTATTGGCGAAATGAGGCTATAGTTCTCTTTTTAAAGTTAGCTAGCTAGGCTTTTCTCCTATGGGCTATCAAGGGCTGCATATTATTTTTCTTCGGTTTGACTCTCTTGGCCGGTGTTTAGTCGGTACCTGACTGACTGTATATGATTACTTCCCAGAATTTGATCCTTATTAGCAACACTATCGAACGGTGTAAGTAATAATACAGGCTGGGATTTTTTGTTTCCAAAATCAGCAGGTTCGATTTCTGGCCAGGATTATTGATTTTTCTAAAATCCAATGATGCAGTTTTAGTTTTCGTCAAAATCGGCCTCGAGACTCCTTTCAACGTTTTTCGACATTCCTCATAGTTTCGAAGATAGCAGTTGAAAAATTCATGCTGTATTGGTCAGGTTATACAAGGACCATGCGGGATAGTGTCTGAATTTGTCATAAGAAAGAATCGCACAGATTTGAGTGGACCTATCCAGTTAGTGCAAGCATTTGTCAGTTAACGCGGCACAGACGGTGTCCCTTGAAAAGCTTCTAAAATGCAAAGAATAATTGGATCCAAGTCTATCTACAGAGTAAAAGCATCTCCGTTCATTTCAAAGACAAAGTGGAGCTTGGGATCGGGTGCGTTGCTTGTCGAGCTCAGATGATTTGTCAAATAAGCCGGGAATGAAGAAAGATCCCTTTTCAAGCATTCTCTTGCAGTTAATGGAAGTCGAGTTTTGTTTATTACACTCAGGTTTTTTTTATAGTTTTATCTATAATATAATTTAGTCGGTGATGGATAAAACCAAGTAGCTTCATGTAATGACGAAGCGTGATGCAAATGTTGTCTTTAGAGAGATTTTTACTATCAACACAGTTGGTATTTTTTGTTTGAATTATTATTAGCCCTTTTTAAACCTTTTACTTACGACGGAATGACGCAAAGTGAAGCCACAACACTGCCCCCACTCGCTGTGCAAAAAGTTGTGCGTTCTATATAACTTCGATAAAAGACAGAAATAAATCTGGCTTGTTAGGGACCAACAATTTTTTCAACCATACCCGTAGATAAAGATTACATTTAAAAAGAAAATTATAGTGCTAATTTCTAATTATAGCCCACTACAGACATTCCGTTCATTTCGGTTTTCGTCACACTACGAGCTTGAAGTTGTGAAGCAAGGGTCGGGTCGGTGACATTCCATTTTTGAAAGTTTACACTAGATGGCGCTGTTGGCACACGAGGAACATAACCCATTTACTTATTTCAAATAGCCCTAATACAGGCACTTCTGTATACAAAAATAAAATAACAAACTACAAAATTATGGTGTTACGGACATAATAACTGTGAAAGTACCTACCTACTTTAGCCAGCATTGCCCAAACCAAATGTGTACCATTCTTCTCTAGGATTGGTCGAATTAGATTTTTATACAGAATATTCAATTATTTGGTAAACTGAGAAGGATAAAAAAAACCGGCCAAGTGCGAGTTGGACTCGCCCATGAAGGGTTCCGTAGCAGCAAGCATAGATTAGAGATATAATTATATTGAGATTAGTAAGTAATATACACAAAAAATAAAAATAACTTTGTTTTTCATAGTATTTGTATGAATGGCAAAGTTATATTTGCGGTTTTTGAAAATGTACTATATCTCAAAAACTGCTAACTGTATCTCATCCAAACCAATTTTCGTTGGTAGTTTTGGTTGAGGTCTACATTATATATTTTTTTTAGTTTTATTATTCTCTTATTTTAGAAGTTACGGGGGGGGGGACACACTTTTTACCACTTTGGAAGTGTCTCTCGCGCAAACTGTTCAGTTTAGAAAAAAATGATGTTAGTGACCTCAATATCATTTTTAAAGACCTATTCATAGATACCCCACACGTATGGGTTTGGTGAAAAAAGTTTTTTTGAGTTTCAATTCTAAGTATGGGGGGCACCCCCAAAATTTGTTTTGTTTTGATTTTTGTGTGAAAATCCTAATGCGGTTCACATAATACATCTTTCTACCAAGTTTCAACAGGATAGCTCTTATACTTTCGACAAAAAGTGGCTGTGACATACACGGACAGACAGACAGACAGACAGACATGACGAATCTATAAGGGTTCCGTTTTTGCCATTTGGCTACGGAACCCTAAAAATCGTCAAAACAGGAAACAACATTTTCTAGTGGAATTTATTTGATAGAGGAATAATCAGAGGGAACAATCCGTATTTTAAGCAGGATCGTTTTCTAATTTCAATCGTTCTGATTGAAAAATGTCAGTAAACTTCAACGAAACTTAAAATTAAATGTCCAGTTTCTGATTTATATACAGGGTGATTTTTTCAACAGGGCGTGGATGGCTGTATCCGAAACTATGAGGAATATCAAAAAAAGTTGAAAAGAGTCTCGAGGCAAACTTTGACGAAAACTAAAACTGCATCATTGGATTATAGAAAAATCAGTATACATACTGGCCAGGAATCGAACCCGCTCATTTTGGAAAAAAATAACATTCTGTATTATTACACCCACCATTCGATAGTGTTGCTTATAAGGATCAAATTCTGGGAAGTAATCATAATATACAGCAAACTTAAGGAATACGTATAATTTAAAAAAAACTGATAAATTTTCAAAGCAATGACTGTTTTCGAAACATAAGTTAACCGTTTCTTCGTTGAAATAATGCTATTTTTTGTTCAACTCAATTAATGTTGATTACAGTGGGATTGTTGAGACGTCAAATCCAGTGAAACATTTAAAACAATGAAATTTTTAGAAGTAAAGTAACATAGAAAAATAGCTATTTTATAAAAATCAGCTATTTCCTTAAGTTTGCCGTATATAATTATTTCCCAGAATTTGATCTTTATTACTCGTAGCAACAATAACGAATGGTGTAATAATACAGGGTGTGATTTTTTTCTGAAATCAGCGGGTTGGGGTGCTAAGACCAGTTTTTCGGGCCGCTGCACACTGGGATGCGGGCAAAAACTCTTCTTTAGGCACTGTTGTGCCTAAGGGGTCTCTTTGCCCGTATGCGAATAGCCTGTCGGGTGGACGCTCCAACGCGTGTCCCTCTGAATAGCAGAGGGCACAGCAGCGGAGCGGGCTTGCGGACGGTGAGTAATGGGTAAGCTCGCCGTCCGACCAAGGACCAAGCCCGGGTCGGTGGCGCGTCGTGTTTCACGCGTCACCGACGGGGCCAAGTGCCTGCTGGGGTCGCGGATTTTTCTTAATCCAGGATACCGTGGGGCGTGGCCCCGGAACGTGAAGGGCATCCGAAGAAACACGGGTGGATTTTAGTCAGTAAGAGTCTGACAGTCTCTTCCGCCCCACCCAGGGCGGGAGGACTCATTTGATGATTGTGCCAACCAAAAAAAAAAAACAGCGGGTTCGATTCCTGGCCAAGATTATTGATTTTTCTAAAATCGAATGATGTAGTTTTCGTTTTCATCAAAATCGGCCTCGAGACTCCTTTCAACGTTTTTCGATATTCTTCATAGTTTTGGATATAGCTGAAAAATTCACTCTGTATAAAGAAATCACCGGTGTTTCAAAAGTTATTGACATAGGCTATCGCCATCCCTCAGTACCTTTAGAAGGGTAATTATTTCCGTATAAGTTTTGGATCCCCGTGCCCTTGCACCAGCCACGCATCGCGGCTTCAAATCTCCTCTTTGAGGTGTGACAGGAGAGGCGCCACGGCGGTGTCACCTTCCCTCGATGGCGATAATGGCGATAGAGATAAAATTTTAGTTTCCAGCGTGAGGGTGCTCCCACATTTATCGACGCGGAATCGGCTTAAGCCGGTCAAGAAAACCTTTATGTCAACGTAATAAGGGTGTTACTAATGCCATTCGCATCGGATCGCGTCGTCCGAGCCGATTCCGCGTCGATAAATGTGGGAGCATCCTGACTCGAACTATCAGCAATTTACTTTTGATAATTAAAGAAAAACCCCATCGATTTTCTTACTGAAAATTACAGTCAGTCTCTATGTAGACCATTTTAGCATACTAGCACGTGTTCTATGACTGTTGGAGGGTGGGGAAAAAAATATTTTAGTTTGTGCTTTATGCTTTTATATTTCTCAATAAAGTTATTCATAAATAAGTAAGAGGCGTCAACGAAATTAGATACGGAACCTGCAGAAGGACTGATCTACACTTGATAGGTTTGCGGTACCCACAGTTTTTATTTTTTACGCAGAACCGGTCTACAAAGACAGCTATTTTTATATAAAACTTTGTTATAAGAAAAATATAAGTACTAAGAGTTGCTCGTTAACGACTGATTTCAATAATAGTATTATTATGAAAGGAAAAAAGTGGCAACACTGGCGACGATCAACATCAGCTCCGTAGTCTTGTTGTTGTTAAAAGAAATTTACTGCGAATTATGTGATAAAAAGTACTCAAAAAGTGTTCAAATATCAAAGAACATCGTGTGAAGTCAAAGTGCAAAGCAAAAACTGTGAAATAGTGCTAAAAACCAAACAACTGCTATCCCAGTGTACAGTGACCTTTCCGGTGAATTAGAGGACTTTGTGCTGTAAAAACAAAAAACTAATCATACTACTAGACCCCTACTCACGGCAAAACAAAAAGAAACCAAGATTAAGTTGAAGATCCAATAAACCATAAAAATTATAACCAAAAAACCAAGGAACAGAAAAAACCAATTCAAGGCAGTGAACAGCGCCATCTTTTGGGGAGCAGAAAAAGTCGCCGCACTGATTATCGACATCACTGAACTAGCGCCGATAGCTCGACCTCGATGCGCACAGCTGCTATCCTGCCACCTAGAGGCTTTCTTAGGAACTAGCTAGTGGACAAGTTAACTAACACAGAACGCCTCGCACTAAAACAATCGACCCGCTAGACATCCCGTTACTGCCGGCTACCGCTAGAGGGCGCTAAGCTATATCAACAAGTTAAAATAACAGAACACCTCGTCCTAAAACGAGTGCGCACCACGACCCGCTAGACATTCTTTTCTTGCCGGATACCGATAGAGGGCGCTACGCTAACCTTTATCATGGATGAAATTAAAACTATGCTGTTAAATATGCAAGAAGAAATGAGGCAGCAAAAAGTGGAAATGTTAAATATGAAAGAGGATATTAAAAATAATATCAACAATAACATTAACGAGAAGTTCAAAAGTTTAGAAAACAAGAACTTATTACTGGAACAAAAACTCGAAACACAAATAAAGGTAACAGACAATCTTGAGAGATCAAATAGAAGAAAAAATCTTTTATTTTTTGGGGTTGAAGAAACCGAAAAGAGCTATCATGATTTGGAAATTAAGTTACTGGACATCATAAATAATAAACTAAACATCAATTGCGACAAAACTGCTATAGAATTCGCAAGAAGGCTTGGGAAAAAAAGCGAGAAGGTCAGACCCATCGTAGTAACACTACTCACCATGGGCTTAAAAATACAAATACAAAAGAACAAAAAAAGCTTGAAAGGAACTTTGTATTATATAAAAGAAGACTTCCCACTAGAAGTACTGAACAAGCGTAAAGAGCTCCAAATAGAACTAGAGAAGGAAAAAGCACAGGGGAAAAAAGCTTTTCTAAAATATGATAAACTTGTGATCATCGATAAAAATACCCAAGCAATCCAAAATCAAATATCCAACAAAAAAAGGATCTTACCAGAATCCCCAGAAACACCGGAGAAATACAATGAACACGAAAAACAAAACAATAAACAACCTACAAAAATAAATAAGACAAACAATATGAATAATTTCATTATAAAAAAATCTATGCTTCAACTACCTGAACAAAGCCCGTCCCACAGGCAGAACTCCAATCATACCAAAACAAATACAGAATAACAACCAACGGCCCCCTTCTATCTTCCAACTCGGCTGGTCACCGCGGAAGATTACGACCAAAACCCTCCAAAAAATACCCCAAAAACAATAAACATAAATAATAAATTAAAAATAGCAACATACAACGTCAGATCACTATCAAGCACTGAAAAATACTTCGAATTAATGCACGCTATCCGGAACATAAACATAGACATACTCGGTCTAGCAGAAATAAGAAGAGAGGGATGTAAAATAGAAGAATATAGTGACCACATACTCTGTTATGTGGGCGAAACGCCCGGACTGTATGGAGTGGGATTTCTCATCAAGAAGGAGTTTAAGGAAAATATTATAAACTTCTGCGGACTATCGGAAAGAGTTGCGGTACTTCAGCTAGCATTCGGTGATACTGACTTGTCAATTATTCAAGTGTACGCACCGACAAAAGACTCAGATGAAGAAAACATAGAAAATTTTTATCAAACGCTACAAAAAGCTCACAATCTATCGGAAAACTACAAAAACGTCATGGTAATAGGAGACTTCAATGCCAAAATAGGACAACGAAAAAACAACGAAAACCTCATCATGGGGAAATACGGCTACGGGAAACGAAATGAAAGAGGAGAAAAACTGGTACAATACGCCCTCGAATATAAACTTTCCTTCATGAATACGCACTTTAAAAAGAAGAGCAATCGAAGATGGACCTGGATATCCCCGAATGAAAAAACGAAAAACGAAGTCGACTTTATTATGTGTAATTACCCCAAAAATATAACAAACATAGAGGTCCTAAACAACGTAGAGTTCCCGTCAGATCATCGAATAGTAAGAGCAACAGTAATCATTAAAAACACCAGAAAGAGCAGGAAAAGCTTCCAAAATTCGGTGACATCGCTGAAAACGGACAAAGAAATAAAAACATACCTTTCTAACTTACAAACTATTATTATGGACTTAACTAACTTTGAAGAAGATACCATACAAGAATCCTATAACAGACTTGAAGGCTACATAAAAAATAGCTTAAAACTAGAGGCTACAAACAAGAGCAAGGATCATAGTTGCTATTTTTTCAGCGAAACAACTAAACTCTTGATCCAAAGACGCACAGAACTTATAAAAACCAAAAACAAATCACAAGACATGAAAAGAGAGTTATCATTCCTATTCAAACAAACCAGCAAATCAATAAGAAATGATTACAAAATGCACAGGCAAAAAATATTAGAAACCAGTATAACGCACTATAGAAGCGCCAAAAGAGCTTACAAACAACTAAAGACTCATACTGAATGGATCAAGAGCTTAAAAGATGGGCAAAATGAAACAAAATCAAGGACAGATATAATATCCTGCGCTACGGAATTCTACAAAGATCTATATGCTAACAAGCCACATGACACTACACCGGTCATAGTAACAAACCACTCGGAGACAACCACTAACGAAATAACTACTATAACAGAAACAGACGTCGTGGAAAGTATTAAAAAATTAAAGCGAGAGAAGAGCCCTGGACCCGATGGTATAAGGAATGAGGCGCTAATAGTAGGAGCAAAAGTACTCAGCGGACCACTGGCACGCATATTTAATATGGTTCTAAATACAGGAATAATACCAGAGCAATGGCAAAAATCAGACATAATACTGCTATATAAAAAGGGAGATCCACTCGACATCGCTAACTACCGCCCGATAAGCCTGCTCTCAAGTGTGTACAAGATATTTACTTCAATTATACACAACAAAATCAGCTCATACATAGACAGTATGCAACCAGTGGAACAAGCAGGCTTTCGTTCCGGATTTTCGACTATGGACCACATTCACACGCTAGAACAAGTATTAGAAAAATATACAGAGTACAACAAAAACCTGTATATAGGTTTCATCGACTACACAAAAGCATTTGATAGTCTCCATCATAACTCTATTTGGCAAGCTTTACACAAATGCAACATAGACCCAATTATCACCAGAACCCTAAAAAACATATATCAAAATAGTGTGAGCAGAGTCAAACTGGAATCTCGAGGTGAGGAGATCAGAATAGCCCGAGGCGTCAGGCAGGGAGACCCGATATCCCCAAAACTGTTCATAGCGGTCCTACAGTGCATATTCTCCAAACTAAATTGGACCTCCGAAGGCGTCCCAATCAACAACACACGCCTCACCCATCTAAGATTTGCTGACGATATCGTAGTCTTCGCCGAAACCCATAAGAAGCTGGAAAACATGATATCCCAACTAAATGAACAAAGCAAACACGTAGGCTTACATATGAATCTAAGCAAAACAAAAATTATGTCAAACAGCTTAAAAGGAAAGATCATGTTAGAAGGTGTAGAACTGGAATATGTTGACAAGTATATATATTTAGGAAAGCAAGTATCATTTTGTAAGACAAATAACGAAGATGAGGTCAACAGAAGAATCACATGCAGCTGGAACAAATACTGGGCGCACAAGGAAATACTGAAAGGTAACTACGACCTAGATATGAAAAAGACTGTAATGGACACTTGCATTCTGCCTTGCTTGACCTATGGTTCCCAAACTTGGACCTTTACAAACAAGATCATGAACAAAATAAATACTTGTCAGCGAGCAATGGAAAGAAGTTTGCTAAACATTAGAAAAATTCATAAAATAAGAAGTCAAGAAATAAGAAAAAAGACAAAACTCACAGATGCGCTACACAATGCACTAAAGCTGAAATGGAACTGGGCCGGACATGTAGCAAGATACACCGACCAGAGGTGGACTCTCAAGTGTACCAAATGGACCGGCCCACAAGGAAGGAGAAAAGTGGGTAGACCACATAAACGATGGGTGGATGGCATAATATCGGTAGCGGGGAAAAACTGGACCAGGATAGCGCAGGACAGAAAAAAATGGAAGAAATTGGAGGAGGCCTATACCCTATCAAGGGGTTCCTATAACAATAAAAAACTAAAAAAATAGGTAATAATAAGTGTAAAACTAACATTAGTGTGACTTACTAACATAATAAAATAAGTATTGTTCAAATCTCTTTTTTGTAAGGCTTATAGGAAATAATAAAGGCTTTTTTATTATTTATTTATTATTATTATTATTATGAAAATATAAACGAGGCGAAAGGCGAAGTAAGAATAACATTGATTGGTACTAACAAATAATCTAAATATCATATCAAAATAATAATAATAATAATGCTCACCAAAAGGTTAAGCTCACCAAAAGGTTAGAACAGGTTTTATAGAATACCTCCACTAATTGATATAATAATTATGTGAAAATGTGTATGTTTTCTGAGCAGGTTAGATACGAGTATGTATTTTTTTCAAATTTTATTCATATTTTTTATTTATTTTCTCTTTATTCATCTTTTTAAACATATAGTTTTATATTTTTAAATATTATTCAATACAAAAAACAAAAATTAAAAACATTTAAAAATATAAAAAATAGTGTTCCACCGGTGTGGGAGCGGGGTCCAAGCTACCGGTGGTTAGGGCTCCAGAGACAGGAACCTCCTCACAATACGAGCCGTATCAAGAAGTACTGCCTTCTGAATCAGGCCCTTGATCCAACCCCCTAAGGAGAGCCTCGAAAGGTGTTCGTCGAGGCTCTTTGCCATCAGGCCATTGGCAGTAACGACAATCGGCACAATGATAGCCGAGCTCACATTCCACATTTCGACAACCTCGCGCGCTAGGTCGATATATTTGATTTGTTTATCTTTCTCAGCCTTCACGAGGTTCTCGTCATGTGGGATGGTAACATCGATTATCATTGCGCGGCGCGCTGATCTGTCTATCACTACTATGTCAGGCTTATTGGCGACAATAGTCCTATCAGTAATGATAGGCAGATCCCAGTACAACGTGACATGGTCTTTCTCGAGAACTGGGTCGGGCACATACTTGTAATACGGTACCTCAGATTCCACAAGTTTGTATTTCAACGCAAGTTGCTGGTGGATGATTCTGGCTACTAGGTTGTGCCTGTGCAAGTACTCGCCGTTAGCAAGACGAGAACATCCAGAGATAATATGTCTAATGGATTCACCTGGACGATGGCATGCCCGACACACGTCAATCGTCCCATCCTTTATAATATGTCTCCGGTAGTTGTTCGTCAAGATAACTTCGTCCATAATCGCACAGACAAAACCTTCAGTTTCCCCGAAGAGGTCACCGAAACGTAGCCAGGACACGGACGCTAGAAAATCTACATCGGGCCCATGAAGGGCCCGGTAGAAGCGTCCGTGTAGCTCCTTGCTTTGCCATACCTCCCTGCGGTCTTCGGTACTGAGTATAACAGGTTTGTGCCAGTTCTCTTTAGCCATGGACAGCGGGGTGAGTCCCTTGTCCACTGTGACCACATCACGGTGCATACCCACTTCCATTTTCAAAAAATATTCTCTGAGACTGCACACCTCGCGGTTGTGGAGGGTCTTAGCATTTAAAAAGCCTCGACCCCCGCATTTCCGCGGGATGTACAGCCTCATCACCGATGATCGTGGGTGATGCATCCGGTTTGCAGTCAACAGCGTACGGACTCGTCTATCCAAGGCGTCGAGTTCAGTTTGAGTCCATTTGAGTATGCCGAAAGAGTACATTAATACCGGCATGACCCAACCGTTGAAGGCGCGTACCTTGTTTCCGCCTGAAAGAAGGCTATTTAAAACCTTTTTCAGGCGTCCAAAGAAGCGGTCCCTCAACGATTGTTTCACGTCCGATACATTAATGCCTAACGCTTCCGACATACCCAAATACTTGTAGGTCTCGGATGAGGAAAGTGATCTAAGGTGTATGGAATCTGAAAGCTGAATCCCTTCAGATTCCATAATCTCCCCTCGCTTTACATGCATGACTGCACATTTGTCCACACCAAATTCCATCCTGATGGCACTACTAAAAGTTTCAGTTACCTTCAGTAGCTCCATCAGTTGCAATTTGCTGGGGGCAAAGAGTTTCAGATCATCCATGTATAGAAGGTGAGATATGACCTGACCACCTCTCCTCAACCGATAGCCTAGACCTGAGTCCTCCAACAATGTACTTAGAGGATTCAGGGCTAAGCAGAACCAAAGTGGACTCAAACTGTCGCCCTGGAATATTCCCCGCTTGATCCATACAGGTTCATCGTTCGCCTGGATCTGTCGACACCCTGGATAGCGAAGGACCGTTCTCCATTGCCCCATACACGACTCAAGGAAGGCACGTAGAGTTGCATCTATCTTGTACAACTCCAGCACCCTCATGAGCCATGTATGTGGCACCGAGTCGTAGGCCTTCTTATAATCTATCCAGCATGTGGACAGATCCCTGCGAGATCGACGAACCTGTTGACTAATGGCCATGTCAATGAGGAGCAGCTCCTTAGTACCACGGGACCCGTTCCTACATCCATTTTGAGAGGCAGACATAATGGAGTTACTATCAACATGTGTGTTAATTTTCACTCTCAAAATGGATGTAAGAAGTTTATAGACCGTCGACAAACAAGTGATTGGTCTATAGTTCTTGGGTTCCGTGGTACTACCTGATTTATGGAGCAGGTGGGTAACACCAGTTGTTAGAAACTGTGGTAGCGACCCAGACTCTAAAGCTGACTGGAATTGAGATGCCAGACAAGTGTGTGAACTATTTAACCATTTTAGCCAAAAGTTGTGCAGTCCGTCCGGTCCCGGAGATTTCCAGTTTGGTAACGGACGGACCGCTCTTGCCACATCTGATGGCGTAATGAAAATTGGTTCCATTTCAGGAATATTTTCACACACTCGTTCGACATCACGCATCCAGTCAGCCTCAGCATGACTGACGGGCACCGACCAGATGCTGCGCCAGAATGAACTTGTGGCGCTATCATCCGGGCGGTCCGCGTCAGTCATGTTTTGTTCAGGTCGCTCCCAAGCTCTATATACCCACCTCTCATCGCTCCGGAACATGCGATTCTGCGAGTACCGATCAACCCGCCGCTTATACCGCCGAATACGGCTTGCCCATGCACAAACTTTTTGCTTCAGGAAGTCGATGCGCTCTGTGACACGGGACATGTAATCTTGAGGACAGATGCCAGTCCCCGAGAATGCCCGCCTCACAAAGCGCATCACACGTGGCCGTGTATTTCCCTCCCTGAAGCAGTATAGTTTGCCGATGAGTACCCTGGCCTCGCCGATACGACGCTCAATCCTACATTGCCAGGCTGGTACGGCTGGTTTTGGTCGATTGGTTCCGTCACTGTCCGGAAACTTGACATTAGCCAATCGACATGCCGCAACAGCCCCGCAAAACAGGATCGAATGTGTATCGGCAAGATCCTCGCTGCTCTCGAAAAGATTCTTAAGCAGCGAGTTCAAAGCACTCACCAGCGCCCTATTTTTTTTGTGCATGGGTAACCGCGGCAATCGGGGTCTAAGAGTAATAGGAGTTGAGCGGTACTCACGAAGCGCATCCTCCAGTGCGCTCCTCAATCGTTCGTTGCACTGGCTACTTACCGTGGCAACCGTATCATCCTCCTCCACAACAGGAGCAATATTTAATTGTGACGGAACCCTGTTAATTAATACGGACGCCGTTGGTGGTAGTGGAGATAAGATGGTACGATTGCTTAGTACCTCTGAGCGTAGCCTATCAAGTGCGGTGTCGTCCAACATGTGATTACGATGGATGACCCGCACCTGATCCGAAAGTCGTTGGGCCGAGATGTTTAGGGTTGGTTCAAGTACCTGGAACATAGACAGCATCCTAACACGGTACGCAGTGAGGTTAGTTCCTCCCTCTGTAGACCCGTAGTATGCGCGCATGACATTCTCATTTATGGACTGAGTCCATCTCATGCGTTGCACACAACCACCGGCAGCGGGGACCCGGCTCGGGGCCGGTTGGCCCCTAGGTCCCAAGCTCCGTGGTGGCCGGCCTCTCCCCTGCCGACGTACAGGTGTTGGCGACGTCGGCGGAGAGAAATAGTCGTCGCTCGAACTCGACACAACTGCCGCTACCGGTGACATAGGTGCTCCGGGGTCCGGCGGCGGCGAGGCGGAGCTGAGCGACGATTCCGGAGGTGGTGGGCGTGCGATTTGTCGTGCTCTGGCTCTAGTGATCATTTTCAACAACCATGTTCCATATTTTCATATCCCGTGAAATTGTCGTGACATTTGTCAACCTCTGTCATAATTTGATTTTTTTCTTATTTGTTGAATTTGCCATTTTTGTAGCGGTAATTCACGTTTACTGTATTTTATAAACGTTTCTGGTGTTGAGGTGCTTGATTTCCAGATAAAATATTATGGTTTTTATGTATATACAGGATAAATGAAAAAAAATTGGTTTGAATTTGATGTTCACTTCAGTGTTGCCAGTATTATTATATTATTTATTTTATTTTTATGAATTTGGGTAAGTAGGATTGTTATTCGGATGTGTCCCTAGTATGGTTATAGCAAAGGGTCGGGGAAACGACACTGCAGGCAGCAGCTAGTGACAATGTATTTGCTATAAATACTCACTTTGTAGTTTTCTACTCATCATCTATGAAGACGTTTATCCGCTGCTCAGCTTCTAGTGTCGTAGTGTGATGTTAGCTTTAGCCTTCTTTGAAATTGACTACCTAGCACAAAAATATTTTTTCAATTCGAAGTTCTTGAGATTAGCACGCCAAACAAACTCCTCAGCCTTATAAAATAAGTAGGTATAGAAGTATAGATGTTCGGGTCGACATTTAATCAAACTTTGTAAAACCAGTCTTTTTTACATGGATTGCATAATATCTTGCCTCTAGCCTCTACAAGCTAATTCCTGGATTCTTCTTTGTGGAACTAGTTATAAGTCAACTACCTGTTAAAATAATTATGATGTTAAGGTGTGGGTGGGGACCCACAACCCACATCCTAGCAGTCCACCGCAACGGCAACGGCACAAGCTACCTATTACATGCGGTGACGGCTGAGCGATCCTACCGGAGGCCTTATCAACTTGTCAGAGTCTGTTGCTTGTTTTACTGTATTCCGTTTGCGAGGATCGCCTGGAAGACACGGTGGAGCACACGGTGCAGGACTGCCCCGCTTAGGCAGAGCATCGCCGTGTCCTCACAGGCGACAGGCGGCGACCTCTCGCGCCCGTCATTGGTCGAGGCCATGCTGCGAGGCGAGACGGAATGGGAAGCGATCGCCTCCTTCTGCGAAGTAGTCATGCTAGCGAAGGGTAGGGCCCAGGTCGAAGGAAAGAGCCTCAAAGAGCTGTCAGCAAACTGACGAGGCCCCCCTTAGAGAGCCAATGCCTGCCGTGGTCGCAAAACTATCTCATTAGGTAACCGCGATCTTGGAACGTAAAGGGCTATTGAAGGATCACCGTGGATTTTAGTCAGTACAAGTCTGACAGTCCCCCCGTCCCACCCTGGGTGGGAGGACTCATTCGACGATCTTACAAAGAAAAAAAATTATTCCGTTTGGTGCGCTGTAGTTCCAATTCTTTCTGTGAACTCGCTCCATATTATGTAAGGTCGCATTTTTGCTTCTGGGCTACATTGAGGCCGAAATAAAACCCATTGCAAATAAACAAATGGGCTATGTGCCCTTTGGGGTTTAAAACACTAGGGCCATGGGGTCCGATTCCCCACCAATTTTTTAAAGATTTCTCTAAGCACCTAGTGCAACTCTTCGTGTGACCAGAGTATAGTATAGACCTTTGTATAGTTCAAAGAATCAGCATTGCCATTAAACGTGGAAATGCTGCCAGCATTCTGGGCACTTTCCCCTTTGACAGCGATGTAGATGAATTCTTTGACGCCAACTTTTTTATTTTCCCATTTTATTCTAGTTTAGTGTTATTCTTTTTTTAGTTGTAGTTTTCTGATGATGATCTGTAAATTGAGTATGAGATCAAATAATTGTGTTGAATAAATGATACCGCTTGCAGAAATCAGTTTGTGAAAACGTTCGAAATATTCACGTTGACTCATCGGGGTTTTTCAGGGGTGATGTTACGTTATGAATGCAAATATCAATAGTAACACTGAGAGATACATAAAAGGAGATAAACGAAAGTATACCTACCTTGGAACAATAGATTATTTTGTGAGAATCACCTCGAAAGGCCTGCTGGGCTATTGCGTATCTCTGTTGACAGTTCTAATAATGATCACTGGCTCTTGTGACCATCAAATAGCTGTCAAAAGGTAAACGTATTGGCTTCTGCATTTGCAATGAAAGTGATAAATGTAAATGTTGCCTAAAATCAACTATTCTAGAGGCACTCCTCAACTTAGCCTCATAACAGTCGATGAAATATAGAGGTGTCAAGCACGACACGATTAGCGCAGTGGTTGAGCGATCGACTGCTGCGCAGTGTGTAGCGGGTTCGATCCGCGCACGGAACAAATATTTGTATGATCTACAAATAGTTGTTTCGGGTCTGGGTGTGTGTAGTATGTGAGTTTCTATGTTTGTGAACGCACCCACGATACAGGAAGAAATTTCTAGTGCGGGGCAACTTTTTTTAGGGTTCCGTAGCCAAATGGCAAAAACGGAACCCTTATAGATTCGTCATGTCTGTCTGTCTGTCCGTGTATGTCACAGCCACTTTTTGTCGAAAGTATAAGAGCTATCCTGTTGAAACTTGGTAGAAAGATGTATTATGTGAACCGCATTAGGATTTTCACACAAAAATCAAAACAAAACAAATTTTGGGGGTGCCCCCCATACTTAGAATTGAAACTCAAAAAAAAAATTTTCACCAAACCCATACGTGTGGGGTATCTATGAATAGGTCTTTAAAAATGATATTGAGGTTACTAACATCATTTTTTTCTAAACTGAACAGTTTGCGCGAGAGACACTTCCAAAGTGGTAAAAAGTGTGTCCCCCCCCCCGTAACTTCTAAAATAAGAGAATGATAAAACTAAAAAATATATATAATGTAGACCTCAACCAAAACTACCAACGAAAATTGGTTTGGATGAGATACAGTTAGCAGTTTTTGAGATATAGTACATTTTCAAAAACCGCAAATATAACTTTACCATTCATACAAATACTGTGAAAAACAAAGTTATTTTTATTGTTTGTGTATATTACTTACTAATCTCAATATAATTATATCTCTAATCTATGCTTGCTGCTACGGAACCCTTCATGGGCGAGTCCAACTCGCACTTGGCCGGTTTTTTTTAAATAAAAAAAATATTAATGCCATTCAAGTTCAGTTGACAACTGCTGGTCAGTGACTATCAAGTTAGCCTTGCTCTCCAGATTATTATACCTTCAGTATTCTGTAGCTAACGTCTAGATAATACCTAAATTAAAACTATTTATTTGAATACTAGCTGTTGCCACCATTTTCGTCCGCAATAACTCGAAAATAATACCACGGAAACATTAAATCATGATAAACACTATCCTATAAGTTAATCCAGGTTATAAACTATCTATGTAGGTACAATCGACAAATTTGCATTATGACCCACCATTTGACATTTTTTACAGACATTCAAATACAAGGGAATAATATTATTACTTCGATTTATTCCCGTTGAATCCCACTTTTGGGTCCCATTATTTAGGTATTCTCGATGAATCCCATTTTTATTCCCGTTGAATCCCATATTATGACAATATCCGACATATCAGCAGAAAAGTGTTACCTTTATATTAAAGATTTATTCTTTTATGAATTTTACTAAAAAAGTTCTAAAAACAAAAGCAATTTTGTCTTTGAAAGTACTTGCATTCATTTTTTTTAAAGCATGTGGGATCCAACGGGAATAGTTTTCGGATTCAATGGGAATAAAACTTTTTTCTTTTGTTATGGGATTCAACGGGAATACATTTTATTTTTTTGTGGGATCCAACGGGAAAAATATTCAAGTGGGATTCAAAAGTGGGATGCAACGTGAATAATTCATTACTTCCACATTCACCTAAACCAAAGAGATTTATATTTTAATGTCTTCAGCGTAAACATACATATTCATGCTAACGACCTTGATCTTTGTTATTTTGATGGATTCAAACGATTTATTGTCAAAATGGGTCATGAAAGCATCTACCTTCACAAGTTCTATACACTATCCTATGAGTTAAAGGGAACATTACAGGCTGATCATGAGTCGTGAATCTGATTCTAAATTTTTAAGCCAGAAAATAGCTTTAACTTTTTTGAACAGCTGCTTACACAAAATTAATTTCCCATTGGCTTATATGACAAACATATAATATACCTGTTGATACCTCCACAACTGAAAAAGTTCAATAACAAAAAATTTACCCTTATTTTCCATTTTATCGCCCACGAATTCAACAGAATCATTAGAATGTTTTTCTTTGAGATACAACCGAATTTTTATTTGATTATTTATTATGATTTTTGCGAAAGAGCGAAGAGAAAATCAGTCACTTTTCTCCGAAATAATTTAACAAAACATCACACATTATATAGGTATTTCTAGAAAGGTTAGACAGAGAGTAATTATTATTGATAAGTGCCAATTTGCCCAATGTTTATTATCGTTGTTATGTCGAATTCATGAGAATTTTGTATTTGGCTTGGAAAACAAGTGAACTCCATTATTTTTCTTTTTCTTTCAGGACAACTTTTCCCTAGTATTCCCTAAAGCTATTGTCAAACAGGCAGGCGAAGCGAACGCGAAGAGAATGCGATCCGAAACCTGTCATATAGAAAAGCGAAAGCGATCCGATAGTCTATGTGACAAAGAATTCCATACATTACAAACAAAAATGCTTGGCTTCGTGTTCGCTTATCGTTCGTTTCGCGTTCGCTTCGCCTGTCTGTTTGACAATAGCTTAAAACTTATATTGACTTTGATATAGAAATTAAGTAATTAGAGATACTAGGAAGACCAAAAAAAATGGTGTAAGTATATTGTACGCTTCTGTAAAGAAGTCGAGGTTTTTGATATCAACTGCGAACATTGGTTCCTTATCAAAATATTACGGAACGTAATCTTTATAAAATACTTTTTTTACTTTTTTAACCTTAAGAGTCAGTACACAGTGTCGCGACGTTGCTTGCGCATTTCATTAGGAGCGTCCCCACAGAGCGCGCAGCCTCGCGAGGCATTTTCGCGCGAAGCAGCTCGGTTGGTGTGGACGTGTCTCGAGCGAGGCAAGTGACAGCGCTGCCGCGGTCGAGCGACCGAGCGCCCGAGCCATGCAATGTCGGCTTTTATTTTGCTCGCGTATATTGTTTCGTGCCAGTCTTACCATTCGTATTCCTCAGTTACTGGGTTGTGGAGGTCCGATAGAGGCAGTCGCTCCATGTAAAATACAGATATCCAGCTGCATCTGGTTCGACTGGAAGCCGACCCCAAAATAGTTGGGAAAAGGCTCGGCAGATGATGATGACGATATTGTTTCGTGCCTCGGTCGAAAAACAATAGACGCGTCCACACACAGTGACCAGCCTCGCTTGTCAGTTTGCGCAGCAAATGCCTCGCGGGGCTGCGCGCTCTATGTGGACGAACCTATTTAACATTATAAACTACACGCAAAGATACACATTTCCAGTCAATTCCAGTATGGTTGCGTGACATCGCGTCGCGTCGCGTCTTGGTATGAACTGACCCTAAAAGTCCTCTATTAGTCTCAAAAACTAATCTAAATGTAAAAAAATAATCTTACAACCATTCTGTGTCGTTAAAACATTGTTAGCAAAAAAAACACCGCGTGTTGTGTTACATAAATACAGGGACTATGCCTACCTATATATGCATAAAGTGCTTAATTATAGGGAAAAGATGCTAATTTATTCCGTAGCCGTCGCCGTAGCGATGTATAATCGTAAAAACAGCGGTGAAACATTCCATTCGCCGCGGGTTCTATGAGGACAGCTGAAAGTTGAAGGAAGCTCGCCAGACTCATTAAGGCGCTCCCTCACCGGGAGCATTCGCGTGTAATGTGACATTATACTCGTAGGTTCGACTTTGAGCATTACATTACAATACTACCTCCCTGACTGACGAGCATTCGCGTACATTTAGTAGATTTGATACAAGGTGCGCATTGTGATGTTCGATTGTATCACTCACTGATGAAATGTTCGAATTTGTAACGTTACATTACAGGTGAATGCTCACGGTGAGGGAGCGCCTTTATGTCGTCATCAAACTCATTACTGAGATTATCGTTGCTGAGGACTCTTTTTTCAGTACGTAGGAGTGTGTTATCGAATATTGCTCAATTTGAACGACAGATTTGGCGCAGTGGCTCAGTGATCGATTGCTGCGCAGCTTGTCGCGGGTTCGATCCCGCCTGAACAAATATTTGTATGATTTACAAGTAGTTGTTCAGGGTCTGGGTGGTTGTGTATGTGTGTTTCTATGATTGTAAACGCCCCCACGATACAGGGAAAATTCTTAGTGTGGGGCAACGGCAAAGAATCGGGCTGTTGTCGAGGGTTCAAACCCAGCCAGGAGCATTACTTTGTGTGATTAATTTCATTAGAAAATTATCGTGAGAAAATCGGTCCTAGACCCAAAAATTCAAAAACATGTGATTTATGAATATTCATTAAATTTCAGGTTGATCAGTTCAAAGGTTTAGGCGTGGAAAAGTAGCCGCTAAAATGTAAGTAAACAGAAATGACACAAGTCGAAGCGACAAAACAATAGTTTTTCTAGAATTTTATGACCAGATTTTAAATTAGTTATTTTAAGTAATATTTTATTATATTAGTTAGGATATTTCGTTAATAGGATAAAGAGGTGAACTTCATTGGTACCATTACACTGTTCCCCTACTGGTCCTTGCGGCATTTCAAGTTATCGCGTATCGGTCATATCGCCATCGGGTTCGTACCTTCAGTTGGATAGATTGTCGTGTGGCTTTGAGATACCTTGCCTCTTAGGGATCCCACACAATAAACACGATACGACGTCGAATCTACGATGAGCATTGTTACAGTGGGGTGGTTTAGTTGATTCCGAAAAATGGACCGCTCTAGACGCATTCTGTTCGATAGTAAGGGTCGCTGCTCGACTAGATTAATTAAATGATCGACTTCAATACCATCCGTCATCTTTGAATTTCAAATAACAACTGCGCAGGATTGCATCGTGAGTCACAACGTCGTTCGTGCATCGACACGTTACGACGACGCGACGTGTCGTAGATTTCCACGACGCGACGTCGTATCGTGTTTATGTGTGGGAGCCCTTATGCATGAGGTTGAGAGTTTAAGCTCGGACAAGAGCTAATGTGTCTTTTTCAATGTTACACTTTCTAAGTTCATCTTAGACATCAATAACAAAAATTCTATCACCATTTGAAAGTCACTAAGTAGCTTTCAAAAGCTATTAATGAGTATTAGTCTTAATGTTAGCACGCCTAATGAGCTGTGGGCCAAAATAACCACTTTGTGGAGCCCTGATACAGCCAGAAGGCGTCTCGGCAGACCTCGTAGAAGATGGCGGGACGAACTTGATAAAACCAATGACCAGTGGTCCACTTTGGCCCTGGATCGTGAAAATTGGAAGTCATGGGGAGAGGCCTTTGCCCAGCAGTGGGATGATGTAGGCTAGCAGTATCAGTGTCAGTATCAGTCTTAATGTATGTCAAAGGCCTGTAGAATTTCCTCTGTCACCAGAGGGTGGCGACATCCTCATAAAAAAAGTTGGTCATCTCATTTAGCTAAATTCGCTCTGTCCAAACTAAGTAATGTTTCGCGAGCACTTCCTATCTACTGCCGTTTATATGAAAGCTTATTCAACATGGACCCACGTCTGTATTGGAAATGCGGTCTCCATATCGAAATTTCCGTTCTGGCCTCCATACACTATGCCGCCGACTGAACTCGGACGATTGAACAAGTACATTTAACGTATTAATATAATTGAGTGCGTACAGTCGAGTTTCATTTGTATATTGTACAGGTTCCAGGAATGACTGTTTGTATATGTGAATTTAATTGATTGTAAACGCGAGATACAGGTGAAATACACGAAGGGAGGATTAATTAAAAATATTCGTTCATGCTTGCAGCATGCCACACTATTTTCATGCAATGCCACTCCTGAGAGTCACACCCCCGGGAAATTAAGTTCGATGAGTCATGAAGAAACTATCCAGGAGAAATAAAATAAGATAATAATAGTGATGAATCAAAAACGATAAGTTCGACACAAGTTGAGAAAGACCTAATATAATATAATCCCAAGTTTAGCTTTCAAAATATTTTGTGCATAAAAAAAATGCTTTGCCTTCGTCAAAGTCTTTTAGGGTGGGCTCATATAGATCTGAAGGAATATCCGTCGCGGATCATCGGTCGGGGAACGCCAGAACACACAAATGTATAGAAAAACAATTGACCGTTCACACTTGACGCACAAACGGATCATCCGTTGAATGTGAACGGTCAATTGTTTTTCTATACATTTGTCTGACAATACGCGACGGATGTTCCGTCAGAAATGAACCCACCCTTATTGTCCGTGGTACTACCGAGCGATCTAGTAGTACCACGGGAAATTTTAATTTACCTACCCGTGGTACTACGCGTTTACCTTGCCGGGGTCGCGAGACAGTTAACCGTGACCCTGTAATGAAAATGGCAATTGAAGGAACACGTTAGATTTTAGTCATTACGAGTCCGACTTCAGAGTCCTTTCACTCAATCCAGGACGAGACGCCTTATTTGGCGATTATAAAGACAAAAAAATAATGGTGCAATGAAATAAGGAAATGGTATACGGTATAATAATCTACCGTTGATTAATTATACACAGAGAACTGTGTATATTTAATCTATAATATAAAATAAATGATTAGTACCATGGGTAAATAAAAATTTGCCCTGTGGCAAGATGGGTCGATGATTTAAGGAAGGTGGCTGGCAGTGGATGGATGCGGGCTGCCCAGGACCGGGATGGTTGGCGCTCTTTGGGGCTTACGTTCAGCAGTGGACGGCAATAGGCTGATAATTTAAATAAAAAATTCCCGTGGTACTACTAGTAGTAGAACGGGTAGTACCACGGGCAATAAACGGTCAAATTCATACCAATCTAATACTCAGTAAGACCTAAAGTGGTGGCCAAAGCCCGCTGGGGTCGCGGGACTGACGACAACGAGCAATCGTGACCCCAGAACGCAAAGTGCTATATTGAAAGACACCGTGGATTTTAGTCAGTACAAGTCTGACAGTATGGGTGGGAGGACTCATTTGATGATTTTACGACGAAAAAAAAGCGGCGCCGTACTAAAGCGGCGACGGCGGCGCCGTAAAGTATTGTGACGTAAAATGTGTTGAAAATTAAAACGCGCCTCTAGTGTACGAACGTGGAACTAATTTTACAGATCGAATTAAAGTAAAAGTCCCCGTTTACTGTAGGTACGTCACAAACACGGGAAAACTCGTGACAAGACCCCTGTTTGGCTTGAAGAGCAATATTATGAAAATCACTGCAAACTATGAAGTATTGTAATTTTATTATGTAGTGTGAGTGTACAACATTTATAATTTACTTGCTTTTGCCAGCATTTTGTTAATAATCCAGTACCCTGAGCACGAGTTTTCAGTATTTGAGACGTAAAGTAAACTGGAACTTTGGCAACTTCAAAATGACAATTTTCAAGGAAAAAATTAGTTCCTTCTTCGCACACCAGAGGCGCTGTTCCATTTTTTCATACAAGAAACTCTGTAAATACTGGAAAGACGCTGTAAAGTAAAAGAGTGAAAACTCGTGCTAAGGGTACAGGTTATAAATTATCTGTGTACCAAATATCATCCAAATCCGTTCAGTGGTTTTTGCAGGAAAAAATAGCCAACATCCAGTATAAATATGTATGGGTTAAAAATTGTACCATCCTTGTTCGTAAAAGAGATGGTGATGCTGCATTTGCAATTAGGTCAGATGATGATGTATCCAAACTTAAATGTAATGAGAACAGTGCCAAAGACAATACTGATATTTAGCTTTATTTATTTCCTTTACTTTTTATTCATTTATCGTAATTACTGTATATTGTTAGGTATCTATCGTCTACATGTTTACTTATTATGTGTTTTATGTTTTAAATATGGTTTTAGTAAATCAGGCTCCGTCTTCATAGCTTTCAAGTTAGAATTGTTTTCCTTTCTGATAGGCTTATTTGATTTTTTCACAGGTGACATACTTGTACATGGCCCTGGTACTGTAATTAATACACATTATACACTTAACTATTTAATCAGGTGTTGTGGTTTGTGCTGGCTCTTTTATCCGATATCAGATTATATCAATTTTATTGTTATGCTTATAGTCTATTCACAGTATGAACACCCTCATATTGCAAATATGTATTTATATTTCTTTATTAAATGTCTAGTAAACGTATAACAATTTTCTACCAAAACTGTAGGGGCATTCGCACAAAACTTGATCAACTATACAAGAACATCCTTATGAGCACCTATGAAATCATAGTGCTAACTGAAACCTGGTTGACACCTGAAATCTACGACAGCGAGTTCATAGACCAGCGCTATACAGTATTTCGTTGCGATCGTGATCGTATCGCTACAAACAAACAAGATGGTGGCGGTGTATTGGTTGCAATCTTAAGCTCTCTTAAGCCATCTGAGCTGGATCTCTTGCTAACACAGCGTACCGACCTATCACATAACCATATCGAACACGTTATTGTAGAACTGCATAGCACTTATAATAAAAAGAGACACATTATTAGCGCTGCTTACATACCACCTAAGACCTCCTCAATAGTGTATAATAAACATTTCGATACGTTACAAGAAGTATTGAGTCATCCTACTGTTGACAGATTCTTTATTATAGGTGACTACAATCTCCCAGAGGCTAATTGGTCGGCGTCCTCTAACATGGATTCCACTAGAGTTGCTACCCTCAACTCTGTGGCATCTGTGACCTGTGCTAACTTATATAATCTTATTTCTATTCTTGGTGCTTCTCAATTGAATAGTGTGATGAATGACAAAGGCAAAATACTTGACCTAATTATATCTAACAATGCCTCTATAGTTTCCCGTTCCACAAATGAGCTGCTACCTATCGACATTTACCACCCTGCGTTAACCTGCGAAACTTGCTTAGATTTTAAAATTATCCCTCTGACAAAGATTCCTTTAAATAAATATAATTTTTATAAAGCCAATTTTGACAACATTAACTGCAACATACAGCGAATGAATTGGACAGATATGCTTTGCTCTAAAAATTCCGAAGATGCACTGTCTGTCTTCTACGATGAGTTAAATAACATTGTTAAACAAGATACTCCTCTGGCTCGCGCTAGATCAGTTAATTATCCTATTTGGTTCTCAAAGTCTCTCATAACTATCTCGAAAAGGAAACACAAGGCATGGGTTAAGTGGAAGAAGTTTAATAATATTTCGGACTATAATGTATTTTCTGGCTATAGAAGACAATTTAAGGATGCGTGTCTAAAATGTTTTAATTCATACATAAGGACTGTGGAAGATAGTCTGTGTAAAGATATTAAGCACTTCTGGACATATATTTCGAATCGGAAATTGAAATCTGGGATACCAGCTAAGCTTCAATATAAAGACTCTGAATCGAATGATCCAATCTCTGTGTGCAATATGTTTTCCCATTTCTTTAACTCCGTTTTTGAACCTTCTTCACAGTCATTGCCTCATTGGAAGCCCCCGCTTGACAGTGCGTTACACGATACTTTGATCTGTGACATATCTTTTAGTGAGGATAAAATTCTGAAAGAGCTAAAATCTTTAGACATATCAAAGGGACCTGGACCAGATGGACTTTCTCCATATTTCTTAAAACATGTAGCAGTTTCTATTTGCAAGCCTCTCTTTATTATTTATAATAAGTGCATTTCAGAAGGAGCGATGCCTAAGCTCTGGAAAGAAGCCTATATTGTGCCTGTTCACAAAGCTGGTTCAAGGCGTAATGTTGAACACTATCGTCCTATCTCTATCTTGTCTACCTTGTCGAAGGTCTTTGAGAGGTTAGTGCATAATGAAATATATCCCATCCTACATAATGTTATTATCCAACAACAGCACGGTTTTGTTAAACGGCGGTCCACTGTCACTAATCTTTTACTTTTCTCAAGCTTCTTATTTGATAATATTGACAGTCGCATACAGGTGGATGCAGTATACACAGACTTCTGCAAGGCCTTCGACAAGGTAGACCATGAAATACTACTTAGTAAATTGGCTTTTAATGGAATCCGTGGTAATCTTCTGAGGTGGTTTGTTTCGTACATTACTAATCGTAGTCTTAATGGTCATTCTTCCTGCATCGCGCAGGTTACCTCTGGTGTACCACAAGGTTCGATTCTTGGTCCCCTTTTATTTGTTATTTATGGGTAGTTCTTCAGAGACAAAATTTTCGATGTCTGTGGGTATATTTCCGTAACCAACTAACAAAACGGCATGTTATATTTTTTTCTGTATACTTTAGCTTTAGGTCTAACTAGCACAAATTATATTTTTTTAATAGTAGCTATCTAGATAAAAAATAAAAAAATTTGAAGTCTGTTCTCCTGATTCATATGGGGCGTCCGTTTCCCATTTTCCGGAACAAAATGGTCGATGTCGCATTTTCCCTTTGATTCATCAATATAAATTAAAGTTATATCGAAAGGTAATGAATTGACCTCTTACAAAAAAAATATGTAATAGTTGTAACTACGTTAGTGTGTTTATAATTAAGTAAATAAGAAGTGTCCGGCGTAAAATACTGATTAATATGGAGTAAGCTTTGCTTGACCGTACTTGGTCGAGGAATGATAATGAGAGTCTGGGATCCCACATGGGGGGAAGCCTGTCGTACAACGGACATGCTAGAAAGCGGACGTGAGGCTGGTTGGCTTAGAACCCGGTGAAACAAAGGTAAATATCTGATTCATCTGTGCTTGGTTTAGGTACCTTGCTGATTACAATGCCTAATTTATTAATTTTATTTTGCTGTTTTAAGACTTTAATCTGAGTTTCGTGTGATGCTTTTGGGTTATAGATTCGTGTATAAAAATGACAATACTGAAGTCTGTATGAATTATGAGTTAAGCATAATTTTAGGCAAAATCATGATTCATCTGTGCCTGATTGATATGTTCAAAAGCCCATATGAATCTGAAAATAAATTATTTTTCCCATTTTCCAGCAAGAAAGGAACACTTTTGTTACGTTATTTTACTTTTCCAAGTCAGTAGAGTGTGTGTGAGACAATTTTGACATTATTCTTCGGTATTTATTCATAATTCAAACTCTATCTGTTTGTTTTTATTTTGATATTGCAGTTCACAACAATGCCGCTATCAACAGTAGAAAAGAAGGAGAAAAAGAGACTCATAGAACGTACGAATTTTTTATCCTTCTAGGATGGAAATTGGAAAATAAGAAAAGATCCAGACGAGTATGCTGCGTG
Organism: Agrotis exclamationis; assembly: GCA_950005045.1. NCBI lineage: Eukaryota > Metazoa > Arthropoda > Insecta > Lepidoptera > Noctuidae > Agrotis > Agrotis exclamationis. The sequence goes on along the minus strand of OX465416.1, from coordinate 22,943,988 downwards.
GAAATTAAAATAATTATATTTGTAAAGAAAGGGAGAAAAAGCCAAAGTAAACTGAGAGAATATTATAATGTAGCATTAAAATGACTATCTGGTACCTATTTATAACAAAATTCTCGCTTTTCTGTAAGTATTTATTTCCGTATAAATATTATTCTGAAAAACAAGAATTTTATTGTTGAATTGACCAGATTTTTTCCTTGATGTGATCACTGATAATTGTTTTTATAAAAAAATATTATTGTTGTTATAATATTTTGATAATTTTCTTAATACAGAGCCCATTTTTATTTAAAGTTTTCCATTTTTATTTCTGTTCCTGATTCATCTGTATAAAATTATGATTCATCTGGGCACTAAATCTTTAAACGTAAATATCTTTAAAACTACTTTGTAAAAACGAGTCCCTCATACAAATATATGTTATTTGGAATATCTATTTTCATATGAACATGTGTTACTGAGCTGAAAGTGAAATTAAAATTTGACCATATGAATCAGTCAAAGAATCGAATTTCGAAGAACTACACTTATATTAACGACATCAGCCAGTGTTTTATGAACTCTAAATTCCTTTTATATGCCGATGACCTTAAGGTATACAGAACCATTCGCGATGTAAATGACTGCCTTCTGTTGCAGCAGGACCTGGACAGGCTGTCTAACTACTGTCGTAGAAATAAGTTGCAACTTAGTTTACCTAAATGTAATCACATACACTTCACAAAAAATAAAAACATCATAAAGTACACATACACACTGTGCGATGCTCCCCTAAATAGATTGGATTCCATCCGTGATCTCGGCATTATCTTTGACTCCAAGCTTTGCTTAGACTTACATATTGGCAAGATAGTGAATAAGGCATACCAACTATATGGATTTGTTATGCGGTCGACACTAGATTTTAAGAAGCCTTCTTCATACCTTTGCCTATATAAGTCACTGGTACGCTCTCAACTGGAGTATGCCGTATCCGTATGGAGTCCATATTATAAGAAATACATTGAGGCCATTGAGCGTGTTCAACAAAAATTCCTTCGTGCTATGCATTTTAGATGCTTCGGATGCTATTTGCCATATAAGGATTTACTTATTAAATACAAACTAACAACACTTGAGAATAGACGTAAGTACTTGGAAGCTGTGAATCTGTATGACATTGTTGGTAATAAATTTGACTGCATTGAGTTAACCAACATGTTATGCTATGTTGTCCCTAGAACAGTGTACAAGCGAAGGGTGCGCGCCGTGACTATTCTCCACGCATACTTGCCACTCTAACACCGGACTGCGCTCACCTGTTCGCAAAATGATAGATGCCTACAATAGGACCTTTGAACATATAGATATTTTTGCATGTTCTCCCAGTAGGTTCAAGGGTCTTATTCTTAAGGAGCTCACTTGATATTTTTGTGTATAGTTTAAGGTGAGCATGATAGTTAAGTAAGTTTAGTTTTTAATATTATTATGCATGTCTAGCGTTTAACTTAATTTTTATTTAAATATTATATCCCACAGTTAATCTGTGAACAGCGTTGTGGGCTACAATATTGCTTATTTCACATGTATCTAGATTTTAGTTTTTTTATATTGTATATTGTAGCTGTTAGTTGTTCCTTTTGAATAAAAATTAAAAAAAAAAAAAAAAAAAAAAACATCCATCCATCCAAACAAAATTTCACATTTGTTTAGTAGGAAGTAGGATAGGATAGCAAGTAGAATTATTTTGTAGTAGTATATTTCTTTTCTGAAAAGTTGTAGATCAGGTGTCACGTTGTCGGTGGCTATTTTTTAGAATAGGTTTGTGAAATCACAGCCTTACTACAAAAACTTAAACATCTGTTGAACACTTGTCTAAAAAAAGTGTGACTGCAAAACGGACCTTATTTCAACGTCATAATCTGACATTTTTTTAGAAAAGTGTTCAACAGACGTTTAAAAGTTTTTGTGGTACGACGGAGTCTTAATTTTCTTTGGCATGACATGAATCGTGGTGTAAATAAATGTGTAGGGGAACAGTGTATAAGACGGGGACGTTAATAATCGCGAGGTATAATGGGGACATACACTCTTTAGGTATACCTACTTAACACAACACTAACGTAGAGCAAGCGCCATCAGGACGTCATTTGCAAGCGGCCAGACGCAAATGGCGTCCTGTTGGCGCTTGTGCTACGTTAGTTTTGTGTTAAGTTTGGCTTAGGTGTGTGATTTCCCATCATACCTCGTGTCCCCGTCTTATACACTGTTCCCCTACAATTCAATTCCAGTGTAGAATAACATGTTTTTCCTCGCTGTATTACAGTGGCGTTCCGGTTTACACGTCAACTTTATACCAGCATTCCTATGTTTCTAGATAAACCTGGCTGACCTATAATGGGACTTTTTCTGTCGTCTTAAGTCTTGTGGCAGATTCCATTGCGTTCGGGTCGTGATAAGGATGTCGCAGGCGGATTGTATTAATCGTTTTACATTACAGCTAGCCGTTTCTTAATAATCTGACCCAAATTAGATCCATTTTACTTATTATTTTGTGTAAATGGATCCAATGAGAAAAACAATTCTCACTAGATCCATCATGGATCTAACCAATGGATCTACTGAGAATGAAACTTTTGGGCATTCCAATGTTCTGTTTTGTTTAGGTTCGTTCAAACCTAAGCGGAAATTATGTTGAATTATGATGAAATTATGTTGTCGTAATTAAAAAAAGAAAAAAGAAAAAACATTTGTGTCCTTCATATTTTTTGTTTGTCTAATAGCGGCCATACACCATACTGCCTATCGTACAATCGGCATGACGCTGCCAATTTGATCAGTTAGATTTGACCGTGTGTGGGCGTGGAATCCATCAAATTGGCATAACAATAGGCTTGATCATGCCGATTTGATCAAATCGATTTGATCATGCCAATTTGATCAAATCGATTTGATCAAATCGGAATGATCAAACTTCAAATCGGCAGCAGTGATACCAACTTAGCAACTTTATAGCTAGATCTAGCTAATATTCGGTAGCTACTTTTTAACCGACGTAAAAAAAGGAGGAGGTTCTCAATTCGAAACGTATATTTTTTTGGAACCAAGTTCCTTATGGCGCGTTGCGAAAGGGGGCTAGGCGGAAAAAATTGTAACGACACTTTTTACAGACTGCGATGGAGTGGAGTGGAGTGGAGTGGAGTGGAATGGAATGGAGGGTCGAAAATCGCCTGAACCTTTTTTTAACTTGCTATCGTTAAGCAAGTTAAAAAACAGGTTCAAGCGATTTTCGACCTTATTGACATTCAAAATTTAGTTTGTTTTTTCTCACATTCTCGTTAGCTAACATTGCTCCTTCATTAAAATCCGGTGTTTGCATAAATGTCAATAAAGTCGAAAATCGATTGAACTCACTTTCACTTGTATTACCAACTGATTCCCACTAGTGGGATAAAACAAGTCGGTAAAAAAGTAGCTAAAAAGTTAAGCCACAAGTTTTATAAAATTGTAGCTGTCTGTCACCGAATAATAGCTAGATCTAGCTATAAAGTTGCTAAGTTGGCATCACTGCTGCCGAATTGAAGTTTGATCAAATCGATCGTCATGCCGATTGTACGATAGGCAGTATGGTGTATGGCCGCTACTGTTAAGGCTACTACACACGTTACGAAAAATCGTAACGATTGGACGGTACAGCTCAAACTGCAACGATAAATCTACATGTGTGTATGAGAACTAGATTACGTGTGTGGGCACTGCGAAACTGTACAGTTCAAACTGTACCGTTACAATCGTAACAATTTTTAGTAACGTGTGTAGCTGCCATTAGTGTCTTCTATTAAATATATTAAATTTCTTTGTTATAATGGGCGACCGATAGGGCCAAAACCTTAAAACAAGTCTTTTTTCTATTTTGAATTACGACAACATACTTAATTGGGTACTTATTAAAATTAAGAAAAAAAATTTGAATGTTTTTTTAAAGTCCATCATAAATAATAACATTAATCGAAGCGAAAAATCTTAATTCTTTTTTAATAATTAATTATGAACAAAATATTTTCAGTACATTATGTGAGAACGATGTAGCAAGTTAAAAAGTGTTCATAGTAAAAATAAAAAAAGACAATTCAGAAATAAAATTACTAATAATTAAAATAAACCGAGACAGCTAAGATATGACCAGTCTCAACTGACAGCGCCCGGTCACGAACATGACGTATGGTAGGTATCAGCACCATTCAGCTCCACTATTTTGAAGGGAACTAAATGATCTGACACACGCGCCACCATCAGCGAGACATTTGAGTGAGCATGACATACTCCCAACCCCCTGGGTACATTCAAGTCATAGAAAAAAGACGTAGGTAGGTATCTGGTGAATGATAGCTTTGTAACACATAGAACTCACACAAGGCTAAGCAGCTACCTATATGCAATTATAGTTTTACAATTTTCTGCAGCTCCGATAATAGTACTTATGGTACCAATAAAATATGCTATCAATGAGTAGGACCAGCATGGAGCTAAGCATTATTATGAGCGAAATATTCGTCCAATTTGTAATATACCTGCTGCATAAAATAGCGTGCGTTGAATGCATGTTTTAAATTTTGTCTCATTCAGCTCAAAAATACTTTTTCAATTTTTTTTATAACATTTTAAACAGTACCCCATAAAAGATGAGTCTACAGCGAGTCTGAAGCCCGTGTTTTTATTAAATGCAGCACGTGCGTTTCAGACTTCCACAACCTAGAAAGTAGCGCAATATCCTCTGGTAAGAATTTAATAGCTCGTGAAGGTCTTTGATGTAACGATTGACGATGGCAGCACAGTTGATGCAGTGACAGCTGCGTTGCATGTCGTGAGTTCAATTCCTGAACCGACCAAAACAATGTTCGTAATACTGATGACAGCGATGCGGAGGAATACATTGACGCCTAGGTGCCCAGTGTGTTCTAATTTTATGTTTATTTCTAGTTTCTTGTGTTGGTAAATATTAATTTTGTAACATTTGTAGATTTTTAGTTTTATTATTAATTGAAATACCTATCCTAGTAACATTACTTTTACAAAATATTTCTTTTACCTAAACCTGTATGGAAGAAGATGTTTTTCAACTCCAAATATTCTTATGTCCACAAATATGTAGTTGTCCTGTGTTGGCTGTTGTGGAAGTATGTGTGATCTACAAAATTTCCAGTGTGGGGATAGGTTTATTTTTTTAATAATTGTCAAAGATCTGCCGGAAACATAGCTTAACGTAGCTAACTTTGCGTCCCTTCTTTCGCCATCATAGAAATGTACACACATTAATGAACTAAATGCGGTAATTACTTGCTTAACTACGGCGACTACTCATGAGCCCGATACATACATAATTACAATTTGTGGGTAGTTATAATCTAATGACGGTAATAAAATTAACATATGAGTTTTGCATCTAAAACATGACTTTTTTTAATTGAAATTTTTAGTTTTGTCTGCATTTCTCCTGATGTGAAGCTATAGAGTGTACACAGATCATATAACCTCATTTAGATTCCGCATACAATCAACCGATGCGCGCCACATGTCAGTGCATTTGCAATTACAAGTTGATATTCATTCCTGATCCCCTCAGCTTCGACAGTTTTTAGAAATCTAGGTACTTCTTACAGTAGTTTCCCTGGAACCTGCAAGAGGTCCGGGTTTATACAATTATGTTTAAATACTCGTAGCTAATTCATGCACCCACGAGTCTGATTTGTAACCCGTTAATGTCAGTAGGCTCGCCGGCTATTATTTATGTAATATGTCAAGGACCTTTGTGGATTAGGCTTGTTTTTTTTTTGATAATTTTAGATCTTCAAGGAAGATGCACAGTATCGTGAGAGTTGGAAGAACCGGAGGGGCAGGCCTTGTTGTAAATTCACCTCAAAATTAAATCCCCACGAAAAAAGTATTTGATCCTGTTCTCTTTCTGTTCAGTTCCACATTGTGTACTCGTTTTTGATTGTTTTGTGCTGGATCTTATTATTTAATTGTTCTGTTATCCGTGCGAAAAAAAGAAATGGGGCGAATTTACAATAATTAAAAGTAAAAAAAAAAAAAAACCTTTGGCTAATTTATACATACTTTTTTGTCGTGGGAAATTAATTTTGTGGAAAATTTACAACAACCCGTCCAAGAGTGGGACAGAGCAAGCTACAAAAAAAAACAATTGAAGCTTTCGATCATGCAAAACAGGCTTGAATAATGTCAAGTTTCTCAGAAGACGAATAAAACATAGCTACAAGCATTTTCTGCCACACCGTGATAAGGAAGTTTGCATGAGACACACAGAATATGAATAAGAAATTGTGAAATAATTTGTCTGTTGAAACGAACTTCAGCTGTCTGTAATGTTTCTGCTATAACAAAGACGAATTTATATGAGCAACGCTTAATAACTTCGTAACTCCAACAAATTAATAAGTATAATAGAAAACTTAACCCCAGACAAGATACAGCGATGTTTCATTAGACAATAGCGACTTCGTGCAGGGTGTGTAATAACAGGGAACGACGCGGCTCAAGCGTTATATTGTGAGATTCGGCCAATTTACCGCTACTTGTTCGGCACTCCTAAATTCCGTCTTAGCAATTTCCTGATTTCACTCCCTGAATTTGGATCATCAAATTTTAGGAAGATTAGAAGTATTATTTCTTATTTCCGTGGTTGGAGAAGTAGGTACTTAAGTAAATGAATGTCACGTGAGCATCGATCGCTGCATAGCCTAAGAATAATGAGAGATGAATAGGCAAAGTCTCCTGAACATTATTTTGGGCAACGCTGTGCGGTAGGCGGGCTCGGTGGCGTGAAGGCGGGCGGGAAGGAGAGTGCGCGAGGGGAGGTCGATAAGCAGCAATTCAGTGTGACTCGGTCCGTCGCCGCACACGGTCGCTTCCCTCGCCCCGGTGCGCTAGGCTCGCTCCTCTCTCACCCGCTCCACTAAGTTCAGTCCGCTCCCGCGCCGCTCTTGCCTTCAGCCGCTCGCAGGCTAGCATCGCTTCCAAGTTCGAGCCGTTTGCCTGTGCGCGTTCACCAAACTCGCGCGTTTCGCGCCTTCACCCGTAGTTATAGAACGTAAGTATATTTTTCAGCTTACCTGTGGGTCGCCGCAACAGCCTCCATATTTTTCTTAAGAATTTTCAGTGGTTTTTTCGTCGAAAATGTATTTTTTGGCGCTTATGGAGCTGTAAGAAAATCCTCTTCGGTTTCGTTAAAAATATATATAGTAAAACAAAGCCTCGACATCGCACTGAAACGTTTTGTAGTACCTGTTAACGTATTATAGGGCGATAATACTTACGAAATGGTCATTGGCTATCGAAATTATTTTTCGTTTGTAAGTAAGTAAAGTAAAGTAAGTCACGAACTTACATTTGAATGTGTAGGAATCAATACGAAGGGGAAGAAATATAATGTGATTGTTTTAACTCGCGTCTGAAATTCAAACCACTAATTTATTTTGTGCGGGCTTGGTTTTGGGTCGCGCTGTTGTCGAGCTCTCTTTTACTTCTGTTGACTTGGTCTTTGTTTAACCTCGCTGTGTGCCGCAACGCCATTTGAGAAAGCTTTAGAATCTTCGTTTTTGTTTTTTTTTTTGTTTAATTACGGTATTGAAAGTGCCTCGTACCTAGATGTGGTAATTTTGGAAAGATAGACTCCGTGTTTTTCGGAAAATTAATTTGGTTCTCATTTTTAAAAAATAATTACTTTATTTGTTTGTAATTTTCACGATTTAATAACCAGGCATTTGGAAACGGGTTCAAAATAATTGGGACGGGGTTAACATGTCGGCTTCTAACTCCAAATGACTGTGTAGGTATCTTGAAAAGAGGAACGTCATAATTGTACACTGGTGTGTAAAACAAAATGCTTTTATAAATCCGCTATTTCCCACACTGGCAAAACCTAAAATTGGCAACAAAATAAAATTGGAAGAATCCTTCTATGTTCTGATTGCGATAATATTGTTTTCGCACGAGAATCGATACTTTTTTTTATAGCCATGACCCTCTGGTATGCGACCCGCTTTGACGGTCGCGTCCGCATGCCCCGAGCCCACACGGGGGCCCGTAGAGTGCCATGGACCGCATGTCATTGGCGTACAGCATTGGGCAGGAGTCGCCCGAGGGCGGCTGCTGCCCGGTTCAGCTTTTTGGGCCAAACGCAGGAAGTGCTCCCTGAAGTACGAGAATCTTTACTTACAATGTTTATGAAAGGAATGAACTTATATGACAGTCTCACAATTGATATTTGGTTCAAACAATTTAACAAAAGAAACCTTTCTTCGTACTCGAATTCTGAGATTTATGTAACATTTTCTCAGAGTTTAAAAATAACTTGAGGAAAACGATAGACCCCTTTAAAATACGGCTCAAATGACTAAAGACAAAAGTATTATCCTTTGATAAACCTTTGATTGATTATACGAGCCAGAAAACAACACACAAGGTCTCTAAAAAAATCAAACTCTTAAGCAGGGCGCAACCTGAGGTCTCTTAAATAGGTCTTGAGTAGAAATATCTAGCTTCTAGATGCAGCACAGCAACTTACCTAGGATAATTGCCGCTAAATAATTTAAAACAGAAATTATAAAATTTAAAGCTTGGTGGAGCAACAGCAAACGCAGAGTTGGACGTCCACCAACGAGATCGATGGACGACCTTATAAAGGTCGCCGGAAGACGCTGGATGCAGGTCGCTTCCAACCGGTATATGTGGAGATCTAAAGGGGAGGCCTATGTTCAGCAGTGGACGTCCTATGGCTGAGATGATGATGATGATGATGGAGCAACAGTTAGATATTTCAATAAATTGGTATTTAGATAAATTTGGTATTTTTTTTTTCTAGAGATTGCGTTTTGAAATCATTGGTTAATAAAAAAATATTTCAAGCTGTCGTTAAGGGCGCATAACCAAAAAGTTGGCAACGTTGCAAATATTTACAAGCTTTAATTAGTTTGGTAAATTTACTGTATGAATATAGGAAATATTGGTCTGTAGTGCGCTAAAAATTGATATAGGAATGCATTTAAAACACTGAATTTGATGTTGTAACCGTTTCAGGTGTAAAAAAGGCACTTGGAAAGTTCCCAAATACTTTTTTTACATCTAAAACTACATATTCGGTGTTACCATTTTAATTTTTGCATTCCCTTATAATTTTTTGAGTGTACTACAGAGCTATAATTCTTATTTCCATACAGTAACATTGCTTAATTAATTAAAACTTCTTAATATTTGACAACTATTTGCGACGTTGCCAACTTTCAGAATACGCGCTCTTAAGTATTTATACGTCAGATTTTTCCAGAGAAATAAATCTTTTATTTAGAAAATAATTTATTATTCATCAGAATATGCATAGTATGGTTGCAATTAATGCGTATTACATTAAGAGACAAAGAAAAGAGGTCTGAACCATGTGTTATGTGATGTTGCTAGAAATGGGTGACTACTAAGTGACTAAAAGAGAAATATGGGAGAAGAAAACATTATGATGCTGTGAGTCCAAATAAATAATGACTAAGGGAATAAATTAGTAATAAAAGTTATCTGACTAATAAAGCCAACCCAAATAAAAAAAATGTATATACATTATTTAGATAGGTATAATTGTTACCTACTTCTTATTTTATACAAGTAGCCTGTCCGGCTTTTCACTATTTCTGAATATCCTGATGGTTTTTTTTAAAGAAATTCTTATACGCAAACCTTGTCTGGACAAAAATGAATTCAACAAAAAATAATTATGCAATTTGGTGCAGTCGTTCTTAACCTCTTAAGCGATTGGCTAAAATAGCCTAAATATCAATTGCCGTGCCCCTAGCACCCGGCTAAGAATCGGTGAAATAATAGCTCCTCTCTCTTCACTTTTCGCTATGTACACATGGTGTTCGAAAAGCGTCCAAAAAGTTAATAGAGCAAGAGCCCGTGAACCCCAGACCTACGTTATTTTATAAAAGCTGAAAGTTTGTCAGCGGATGCTCCCAACACTGGTAAGAACGATGGACGATTATGGAGTTTGGGTTATGGTGGCTTTGGCAGGTAAACGGTACTAAAGGTGTGTAAAATATAATTTAACTTACGTTATAGTATAAAAGCTGATTTTTATATATAATACTTGGGTAATAAGTAGATGATGTTTCCTCATTAGCCAGACATTTTTGATAGTTCCAACTCCTTGCCAGATAAACATAGTAAATAGCCCAGTCAACGAATGCTCAAAACAAGGTATAGAAGAAAAGTCTTGGAACACAATTTTTGACTACGCAGCTTTGTTTGGACTAGTTAGGAGGTGAACATAATAATATCAAAAGTCCCCGTCCCTAGCCCTTGAGCTGTGGGGGAGGGAGGGGTTTGAAGGAACCATTTTTTGGTTTTTCGCTTATATCTCGGAAACCATGGGTTCTAACAGCATAAAATGTGTGAACAAAATAAAAGCTGAATAAATTCACTGTTAGTTTTATTCAATAAATATTTCCAGGTCTTTCAGTTTCTGAGCTATGAGTTACTGCTTCCTCGGTGGAATGTAACCGACTTCTAAAAAAAACAAAATAAACACACACACAACAACGTAATAAAAATCAATGAAATAAAAAGCAAAGCCACCGACTTCCGAAAGAAAAGTTATTTGGTAGGTTATATTACCCTTTTTAGTGGTTGTTTTTTTTAGAAGTCGGTTACATTTTTTTTATAAATCTCATCTTTTAATATTTCCGCAGGGCTATTATATAATAATAACAGCCTTGTGTTAGCGTAACTACAATTTAGTATTCACTAAGCTAGCTCTCAACGACGAGGTCGTTATAGTGAACATCCTAAAAATAGTCTTTTAGATAATAGTGTAGCAGTCTCCTAAGAGAGCAGCGTTGCTTCAGTAATTCACGCAAAGTAAAGTGCTTGTCTGGGTCTCCCACAGCTCCACAGACCACAGATCTAAAACCATCCATATCCATATATACATAACATTCGTCTAAGATAGGCTTGATGGAAATACCGGCAAAATCGGCTATTTGACAGTATTAATATAATTACAAATCTAATTAGTCCGGCATTTAGAGTTTTGAGAAATAACGGACACGTGTTTTTTCTTTTGTAAATTCAATGAAAATTTACCATATATCTTGGTAAATTTTCATTGAATTTACAAAAGAAAAAACACGTGTCCGTTATTTACTCTCGAGTTTCGATGCGTTATAACGCATCGAAACTCGAGAGTGGGGGCTGGTGACGTCACAATTCAGTAGAAATTTTACTAAATTGTGACGTATTTCCAATTTTGAAAGCGTTGTATCTCCGTCAATTTTGGCAGTCGTATACTAAAAGAAAAAATACGAGCGAATATTTTTTGATAATCTTACTTACGGACTAAAGTTTTTTTTTTTGTTAAATAGCCTATTAAGTTCATTTATTATTAATCAAAAATTATACCTATATCATTATGCAAATTCAAATTCATCAAAGCATAAAATTACCTAATTACATTTGTAAAATTTCAGAAAATTATACTGAATCTAATTATAATTGTCAACATTAATTGCATTGCACATTAATTTCTGTAATTTATTTTATCACTACTGCTCTCAAAATAGTGAAAGAAAATATCGTGAGGATAACAGCATATTTTAAAACCAGAAATTCTAAGGCATTTGACTTCTACAAATATGTACTGAGATCGCCTGTTCATCTCAAAGAGTGGAAGCCGCTGTCCGAGCAAGAGATTTGCCATTTGTCCAGTAATCACGCACAGACCTGCGTACATCTTTGCAACAAAGACAAAAATCGAGTTGAATAGTTTAGACTTGAATTCTTATTACGCTGATGTCGATCGCGTATGGTCGGTCACGTAGTAAAGTGAGAGAAAACAACGGAGTACGCGCTGCTGACGTTAGCGTCGCTGTATGGTGCTATATAGAAGACTACATAGGTATAAGAGAGAAGACTGACATTTAGCGAAACAAGAAGTTCTTTTTCTTAAAAAAAAACGTTGCCCCACACTAGGAATTTAATCCTGTATCGCGGGTGTCTGCGTGTTTGTGTATGTGAGTTTCCAACAACTACTTGCAGATGATACAAATATTTGTTCGGTGCGGGGATCGAACCCGCTACACACAGCGCAGCAGTCCAAATGTGCCGTCAATATTCACGCCTAAGAGATTTTAAAATCTATTTCTCGCAACCTGAACGGCAATAAAAAATATCGCATATTTTATGCGATATTTTTATTTAAATAATGAATATTTTTTATTATTAATCAGGTGTTAATTAGAAACAGAATGAACACGTCTGGTTGTAAATATTTTGTTTTGTGTGGAAATGCGTACAACACGCACTCCGATAATTACATATAAACTTGATACAAATTAAGTTTTTTTATTATTCAAAAGGATCTTAGATTATACACGAAACTACAAACAACTAACATAAATTATCTAATCTCTAAACTAATATTATGAGAACGAAAGTTTGTATATAGATAGATGGATGAATATTTTTGTTACTCAATTGCATCAGAACGAATGTTGATGTTGGCTCAGGTTTTAATTTGGAATAAAACTATTTAAAAATATAAAAATACAAATTTAATATAATTATTGTTTATCCCGGTATTACGTTGTTCTTGGATAATTTCGACCAATACCCAGGCGAAGCCGCTAGCTACAGCTAGTTGTCAAATTGGAAAAGCTTTTTGGCAGTTTCAGACTTATAATATACATACGAACCAACGTTTACAAATCTTTATACAATAACGGGAATTGATACTTTAACTGAAGACTAAAAAACTTTTTCAAAAAAAAAATGTAACCGCCTTCAAAAACAACCATAAAAAACCTACAAAATAACTTTTCTTTCGGAAGTCGGTGTCTTTGTTTCCTTTATTTCATTGTCTTTTTTTGCCACCGACTTCCGAAAGAAAAGTTATTTTGTAGGTTTTTTACCGTTTTTTATGGTTGTTTTTGAAGGCGGTTACATTTTTTTTTTAAGTTTTTATTTTACTCTTTTTAGTTTAAATATTCAACCCGAATTCTTGTCAAATACAACATGTGCACTAGAATTTTGTAATCCATAACACCGGTAATAACATCGCTCATGTACACAATGAGCTAATAAAATTCCCTATCTCAAAAACTACTGAACCGATTTTGATGAAACTTGTAATATTCCCTAAGTTACATGATACCTAGTACAACAAAAAAGAATTACTTAAATCGGACTTGTAGTTCCAGAGATATGCGAACTCAAACTAAATCAGTCGATGCCTACTCCTTACTATTAAGGAGTTCTACCTTCCATCAACAGCTCGGCTACATGAAATTATGATTACCATACGCAAGTACTTAAATTACTTCATAAAATTTGCGAAAAACGGTGTGTCGGCCTATAAAATTCGAGGGTTGCCCTCGATTTCTCCAGGATCCAATCTTCAGATCCCAACTTGGTGACTATGGGACCATCTCAGAAGTACCTCCTTTCGAACAAAAAAAAGAATTTTAAAAATCGGTCCACAATTGGCGGAGTAATCGCGTAACAAATATACAAATAAAAAAAAAATAAAAAAAAACATACCGTCGAATTGATAACCTCCTCCTTTTTGAAGTCGGTTAAAAAATATATAACATATTTTCGATCCATTTGATCCTAAACAAAAAAAAATTGAACATGTTCCACAATCTAGTGAAAACCATTCACCATCAAGGGCGGATCCAGCTTTTATATCAGGGGGGGGGGGGGGTCACCATGTCGCAGACAGCTTCTCTGCGTAGTCTAGTTCGTATATATAACTATACTTTTTTTATCGTGGTCATCAAATAAGTCCTCCCATCCAGGGCAGGGTGGGAGGGACTGTCAGACTCGTACTGACTAAAGTCCACGGTGTCCTTCAACTCTACACGGCGGTGCTCTGCCCAAGCGGGACAGTCCTGCACCGTATACTCCACCGTGTTCTCCGGGCGATCTTTGCAGTGGTGACACCCCGGCATTTCTTCCCCCTCCCGTCCTGCCCGGGGTGGGAGGACTCATTTGATGATTTTACCACGATAAAAAAAAAGTTACGTTCGTACATCCGTCTCCGTACACGTGTTTTCGTTCACGGACTTAGAATGTAGACCTCCAGTTTTTCCCCCACAGCGTACGGTGACATTTGTATAGAATTATTTAATCATTGTATTGATCTGCATACATTTACACGAATGTAAGCTTCAGGGTCACGCCTCCGATTCAACAAAATCAAATAAACTTTGAAGACCGTTCATTGGGAGTTTTCCGTACGCTAAGTTTTCTTTTTCCGTCCTGTGGATGTTTGTTTTTTGTTTTATTGATAAAGTTAATACGGTAAGCAATCACGCAAAAGGCAAACGGCCCTTAGTAAAGATCTGTAATTTTCAATTGAATATGAGTCGCGTTAATAAAGATTTTTCCTCGAAAGACTACAAAAATAACTTCAATTTTCAATCATGACTTAAATATGTACATATCATGTATGTCAAAATTTTTATCATGCAAAGTTTTCCGGTGTCCCTCGGTTCGATTTCCAACTTAACAATAGAAGGAAATTCAAAATTTAAACGAGTCCCTTTTCGCATGGTTTCCGATTTAATATAATTTAAAAACAATAGATTTTTTTTTAAAGAATCATAAAAATCCAAGATTTTATTGAGGACTATCTAAGATAGCCTATTTTATGTAATCATTGACTCGACTATCTATAATCTTATTGAGTGCCATTAATGCTTATATAACTTTAGACAGTTCTTTACAATAAATTTTCTTTAATTCGATAAGATAGCCTATTTTATGTAATCATTGACTCGACTATCTATAATCTTATTGAGTGCCATTAATGCTTATATAACTTTAGACAGTTCTTTACAACAAATTTTCTTTAATTCGATTTAAAAGCCTACGTTTCGAATTCAATATCGCTAATATGTCTCTAAAATTAAAGTAAATAACATTGTGTTTTACTAAGTCAACAAAACGCCGAGTTTTAACAAAAAGGTATATTGAACTGAAATGTCACATTCAAATACAGTTCGGAAAAAACACCGCGTTTTAAAAGCGCTGACGCGTGAACAGGAACATGGGAATGTTCTATTACCGGCGATTTTTTAACGCCCAGAAAAAAAAGCTCGTGCGAATGGGCACTAGAGGAAAGTAATCCGTTTGGTTTCGAAGGCTTTTTATAAAGTAACTTAGAGAACGGCCGGAGTGCCCACTCGAGTCGACCGTTAATCGGGGTGGGGCGTGCAGGGTTTTGTATTAAACAAAACATGCAAATACTTGCGAGTGTCCAGACAAGACAGGTGCAAGGAGCGAGTTGCTTTCTTTCGCCGCTTGCACGCTCCGCTAGACGCTCTGCTGGACGCTTATCCACCCTGTTCGTACACTTAGGGTCAGTTCAGACCGAGACGCGAAGCGACGCGACGTGACGCAACGATACTTCAAATGTGTATCTTTTCTTGTCGTAAATAAGGTTAGATCTTGAGTCGCTATTAAAATGCAGCGCGGCGTCGCGCTGCGCCGCGCCGGGTTGTGACAGGTGTATCTTTTCGTGGAGGAAATAGAGTTCGATTTTGAATAGCTCTATGGAAATGTGCGTGCAGCGTCACGTTTCGGTCTGAGCCGACTGTTAGGGCTGATTTTTCAATAGTCAGATAACTTTTATCTGAGGAATAAAATGGCGGTTTGACAGCTTATCTATAGAAAATATGTCAAACCGCTATTTTTATTCCTCAGATAAAAGTTATCTGACTATTGAAAAATCAGCCCTTATTCTTCTAAAAATTTAAATACTTGAGGCATTTATCCCTCGCATCAAATTGAAGTTTTAGTCCTTTCTGCGAGCGCTTTGTTAGGATTATGTAAAATTACAAGTTTTATGG
This sequence comes from Agrotis exclamationis, assembly GCA_950005045.1. Lineage (NCBI taxonomy): Eukaryota > Metazoa > Arthropoda > Insecta > Lepidoptera > Noctuidae > Agrotis > Agrotis exclamationis. Next base: position 22,928,095 of record OX465416.1, on the reverse strand, counting down.
CAATGATTGGGAAGTTTCATACTGAGTAAATACAATAACGATTTCATGTTTACTCACGACATCAAGAAAATAGTGAAAGTAGAGAAGCATTTATTGGCAATTGCCACAAATACAATAAAAAAATATATTTTGAGTATCTATTTTATTTCCTTCTTTAGCAAACACTAAACTGTCTGGGATTAACCTGAAATTAAACAACCCCTCTAAATGATCAAGCACCAAATTTATCGTTTGCCGATACTGCTATAATAGCAGTCATTACAAAAAAAAATGAGAACACCAGAAAAATGGTCGGACATAGCAAAAAAAAAACGAATCTCCGTTCATCGGTCTTTCATTTTGCTTCTTTTTTTGTTAGCCTTTATTTTCACACTGTTGGACAAAAGCATCCCAGATATCGATTTAAGTACTCATTACAGCATCTGGAACCATCGCAGTGTCTTCTAGCTATCTCTTTCAGTCCTGGCATTAGCGGCGTCGTCTATCTTCATCGTCATTATGCATGCGGCTGACGTTTCTCAATCTCTTTCGTGCTTGGCAACCCACACAATATTTATTCTGGTGTTTCTTAGTAGTTCTTCTTGATCCTAACTGTACCTGCCAAATAAAAAGTTAACGAAACGTCACTCGTTGGATGGAAATTAAAGTGGCTAATAATACTTTTGTGATGCTATATTTATTTAGTTGTCGAAGTGGATGGAGAGCTTTCTACCAACGTAAATAATATATTTTAAGTTTCTTAACCAAACACCAAGCCGCCTTACCACAAAAAGATAAACACCCGTTGAACGCTTGTCTAATTTTTTTAGAATAGTGTTCAACGCGTGTTTAATTTTTATGTGGTAAGACGGCTTATGTTTAAAAGTCCGGAAGATGCCGCAAAAATGGACATGTCCCGATAAATCTAAAGATGAATGGTAACCCTAGCTATAAAGTAACAACCCTCATTACTTTACGATCAGTGGGAGCGGTCGGTCATTAAAGTGAACTTTTTATATTAATCTTTACGATTGAAAACAGTTTATTTGTTACATTTTTTTTTTATCTACTATATAAAAATAAGTCGGGTTTTCCTTCCTGACGCTATAACTCCAGAACGCACGAACCGATTTCCACGGTTATGCATTCGTTGGAAAGGTCTCGGGCACAGTGAGGTTTATAGCAAAGAAAATTCAGGAGGGGGGGGGGGGGGGGAGCGAGCGAAGCCGCTGGGAAAAGCTAGTCTTTTATAGAAACTGACTCAGATTATATAAATCTATGGTTAATAAACTAGTTATCAAAGATCAAAAGCAGTGATGGGCTAGTGGTAACGGCCCAAACTTACAAGTTGTAGGTCGAGAGTTCAAAGCCAACCAGGCTCATTACATCGTGTAATTTTTTAGTAAACTCAGAAGACGAGAGTCTTTAATAAATCAATAGAGCTAAGCCAGTTTACAAATACTACAAGCGTGCTACGCGAAATGTTACACAGAGTGAAAACGGTTAACATTTTTATTTAGGCGGCTTTTAGATTTGATTTTGTAGCTTGAACCCATTTTGAAAAAGTAAATGAAATTCCAGCTGTTAGTTGAATTAGAGCCAAGGTGCAGCGGTGCAAATAAGAAATAAAGCGCCGTTTTCTCTATTTCCGGGGTTTTCAAACTTGACCTAAATCTACACTTACAAAATTGTAGTCAAGTTCTATATACATTTGCCATCTTACTACAAAAAAGTTTAATATATTTGGTTGAACACCTTGTCTAAAAGAACTGTCAACTGCAAAACGACATTTTTTACGTTGACATAAGGGTCGTTTTGCAGTTACACTTTTTTTAGACAAGTGTTCAACAGATGTTTAACTTTTTGTGATAAAACGGTAAATGTTTAAAAAATTAAAGAGCATGGGCACAATTTCTGATATATTAAAGACTGGAATAGAAGTTGGTAGGTGTATAAAATTCTCGATGATCAAAAATTTAATTTAATTATCATTTCATTACATTTTTCTTTCATTTGCTAAAATTAATTCTACTCAAAATAATACAAACAGACACTCAAAATATGCGTCACAATTCGGTAACAAATCATTGTGACTTTTCGAGAAAGTAGCTATAAATGGCCTCCATATATGACAAGGTGATTAGCACCAAAATAGAATAAAACTGATCACAGAAGCTACCTTGCTGGGTGGAATTCCAGAAATAATATCACAAACAATCAAGTATCCCGGAAACGAAAGTCTCCCGACATCCCGTGAAGTCTATTTCGGTGTTCTAATTTGATCTTTATTACCTTTTGTTGTTTGTGTGGAAATAAACTGATTTCCGTTCCAGTACATGTACATAATTATGTACTTCCGTAGTTACAGCGTGGGCATGCACTATTTGCGACCAGGCTGGTATATATTTATTATTTATCTTATATCTAAGTTGACTTTTATATTTTTAGTACCTGCTCTCTCTCTCGAAAATAGCGCCGGCGCATGGATCAGAGAGTTTACTTTCTAAGTACATTATTAAAGAGGACACGGGCATGGATGTTGACTAGGTGCGTCCACATAGAGCGAGCATTTGCTTCGCGCGGCAAATGCCTCGCAAAGCTGCTTGCTCTGTTTGGACGCGCAGTTGTTTCTCGACCGAGGCACGAAACAATATACGCGAGCAAAACAAAAGCCGACACTGGATGGCTCGGGCGCTCGGTCGATCGCCCGCGTCGGCGCGAGCACTTTCCTCGACCGAGACACGTCCACACTAACCGAGCTGCTTTACGCGGCAAATGCCTCGCGAGCCTGCTCGTTCTATGTGGACGCACTTATTAACGAACGTAACTAACGTGAAAGTCAAGCGGACACACGATACTTAAAAACCGCGCCAAGATTGAATCTTTTTGACGCGACGCTATTTTGATGTAATGTCTATGTCATTACATCAAATTGCATTTAAAAAATGTAGTCCCTAAAATACAATTATTAATTCGAGTCAGTAAAATGACATTTCCAGTGTTGCAGGTTTGTTTCATTTTGTTTGTATCAATGGCAGCTGTTGCACTTGTCATTTTACTGACTGGAATTAATAATCAAACTTTACCAAGATTTTTCCGCAAGTCATGAGTGATGACGCGGACTCTAAAGCTATCTGCCAAAACGTAATGTCAATCATTCTTAGAGCCTATACACACCACGTTTATTAAACGCGCCGTTGACGCGCGTTTGTAGTGATACAGACGCGATTCAAACGCGCCTTTTGACGCTTTGTATCGCGACTATGATTTGATAATTAAGATAAATATATACCAGTCAGTGTCCTTATCACAAGATTTCCGTATTTTACTTACAGTGTACTTGCAAGTACGAACTTGCAAGTTTTTACGATGTTTATAGCGCCTCTGGTGTACAAACGAGAATTCCCTTTTACTTTTTTTACTTCTAGGACCTCAGGGGGTCTAATCTCTAAGCACGAAAACCGTGATTTCGACCTTAGTAACGGGCGTTTTGACAACAAGCCCGAACTGAGGGCCTATGCACACCACATTATTTAAACGCGCCGTCGACTCGCGTTTCTAAAACGCGCGTCGACGGCGCGCTTTTGTGAAACAGAGGAGTTTGTTGCCGTTTGGATCGCGTCAAACGCGCGTTTTCGTCGCGTCTGTTTCGCTACACACGCGCGTCTGTATCGATTCAAACGCGTATTTGAATTTATACAGGTGTGCCAAGGTCTACAAGCTGCGTCTGACTTGCGTGCGTATCGTGTCTGTATCGCTACAAAAGCGCGTCAACGGCGCGAATAAAATACGTGGTGTGTATACAGAAGCATAGCTAACGCCGCATCAGCCGTATCAATTATACGGGGCCCCCAAATGTCAAGGGCCCCCGATGAGAAAACTTATCGCGGCCATTAAGCTCCAATTATCGAACTCCTAACATAATCTGTCAATCAATCAATTGTAAAAAAGGCTATTTGTAGTTGCCGTTTATGAGCTACGATAAGTCTATCAGCCTTCTTTAAATTTTCTAGATATTTTCATTTTCTTAATGAAATCGATCAGTAATTAAGTAGTTACACGAGTCAGGATGCTATTGCCTTTATTCTGCAAAACTTTACACTTAGATTAGAAGGGCTCCAAACAAGTTTTGATACGGGGTCCCTTCTGGCCTAGCTACGCCACTATGTATATAGGCCCTTAACAATTACCAAGTCGACTAAATATACAAAACAAGGGCATTACCAATTAATCACAAGTGGTACAATCGGTCATTCGATCGGTTTCCAACAGATGGTCTGTCAATGGCTCTGGGTATCGTCTAGAAGGGTCTCATTAATATACGTCACCCTATATAGTGGCGGCTAACGTGTTTTATGCCATTTTGTCTCAGTGAATTACGCCAACAATGTCTGATCTGCGTGAAATATGAGTTACATCGCTTTATCAACCTGATCGTTTTCTTTTGTGGATGCGTCAGCAAAATTGTCTCTAAGCTTTAGTCATGATTTAAAGGTGTGGTCAAACTGAGCAGAGTGAACTGCGGACTTTGTTCGGATTATGATAAATATTTAAGTAAATTATTCCTCAATGTCCAGAGTCATACGGTCTAGTAACCATTCCGCACGGATTCACCTCGCCTCGTTTTAGAAAATTATTTTATAAAATTGGTAAAATTATGAGGTTACCTAAAACCTAGCTAAAATAGTATTTATCTTAAAACGAAATATTAAATTGACTATGTAATATAAAACGTAACTTTTAACGAGCTCTAAAGCTTTTTATTACCGAAACCTCGAATGCGTTCTTCAGATATTAAATGTAAAGTTTTCATGTAATATGGTTTACAATGTATAAGAATACGTGCTCATCTCTCAAAGAGGCAGCATGAAGATACATTATAATTTACGTTTTATATTCGAAGTCATTTACATAATGGGCCATCCCATAAGAATTCATGCCGTGATTTCGCTTTTACGTTTTATTTTTACTATTATAAAGTAACATTGTGCAAACTTTTTAGTCAAGTTATTTTAAATTTTATTAATATTTAGTTTTTATCTTCCAGGTCGATAAATCGGAATTTTAAATGAGTCTTGTAGAAGTTTAATTAATGATTTCATCAACACTGCTCCCAAAATGGTAAAAAGTACAGATGGCTCGCTTTCTCTCTGTTTGGGTTTGAAATCACGACTTATGATTTATATTTCGGGGCCATTACGACTGGGCCACAACTGCTCACAAATTGACTTTTTTTCGATTGTATATCCACTAAGTTATACCGGAATTCTTAAGGATAAGTTGTTTAAGCATACATGAATTCAATTGCATTTTCATTCTCTTCGATTAATTTAATCAAATTAGAAATAGCAGCTAGATCAGTGACGTAGCGATACCTTATCTAGAGGGGGCAAAACGCAGTCCCTTTTATTACCGGACTAGTTTTTGGGCCGACGCAAAGCTCCCCCTGCTACAAGATATTTTGATTTCCTCAGTCATCTTTCAACAATAAAGCCCCGCGTAGGCAGCGGAGGCGCTAGACCAAATGTAATTGTCGTTGACATCAGCTCTGCGAGGCCTCTTTGGTTCTTTCAGTTCTCAGTCGTGGCTCACCGTACACCTGAGGTAGATAGATAAGTCAAACTTTGAAATGTTTTTCTTAGAAGAAGCTTTACTGCTTGTGATCGCTGATGTAACCGACGATAACTTTTTTGGCTTAGAGCTTAGCGCGCGAGGCCTTATCAGGTACGAGGTCCGCTTCGCCCCACCCTATTAAGCCACTGAGTAAGAAAATCAGCAGCAGTCTAAAGAAAAAACAAAATGGAACATTTTCACGCGCTTGCGATGAACAAGTTGTTTTATTTTGTATCACTTACATTCTGACGCCGATACCCAGCACAAATAAAAACAAAACGTGTTATTTCATTGGGTGTTAAGTCTGCAACTGAAAGGGAAATTTTATACGAGGTCTCAGTCAATATAATTTACTTTTTTATAACAATATGTTAGTTTACTGACTTTATTTGATGAGAAGAGAATTTGCGGAACATGGAAGGAGTGAAGGGAGACCTTTGCTTGGAGAGAGATTTTATTTTTAAATAATTAAGAAATAGAGTGAGCTTTGATGTGTTGCTGATATCACATCTTGGTAATAAGCAACACGACTTTGGTTTTGACTTTCAGATAATAGAATTACCCACATACAGACCTCAGCAAGAGTTGTTTAAGTTTTGGTGACCCAAACAAAGACAGACTTAAGGTGCCGGTTCGCGCGCGAGACAGCAACAGGAGACCGAGACAGGAGACCGCGACAGGAGGCCGCGACACTTATCGCAGTCTCTTCTGCATAGGCGGCGTTTCGCGCCGCGACAGGGAGACAGCGACAGGAGACCGCGACACTTGTCATTGCCTAATGTTAAGTACTGTCGCGGCCTTCTGTCGCTGTCTCCCGTCGCTTTCTCGCGCGCGAACCGGCACCTTTAGACTAGTTTTTAGGATTTCAAAGCAAATGTTCAGAGTAATAATCTCAAAGGCTTTAAAAAGAAAATAATTTTTAAAGCGGTTCATGAAACGCTTCTATCTAACTACCCAATGGAACTCTGCTCATCATTCCTGCTGTGTAGCAATGATTTAATCATGTTTCACATCCGTAATAATAAGGTTGAATTTTGAATGAAAAGTATGCATGTCTTACATGAGCATTTCTTGAACATTTCTAAGTTATTTCACCAGAAATTTTCTAGATGGAATCTGATTGTTGTCGACTATCAATATGGCAAATCTGGAACTTTTCACATAACTTACGTATGCGGTACAAGTTTCACAATTTGCGGAAAGTGTCAACACTTTTCTCTGGCTTGTTTTCTTAACTAGCTGTTACTTGTGACTTTGTCTGAGTGTGATTTGTATTTTCTATTATAATTCACACAAAATTACATATAAAATATTTCTGGCATTAAAGCTAACTATTCTAGTTGCTTGCCTCGGCTTCCCACGGATCCTTTAGACCTACCCAGTGGATTTTCCGGTACACATTACTATTTAAAAAAAATGAAAATAACATGTGAAAAAAAGAATTGCTTTGGTGCAGCCGTTTGAAAGTTATGCGTACAGAACGAGTTAATTGACTTATTTTTAATTATGTAATGTATGTACTTACAGTTGCGAACTTCTCCTCTTCTTTTTCACCGACTCGGTCTCTGTCGCCTAGACTAGATAGAGCCAAAAACAAACCCATCTAAAATAAAAAATGCTTTTTTAAAAATCTACTTCTATTAGAATTTATATCACTTTGTGGTCTACCGGTGTACCTTTAAGGTAACAAAAGAAATGACAGCAACAAAGCAAGGTCTATTTCATAGAAGATATCACAACGAAAGATCTTTTATCTTTTGTAACGCACCTGTATGAAAAACAAGAAATGTTTCCTAAAATACAATATGACATTGAAGAATGTCTGCTCTTGTAAGTTGAATCATTTATCATCATCATTTGGAGGTTTATTAGACTTGATTTTTGACATATTTTGTTCAACATATTCGACATTATAAAATGACAATTTAATGCTGAATTACGGGCTTGTTCCCACAAGTTCTACTGAACAGTTCTACGGTAGAACTAATGGAATTTTTTTTTCTCTCTAGTTCTATGATATCAGGTAGAACAAAATAGTAGAACTATTGGGATTCTCTATTCCCACTTGTTCTACTGAACTAGAACGAGTTCTAGTTCTACAGGACACTGAGAAAAAAAAATGTCGTAAAAACGACTGGGGGGACACCCAGACTCGGACAGGCTAGGTTAGAAGGGGATGGCGGGGTCTGGAAGACCCCGCCATCCCCTTCGTGGTTATTTTTTTTAAACCACCCAGAAGTAGGAGCATCGCCAAGCGGTACTCCGTCGACGTTTTCTGACATACTTATAGTTAGTGGAACTGTTCAATAGAACAAGTGGGAATAGAAAATCCCAATAGTTCTACTATTTTGTTCTACCTTATATCGTAGAACTAGTGAGAAAAAAAAATCCCATTAGTTCTACCGTAGAACTGTTCAGTAGAACTAGTGGGAACAAACGGAATTGTATGTTGAATTCGCGCCGCGATTCAAGTCTGGCGGAAAATTCGTGGTACTACATTTTGTAATACGATTTTATGTCAAAAGGACAAGCGTTCTCCCGCTGCGCTACATTGCCTTTGCAACAAATTACATACACGCTTTACAACTAAAGGCTCGAAAAGACACACGCGATTAATCGCGCTGCGACAACGAGCCAAGCTAATTTCCACTCTAAATGTACTGCGAATGGACCGCGACAAGTCGCCCCGCGCGATTAATCGTGTGTGTCTGCTCGAGGCTTAAGCGTCAGCATGCTCTTCCCTAATTTGTCAGGGTCAGAGCCCATTCGTCCCCTAAGATACGCACCCTGTGCCCACTCGTCCCCTGGAACTTTTGAGGGGCCCATTCGTCCCCTGAAGAATATTTATTTTTATTCATTCTTCTAATATAAGTACATGTATATGTGTATACTGCAGCTTGGTAGTCCTGGTACAGTCACGCAGAAAAGGGTAAAATAAAAAATTAATGTTAGCAAAACAGAATTAATGTTAGAACGTTCATTATTTTTGTACAAAAGGGTGACAACGACTCCACATTGAGCTAAAACGAAATACTTAGAATACAAGAACATAATAACATCCATTAATATGATAAAATAGTAATTGCGGATAAATAATTGCTAAACATATTTAGGAGTAAATAATTTAGTTTTGACTTTTTAGTCAACATAATATGACTGTAGTATTCCACCATAAAGTGAATTACCATCAATAATAATACTAATCATATTCCAGGATTCAAATAAGATCATCATCATCATCATCATCAGCCTATAAATGTTCCCACTGCTGGGACACAGGCCTCCTCTCTGTGAGAGGACAAATGAGATAATTCGATCCAATTATGTCAAAAATATTATTATTTTAATAATAATCGTATTGTTTATTTCGTTAGGCGAACTTAATTTCATAAAAACTTAAAAAAAAAATTAACCGCCTTCAAAAATAACCACAAAAAAGAATAAAATAACCTACAAAATAACTTTTCTTTCGGAAGTCGGTGGCTTAGTTTTTTTTTATTTCGTTGTCTTTTATGCCACCGACTTCCGAAAGAAAAGTTATTTTGTAGGTTATTTTACCCTTTTTAGTGGTTGTTTTTGAAGGCGGTTAATTTTTTTTTTAGTTTTTTATTTTACACTTTTTAGTTTAAATATTCAACCCAAATTCTTGTCAAATACATCATTTTCTTACATGTGCACTAGAATTTGCTAAGTAATCCTTAGCACCGGTATTAATATCGCTCATGTACACAAAAGATAATAAAATTCTCTATCAAAAACTGCTGAACCGATTTTGATGAAACTTGCAGTGTTCCCTAAAGTGAATTATTCCTCGTCCAACAAAAAAATAATTTTGAAAATCGGTCCACAATTGGCGGAGTAATCGCGTAACAAACTCTCAAAAAGTAAAGATCATCACATCATCCATCAATAAAAATGCTCACAAAATAAAAAGTGACGAACCAAATTGGATGAAATTTTTATGGGACCAATGGGAATGTATACTGCATCGAACAAAAAAGAATTACACCAATCGGACTAGAAACCTCGGAGTAATCGGTGTACATACATAAAAAAAAACTTTTTCAATAAAGTAACCGACATCAAAAACAACAACAAAACAAAAAAGGGTGAAATAACCTAATACGAAAGAAGTTATTAATTAGGTTATTTATTAATTAAATATTCAACCCAAATTCTTGTAGAATACAATTTTTTTTCTTACATATGCACTAATCTTGTAATCCGTTACAACATAAAAAAATCCATATCTCTAAAACTACTGAACCGATTTTGATGAAACTTGCAATGTACCCTAAGTTGAACAATACCTAGTACAACAACAAAAGAAATACTTAAATCGAACTTGTAGTTCCGGAGATATGCGTGCACAAACATAAAAACATACATACATACACTTATGAAATTTGGCACAGTTCTTTGTTTGTTCAGACGCTGATATAGACTAACATATATGAAAACTGGGCAGTTCTGATAACATTACATACATACGGGTCGAATTGATAACCTCCTTTTTTTTTGAAGTCGGTAAAAAACAAACCGACCGAATTGAGAATCTCCTCCTTTTTTTTTTGAAGTCGGTTAAAAAGACCAAAGGCACATTGAACAGTCTCGTATTCGCAGTCACTTTCAAGAACCAATATGTCACCGAGGCAGGCATGACGGATTATCATTCATCATAGCTCTTTTTTCAATGATCTGTTATGATTTATTAAATTAATTCCGTTAATAAACTGTTCACAAGTGTACTATGTTAACCGTTTCTTATGTAAAATATAGCTAATTTTATCTCAGGGGACCAATAGGCACCTGAATAGGTGCCGAATCTTTAACTTATATTGTATATTATTAGAGGGGACGAATGGGTACCTTAAACATAATATTTTTTATTAAAATATTAATTGGTCCCCTACCAGGAGACCAATGGGCACCTATATAGGGGCCGAATCCACAACTTTTATGCTGGGGGACAAATTTTGGGGGACGAATGGGCTCTGACCCATTTGTCACACTTCCGATTTTTTTAAAAACCTTCAGTAAAAGAGTGATTTTTTTGAACAAATTTATTTAAAGAGCACTTGGAAGGATATGGGGAGACCTTTACCCAACAGTAAAGCCGGGGGAGCAGTGGTGGCCCAGTGGTATCGGCCTCGATATTACGAGTTGTAGGTCGTGTGTTCGAACCCCGCCAGGCGCATTACTTTGTGTAATTTATTTCAACACCACTGCTCTCAAAACGGTGAAGGAAAACATCGTGAGGAAACCGGCATGTCCTAGAACCAAAAATTCGAAGACATGTGACATCTACCAATCCGCACTGGGCCCGCGTGGTAGATTACGGCCCACTCCCTCTCATAGAGAGGAGGCCTGTGTCCCAGCAGTGGGAACATTTATAGGCTGATGATGAAAGCCGGATTTACATTACGAAACTAGTTCCATGACATTAGTTTTACAAAAAATATGCGCATATATCACGAAACTACTCCAGTGTCACGAAAGCAATGCATGCATTGTAAAACTGAATGTTCACACTTGAAATTACTGGTCAAATTAGTGTCATAAAACTAATTTCGTAATGAAAATCCTGTTAACTTCGTTTATTCTTGAGGACTGTAGTTTTGTGTAGGTTTGATTCCAATGGATTGAAACGACTTGCTGTTTATAACACTTATTATATTGCTCACTTTTAGTATTATGCAGACAAACACGTAGGATCAATGGCGGACGTCCAACTGCCATAGATAAAACTAGACGCCCAATTTCTTACAGACTAAAAATTATTATATTTTGTGTTGCCATAAACAAATCCGGCTTAAGACAAAAACGACAACTAAAAAAATAAATTAAATGTTATCAATATTTTAACTAATACTTAAAGGAAAAGATAATTCTGTATTAGAACATGATTTCAACCTATTGTAAAACAGTGAATTATTAACGCAAAATTCAAATAATTTGAATTAAATTTTGCTTTAAGTGCTATTATATGGCGACCACGACTAATTGGGTTCAAATTAAGTAGTGTGGTTGCATTAGCGAACACTGTTTATGTATCAAGTCATTTTAATCGTGTTGTCCAATCATGTAGTAACTAGTCACTCTGACAACATAATTATTTATTACGTCTTTTTTAAAACTTTTATTCTTTGTGATGGAAAATTATCGAATTACTTCTTCCGCTCTTAGTGGAGCGGAAAGAATAGTCAAAGTTGACTGACTAAGAACCATCGTTTCTTCAGCTACTCTTAGCGTTCCAGAGCCATAGTAACTGTTTAAGACATTCGTGGCCTCATAGGCGTTTGGCCGTATCGGCTGACATCTCTTATTATAGGTATGTGGATAAAATGTAGTCGATTATTAAAAAGAATAGCTGGAATGTTCCATTTGGTTCACACACATTATGATTTTTATTTATTGTTTTTGTCAGATATTGTATTAAGTACTTATTTTTTTTTTTTTCAAGTTTTAAAATTGACATATCCACAACGTTTTATTAAAAATAAAAATAAATAAAACTAAATATTTACAACAAAATACTAAATTTAAACTAAAACTAAAATACCTAATTACAAAAAAAAAAAAAAAAACTCAAGAAGGGCATAGACACTCAGGCGTCAAAGTACTCCTCCGCATCGCTGTCATCTGGAAACGTGCCCAGAAGACTGGCAGCATTGCCACGTTGGATGGCAATGCTTATTCTTTGACCAAAGAAAGAACCAGCCCTCTGGTCACGCGAAGTGTCGATTAATCGGCGAGAAATTTCCTTAAAAAGGGAACGCGCACTCGGACCCCATGACCCGAGTGTTTCGACCCCAAACGGCTCAAAACTGTAGCAACCATTAAGGTTACAGTATTTGCGCCGCTTGAGGTTCTCAGCAGCCGCAGCAGCGGCGCCAGCACAGCCCGCCGTGCTTGCAACGTGGGATGGCGCAAGGGTATCGACACAGGTAGCGTCCCACACCAAAGGCCTACCCACCTTCCAAGGCACTAACGTCATACCGTCTGGTCTTTTCCCATCGTCACGTACCAAACCATTTGGTTCTAAAACCGCTGGTACGCCGGCGGAGGCAAAAGCTCGACGAATAATGTCGTTGATGCTAGCGTGACGAGCTATGCGACCTGCGCTTCTGCTGCAGGACAGGCCATGATGCCCGAGGTTGTCGACAGCTTCACCACAGTGGCAACGATGCGGAGCAACACAAGGTGCGCCTAAGCGAAGGCCTGTAGCGAGCCGAAATGAAGCATCATCCATCATGGTACCAATGGTGGATGATGGGAGTGCTTGTAGCCATAATCCCGACTCCCACTCCCCCACAGCCAGCAGACGGGCGCGCTCCGCAGTATTAGTTGACGTTATCTAGAAATATTTAAATATATTGATGGCCCGATTGTCGTCGTCCTTAGGTGGGGCGAACAATTTACTGTTTTACAGTAAATTGTTCGCCTGCCCAGCGTGGCGATTTCGGGCATAACCCCCCTTAAAATGACTGACACCGAAAAGACACTATTTTACTAGTAATTAAATTCATTCGTACTTACAGTGTTATTGTATTATTTGGAATTCACTATTTCACTCATGTACATTTTCTTTTATTAAAAGACACAAGCTTCTAGAGCTAGACCATTAAGGGAAAGTAACATAGGCCCAGAAATAATGCAAACAAATCAACAACCGTGCCCGTAACATACCTACTCAAATACCCGACTGACAGTTCAGTATTTTTTTTATTATTAGCAATGCAAAAATTCTAAAGATAGCCTCTTTTAAATCATAAACTTATTTTTTAAAGTATGATATTAGATCTTATGCAAATAAGTTTCGGTCTAATTTTGCCTACGCCTTATTTAGGGCAACAACCTTCAGTGAACCCAAACCCTAATTTTAAAATCGATGAGTTGATCTCGATTCGGTCGCGAAGATTTTATCAGGTCGAGAAGGTGTTAACTTTGCGCCGATACATCGATGAAGCTTGAGGTCTATCTCGATTTTTTAATCGATTCTTGAGCTATCTAGCTCCTACTATTCGAATCGATACTGTCATCGGGAAGTAGCTTGTTAATGTCGATTTTGCGAAATAAGCGATAAAGTTTATAGGAAAATTACCGATAGTTTTCGAATTGTTTTTCTATTTTTTTAGATCGTATTGTAAACTATTAGTTGTACGTCATTATGTAAATTAAGATAGTTGTATTATGGAGCACAATTAACCTATAACCGATGAGTCGATCTCTTTTTGTGAAAAGGAGAGAGCCTTGGCTTAAGGAAGGACCAACAAATAATTTATCAAAAAAGTATATATATACTTTTTTGATAAATTATTTGTTGGTCCTTCTAACACAAACAATAAAGAAGGATAAAAGAGGACTCCAAGGACTGTAATGTAAATGATTGAGCGTTGCGAAAAAAAAATCTTTTTTTAAATTAATTTATTTTAGGTCGCTATTTTAACATTTGCTTTAAAATTTATTTTTGTTGAATGATAATCCCGCAAAATGATATTTCATTTTTTTACTTCACTTAACAATACGCAATGCAATGTCAAACTAGAAACTGGTTAAAAGGGACTTTTAAAACAAATAATAATTATTAAAATAATTATGTCCAAAAAAGTGATTGGATATTTAAAATTTTAAATGCAGTACAAATTCAAAGACATTGAATTTTAGGACAGTGGCGACAAAAAAAGCACAGTGCCCTGAGAATACGATCTACAATAAATGCAATAAAATTTCCATTTTATTTTTAAAATATCCACATTTTTGTATTCAACACAATTCACGGTTCGATGAAGCCTTACAAAATTTCTTTCGCCCACAACTGGTTCTTCAACCGCGAAAGAAAACAAAATAAAAAATTAACAAAGAAGTTTGTAAAAGTCCAGAGAGGCATTTGAAATGCATGCAACTTTAATGCACGCGACGTAATCGTCGACTGAATAACAAAATAAGAATGGTTATTTTTAGAATCATCGTTGTTTGTATTATCAGTGTTGATACTTATGTCCAACAAAGGGGTCGTCCATTTTATTTGATGATGGAACGTTAGAGGGATCGTTGGGTCTAATAATGGCAATTAGTTTCTTCTACATCGTCGGACAGAACGGCGATTTATTGTTTAAATTAGTTGAACTATAAGACACCACTGTTCGTTTTATATCTTCGAGAACTGTTCAAGATTAAATCAGTTTGTAACTTTTAATAAAATACCGAGTCATTTTGGTAAAAGTTTAAGAACTGATTACGTGGTTAAACCTTTTCTTTTGAAATAAAACGGTGAACTTTTGTTTTCAAAGGTTTACGATTTTCAGTAGGAGTATAGCCCAGTCAACAACGAATGCTCAAAAAAAGGTATAGAGGGAAAGTCTTGGAAGGGGGGGGGGGGGTGTTGAAGGTACCATTTTTTTGGTTTTTTGCTTATATCTCGGAAACATGCGTCGTAGCATGTATGAAGGAAATAAAAGCTGAGTAAATTTCCCGTAAGTTTTAAATACACAATAATTTAATAAAATTCCCTATCAAAAACTGCTGAACCGATTTTGATGAAACTTACAGTGTTCCCTAAAGTGAAATTCCTCGTACAACAAAAAAAGAATTTGGAAATCGGTCTACAATTGGCGGAGTAATCGCGTATCAAAAAAGTAAAGATCATCACATGCCATCATCCATCAATAAAAATGCTCACAAAATAAAAAGTACTGAACCAACTTGGATGAATTTTTTATGGGACCAAAGGGAAAGTATACTGCATCGAACGAAAAAAGAATTACACTAATCGGACTAGAAACCTCGGAGTAATCGGTGTACATACATAAAAAAAACATACCGACCGAATTGAGAACCTCTTCCTTTTTTGAAGTCGGTTAAAAAATTAAATCTCTGTATCACGAGGAAAACCGTAAAAAATAGTTTTTATCTTTTC
Source organism: Agrotis exclamationis (assembly GCA_950005045.1). Taxonomy (NCBI): domain Eukaryota; kingdom Metazoa; phylum Arthropoda; class Insecta; order Lepidoptera; family Noctuidae; genus Agrotis; species Agrotis exclamationis. The sequence goes on along the minus strand of OX465416.1, from coordinate 22,912,584 downwards.
AGCGTCAAAATGACTTCAGTAGTCGCGGTATTATTCGTCCGCAATTTGATTCATATATATTCCCGTGTTTTCGTTGACGGACTTAGAAAGAAGACACCCTGGTAGGACGCCATTTCATCTATTGAACGAAAAAAAAAATTAAATCTTCAGAAAATAAAAGTGTAATTTTTAAAGGGCTTAAAGCAATAGGCAAACTCAGGTTTTTTTTAATAAGCCTAATCTGTGTCCCACTGCTGGGCAAACTTCCACTGCTCCCCTTTCTTCTTCCAAACCTCTCTATTTTGGGCAATTTCTGGCCATGTCTGCCCCGCGAACATGATCAGGTCGTCACACCACCTCCGCCGCGGTCGACCTCGACGGCGATGTCCTCCTTCAGGCGTCCAGTGAGTGACGATCTTTGCTCACCTCTCCGGGCGCATACGCTCAACGTGGCCCGCTCACTCCCACTTCAGCTTGGCTGTTTTAACTCCTACATCAGCTACTTTGGTAATGGAGCGCAGGGTGGTGTTTCTGATTCGATCCGATCGCTTCGCACCTATTATGCTGCGCTCCATCGCCCGCTGGCAAATCTTGAGTTTGGACTTTTGTTGTTCGGTAAGTCACCAACTTTGTGCACCGTAGGTTAGGAAACTCAGGTATAAATTCTTATTTTTATTGGCCCTCGAATTTCATAGAAACCCTTGGTTAAAATATAAATGTAAAGCTGCTAAAATCAATTGGGTCACGAAACTCGGATGTAAGCGTTTGCAAGCTCACGCTGGCTCAATCTTTAATCACCATGATTAAAGAAAACAAATAGTAGGTATTTAAATAGGTGTTTAACAGCACTAGACATCAAAGTGACAGTTGCTTTAAAAACGTTTAATATTTCCTACAACGATTTCTTTTCGAAGCGAATAAAAGTTTAATTTAATAAAATTTATATGTTTAAAGCCACATCATCATCATCATCATCATCTCAGCCATAGGACGTCCACTGCTGAACATAGGCCTCCCCTTTAGATCTCCACATATACCGGTTGGAAGCGACCTGCATCCAGCGTCTTCCGGCGACCTTTGTAAGGTCGTCTGTTCATCTCGTTGGTGGACGTCCTACGCTGCGCTTGCTAGTCCGCGGTCTCCATTCTAGCACTTTTCGACCCCATCGGCCATCTGCTCTGCGAGCAATATGGCCTGCCCATTGCCACTTCAGCTTGCTAATCCGGTAGTCACATACTTACACGTAAAACCGGACTTGGAATAACGACCTGTAGACCTTACAAATATTCTCGTACTACCGTGCTGTATCATCATCACATCATTTTTATCGCTGTTAAAATATGTCTAATATTAAATTAAACTTATAATTTTATGTAGGTACCAGTGATCGTCCAGTGGCCGAAATATGGTCATTAATCATTTACATTTTTTTGAACGTTTTAAAGATTCTATTATACAATATACATATAAGAAGTTATTGCTTTACGTATTAAAACATAGATAGTTGTGTTGTCCAGTAGTATGCGATAATATTGCGCTCAAAGTGCAATCACATTATAGCTACACAAAGATATCAATTAATATACCCACCTATAGGTATATTGTATGTATGTAAATACGTATAGAGGTAATGGGGTCTTTGATCAGGGAGTTAAGCTGCTGCCAATCAAATTCTTGCTCCGGAGAGCTCTTGAATACGTCATGACAGATTAACTTAGACGGTACGCCTTAATAAGGAATCGTGAGGCTCGAATATTGATTTTTGTCACTCAATTTTAATGCAGTTTTTTTATTTAGGTCATTATAGGTACTTTTGGATTGTCAAAAAAAAATTACACATGGCAAAATAACTTGTAAAGATACTCGCAGTAATTTTAAGCTATTGCATAGCTTTTATCGCGGGCTCTGAGCGCGGCGCGGCGCGGCGACCTAATCAAAAAAATTCCAAAAACCTAACGAAAAAACTTAACAAAAATACCTGATACCACGCATCGTCTAACATCGTTTCAGTTCGGGAGACTTCGGAAATTATAAAAATATCCGTCATAAAAACAATTTATTTTTTCTTACAGATTCTAAACGGTCAGCTACAAAAGGAGTTATCACAATGAAACCTACTTATAAAATTCTCCTACAACAAAGAAGTTCTTTATTACAGTAGTGTACCACAAACATTTTAATCAAATTATCGTTAAATATACGCGGTAGGCGATTTTATTCTATTAAAATAAAAAAATAAAATGTTATGCAATAGCTTCACCGCGGCAGTCTCCGAGTGCCACATGTATTTTTTTTAATTAGGGATTTCCTCTATTTGCACACACGCGGAGCTTGTGGCCAAGGCAAATAATAATGGCCACATAGGTCGATCTTCAAGGTTCTGATTCGCTTGGCGAGGTTGACTTGTGAATGGGTGACCATTTATCACAGCGAATTTTATCATTGCCTCGGTAAGCACGTAAACGTTGGTTGCGGCTGTCATTTGTCGTTACTGTTAAAAGCTCGAAAGTCAGACAACCATTCTTACCACGTATCGTTTTACCCAATTATTGGGTTGTGGAGGTCAGACAGGCCGTCGCTACATGTTATATATTATTCTGATATTCACCTGCCTTTAACATAGGTGTGAAAGGGCTAGGCAGATAGATGATGCACACGAGCAGAACTTGGACGAACATCTGGTTACCCAGTTAACTGACAAGATAAGTTGGCAAAAGAATTATTGATCTGAATATTTCAGGAGGCATACTATCCGCCCGCGCCGTGGGAGACGCCCACGGCAACGAATGTCGCAAGACGATCTCCGGCCACCGTAGGCGCGGGCATGCGGGCGGCGAGTAATGGGTGACTCGCCGTCCAATCATGGACCATGCCCGGGTCGACGGCGCGTTGTGTTCCACGCGCGCCTCGAAGAGCTGTCAGCAATCTGACGGGGCCCCCTAAGAGGGCCAAAGCCTGCCGGGGTCGCGGGACTGTCTCACCTGATAACCGTGACCCTGGTACGTAAAGGGCTATTGAAGGAACACCGTGGATTTTAGTCAGTACAAGTCTGACAGTCCTTCCCGCCCCATCCTGGGCGGGAGGACTCATTTGCTAATTTTGCCACGCAAAAAAAAAGGAGGCATACTACGAGTATGATACGCACAATAGAACTTCTGGTCATGTCGAAATACTTGTGCCTTGCCATTATTGATTATTACTTAATTAACTAATTGTACCTAATGTCGTTGTGGGTCATTTCTTACCTGCTCTTAGTCATATACCACAAGTGACAAGTTCAAGTCCGCGCAAGCATCAATGTTACATTTTCAAAGATTCACGTATTTTTAAAGTAGAATTTTAAAAACTATGTTACATCTAATTATTTACTTAAATATTTACAAAAAAAAAAGAGCTAGCCTTCTAGACACGGGTCATGGGGCTGTCTAAACAGGTAGTAATAATAATAATAATATTCCACAACTATCACACGACGCCATCTAGTCCCAAGCTAAGCAGAGCTTGTGTTATGGGTACTAGACAACTGATAAACATACTTAAATATTTTTAAATAATTTAAATAATCGTGCTCATCAAACAAACATTTGTCGTGGGTGGGAATCGAACCCACGACCTCCGGCATAGCAGTCAGGGTCACTAACCACTAGGCCTGACAAGGAAGTGACCCTATAACGTAAAGGGCTATAATATCCCATTTGTTGCCACCACTTGCTTGATGCATCAAGTTACCTGAATTACCTACCTCAATCAGGATATACTCCCAATGATGTTATAGGAAACCAACTAAACCTAGTCTATAGTCTAGTATAAGTCGAGCTTGGCTAGGTAATCAGAGGTTCGTGCTACTAATTAATTCTCCTGCATTCACTAAGTGAACTTAGTTGAACCTTATTACAGACACTTGTTTTGTTTAAATTGCGCTCACACAGTGCTGTCGGGTCAGAGCCCATTCGTCTCCCAAAATTCGTACCCCAGCATAAAAGTTGTGGATTCGGCCCCTATATAGGTGCCCATTGGTCTCCTGGTAGGGGACCAATTAATATTTTAATAAAAAATATTATTTTTAAGGTACCCATTCGTCCCCTCTAATATATATACCATGTAAGTTAAAGATTCGGCACCTATTCAGGTGCCTATTGGTCCCCTGAGACAAAATTAGCTATATTTTACATAAGAAACGGTTAACATAGTACACTTGTGAACAGTTTATTAACGGAATTAATTTAATAAATCATAACAGATCATTGAAAAAAGAGCTATGATGAATGATAATCCGTCATGATAATAATATAACCTGTCGATAGGCTTACGATGTAAAATTGTCTAGCTCTACGAATGGCTTGTTAAAAAAACGGGTTACAAAAATAATAGATAAGGTGTTTTGTTTGTATGTTATGGCTGCCTATTGGTGGTGGTGGTGGTGACATATTGGTTCTTGAAAGTGACTGCGAATACGAGACTGTTCAATGTGTCTTTGGTCTTTTATTAAATGAAGTTCGCCTAACGAAATAAACAATACTATTAATATTATAATAATAATATTTTTGACATATAATTGAATCGAATTATCTCATTTGAATCCTGGAATATGATTAGTATTATTTTTGATGGTAATTCACTTTATGGTTCACACTTTTATTTTTATTTTTTCAGAATTAACGATATTGTATTACCATATATATAATTATAATAAAAAAGAACCTATATATATACTACTACTACTATACTACATTTAAAAACTAATATTAAAAGTAAAATATTTACAAAAATGACTATATTTATTTAAACTTCATGTACATAAAGTGGTACATAGGCGGACTTAATGCCACAAGGCATTCTCTGCCAGTCAACCTTTGGGTTAAATAAGAGAATATTGTGGTAGGGTACAAAAAAAAAATCAAAGACATGTATATATTAATATAGATACTAATACATTTAATACTGATAAAATAAACTAAACAATAATATAGCAACAATGAAAAAAAATACATATAACTTAATCTATACATATAATAAAACTGCAGAAAAGAAGTTTTTGTACATTAAAAAAAAAATAAAAAAATATAGCCAGGGTGTTAAAGGACAACCAATAGAACCCATTTCCAGCGTTTTTAGAATTTTTGTCTGTTTGTCTGTTTGTCTGTTTATCTGTTTATCTGTTTGTATGTTTGGTTATTCGGGCATCACGTAAAATGTACGAAATCAATGTAGATAACTTTTATACACAACGATTTAGCGTAACTTGAAGTAACATTTAGTTTTTGTTTCATTGCAATCGGTTCAGTCTATCAAAAGATATTTGACTTTAAAGTGATCCAGAAGTAAAATATTACGGTCAGTTCACACCGAGACGCGCAGTTCAGTAGCGCGATCTAGCTTCGAACAGAAAAACTACATAAATTCAAATAATTCATCTAAACCAACGATAACACGGTAGATGGCGTTAAAAAAAACCAGGAGTAGAGGTGTTAAATTGAAGTAACATTATGTTTTTTATTTCATCGTAATCAGTTTACACCTTACAAACAAAAAATGTAAATTAATTAAAGCGATTTAAAGGAATCGTAGGATAGGATGGGATAGGATGGGATAGGATGGGATAGGATGGGATAGGATGGGATAGGATGGGATAGGATGGGATAGGATGGGATAGGATGGGATAGGATGGGATAGGATGGGATAGGATGGGATAGGATGGGATAGGATGGGATAGGATGGTATAGGATGGGATAGGATGGGATAGGATGGGATAGGATGGGATAGGATGGGATAGGATGGGATAGGATGGGATAGGATGGGATAGGATGGGATAGGATGGGATAGGATGGGATAGGATGGGATAGGATGGGATAGGATGGGATAGGATGGGATAGGATGGGATAGGATGGGATAGGATGGGATAGGATGGGATAGGATGGGATAGGATGGGATAGGATGGGATAGGATGGGATAGGATGGGATAGGATGGGATAGGATGGGATAGGATGGGATAGGATGGGATAGGATGGGATAGGATGGGATAGGATGGGATAGGATGGGATAGGATGGGATAGGATGGGATAGGATGGGATAGGATGGGATAGGATGGGATAGGATGGGATAGGATGGGATAGGATGGGATAGGATGGGATAGGATGGGATAGGATGGGATAGGATGGGATAGGATGGGATAGGATGGGATAGGATGGGATAGGATGGGATAGGATGGGATAGGATGGGATAGGATGGGATAGGATGGGATAGGATGGGATAGGATGGGATAGGATGGGATAGGATGGGATAGGATGGGATAGGATGGGATAGGATGGGATAGGATGGATACGATGGGATACGATGGGATACGACGGGACACGATGGGATACGATGGAATACGATGGGATACGATGGAATACGATGGGATACGATGGGTCACGCATAGGTACGACCTGTTTCCTTGAAAGAATGACTTTCGCCCATGTCTGCTTACGTCCTGGGGCTGCCAGCGCCGGTAAAGGCAGGAACGGGCAGGCTCCAGAGTCCGCCCATACTACTCAGGTCCCAGAGGTGTTTAAACGTAGATTTTTCTCTTGCACGAGCATGCGGGCGGCGAGTATGCCTGGGTCGACGGCGCGTTGTCTTCAACACGCGCCTCAATGTGTCATCACAATGACGGGCCCCCCCTTAGAAGGCCAAAGCCTGCCGGGGTCGCGGAACTATCGAATTACCTTGACCCCGGAACGTAAAGGCCTATTATAGGATTTATAGGACACCGTAGATTGACAGTCCCTCTTATACCCTGCCCTGGGTGGGAGGACTCATTTGATGATTTACGTACGCATATTTATGTATGCTCCAGAATGATGGTTTACAGCCAATGTTGCACTAAAAAATACATTGTTAAGTTCCGACATCCACGCGAACGAAGTCGCGGGCACAGCTAGTAATAACTATTATGACTAGACTTGAAAAAAAGAGAGCTATTTATTGTGACTTAAATAGAGGTTACGCAGTTTTATTTTAAAAGTGAAATCGCTTTCAGCTTTTTTAATGTTAAAGGGTAGCGCGTTCCAGAGTCTTATAGTTGATATAGCGAAAGAATTAGACATAAAACCGGTGCCGTGTGAAGGAACTTGGAGAAGTAGTTTTTTTGGAAGCTCGAAGGTTACAACTATGAGAACTGCCCAACACTTTAAAATGAGTTTTTAAATAATCAGGAGCAGGTGGGTCGTTCATAATCTTGAAAAGCATGCAGAGAGATCTGAGGGATCTCCTGAGTCGGATAGGCAGCCATTTAAGCTGAGAACGGAAGGAAGAAATCTGATCATATTTACGAAGGCCAAAAACGAAGCGAATACAGTTATTGAGAAGTCGATCCAATTTGTTAAGAAGTTCTTGGGATAGATCAGAATAACAAACATCAGCATAGTCAATAATGGGAAGCACAAGTGACTGGACCAGAATGAGTTTGGTATATTAAAAATTTATGGTGGAATACTACAGTCATATTTTGACTAAAAAGTCAAAACTAAATTATTTACTCCTAAATATGTATAGCAATTTTTTTTCCGCAATTATTATTTTATCATATTAATGGATGTTATTATGTTCTTGTATTCTAAGTGTTTCGTTTTAGCTCAATGTGGAGTCGTCACCCTTTTTAACCAACTTCAAAAAAAAAAGTAGGTTCTCAGTTCGACCTGTATGTATGTATGTTTGTTTGGCTGAACGGATTTTGTTGCGGTTTTCAGCGAAGTGTTCATTACATTCTGGAGAAGGTTTTAGTATATAACACTAATAGATATCCCGTGACGTTGCCCGCGTGGATTCGTTTTTGCTTACTTGGATTGTAGATTTTCAGTGACCATTGCATGTTTTTCCGCGATTATCTCGCGTTTGGCTTAACCGATTTTGATGCGGTTTTCAGAAAAGTATTCATTCTGGGGAAGGTTTTAATATATAACAATAATGAATATCTCGCGAAATTGCCCGCATAGATCCGTTTTTATTACTTACTAGGATTGTAGATTTTCAAAGTCGACGATTATAAGAAGATTTTTGTTGAATATCTAAACTAAAAAGGGGAAAATAATTTTTTTTTGAAAAAAACGGAACCGACTTCAAAACCAAACACAAAGAAACTGTAAAATAACTTATCTTTCGGAAGTCGGTGGCCATAGTCAATGAAATAAAAAACAAAGCCACCGACTTCCGAAAGAAAAGTTATTTTATAGTTTTTTTGTGTTTGGTTTTGAAGTCGGTTCCCTTTTTTTCAAAAAGTTGTTTTAATGTACAAAAATAATGAACGTTCTAACATTAATTCTGTTTTGCTAACATTAATTTTTTGTTTTACCCTTTTCTGCGCGACTGTACCAGGACTACCAAGCTGCAGTATACACATGTACATGTACTTATATTAGAAGAATGAATAAAAATAAATATTCTTCAGGGGACGAATGGGCCACTCAAAAGTTCCAGGGGACGAGTGGGCACAGGGTGCGAATCTTAGGAGACGAACGGGCTCTGACCCTGCTGTCACCGGTACTATTTATCGTGGTAAACGATACGGTACTAACTGATTTACAAGCTTTGACTTAAAAAAAAAAAAACTAGGAATTTCTTAATGTGTCGTGGGTGCGTTTACAAACAGAAACTCACAAACACCCAGACCCGGAACAAATACTTGCAGATCATACAAATATTTGCGGGGATCGAACCCCCGACACGCTGCCCAGCAGTATATTGCTCAACCACTGCGCCAACCATGTGTGTTGCCATCGTGGTAAGGTAGTAATCCACATGGATATTTTCAACATAAAGAAGCGCTTGTGATAAGGGCGCGGCGGGTTGTGACTTAAAATAAGTATCTATAGTTGGTGCCAGTTAAGATGTCAATAGCGGACATTGACCTTTACCTAATAAGTCCTCGTATAATGACATAAGATCAGAATTAGCATTTTTCTGTGTTATGATAGTGTTTACTTGTGAGTCTTAAAGATAAAAATAATATAAAATCTTAGGTATAGGTGAAATATTTTTACCTTTTTGATATCTTATGAATACTTAGATACTTATATCCTTACAATATACTTATTAATTTATTCGGTATTTTATAAACATGCTAATTCTGATCTTATGTCATTATACGAGAACTTATTAGGTAGGGGTCAATGTCCGCTATTGACATCTTAACTGGCACCAACTATATCTATAAAAACCGGTATCGTAACACTAGGTATCTTTATAATATATCGAGTATACGTTAAACCTTGCTCAACTACTACAAAGAATCAACTGCTACTGTCAAAGATTTTATTATTCACAAGTGTCCTGACGTGAATTCCCGTCTACAAAAATGTCGAACTTCAATGCAAACTTCCATATACTTTTAGAGAATAAGTTTTCAAAAGTTCTCCCTCAGTCTATAGGTACCCGAAAGCGGGTTAGGTTTGAGTTGTGTCAGTGAAAGAAGGCATGGCCACTGTAATCCTATACACAATTACTTATTACACTGGCACGCGGTGTTGCGTCAAGCGCGCGTTGCCACCGTATATACAGTTGCTTGCATGAATGTGTTCGAATTACCTACCTCTTGGTTCTCAAAACGCGCGTTGACAAAGCGCGCGTTTGAATGCGCCCAATGTTTACTAGAGTTCAGATTGAGCCTTACTCAACAGAACTATGACCGAAAACGAATTCATAATTATGTTGCACAAAAGAATTTTTGCATTCACACCAGTATGAGGTATGAAAGAAGAGGTGAAAGTAGGCGTAGTTCTATAATTTCTACCTACCGCCATGGGATGGGTGAACAAACTGGAATAAACCATTTATAGACACAAAAGTGTTGAATAAGGATCTTATAACGCCAACAACAGTTTAGAAACTATAGTTGGTGCCAGTTAAGATGTCAATAGCGGACATTGACCCCTACCTAATAAGTCCTCGTGTAATGACATAAGATCAGAATTAGCATGTTTATAAAATACCGAATAAATTAGTAAGTATTTTGTAAGGATATAAGTATCTAAGTATTCATAAGATATCAAAATCGTAAAAATATTTCACCTATACCTAAGATTTTATATTATTTTTTATCTTTAAGACTCACAAGTAAACAATATCATATCACAGAAAAATGCTAATTCTGATCTTATGTCATTATACAAGGACTTATTAGGTAAAGGTCAATGTCCGCTATTGACATCTTAACTGGCATCAACTATATCACTTTGACTGAATTCAAAATATTTCAAGCACCAGCCCCCGTAGACAAGTGACCTTATGCTCCCGACTTTACATTCTAGAGCATAAAGTTGAAAATCGATTAAAGAATACAGAGTGTTTCCGTTCATCATCATCATCATATCAACCGTAATACGTCCACTGCTGATCATAGGCTTCCAATAGGACCGGTTGTTAGCGGCCTGCATCCCGCGTGATCCAGTGGCCTTCATAAGATCGTCTGCCCACCTTGTGGGTGGACGTCCTACGCTGGTCTTCATGCGTTTCCGTTCGTTCGTTCGAAATCTCAAAAAGATTTTCAGCTGTGTAACCTAAAGAATAAAGTTTAAAATCTACTAAATACTACATGGTATTTTTCGGTTGCCACTTGCCTAGGTCGATGCAGTTTCTCAGTGCACTATACAAATATCAATTAATTTATAATCGCGAATAGTAAATATTAACAAACTCATTAGTGTAGTGCTGTATACAAAGTAGAGACGATAGCCCATCCCTATATGGAGTCCCCGCTCGAACACCACTAGAATATGTATTGACTTAAATAATTTATAACCCGGATTTCCTGACTTATTCATACGGGAGTATCTGAGTCTGTTTCTGCAAATATTGTGTAATAGGAATCTTTGTAAGTATTATTCTGAAAGAGGTGTTGATGAAGTGTAAACTAATACTTTGTTAAAATGTAATTAATCTATGCTAAATATAGCCCATGATGGCAGGATTACAACGTTATTCTGGATGAGGGTAGCACACAACAGTGAGTGAAATCAGGCTGTGGATGATGATGAAATACAGCCCATTCATGAATAGCTACGGATAATAATTATGAATTTAAGTTTATCACACACATTATTATAAAATGCTCAAAACGAAATAATCATTTAGTTTACAAGTAGATAAAAAAAACGAAATCTTATTATAATCAATTCAGTCAATTCTAAATTATTAAGTTATGCATACTTTACACTTTTGTCGTTTTAGAAGACTTTTTTAATGATTGTATGCTTTTATAAAGTAAAGTAAACCCGATGGAGTCGAAAAGTGCTACGGTGCATCCACACCGCCGGTAACATTTGTGGAGCAACAAAAGGCAACACGGTAACATTCTCATACTCATCCACACCGCAGTAACATCCGACAACAAATGTTGCCGTTCGATAACATTGTTAGATAACGGGGGTAACATTGTTAGCGAATGTTGAGCAACGTTACTCGACTTACAGTAACACGTCAACACTTAGTAACATTAAATAACGTTTTGTTGGCGGATGTTACCGAATGTTGAGCAACGTTACTCGACTTACAGTAACACGTCAACACTTAGTAACATTAAATAACATTTTGTTGGCTGATGTTACCGAGTAACATTTGGAAACGTTGAGCTACAAATGTTACCGGCGGTGTGGATGCACCGTTAGAGTGGAGACCACGGACTAGCAAGCGCAGCGTAGGACGTCTACCAACAAAGTGGACAGACGACCTTATAAAGTTCGCCGGAAGACGCTGGATGCAGGTCGCTTCCAACCAATATTAATAATAGGTATAATATTTAAAAATATATTTTGAATAAAAACATAATTTATATAAAATTATGAGAACATTTTTCCTATAAACTGAACACTAATTTAGTGAAAATGTTGTAATTTTGTCGCGTTAATTAACATTTTTACGAATACAAATATAAACCATAAAGGTGCTTCCATTTCTCTTCAAATTGCATTCACATTTTGTCTGTTTCACGGTACAAATTAAAAACTTGTCAAAGGACTCGCACTGGTACATTTTCTTTGACACAACTTTATTTTCCCTGCGGTGTTTTAAAAAAGTAAGCTCGGAAAATATTTTTCAAAAATACCTAGACATTTTTTGCGGACAGATAAAAGCCAGTAATGTCGCATACATTCAAAACCGACTTTTTCCACTATATTGATATTAATATTGTCTTGCATTTTCACAAATATATTTTGGAAGCTAAACCTACTATTAATAAGTACTAAGTGGGGATTTATCTTAAAGATTAATGAATATGTATATTTCACGATAATATCGCTCTTCAATTATGAGTGTTTACTTTTCATTTTTTGTGATTTTTTAAATATAAACCAAGCAGAGCTGTCTTCGAACAAATCATCCCCCTCCTCCCTTGTTGCCCTGGCTGGAGGCCTTAAATTCTTAAGGCATCCACAGAATTGACTTGCGAGATGCCATTAAAAAAAAATCATCGTTCTACTAGCTAGAGAGCTATGGACGCCTTTGGGGTACGGACCTCGGCTTAGGGCGTCGCTACCGAACTCTGATCAGGTGGCTACCACCAGCTCTTAACGCGATCCAGTTTACTCTCAGGGAACAAGATGGCGATAGACCACTTGTATAGCTCTGTATGTTGTAGGTATGTATGGATCGCGTTAACAGCTCGTAGTAAGGCCCCAGATTCAGTAGCCACGCAGCCAATTCTAAGCCTAAGTACGACTAACTCCAGTTCGATAGCATAGCGGTCTTTTGGAATTAACCAGCTAGGGAGGTCTGAAGGGCGATAGCCACGCAGTTCCTTTCATCCGTCCACTTAGGTTTGCGACTAACTTGATTTGTTTATAATAAATTGTTGTAACAGTAAAGTTGCCAGTAAATAAATAATCATCAAGAGTACTGGGGCTTCATTTCAACCAGCAACCCTACGTTACTAAGTAAGTTTCTGACTCTTTCCGACTTTAACACCTTTTTTTTTAGCGTGGTAAAATCATGAAATGAGTCCTCCCGCCCAGGGCAGGGTGGGAGGGACTGTCAGACTTGTACTCACTAAAATCCACGGCGTCCTTCATTAGCCCTTTACGTTCCAGGGTCACGGTAATGGAATAAGTCCCGCGACCCCGGCAGGCTTTGGTCCTCTAGAGGGGGGCCCCGTCATCTTGCTGACGCTCTTTGAGGCGCGCGTGAAACACAACGCGCCGTCGACCTGGGCATGGTCCATGGTCGGGCGGCGAGTTGCCCATTACTCTCCGCCCGCATGCCCGCGCCTACGGTGGCCGGAGATCGTCTTGCGAGGTCCAACGCCGTGGGCGTCTACCACTGCGGCTGGGGCGGAGGGAGGACGCTGTCCTCTCTCTCTCACCGCCCGCCTCCTCCTGACTTTAACAACTAGATAACTTTATGACTGCAACGGAGTCGGATTAAAAATGTTATAGTATCGACTTGTATTAAAATGTTTTTGAATATTATTCTTGATTCAAATTCAAATACTCGTACATAGAAAAGCTACTGGAAAAATTAATTTCTTCATAAGCTTTTCTATGCATTCTTGTTTTTATCTGCTGATTTTTATCAACTTCTCTAGATGACTTCTCTTTGAGAATTTAAGTGACTATGAGAAACTATGAAATTCAAGATCTATTTTTACTGGATCCGTGTAAATTATACTAGTGAGGTGACTTGAAGTTTATGCTACCGCATTCTAAAACGCGTGTTGCCCAAGGTCAATGAGCTTTGAAGACTAATTTTTTTAGGCATAAGGTGATAAATAACTAAATGAGTAAACAATTCGTTTCGTCAATAAAGTGTCGTGTAAGTTCAAGCTATTGCGTAGATTATTGATTAACATATTTTTTTATCGTCGTAAAATCTTCAAATGAGTCCTCCCGCCCAGAGCGGGACGGGAGGGACTGTCAGACTCGTACTGACTAAAATCCACGGTGTCCTTCAATAGCCCTTTATGTTCTGGGGTCACGGCTACCTGTCAGATTACTGACAGCTCTTTGAGGCGCGCGTGGAATATGACGCGCCGTCGACCCGGGCATGGTCCATGATCAGAAGGCGAGACAACCATTTATTCTCCGTCCGTATGCCCGCGCCTACGTTGGCTGCAAATCACTTCGCGACTTCCGTTGCCCTGGGCGTCTCCTGCGGCGGCTGGGTCGTGACCGTGAGGTGGAGGCTACCATGTCCTCTCCCTCACGCGTCACGCCTCCTCCTTCGCTAGCATGACTGCTTCGCACATGGAGGCAACTGCTTCTCAGTCCGTCTCGCCTCGCAGCATGGCCTCAACCAATGCCGGGCGCGAGATTATTGATTTACATAATGTAAGTATGTAGTAATATAGTAATTTAGATCTTTGACAGCCGTTTGTGGTCAGCTGCGAATAAGACATGAGTTACGTTGGAGTACTCGAATTCGCCATTGGCGGCGCCTCGTGGCGTCTGTCAAACAATTATTACATTTGATCTTACCGCTTGCCGCCTCGCGCTCAGTCACAGTGGTAAGGTCGTGAAGGGTCTGTTAGAATATCAAACGGGAATTTAGGTCTTATTAAACGGGATTCGCATTCTACGATCTTCTCATCAGATTTGTCCCTGGAACTTGAAGGATCACCGTGAGTTTTAGTTCGTACTGCGGGGCTATTGCGTATCTCAGTGTCTGTGTGGTGACTATCAAATAACTGTCAAAAGGTAAATTTCGTATTGGCTTTTGCATTTGCAATGAAACTGATAAATGTAAATGTTGCCTTAAATCAACTATTCTAACGCTCTTGAGGCACTCCACTCTTCAACTTAGTATCATAACAGGTTTCAAGCCATCCAAGTTCAGGTTGACAACTGCTGGTCAGTGACTATCAAGTTAGCCAATAGCCCTGCTGGACATAAGCCTTCAAACACACAGTTTAAAAATAACTGAAAATAAACGTTTCCTTATTTTGATATTGACATTCACAAAAATAAACGTGCCTAAAATCGCTTTTCACAATATTAAAGTAGTTATCTAATATTCAAAGCTTAAATTTCGTTTGTAACATAAATGCGCCCTAGAGTGGACGAAATGTGCTTTATTTTAATATGCTTTAAATATCTAATAAAAAATTACCGAGCAATGCAGAACTATTTCCTGACTGTATAGAAGGATACCGCATTTCATTTCCCGCTACATTCAATACGAATATAACTTTTATTATACTGATATTTGAAGTGAACTTTACAGAATTACGGTAGTAGCAATAGAGCTCGTTTTACGATATTTCTTAGTAGTACTTTTATTTGTACAGTAAAAAAACTACTATAACGTGAAATGCCTCGGTGGTTTATTGACCGTTTAGAGAAACAGCTTAGCATCAGGGTCTTGCTTCGATTCCCGCGTTTGACAAAGTGTGATTTTTTTTAGGATTTTTTCAGTAGCAGCCTTGTCTTTTTTTATGTTTGATGGGTTTGCTCTTGACCTTAGTCTAGGTCAGGAGTGACTAAGACAAGGTCGACGATGGAGCGAGCTTACCCAGGAGAAGCCTGTTCACTCTAACTTTGAAGAGATTAGGGTTGTATGTATTCGGAAACACAGACGCAGGCAGAGAGTTCCACTCCTTTGCTGTCCGCATTATAAAAGACGTTTGGAAACGCTTAGTGCGAATTGGTGGTATAGCAATGAGGTAAGGTCTTTAGCCTGATTCAGGGCTAGTGACTCGACTTCTATTATATGAGACTTAAATAAACCGGTAGAGAGTGTGTTTCTGACAGCCTCTTTGCTCCAGACAGGAGGGCTCATTTGATGGTTTTACACCACCTATAAAAATAATAGTTATTTACGATACTAGTGCGGCGGTTAAGAGGGCTTACCATAGTCACGAATTTGTAAATACCAATTCCTGCACGTGTGTCAAACAATGTTTTTCAACACATTTGCGAGAAAACAGTACAATATGTAACTAAACAAACTTTATTTAACAGTGGGAAAGTCGCAACAAATTTTGAAGTTTCTAATATGAAAATGGCGCGAATTTGCAAATGGCGCCACATGCACGTGGTGAAAATTAGAACTACATCTTTCGTCTCATTTACTCTTTAGTATTAAAGTGAGACAACGTATTGAGCAAAAGCGCTTCCAAGGAGGTCCGATCAGTCTGGTTGTTTATTCTCATAATGTGAAACTCTTTGGTGGAATTATTATATATTTTTTAATGGAAATAAAAAAAAAACCGTAAAGAAAACGCACGATGCTATACAACGGGCTATGCCGTAATAGTATATATTTCATTACAAGTGCGGAAAGGCTGTCATTGCAAATAGTTCCGACTTTATTCAGTACGAGTCCGACAGCCTCCCTTTCCATCCAGGGTGATGCATCCATCATGATCGTATGTATAGGTAGTGAAGATTTCTAGACACAAAACATTATCAGCCATACTACAAAAACTTAAACATCTGTTGAACACTTGTCTAAAAAAAGTGTGACTGCAAAACGGACCTTATTTCAACGACATAATCTGACATTTTTTTAGACAAGTGTTCAACAGACGTTTAAAAGTTTTTGTGGTACGACGGTAAAAATTCAACAGCCAGCTAATTTAGTTTCATTCTATGGAAAAATAAAAAAATATTCTAATGACTAGTGGCATTAACAGCTATTGACTTTTGAATTCATGAACACGCAACATAAATCCTAGAAGAAATACCTAACTTGCATTAATATACTACTACTATTTATAAGACTTAATAGTGCCTTTGAAAATTCCTGAAAGAACTTGAAAGAGGTTTTGCCTAGCAGATGAATAGATAGGATAGTTAATTCAAGTAATATATGACAACGTTTCATACAATAATTCATTATTATGCTCTCTATTATGAGCCTATAGAGGAGTAATTCGTTCTTGTTTCGTTAAAAAAAAAGTGCTATATTGAATAGATATGGCCCTAGGGAATCAGCCCCCCTAGCCAAGTCACAACAAGTCGCAAACGATAATCGTAAACGCTTTATACAACTTTATAGCCTAGAGCCTAAAGTTGAAAATCTATTCAAGATTTCTGAGCGTTAGCGACAGGAAAGATCGAAAACGATAAGCAATCTTCACTAGATCTTCAACGTTATACCCAAGCACATAAAGGTGAACATCTATTAAAGCCTACTCAGCGTTTGCGTTATAGCGGCCATACACCATACTGCCTATCGTACAATCGGCATGACGATCGATTTGATCAAACTTCAATTCGGCAGCAGTGATGCCAACTTAGCAACTTTATAGCTAGATCTAGCTATTATTCGGTGACAGACAGCTACAATTTTATAAAACTTGTGGCTTAACTTTTTAGCTACTTTTTTACCGACTTGTTTTATCCCACTAGTGGGAATCAGTTGGTAATACAAGTGAAAGTGAGTTCAATCGATTTTCGACTTTATTGACATTTATGCAAACACCGGATTTTAATGAAGGAGCAATGTTAGCTAACGAGAATGTGAGAAAAAACAAACTAAATTTTGAATGTCAATAAGGTCGAAAATCGCTTGAACCTGTTTTTTAACTTGCTTAGCGATAGCAAGTTAAAAAAAGGTTCAGGCGATTTTCGACCCTCCATTCCATTCCACTCCACTCCACTCCACTCCACTCCATCGCAGTCTGTAAAAAGTGTCGTTACAATTTTTTCCGCCTAGCCCCCTTTCGCAACGCGCCATAAGGAACTTCGTTCCAAAAAAATATACGTTTCGAATTGAGAACCTCCTCCTTTTTTTACGTCGGTTAAAAAGTAGCTACCGAATATTAGCTAGATCTAGCTATAAAGTTGCTAAGTTGGTATCACTGCTGCCGATTTGAAGTTTGATCATTCCGATTTGATCAAATCGATTTGATCAAATTGGCATGATCAAATCGATTTGATCAAATCGGCATGATCAAGCCTATTGTTATGCCAATTTGATGGATTCCACGCCCACACACGGTCAAATCTAACTGATCAAATCGGCAGCGTCATGCCGATTGTACGATAGGCAGTATGGTGTATGGCCGCTATTAATCGTTTGCAACATGGCTACAGGGCCAGATTGTGTCTAAAAAAAGGAAATTTTCTTATTTCCACATGTGGGTAAGAGGCGTGGATAACGCTCACCGTCGCATGCCACTTAGACCAAAATCCTGAACGGACGCGCTTGCGTGTTCTGCAGACCTTAGGGCTCCCACACATAAACACGATACGACGTCGCGTCGTAGAAATCTACGATGAGCATCGTTACAGTGGGTTGGTGTTTATTAGCTCATTCCGAAAAATGGACCGCACTAGACGCATTCTGTTCCATAGTACGGGACGCTGCTCGACTAGGATAATTAAATGATCGACTTCAATACCATCCGTCATCTTTGAATTTCGAATAACAACTGCTCAGGATTGCATCGTGAGTCACAACGTCGTATCGTGTTTATGTGTGGGAGCCCTTAATCCAGAAACTTAACTACGACTTAACTAATTACAATGAAGTAACGTCTAAGAGATATTTAATATCGCCGCGCTGAAAGCCATTAGTAAAATACAGTACTAAGAAGTTTGAGAGAACTTGAGCAGGAAAATAATATCTGGTTTGTCAACAACAAGTAGAGCTTAAATACGTCTTGTTTAAATAGAATTCATAAAAGCAACATAATAAAATATGTATGTTAACCATACGTAAGTAAAAATAAAAAATAAGTTAAAAATAACTAAAAACTGACTACGAAAAAATTGCGCAAAGTATAAAACAAGAACAATAATTCATTTCACCGAGTAATAGACGTGGTTGTTTGCCAGTTAGCCAATAAAGATTGTGTTATACAACCGCAGGTAGCACACATCCACGGCTATTACTCGATATATCTACAATTATTTATGAAATACATCCAAACTGAACTTTATAGACCAAAATGTTAAGATTTATTTCTGGCCATAAAACATGATTGATTAAAGTTAATTGATATCATATCAGTCGCTCAATTTCATTTTCCAACAAAGAAAAATAATTATCAGAAAACTCAAGAAAACGCCAAAGAAAAGTTAACAATTTTCCTCAAAGTAATAAACTTTCATAATGGGACCTATCTTACACAAAACACGTATAAGATCACAAATTAAAAACTGTCGTAACTTTATACGATGAACATTTTATTAAAAATCTCGACATTTCCAGTTATAAATAATATTGGATTTAAATAGCCATGTGGAACGTTTTTATTTTATTTGTGTTTGCTTAAATAAATTTAAAGTTAGAGAATTTTATGTAGTCTTTAGGCATTTGTGATTTGTGGCTGAACACGAAAACTATCATAACATTTGAGCCATAAGAATAGCACCATACTACTATGTCTCGGAGTTAAAAAAATATAAAATGACCTCTCCCATGCCTCTGTTTAATTTTATCCACATATCCACAGACAGACACCCAATATTATAATAGTTTTATTACTAAATTCACCCATCTAGTAGGTTAAAACCATAGATATATTAAAGAAGCAATTGTACTCACTGATTAGGCAACTTTATGCTCCAAAACATAAATTACATTTTCGTAACCCTACCTAATTATGTCGATATGACTTTTGAATAATTCTTGATTTTATTTATTAACTTACATCAATGTTCAAGTAAAGAAATCTCAATGTCTCTTAAAAAATAAATTAGATTCTTCGAAACAAACAAAATGTTTTTAAAGTGGAGTACGAAGCAGTCACTTTGGTTTTATTTTGGCGTCCGTCGCGTACGGGTTTACGAGAAACTCTACTTGATGCTTTTTTTATCAAGCTATCTAGCGACTTTTAATTTGGCAGCTAATCGGATTGGGAGTTAATTCAATTTGCCTGTTTTTTGTTTTTTCTAAAGTGTGAACTACATATTTTCACAAGACTCACGAGAATTGGCAAACACTTTCCAACTTTGCGTCATTACGCCTTCCCACTTATATTAGGTATATTATTAATGTTATAATTATTCTCGTTTCGCCTAGGCTCAACTAGTTCTGGCGAGCTCGGGACTTGCTGGCACCCCGACTCGGAGAATTTAGGTTAGAAGAGGATGGCGGGGTCAGAAAGACCCCGCCATCCTGTTCGGGTTATTTATTTTAAACCACCTAGAAGTAGGATCCCCGTCAAGCGGGGCTCCGTCAACCTGCTTCCTGTGAAGGAAGAACTATTTTAGCCTAGGCAAAACTATAGTTGAAGGAAAACATCGTGAGGAAACCGGCATGTCCTAGAACCAAAAATTCGAAGACATGTGACATCTACCAATCCGCACTGGGCCCGCGTGGTAGATTACGGCCCACTCCCTCTCACCGAGAGGAGGCCTGTGTCCCAGCAGTGGGAACATTTAAAGGCTGATGATGATGATGATGATGATGATGAAACTATAGTTTGTCCTGAAATAGAATTTGGCCGGTAACATCTATATCACTTAACGTATAGTCCAGTCAAAATAGACATTCCAGTTTGCATTAATTCACAACAAGGACAGTGCACCGTAGAAGAAAAAGTGTTGAGATCTTTTTTGTAGACAATTTTACGATCTCTAAACTTTGTTTGAACCATTTTTCGGTAGCTCTCATTGTTTCAGAGATATACGCAAAAAACGCAAAGTGACCTTTGACCTCGAATAAAAAACAACGCACAAGCGGGATCGATGGGGACTTTTGACAAGTCATTTTTAATGACGCATCCAAGGCCTGCACAAAAATCCGGTTTGTTGGGAATTAATGCAAACTGGAATCATAATTTAGTCTATTTTGATTGGACTAGTATCACAAGTGCGCCCGGCCTTGTTCGATTAAACTAACACTGGTATTCCAGCAAGGGACTTGAGTCCGAGACAACAGTATCCAAACGCCAATGAAATTGTTTTC
The DNA here is from genome assembly GCA_950005045.1 of Agrotis exclamationis. NCBI lineage: Eukaryota > Metazoa > Arthropoda > Insecta > Lepidoptera > Noctuidae > Agrotis > Agrotis exclamationis. The sequence continues at coordinate 22,891,782 of OX465416.1, read as the reverse complement.
TTTTACCGCAGTTGGTGGATTCTTGGAAAAAGTAATATAGTGTTTATTGTTTACTTTTCATAAAACCTCGAAGAATTTCAGAACTTAATGGTTGTTTTATTTGAATTGTGAGGTTTAAGTTATCTGAATAAACGTCACTTTAAATTTTTACACTACACAGTTTGAAGGGGAATCTTTCATATTTTTATTATTTTAAAAACAGGATTTCTTTCTAATTACGTACTAAGACTTAAGCACGCCAGAAAATTAATAAAAAAACAGTACTTTTATGTCTCGTTATACCGAAAAGTTGAAATATTCACGAGTTATGAAACCTAATCCTTACTGTGAGGCAAATTCATTCTGAATTGATATAGGGAATATATTGTTAAGCCTTTGTAAGCGTAAGTTTAGCTTTTTCTCTTTTGTGTCTCAGTATAAAAAACTTATAACAATATGAATATTTACATAAGTAGGTACGACAATCTGTTGAATAGACATTTCGCTCTTCGCTTACCTATTTGTAATCAAAACGGAAAAAAAAGGAAGAGGGAAAGTATAATCATCAATATTGTTTACTATAATACTGTAAAGCGTGCTCATCTCAGAAACTACTGGAATTCAAATTCATTTTATTTTGTGACAGCGATAGTCTATTTATAGGAAGGAAGGCTGTAAGTACCCATACCATGATTTGTCATTACGATACTCGATCATCGATATCGACCGCGTTTGGCGCTCTCATTGGCCCGCTCCAAGGTTGTATGAACTCTCAACCAATGAGAGCGCCAAACGCGGTCGATATCGATGATCGAGTATCGTAATGACAACTCATGCTATGGGAAAAGGTGTATATAATTTCACGCTACGACCAATACGGGCGGCGCTACGGTGTGCGGCCGGTGAAAGATATTAAACGAGACACTTTCTGCAAAACTATCTAGGATTTTTCTTATGTAGGTTTTAATACGACGACATATTTATTACCTAAAAACTGTTGCGAGCGGTTTTATCTGCGTGTGTCTCGAAAATTATCTCACAAGAACGTAATAAACGGTATCTTATGTGCCATTCCAGACAACCTACCTTCCAGATCGACAGAGATAGATCTCAGTTAAATTGGACTCGGAGACAACGAAACCAATTTTATTTGACTAAGATACGTTTAGGGATTTTGACGTAAAAAGTGACATATATCCTTCCAAACATTTGCATTTGTAATATTAAGTTACATTAGGTTTTGACAAACTTACTAAGTATTCACCACACATATCTACAGATCTACTATCTAAGTTTAAAAATGTATATGTATAGTTCTGTACTAGACAACAGATTATTCCGCCAATTCATAAAATTTTATTGTTTTTGGAACGAAGTTCCTTATCGCGTGTTGCGAAAGGGGGCTATAGACGGAAAAAATTAAAACGAAAAGTTGTAACGACACTTTTTGCTATAGTAAGCTATTGTAAGCCGTACGGGGCGTGCGCATGTTTCTCTGTCTGTCTCTCTCTCTCTTATAGAAAGCAAGCCAGATATTTTCGTTTCGTCTTTCTATTTCGCATTGAACAGTGTGGTGTCGCGACGATTATTTTTGTTGAGTGTATACAGTAACTTCGTTCCATCCGGGTGTCCCTTGACACCTCTCAAGTTTTTATTTTTAAGTTATTTTCATTTCATCATTAATAAGCATAATTATCTTTCTAATCTGTATTTACTATTTTTCTGAATATGCAAATTCAGTATTTCACAAAAACGACGACAAAAAGAATTTAAATTACTTACAACTTACAGCTACTACAGTAGTTCTTGAGTCTTAGTAACTGTCAGTTAAAATAAAAAAGAGGGAACACTGAAAAACTCACCCTAATACCATTAGTATCTATCAATTTTAATAAAAAAAATCAGCACACTAAAAGTCTATGTCCGAACAAAATTCAATTCAGGGGATTGACAGTGGCCATGCAATAAAATGGCAAAGATCTATGAAATCCCTCGTTCTAAAAATCAGACCAAATGCCAATTCGATGTAGACAGTGACGTGAAATAGAATTATGGAGATGGAAGTGAAACGGTAGCGATTTTTTGAAACGGACTAGTGACTAGTTTAGGTATTGCTGGGGAGTTTGTTCCGCCACTTCTTCTTCCCAGCCAAAACACTAGGAAGTGTCGAAGGGGGGGCGCTTTGGGGGACTGTCTTATGTAAAAAATTGACCTTCAAAAAGTGCTGGTAAATCAGCCTAATTTGAATAAATGACTTTTGATTTTTGAATTTGATTTTGATTAGTTTCGTCGTTCTATCTAGCCATCTCAGTCTGTTGCCTGCCCCCCGGGTAGGTCGACAATTTGAACAAGTACGCAGACTTGTTGCTAGTTATTCACAAAATGAGTACATTTTCTATAAAATATGTTATTATTTCAATTTAAAGAAGAAATACCATACCATTGTGCGCAAGCAAATACTTTGTAACCAGCATCATTTAAATTAACTTCATTAAGAAAATGGCTACATTCTTTGTATTCGCGATTTTATTTCGCGATATTTTTTGTTTCGGTCTGAGCCAATGCTGTACAAAAAAAATAATTGCATCTTGCAAAATTTAAAATGGCTGACAAACGATTATTCTTGGGTCACTTAAAAATTTAATCCGCATGGAAAAATATAATAATAATTATCTCATTAATAATATTATTATAATAATATTTATTATTATTAGTAAGTATCGAATTATAATAATTATATCATGCGATAATTGTGCCGATAGTCGTGTCGGCTCATGGCTTAATTGCCAAGAACCTCGACCAACATCTTAGGAGGCTCTCGTTAGGCAGCTGGATCAAAGGCTTGATTCACAAAGCAGTTCTTCTGGACACGGCATACGGACACGCATTGTTAGGAGATTCCTTTCTTTGGAGCCCTGACCGCCGGTAGCTTGGACCTTGTTCCCGATACCGGTGGGCCACTACTATTTATATTTTTAAAAATGTTTTTTTTTGTTTTTGTAAAAATATTCAAAAATGTAAAAGATAAGATGAAAAAATGAATAAAGGAATAATTATCTCATCAGATCATACGTAGTACTCGTAGATCAATCGTAGAAATAATGATGTGGGGGTAGAGTGGAGACAAATCGCCCTCAGGCTAGGAGGAGAGACGATCTTCGCTTGTTGGCCGGTATAACAACGGGATGAGAAAAGTCAGTGATCCAGTGAAATGGCATGCGATTGGAAAGCCCTATGCCCAAAGCATATAGGACCGTCAGTACTGAAGCTTAACCGGTACTTGCTGGTGTTCTTTCAGTAGATCTTGAAGTGTAGCGACGTGCTGCAATGTACTTTTCCGCACGGGAGACCACTGACGCTGATTTCCTACTGCAACGTGACCGTGATAAGATATCTAGATTATTCAAACCCTAGAGCGACATCTGGGAGGATCTTTTATCCGAATAGCAAAATAGGTAGGATAATTCTATCAATGGGCGGCACCTCCACCAGTTTTTCCCATCCGTTCGTGAGCGGCTGGCAAGGACGTGGCTGGAAGTGGATCCCTGTGTTGCTCAATTTCTCACGGGACATTGTAACTTTTGTTTTCCTTTAAGCTTGTTCCCTCGCCTTTTTGTCAATGTCCGTCACCCGACTGTGAATATCAACAATCAGCACATCATATTCTTTAGGAGTGTATTCTTTGGCAGAACGAACGCAATATTATGTTGGATACTGTTCAGACTACATCTGGAGTCATTTATTATACGGACCTTGTGGAAACTCGAACAAATTTCCGTGCGTTCAAGCGTTATGCCATACCTATTATTGAAATCAAATAATTATAGCAGCTCACAATTTAGGACCCATTCATATTAGTAGTCATTTTTACCCGTGGTGCAAGGCAACTGGGCTTCTCCCAGTTGTAATGTCCCTTTGTGCCTATTGGCCTTGTTTTGTTCTGTCTCCTGCTTGCATGGAGGGAAGTGGAAATATATTTTTCCTACTCCTCCACTATTCTTTTCTGATTAATTTCGTGCAGGATCTAAGACAGGTAAATTCATTCTCCGGGACACGTCAAGCTTCATTGTCTCGGCGGTTTTCTGGTGGTTGTCACTGTTGATTCTGGCTCTCAGGAGTTGCAGTGGATTGGGAATAGTGTGGTGGGTTTGTCCCAAAAAAAAAATGCCCAGTAGCAGACTGTTGTAGGCTGATGATGAGCAGCAGGTCTACTACTACCTGTCCACCAATCCAAAAAAAACCCACAATCAACTTACACAGTATTTACTAAAAACTGTCTCGAATCTGTTTCACCAAAATATACAGAAAGCAGAGATAAAAAATGTATTATTCTAATCACAAAAAGCCTGTACCTTTGACCCGCCGTCGTGCTGTACCCTTGTGGCCGCAATACATTAGAATTTCATGGGCCTCATCTTTATGGCAAGGTTGAAATAAAAAGGTTCGCCTAAAACTATTTGCAGGCTACCCTTTGATGAAATTCGGGCAAAGATTGTGGAAGACCACAGTCGTTTAAGGTATTTTAGTAAAGGGACAATAGTATTAGTTTGAATATAGGGTGAGAGCTGAGTGCTATTCTCTAAAGGACGCAGCGCTGACGCAGGGTTGAAATCGCAGCCTCTTTACAGGATTTTCAACTTTTGACGTTTGAAACTGATATTACTGAATTCCGGTAATGGCTTTTTTTTTAGCGTGGTAAAATCATCAAATGAATCCTCACCCAGGGCATAGCAGGAGGGACTGTCAGACTTGTACTGACTAAAATCCACGGTGTCTTTCAATAGCCCTTTACGTTCCAGGGTTACGGTAGCTCATTAGTCCCGCGACCCTGGCAGACTTTGGCCCCGTCATTCTGCTGACACTCTTTGAGGTGCGCGTGGAACACAACGCGCTGTCGACCCGGGCATGGTTCATGATCGGACAGTGAGTTGACCATTACTAGTCGCCCGCATGCCCGCGCCTACGGTGGCCGGAGACCGTCCTGCAAAGTCTGTCGCCGTGGGCGTTTGCCACTGCGGTTGGGTCGTGACGTGGACGGTGTCCACTCCCTCACGCGTCCCGCCTCCTCCTTTGCTAGCATGATTGCTTCGCAGAAGGAGGCGACCGCTTCCCACTCCGTCTCGCCCCGCAGCATGGCCACGGCCAATGCCGGGCGCGAGAGGTCGCCGCCTATCGCCGTCGTGAGGACACGGCGGTGCTCTGCCCAAGCGGGGCAGTCCTGCACCGTATGCTACGAGTACACCGTGTCCTCCGGGCGATTCTTGCAGTGGTGATACCGGCGTTTACCAGGCGTTTCTTCCTTCCTCATCCACTCCTCAAAGAGGGGTCTTACCGCCGCGATTGCAGCGTGCCCGAGGCTGATTATATTCAATATTAATTCGATTTAATGTTCAATAAATAATTATTTTGTTAAAATCGGTCATAAATTGACAAGCGTGGCGGTATCGGGCTATATTTCGTTGGACGACAGATTTCAGTTGAAATTACATTTTGATGACGCTTTGGAAATGGTATCGGTTTCCGTTGTCAGATTTCATGGAAATGATTTATTAGTGGGTAGTAATTAGTATTTTCATTCATTATCAAATTTGAAATGTAGTTTAGGATATTGAGCGTGCTGTAGGATTAAGAAAATTTGGCTTTTTTTCTTTGGGTAGATTACACGTTTTTTTTTAAACCGATTTTTTGCTCTTGAGTTGTTTCCAAATTTTATTTCATTGAGCTCAATTCAAGTGAGTCATTTTTGGTTTCGTGGTGTGTTTTTTACATTATAACGTGTAAAAAAACACTAATATTTTTTACGATATTTGGTTTATTACAAGATGAAGAGGCTGGTATCGCTGTCCTTCGACGATAGCTGGTATGACGATGAGTTTTGTACGTCGTTTATGAGAGTCAATACAAATTTTGCATTGACGTGAATTGAGATCTGAAAACTATTTTATGTAGAGCTTGGTTCGTGACAAAATGATATTTACAGTACAATTAAATGTACCCCAACTGAATTTCAAAAATATATTAAAAATATATAATCAAACTTCTCTGGGATCATCACACACAGCAAAATTTTTTGATTTAAAAAAAAATCAAAAATCCTCCATTTCATTGACCTGTAGAAAAGATCAAATAGTTGTTACCAGATTACGTATTGGACACACACAGGCATTTAATAACCAAAACTGACAGAAATAAATGCAAGTGTGGATTTGATTTGACTGTTCATCAGAATGTTCAGCTTATGATAATGAAAAATGTTTGTGAGACCTTCCTGATAGCATAAGATGTAGACGGACGTTGATGTTTCTGGGGATGATTAATATATGATGTAGCTTTGAGAGTGTAGCCTGGGATGTGTGGCTTAATGATATTGAGCTACATGTATTGGGTGGCATTCTCTGGGCTGTACTGGATTGTACGTGTCGGTTATTTTCGGGCACATTAGCGTTTGATTGTGTCCCTCTTTGTTTAAGCAATATGTATTGTATCCTAATGTATGTACGTAAATTATAGTAGATTATTAACCAAGGGGATAAAGCAGTGTCTAAATCGCGAGCGTAACGAAGGACACGAGGTTTACCCCCGAGCGTAGCGAGGGTGTTAAAAACTTAAATCACGAGCGAAGCGAGTGATTTAAGACTAGTCCTGAGTGTAGCGAGGGATTTAAGTTCACCCAAGACTAAGACAGCTTTATCACCGAGGAAAATACTCTACTTTTCGTACCATTTGCGAAAAAATTAACACAATAATAATATGAGATAAGGATTTATTAAAAATAATGACAATTAAAATAAACTTAACGTTTATGTATTTGAAGAAAACAAAAACGTGGCAAATTCCTAGACAAATATTTTTTTTGTCGGAAAAGCAAAGGCATCAAGCTCATACGGCCTCGTCGGTTTTCGTAATTTTAAATTTTAATAATAATTTCGCATAAATATGTATAATGCTTTATACACAAACTCAATGGTGTAAACACAGACGTAGTTCAGTATTTTCGGTAAGTATTCCAAATTTAAATCACATTCTCCCCCTAGAGGATGAATGAAATTCAGTACAATTTTCTTTCCCTGTTTTTAACAGATCAAAAATGACTATTGTCATGTTCGCTTTTTGTGGCATAGAATGTCACATTTTTTAGCAAGTGGTACGAAAATATAATTATTGTTAACTGTGGTCGCTAATGACCGTGATGTTAGAAAGCGACCTTAAATAAATAAATAAAAAAGGGTTTAGTATTTTATTTAAAAACTGAATGACTACACAAGAAGCGTTACGTCTATTAATATGCATCTTCAGTTCGCTATTTTAGGTTCCCAAGAGTTCAATGAAATAAAGGATATAACAAGTGAAATATCTTTAACGGAAGAAACACGTACCGAATTAGAATTCAGCCTACATAATTCAATTTGGCCTCGAGCAATGTCTTGTCTGAGCCACAAACGGCGCTTTTTCAATAATATCGAAGTCGGTAGCCGAATACACCTAATTTTAGTCCGAATAATTTAATTCCGTTGTTCTGTGCTTAAAATGTTATCGAATTGTTTATTTATTAGGGGCACAGGGACATACCGTCTCGCATTTATATAAGATAACAAGGAAAGACTTATGACAAAGAAATTCTTTGTCTCGTCATGACGGATATCAATCGCAAAAATTTAGAAAGAGTGGCGCAATTTACGATAACATAAAATTTGCGGCTATATTGTATAGAATAAAGACTTTAACTAAAGCTAAATAATTCCGTAAATATATTAACTTTACTTAACTTACTCCAACATTATATCATATAAAAATGTTATGAAGTTCTCTTCACTTCATTCAATCTTTAAGAAGCTTATGGTGCTTTGTGCTACGAATTCCGTAGCACTATAGTGGTTTCGTAGGCACTCCGTAGCGTCGTAGCTCGGACGACAGACGAGTTTAGGATTCTGGTATGAACAATTTTCTAAAGTAGGAAGCTTCACACTAAGGCAGAATATTGTGGAATAATTAACTTCATGGAAGTTTGCTCATCAGTTGCTTCTACCATAATAGATTGGTAAATAAAATTTATGTCCACATACAGAAAAGTAAAAACAAAAACATTGAAATATGAATAACCAGTCCGTATGTAACTGGGCATACCAGACTGCTTATTTCTTCCTAATTACCCGACTGCGCGACGCAAAGGAGGATAATGTGTTTATTATTTGTTTAAAATTAAAAGTAGGTTCTCAGATCAAGTGAATAGGTACTGATCATTTCTGCATGATTTGTTTTGTGGATAGACTTGCTCTGTAGAAGATACTTTTGTTCAAATCTTTTGTGCCAGATTTTGATACCATTGTCCCAAAAAGTGTAACATAACTTCTTTCGTTAATAGTTGAAGTTATTTTACACTTTTTTTGTAATGTTTTTTTCAAGGTGGTTAGATTTTTTTTGAAAAAAATAAATTCATCATCATCATCATCTCAGCCATAGGACGTCCACTGCTGAACATAGGCCTCCCCTTTAGATCTCCACATATACCGGTTGGAAGCGATCTGCATCCAGCGTCTTCCGGCGACCTTTATAAGGTCGTCTGTCCACCATTAAAATTACCCTTTTTTAATTCATAATTTGAGTTCAAAAATATTCAACCCGAATTCTTGTGTTATTACCGGTCATAAGCGAAAAATGCTCATAAAATAAAAAGTACTTTCATCTAACTCCTTCATATCAATTCATGTTGGACATCGGGAGATAATAACATGTGTAATTACATTATCGGACATCAGAGCACGTCTATACTCCCCGAATACCTCTTCAGGCTGAAGTTTACCACTTACGATTCCAGGAGGGTAGTTTGGCAGTATGATCATGTACCTATAACCCGGTTCATTGAAGAAAGGAATCTTAAATGGCGGCGCTTATCGTGTTCTCTGGCTTGCACACTGTGCCGTCTATACTCCCGCGCGTAGCGTAAGCCGAAAAAAAAATTAGTCTTGATGTCTTGACGCCCTCAGTGATCCTTATATAGTTTTCTGTTATTTTTACGTTGTTACCTGTTTGTTTTTTTTTTGATGAGTTTTGTTTTATTGATAAGTTAAGTTTGAGAAATAATTGTGACCCAGTCTTGTTTTTATTTTTTTTATTTGAAAAAATCTTTAACTTGAAATTCTATATGCTGACTGTACTGTCTGTCAACGCAAGTTATACAAGCCGCCATTTAAGATTCCTTTCTTCAATCCACCGGCTTATACATACATACATATATGTTTGACGGCACGATAAACACAGTGGTAGAGCGGTCAACTGCTGCACAAATGCGTCATTGAAATACACAATACACTAGAAATATCTATTAATAGATAAACGCTGTCACGAAATTGACAGTATAGACACGTGTATATGTGTAGAATTTTTATTTCAATATAAGCTATGAACAAATAACTGATTCATAATGTCCGGTAACACTAACCAAAATAAAATTATGCCTAAACAAAGTAGCATAAGATAATTATGTCAACACAAACTTTGTGCCAAAAGACAATTATGGCAAAGTATTTATATCAAAAAGTTCCCTTTTTATTTTCCAAAATATAATATTACGACAAAAAAAAAATTTGCGGTAAAATAAGGGATCTTAATTTGACCGTCTGTTTTTTTAAGTTCTATTTATAACTGTGATTTGTGACTTTACTTTCGTTACAATAAAGATATTCTTGGGTTGTCCCTGTAATGTAACTATTAAAAGTTTGTGAAAAAACATGAAACAATCACCTTTTATTCGTTGTTAAATATTCATTCGTCTTCATTTAATTTTTTAAAGTTTTTCGTCACAAGAAAAATGGTTTAGGCACGGAACTGAATATAAAGTAGTTTACACAAACAAACATGGCGATGTTGCATGCGAGGCCAATATAAACCATCCTAAAAGCTTTTCATATCCACTGTTGGTAAAAATGAGGGGTTAGAATTAACAAATAATCATTGTAAAATATTGTTTTTAATACTGTAATAAAAAGCTACATCCTTGTATTAATTTAGGTGTACAAGAAAGTGCCTAAATTCTTTCTATTACATAAGGTTAAGTAAAGTATAGTTATAATAATTAAAGCTAACAAAAAACCACTTGAGTAATCTCTAAGAAGGTTCCACTCCAACAATTTATTTTAAGGGTTGTTATTATACCCAAGGGCTTAAGTGGTATCCTCTTCTATACAGTATTTTTTTAACTGACAACTTAGTAATCTTATTTCTAGTTTGTAAATGCTTGGTGCTCCACCAAGACAGGGATTGTCGCGTACTAACTGAAATTCACCCTGTACCCTTAATTATCCTTTACCTACGTTCCAAGGTCACGGTACCTGGCCCTGTAGCCATGTTACAAACGATAAACGCAAACGCTGAGTAGGCTTTAATAGATTTTCAACTGTATGTGCTTGAGCATAACGTTGAAGATCTAGTGAAGATTGCTTATCGTTTTCGATCATTCCTGTTCCGCTCAGAAATCTTAAATAGATTTTCAACTATAGGCTCTTGGCTATAAAGTTGAAAATCTATTGGGGTTGTGACTTGGCTAGGGGGGCAGTTTAGACAGGCTTGATCTGTCTAGGACTGGTCTAAGATTAGCATCTGAGGTTCCAAAAAGACCACTTAAGCATTATCGTAATTATAATTTGTAGTTATATTACTCAAGCAATAGTACAGATACTAGATATAGAATAATTTTAACAAAATGCATAGGGGAACACTCTGGAACAATGTATAAGACGGGGACGCGAGGTACAATGGGGTCATACACTCTTTAGGCATACTTAACACAACACTAACGTAACGCAAGCGCCATCGATGTCACTTGGCGTCTACTATATACAACGACTACAAATGGCGTCTTGTTGGCGCTTGCGCTACGTTAGTGTTGTGTTAAGTTTTTTAAGTGTCTCGTCTTATACACTGTTCCCCTAATATGATTTTGCTAAAGTAGCATTTTTAGACCCCTGACATAAAATAAAAATAAAGGGCCATAAATATGGGTAGTTCCAATTTCAGCCACGCCCTAAGTTATCTTGCGAGCACTGTTACTTTATATGAAGCATAGCAAAAATGAAGACGTGTAGTGTTGAGTTAGTGCGTCAGTTTTTTAAAACCTCTTACAGTGATGAACACTCTAAAATTCCGTATCCTGCTTTAGGTCGGAACAACTACTGTAGATCATAAAAAATATTTTTGTACCATGCAGGCATTGAACCTCTTTACTCAAAGTAGCAATCAATCATTTAACCATTGCGCCAACCGTGCCACCAAAACTGAAGTCAAATAAACGTTAGAAACACCCAAAAAGTATTCGTTGCTTTTTTAACTTCACACCGTCCAGAAATCGAGAGCGGCCCAGTTCGTGTCGTCGTTTTTCTTTATTTATCGTCCGAATGCATTTTTCCTTATGCCTTTTAAACCCAAGTTCAAAAATTCCAACAACTAGTAAAAGGCCCCCGTCTCGGAGGACATCGAATACCTTCATTTCTTTTACTTTACACTGAAAAAATAAAACGAGACTTTCTACTGTTCTTGAACAGTAAAAAAAAACGGTTCCGGGAACTTATTTATACGTTAAAATACAGTGCACTGAAATGGGCAAAAACAGTAAAGAGCTAAACAGTTATTTCAACTGTATGAACATTAAAGTCTACTGAAACAAACAGTTCCTTGTAAGTATTGAAGTTTTCAGAGCTATACTGGTATCGTAGCAGTTATTTTTACTGCTTCTGAACAGTTATTGTAGCATACAGTAAAGAGCTAAACAGTTATTTCAATTGTTTGAACATTAACGATAACTAAAACAAGCAGTAAAAATAACCGACCAGTACCCTGAGCACGAGTTTTCAGTATTTGAGACGTAAAGTAAACTGGAACTTTGGCAACTTCAAATTGACAATTTTCAATGAAAAAATTAGTTCCTTCTTCGCACATCAGAGGCGCTGTTCCAGTTTTTCATACAAGAAACGCTGTAAATACTGGAAAGACGCTGTAAAGTAAAATAGTGAAAACTCGTGCTCAGGGTACAGCGTGCTAAGGGTACAGAAAACAGTAGCAGATGCACAGTAAAATCTACTGTTATAACTCAACTCTTTTTTTTTCAGTTAGTTTTACTGCTTTGGACAATAGGCTCTATTTTTACTGTCCAAAACGGTGAATATTACCGAAAAATCGGTTGGTATTTACTGATTTTTTTTTCAGTGTACTTTTTTCAGTTGTTTTCAACTTGATACACCAACATACGCCATCGGTGAATGTCGACCTGTAAAACGGACCTGTGTGGAGGAGCACTAAGGTCAACACAAAAAGCTTTACTTAAATATTTTTTTACGCATTAAAAAAGCCTGCGCTGCATCGAGAATTCACGGTCGTGGGGAACTGGGTACTCAGGGAATAATCAAGGTTCTTCCCAGTTTAGTTTGAATTTCGGCTTTTGCGGGATCGAATCAATCTTGACTGGCACGAATGTAATTAGTAAATTCAGATACTTTCTAACGTAAGTATATGAATATTTCTTATACAAATCTTGTCGAAAAAATGCGATTGCAAAAACATTATTTTTTTGTTTTTTGTTCGTTGAGTTTTGGCAAGACAAACAAACACCATTTCTTTTGTGTACAATGTGAATAGATAAAGATCCATATAAGACCTTATGGTAAAATCTTTAAGGTTAACTTTTATAAATTCAGAAAGCTGACCACATTCACGTACGTCGTCGCCATTCACCGAGTCGCTGTCTGTCTAAGCCTTTAATACAGATTGAATAAGCTTATTCACCGTCAATAACTGTAATGGCTTGAACAATAGGATTACATGTAAGTCTGGACTGACGTCAGTTGGCTTGAAGATAGCTATTACTTGTAGTATGCTCGCCTTAATCTGCACATTCAGAAGCCATGAATACTGAAACATAGTAGAATTTAAGAGCGAATTTCTCTCCGTTTACCTTTGAGATAATACCTAGTAACGGTTCTTTTGTTCAACTTGTTCAATATTTCTATTTCTACAACCGTCTTCTGAAAGGAACGTTCTCAATTCGGAAGGTTTTTTTATGTATATAGCGACGGTCCCTACGTACAAATAAAAAACCGAGGTTTACAGGAGAGCGTTTTTAATGTCTGTTAGTGCAAACTAACATTGCACTACAATTATATGAAAAACTAGTGGCCCGCCCCGGCTTCGCACGGTTGGACATGATTATATAGCCTAGGGCGCATGAATGTCATAACAACATGCTTGTACTGTCAACACTGAAAAAAGTATCAATTTGACAGCAAAATCCCCATTAACAAAATGATCCGCCATTTTTATTAAATTCAATTGTTACAAAAAATGTGATAAATGAAGAACCTTTGCAAACCTTTGTGCAAACTTCACATAAAGCATCTACTAAATAGTTCGAACAAAGCCTAAACATTTGGTTTGGATAGGTGAGCCCGTTCTTGAGTTGTAACATTACAACGAAAAGTGGCATTGATTTTTATATATTAGACATAAAAACTCCACCTATTTTATTTGACTCATCAGATATGTCATATATACTCGTAATAACTACTAAAGATCTGATCACACCGAAGCAAACCTTATGAGGCGGGACATTACGGACCACGGTTACGGAATTTACTCGAAGATTGCATTAACTTACCTGAATGGTATAGAAACCGGAGCAAAGAGTTGTGTGACTTGTTGATCATCATAACAAAAGACGTGCGTAGTCGTAAGAGTCATACATCACTCCTCAGTGTGGTTAGAGCTTTAACATTGTATTTTTCCGACTTCCCTGAATTAAATTCTGTTAACAAGTAATTAACGCTGGTTTTCCTTCTTCCACAGGCGTTCGGGTGGCGTCATGGCTGCAATCCTATACAGTTTTCAAGTAAGTAATTGCAGTAACTCAAAAAATATGTAAATCAAAGTAACTTTATTACTGTAAGAGTTACTTTTTTGAATAAACCAAGAATTGCTAGCAGTACGAAGCGGGTCGTTAGTCATTTGTGTATAATCACACAATTTCTACTACACATTCATTAATTGTTACGGTCCTAATCGGAGGATAAACAGTAATAAATAAAAAACAGCAACCTATGCTATTATATCACCGTTAAGGCTATGAGGTAAACTTTAATTAACGGGAAATTCTCCTCCACCCCTTATAGCTTTGGAACTTTCCTCGGTCAATTTCCACTTCAACCAAGAAGGTTGTGTCAGGCACACGACGCACTAGTCAGCGGTACCGACGCCTTGTTCCACAAACAAGTTTTGTTCTACATATCTATGCATGACGGGTTTCTCCATACATCATGGTATAAATCTGAAAAACTAAAAATAAAACCTTTTTAACAAAAAATAAAACCGACAAAAGATCGAACTGAAAAGCCACAAATATTTTTTAAGGCCAAAGAAACTATCAGCGAAGATCAACCTAGCTCAATTCTTCGCTTCAAATAATCAATTACAGCTTGGCCAGAACGTCTTGAAACGGAACTAATATTTTTATTTGCTGACAACGTTTTAAAATATTTGATATTTGATGTAAACAAAGACGCAGGTTTGTAAGATTTATTATTGTGCCTTAAAACTAACGTAATAAGTGAAAATAAATAAAATAAAATCATTCAAAGTGCTGGTAGCGCGAAGACAGTGGCGACTTCCGGTTTTCTACTGTTTTTTGCCAAGCTGTAACATGTTTGTTTGTTTGGAGCCGCCTCAATTTTTTTTTTTACTTTTCAGTTCGATCTTTCGTCGGTTTTATTTTTTGGAAAAATGTTTTATTGAAATTCTATATTCCTTTTTTTAACTATTTGGGGAAAGTAACTGCAAAGCGTGCTCTAGGGTTTGACACCCATTCTTTTTTGGTTTGTGAATATCATAAAATGAGTCCACTCGTCTTGGAAAGGAATATAAAACTAAAAACTACTTATTTCTTTCAAACCTGTGTTCCAGGACCGCGGTATTCTTCTTAGCCCACCAGAACTTCACGAGTGTTTTTCAAACGACAAACCATGACTGCTAGAATATCACTGTATATCATTCACCAGGACCTAACCTCTGTTGTAACTATATATTTTTGTTGCAGCTTTTTGACAACCCTCCGAGAAGTGGACTGGGGTGGATGGAGACGTGACACTCACAATCTCTTCACTAAGCTCATCCGGACCAAGGACCCTCGCGAGTCTGAACAGACTCAAGAGGTCACCTTACCGGGAAGACAACGATTATCAGTAAGTACCGACATATATAGAAATTTTTACTTCGGTGACTTTGAAAAAGGCCCTTGCGGACCGCCTGTCGCGGAATGGCCGTAGCGGAATGTCCGTCGCGGACTGACCGTTACGTGCAGTCCAGATCACTTCTACTTTATTTTTTCAAGGAACCTGCCAAAATCTACCTAAACCTTTGGTTTATAATCAAGTCAAATGGTACCTAAATAAGTACATGTCTATAAGTGTTATAAATACCACACTAACGGCTCACTCGTCACGATGTCGGTGTCGGTATTGTCTTGGAAAATAATTCTATTGGTGATGAAATGAAATTTTCTAAGAACAAAAAGTTCCAGTGGGTACATTCAAACAAATGGTGCTCCTTACAAAGTAGCATCTGCTTCAGAAGTTTTATTTTCTGCCATTGCTGCGAAGTGGTTGGTGAGGTACTTGTTTGAAGGACTCTTTTCTTAAGAACCAAGTTGGATTTTAAAAATAACAAGTTGACCTTTTCATTTTGTTTATATAAAATTTATTTTAAATTCTTTTTCTTATTTTATTTAACTAGGAAGTAAATCAACAAAATATATCTCCATTCTTTTGATCTTACTCCAATTAAAGCGGGGAATTCACTAGACAGACATGGCCGCGGGCAGTTTGTGTGAAGCAGTCGGTCGCCACAACACACTACACAGACTTATCAGTTTTTTTATGGACTTGTGGCCCGCGCAGTTAATGAGATCGCGCGGACGAGCAACGGGCAGGTCTGATGGCAACGGTCCTACACTAGCAAACATTGCAGAGAACTGTAGTTATCGACGCCCAGCGGGCATGTCCAAGAAGTGAATTCCCCGCTTACCTCTCAGTAAACAACGTCACATTCACACATTCTATCTGACGTTTGGTCTCCCACCCCACTTTTATAAGCCTATAATTTCATACTCAATTTAAGTAGTAAATAATCTTGAACTTGAACTGAGTGGGCGGTATCGTCCGGAAAGTTAAATTGCCTTTCTTAGGAATTTCTCATTCATACATATTATCATGACTTACATAATTTTGTGGTCCAAAACTCCAAATCTTTACTGTCTATGTTGTCAAAAAGAAAATCGATTATAAATCAACTCAGCTTTTTGCAATAATTTTACAGTCAGTAGGATAGGAGTCTGACAGTCCCTCTTGCTGCACCCACGACGGGGGGACTTATTTGATGGTTTTACCAGTGGTAAAAAAGGCCAGTCCCATCAAAAACATTTTACTCCGACTTCATTGTTTACGTTACAATTCATTCTAAACATCTAAGGGCTGGCGTGCACGAGTGACTTTTGATGATCTGAATGGAATGTATCTTCATAGACCAAACAAGAGTGACAAAACAATTATAACAAAAGTCACTCGTGCGCGTACTCTAACTGAAAACAAAACAATTTACAAACACGTACTGTAATTAATGCTGATAACATTACGACTTTATCACAGTCAAAACAAAACTCAAAAAAACTTATCTATGACAGCCCCCTTACTTTATTCTATTTTTTTAAGTATTTGTTCTTGCAGCGGCAACAAAAATACATCATCTATGAAAATTTCATCCGTCTAAGTATCACGGTTCATGAGGTTCAGCCAGGTCTCCAAGACAGACGGACAGACAGACAGACAGACGGACGGACAGCGGAATCTTAGTAACAGGGTCCTGTTTTAGTCTTTGGGTACGAAACCCTAAACAGAGCCAGTTACGTGCAGTGTTTAACCTGATCAAGTAAATTAAGTTTAAACATACTTACTTGTTGCTGTATAGCTCCGAGATACTTGGAAACTATGGGAAACATTGAACATAGTTTGGATTGGCTTGAGACACATTTCTCGCGGTTCTGTTCTAAAGTAACCACGTCATGTACCTGGTTATAAAGCATGCGCATTGCGCATCGCCTAGTTTCAGCTTTGTAGAAAGTTATCTTTGTGGTACAAAGCGCTAACGAGCCCGCGCTCGCCGCCCGACAAGGACCAAGGCCGTATCGATTGCGAGTAGTATTACGGCTCCTCATGGTACTGTCAGTAAACTGATGAGGCCCCCATCGGGCTAAACACCTGCCGGGGTCGCTGGTCTGTATGAACAGGTTACTGTGACCCTAGAACGTAAAGGGCAATTAAAGTCTGAGAACCTCACAGGCCTCTGACAGGACTTTCAAATTACATATTGATTATACAAAAAGTCTTGGTTTCATCAGGATGTTTTCCTTCGATTTTAGTCATGTCTAAGATAAAGTTAGAAAGTACGAGAGAGAGCCCCAACTTACGTGTTGTAGATCGTGGGTTTGAACCCAGCAGGCGAGCGCATTAATTTCTGTACCTAATTTATTTCAACACCACTGCTCTCAAAACGGTGAAGGAAAACATCATAAGGAAACCGGCATGTACTAGAACCAAAAATTCCAAGATATGTGACATCCATAAACCCGCACTGGGCCCGCGTGGTGGATGAAGGCCCACTCCGTCTCACAGAGACGAGGCCTGTGTCCCAGCAGTTGGGAAAATTGATAGGCTGATGATGATTAAGATGTAATGTGAATTCTTCTTCTTTGCGGGTCGATGTACTCATTTGTCAGTGGTCGGACAGGATGGGCATGAATAGAAGTAAAACGTAATAAAGAAATAATATTAATTGAAATAGACATATTGGTAAGGCGAGGCGCAAACTCTCTCTCTCAAGACTCTCCAGATTAGACAGAAATCAGATAAGAAGCTTAAAAAAAAGAACTAGCCTTCAAAAACGACCAGAAGAAAGTGTAAAATAACTTTCTTTCGGAAGTCGGTGATTTTGTTTTTTAATTCATTTTTAGAGCAGTGGTGGCCCAGTGGTATCGGCCTCGACTTACGAGTAGTAGGTCGTGGGTTCGAACCCCGTCAGGCGCATTACTTTGTGTAATAATTTCAACACCACTGCTCTCAAAACGGTGAAGGAAAACATCGTGAGGAAACCGGCATGTCCTAGAACCAAAAAATTCGAAGACATGTGACATCTACCAATCCGCACTGGGCCCGCGTGGTAGATTACGGCCTATTCCCTCTCACAGAGAGGAGACCTGTGTCCCAGCAGTGGGAACATTTATAGGTTGATGATGATGATGATGAATTCATTTTTGCCACCTTTGCGGTAAGTTCTTTTTAATAAGTTTTTTAATTACCCTTTTTAGTTCAAATATTTAACCAAAATTCTTGTAATACCTAGGTACCTAATTTTCTTACACTTACACGTACACTAGATTTTTTTAATCTTTGTCTGCTTAGATGATGTTATTACCAGTCGTGGTAACATCGTTCACGTACACAATAAGCGAGAAACGCTCATTCATAAAATAAAAAGTACTGAACCAAAGTGAATGAAATTTTAATTTTTGTTGCTTTTTCAAGAGCCGATTTCGATTAAATTTTCATGGGACCATTTGGAAAGTATAGGTACCGTTTCCAACAAAAAAAGAATTTTTTCAAATCGGTTGGCAACCGACGGAGTTATGCGTGTAGGTACAAACATAAACTTCCTTTTTTTGAAGTCGGTTAAAAACATAAACTTACTTTCTACAGGCATCTGAAATTTATTTCGCGTATTACGCCAACCTCGTTTTAAGCCAGCCACAGATGAATGTTTCAGAAGGTTGTTTGCCGGCAACTATGCACTAATGTTACAAAACCGCTAGTCTTCCCGTTGAATTAATATTTAATAGTTTCAGTACAGTCTGCCTTATCTCATCTAAAAATAGATTTAATGGCAGACATTTCACTTTGTTTACTTCTAAGCTGGTGTTGAAATATGAATGATTATGAACTTTATTAGTAAGCTTTTATACTTTAATTAGGTAGTCCGTTATTTTTCTCAACACTCAATACTTCTGTTTTTATTTACCGACGAAAAGAATGGAGGAGGATCTTAATTTAACATACATTATAATATTTGTTATTTTTTATGTATGCTCATGCATAACTTTTCCCAGCGTGGTCCGATTTCAAAAATACTTTTTTTTTTTCGAAAGTTGCTCCAAAATGAATTTTCAGTTCTGAACCAATTCTAATGAAATTAAGTTAACATAATTGTAGTTTTGAGGACACTACTAGATGGCAGAGATCTGGAGAAGATAAAATGATCGTCTCCATCATCAGATCGACTCCAGATCACGGTTATGTTGTGAAGTCAGTTCCAAGAGGTTCTCAACAGTTAACAACAGCTAATCTTGTTTGGGCTCATTTCACTCTTCTTGATGAGAACTTTAGACCTAGCTGGGGTATCATTGCCATCGAGGGTCTGAGGATACAGACGGAAGGCAGTGACAAGAGGTCCTCAACAATTAACAGCATCTTTATCGTGTTAGTTTATCGTGTTAAGGCTCATTTCACTAGTCCTAATGGAACTTTATACATAGCTGGGATTTGACAGTCCTCGACAGTCAGAGGATGGAGACTTCAGCTGCAAGAGGTACTCAACAGTTAACACAATAGATTCTGTGACGGTTATGTTGACAATGACAAAAGTGAATATGAGATAAGGATAGATAAGAATATGTCCGCCATCTTGGATGTCCACCATGTAGGATTTAAGTCACGTGACTATTTTTTTTTCGTATTCCTCACAGCAAACCCTTTCATTTGATACCCATATCATGGGGGTGGATTTCAAACAGCCAGTCCGCCATCTTGGGGAGGCCGCCATATTGGATTTGTAATGACGTTTCTTAGCTAGTCATATAATTTTATCAGAACTCAGAGCGTGTGCAAAATTTCATCCTAATCGAAGACCGAGAAGTGGGTCAAATTAAGATTCCGAGATTTTCTTACATACATAGTTAGTTACAAGTGAAGCTAATAAAAAAATAAATAAAGCTAAAAATTAAACCGACGAAACATCGAAGTGAAAAGCAAAAAATAATTTTGTTGCTGCGCCAAAGAAACAACTAACGAAGATAACCTACCTACAGTTATTCTTCGCTTCAAATAATCAATTTACATATTTATTTGTTCAGCGCCACTTCATTTATTTGCTTTTCAGTTCGATGTTTCGTCGGTTTAATTTTTTGTTAATTACTTTTTATGATAGACTCGCATTTGGCCTCCATTTTGCCTGATGTTAAGCAATTATGTAGTTGACGGCGAAACACGCTTAGTACTTCTAAGTTACCTATTCACCCTTGACTTTAAGATCCCAAGGTTGTTGCTATTAGGACACACACACACAACAACGCATGCGAAATACCAAAAAGACCACTAGTTAAAAAGGAACTTACGTTTTGGGTTTAAAACTAACCATTTTTATTTTCAACAAATAATACGAGGATACAGCTTTTTTTAGCGTGGTAAAATCATCAAATGAGTCCTCCCAACCTGGGCAGGGCGGCAGGGACTGTCAGACTTTTACTGAATAAAATCCACGGAGTCTTTCAATAGCCCTTTACTTTCTGGGGCTGCGGTAGCTCGTTAGTAGAAAATAAGAATTTATGTTTGTTGCCATAAATATACAATCCATCGTTTGTATATTTATGGCAATAAACAATATTAAAAGTGCATTAAAACTAATTATAGAATAAATACGTCATTAGTAAACCAAAGTACTCCTTCACATCGCTGTCATCAGGGAAGTTTAGTCAATTTTATAAATGCTTTATCTAAATATAAATAACTCAAAGAACTGTCTGACTGACTGACATAGTGATCTATCAACGCATAGCCCAAACCACTGGACGGATCGGGCTGAAATTAGATGCAGGTACATGTTATGACGTAGGCATCCGCTAAGAAAGGATTTTGATCAATTCTACCCATAATGGGATAAAATAGGGGATGAAAGTTTGTATGAAACTTTGTCAATAATAATTTTAAAACGATCGGGCTGAGACTTTGCATGCATAAAGTTACTATGACGTAGGCATCCCCTAAGAAAGGATTTTGATAAATTCCGCCCTAAGAGGATAAAAGGTTGTATAAATCTTTTTAACTTTTTGACTGATTGAACTGAAGTTAAAGATTGGAGCTACTATGATGAAAAAGCCCGCTTAAAGCCTATCGCCGTCGCGTCGTGAGGACCCGGCGCGGCGGTGCTCTGCCCAAGCGAGGCAGTCCTGCACCGTGTCCTCCGGGCGATCCTCGTAGTGGTGACACCCAGGCGTTTCTTCCTTCCCCATCCGACACAGGTACCTCCCGAAATTTGACGTGTCCGGTGAAGACCTGCGTCAGGCGGTAGGTTAGGACGCCGTGACGCCTATCCAGCCACTCCTCAAAGAGGGGTCTTACCGCCGCGATTGCGGCGTGCCCTATTCTGAAGCCTTGACACAAGTTTCCCGTATTTTACCGTACAGCGTTCTTGAAATATGTTCGGTTCAGCGGTATTTGTATGGAACATGAAAGTGTACGAACAAGAAACTCATTTTTTCCATGAAATGAACGTCAAAGTTCTCGTTTAATTTACGTCCCAAAAACACGAAAAGTCATAGTGGGACCTCTGTTGTGCTTTTAATTCCATTCCGAACTAATTGTAATACTCTCCTTCCGCTCCCCCCCATGGAGGAACCATGGTGGAGCGGAAGGAGTCAAGGGGACTGTCAGCATCATACTGACTAACTACCGTGTTCCTGCATTTACTCTTTGCGTTCTACGGCCGTGGTAATCTCTTGAGATATTAGATAAGATTACGTGTTGGCAAATAACAAGAACTCCAAAAACAATATGAGTAAAATGTATTTTGAATCTTCTTAGAAGATTTACAAAGTCGCTCTTTTTATCGGTATCGGAAATTCGCCTCCCCTTAGGTGATAATAATTTATTCAGTGCGCCGAAACCTATCTTCGGAAATAGCAGTTGCCAGACTGTTTATACCAAAATTTGAAGCAAAATAAAGAAAAGAAAAAATACTTTCATTTGGATAAGCAGCATCCTTAAGGATTATTATTATTATTCCATTTATTTCAGGTATCAGTGGCCCATATAAAATACAATACATAAAATAAAAATAAAACAATATACTAATACTTATAAAACATGATAAAAACTTAACTAAACTGAGTATTACTTATTTTAAATTGTAATTATTATTTTACTGACAATTATTAATCTACTATTCCATTTTTATTATTAAGTAAATGACATGAATTTAACGTTATTGTATTCTTTGTGACTTTTTAATTTTGTTTCCGTATTTGCCTGTGACAATATTCTGTTATTTAAATTAATTTATTATTTTTGATTATTTGAATGCTACTGTTTGACATTTTATTGAATTGTTGTGCCCGACAGGGTCCATATGAACTAACTTTAATTTTAAGAACTTTTAATACACATGTGAATGCAATAAAGATTTGAAAGAATTGAATTGAATTGAATTGAACTACTGCACACGAAGTGACGGTGTCGTGTTACACTGCGTGGTGTCGCGTATCCTACCGCGAAAACGTCGGTAGACTACATCTTTCGGCCAAAACTCTTCCTTGAGGTACGCATCGAGATGCTGTGTTGGGACCCGCACTACAAATGAGTTGAAGTTGGTAATATTCCGTGGCTCTAACTTCACAACCCTCAAGGTCCAGTTGGTCTTTACTTTCACATACTCCACGATCTCCTCAACCTTCGTAGAGTGATGTACTCGTAATCGGGACACATACAGCAACGTCGTGGGTATCGCTGGACGCAGCAGCATATTTGGTCCTGTCAGTCCAGTACCGCATTGATTGCGACAAGTAGGCTTCTTCTTCTTCTTTTGAACTTTGATGAAGCCATCCTCATCACACTCTTGCTTCGCTGAACAGGGCTGTGTCGGATTCCTCGGAAGAGTTTCACAGCGACGGTTATTAAACAAAAAGATAATAATAGACTAACAATAATGAAAATTATTTAAAAAATGTACCTATCTACAAAAATGTTATAATCATTCTTATGGAGTCGTTACAATCGTTAGTAGGATCATTTTTATTTATATTGAGACTGACATGTGCTTGTTCATAATGTATTGATATTGATATTTACAGTTAGGTTTTATAATTTGGTTCGAATCTTTGAATAATAAACAACTGTATGAATAATATTTTTCACTTTCTCTTACTATACTATTTTATAATATAAGTATATTGTACGTTTGTTTTTCGTAAAATGCCGTAACAGAGTGGCAAACCGAAATGTGGTCTCCACTGAAACGGGCCCTTAATAACATCATTAAAAAAAAAATAGAAGGAAAGGAAACTTTACTGTTAGGGAAAAAACACTTTTTTTGCACCCTAACACCGTAAATTCAAATCCTAAAAACTCAAACCGCTCTGTAATATACTCGTATTACACATTATCTGCTGACAGCGTTGAGAAGAATTGTTTTTCAATGCTTTGAAATAATTATATATTATATAATTCCCCTTTGCCACTCCGTAGGATAAGATGAAATAGATCTTATTACGCTTACAAATGATAAATTTAAACAAACTTTGACATAAAGCTTTTAAAAATGCACTCAACTTTTGCATCTTCCGTGGAAGCATCGATAACTCTGTTACGGCTTCATCCATCGACGAACGAGTTTGTAATGTGTTTAAAAAACCTGTCTGAACCGAAAAATGCATTCACTTCACAACAAAAAAAATGTGTAAAATAATTCTTAAACGGAATTTCTTTTTCGAAAATAATTTAAATAATTTTTCTTTTACCCATTTTATGAGTAAACGCGTGATAACATCTTGTGTCATTGCGTAAACAATGCATATTATATGTTGCGATAACAGCAATCGTTGCTGATTTGCTGACATTTAATCATGATTTCCCTCATTTCTCCAGGACCCCATCATCAGATTATGACCTGATGACCATGGGACTACCTGCAAAATATATCCTATCAAACAAAAGACCTAAAAGGCAGGTTGGAAAGTTTTTCTTGTGTTCTCCGAGGACCCCGCCCGGAGGACCCCGAAGTCCTTCATTTATTTGTATTTGTTCGTTCGTTTTCCATTAGTATGGTCTCATTTCTTCTAAACACTGTTTATAGTCAGAACTAAAGTCTATCAACGTCATAACATCCAATATCCAACTGTTTAGACTGACAGACGTTTGAAACAGATTTTAATTAGTCGTGCTATCGAGAATTGTGAATGAAACACGTTCCCATTACTGCTTGTTGTTTACATGACAGATGAGTCCATCTGCACATTGTGTGTGACATTTCTGAACAGAAATATGAATGGATTCAATGTTGGTGGGTAACATGATGCGTCTGCTATTGAATTGGGAAGCAGATTATATTGCAATAAAGTTAGTGCATTCAAACTACATGTTCGTAATAATTAAAGAACAAACCACCAAAATAAACGATATAAAATTGTAAAAAAGTACTATAAAATAAAGTCTTATTTACCGTTTACGTTAAATTTTATCATATTTCTACTCATCATCATCATCATCATTTCAGCCTATTGCAGTCCACTGCTGGACATAGGCCTCTCCCAGGGAGCGCCACAGCGCACGATCTCCAGCTTTTTTCATCCAGCCACTGCCAGCCACCTTATTCAGGTCATCGGTCCATCTTGCCGGGGGGCGTCCCACCCTACGCTTACCTACACGCGGTCTCCATTCGAGAACCTTCCTACTCCACCTATCGTCGGTTCTGCGGCAGACATGACCAGCCCACTGCCACTTCAGCTTGCTACAGATTTGGACAATATCTGTAACTTTGGTCTTATGCCGTAAGACCTCATTCCGGATTTTATCCCTTAGTGAGACCCCAAGCATAGACCTTTCCATAGCACGCTGCGTGACATGAAGTCGGTGGGCCAGCTTGACTGACATGTTCCACGTTTCGGCTCCGTAGGTTAGGACTGGAAGGACGCACTGATTGAACACCCGGCTTTTCAGGCACTGCGGCAGTATTTCTACTGATCCGAAGTTATTACTTATTACACCGAAAATTAACTTATTTATAAAATCACTGTTGCGACAAAAGCCACGTCAAATGTCAAAATTTAAATGCAGAAGTGGGCTGTGACAGCGTGATTGGCCGATCGATGATTGGTTGTTACATACACGATACAGGCCGTTGATAGAAATAGTGTTTCGATCTCTAGTAAGACAAAACCAAAGATAGAGGGAGATAGTAATAGGTTTTCTATCTCTAGTAAGACAAAACCAGAGATGAATAAAGGGAACGGCCTTAAATACATGTATTCATTCTAGGGGATTGATTTTTGACATACTTGAAAGTTGAATATTGAGGATAAATATTGGTTCACTCTATTTAGGTATAACATCTTATAATAGAGAGTTCCAATGTGATTGTGAGATCCTATACATTTTTAGCTTACGCTTTTATGATACAATTCGTACCAGGGGTACTACTATCTAAGCACGAAACCCGTAGCTTCGGCCTTACCTTTATCACTAATGGACATAAGATTAGTTAGTGATACGAACTAAAAACTGGTGAAAACATGATTGAACATTTAATTTTGTTCTGACTCCCTATGAGTTGCCAAAACTTTGAATGCAGAACTAACAGGCAGTAGGGTTCACCTAAAAGTTTCGAGTTTCTTTAGAATTTTTGTTGACGGACTAAAAGAGACCTAGGGGTCTACTAATAGAGGGCTAATAAAAAAAAATATTCAAAATTTACGGAGAGGATGGCATAATAAATTCGCCCAAGTCGTTCTCAAGTACGAGAGCAACGCATTGGTCCGCATTGTCATGCATATTTCAAACCTGGGATCGCAATCGATCCCTCATTAAATCCTCAGCCTGAAGCGCTGAATTGGTTTCCAACTATGTTCTCGATTGCAGTTTGGAATAAATGGTATAAATGTTCTGAGGTGTCGGAATACTTTACTGAAAATATTATTTGACTCCACGTTTAGCGCAGTGGCTAAGCGACTGGATTGCGGATTCGATTCCCGCACGGAACCAATATTTGTATGACCTAAAAGTAGTTGTTCCGGGTCTGGGTGTTTGTGTATGTGAGTTTCTATGTTTGTAAACGCACCCACGACACAGGAAAAATTCCTACAGGAATAATTTTGAACTTTATTAAAGAACATTATACATTATTTTCTGTAACTCGAGTCTATTCTGTAACAAAGATTCAAAAGCTCGATACGTTAAACGAATCAATTTGAAAATCGACGAACCTTTTCATTCCGTGAGTGTACAATACACCTGACAAAATATACAGTGTGTTTGGTTTCCGATTACTGATACTTTAAGGGGATATTATAGACTCATTTTCATCGACAAAATTGCTTCTTAATTCCTAACACAACTCCGCGCTAATGGCGGCCCTTTTAGTTTTTACAATAAAATGCAAATATCTTTGAATCCAAGAGACCTACATACATGTAAATGAAATTATTACGAAGTTAAACGTTGGGGCTTTTGAAAAACTTCCTAAAGTTTTCTAAATAATAAGTGAAAAGAACCAAAAACCATGGGAAAACACAAAATTGTACACAAAAATTACTGAATATTTTCACATTTTTTACTATAGCTCGAAAAGTACCCCTGAATTTTGCTTGTGTTTTTGTATTAAATTAAAAGTATTCGAGTCAGTTTACGAAATTATATCAATCATTCGCGATGTGTTGGGTTAGGAACATTTTAATGCAATTTTTATGTAATGACAAAGACACCAGCGCCGCGTCAAAATGACATTAGTCGTGGTGGTATTATCCGTCCGCAATTTGATTTTGACGTTAGTTACGAGTACGTTCGTCCGTGTCCGTGTTTTCGTTGACGGACTTGAAAAGTAGACACCCACAACCGAGCACTCTGTAAAATATTTTCCACCGACAAATAAAAGGAAACTCTTTTTAGATCTGCTATTTACATTCATCGAACATATTGGTTTTCCTCCAGGGATTTTCTGAGTTATTCTGTGGAGTTTTTCCCTTAAAAAAGTTATATCCAATTTATAACCGCGACGGCATCAAGTTAAAAGCTATGGAACGATGCAATTGAAAGTGTAGTCTCGCCACATGAGTAAATAAATTACTCATGTGGTCTCGCTACCTACCGTCCAATTTCTTTTATTTATTTCAAAAGGCACTTCAACGACTTACTAACACAGACACAAACAAAAATCACAGACAGTTTAGTTTAGTAAATATAGCTTAATTTAAAAGTCCGTCACATTGAGCGAAACAGGATCTGAGACTTAATTTCATTTGTTTGCTTTTCGTTGGCTGCGTCAACTGTCTATTCAAATTTCAACGGGACGTTCAGATAATTATGAACATGTTTTTGAACGGACAACCCAGGTAACATAAGAAGCTTATAACTTTTATATATATTTGTGATGTGTCATGATACAGTTCTGAACTTTTAACTATTTCGCAAGAGAGCCGTTTCACATTTTCATGTGTAGCTCTCGTAGGCGCGTCGAAGGCTACGCCGTAGCTACCGCGTAGCACCTGCGTAGTACGAGGTATGAAGAGAGAAAGATAACATTGTGAATGATTTATGAATTTGGATATCATAAATAATATTTTTATTTTTTAACTTATTCGGTACATTCTTAAATTAAATTATACCAAAAAAAAATTATACCTAATATTATTATTTTATAGTTAATATGTTTTCAAAAGATATAAATGTAAACTTAATTAGTAGGTAAGTTAATCTTATTTCATTACCATGAACTGTGCTTTATCAATAAATTTCGATTTGAATAAATGCTATCGTTTAGTTCGAATGCGTTGATTCAGCCAAAGGAAACGTTTAGCGCATAAAACGATCGTTTAGGAAGATATTTATGAGGTACCAATATCCGCAGCGAATGTGCAGAGATGTTCCGAACGTGATTCTATAAGGGCTATGTACTATGTCATAACTAGCATAGAGTTTTATATTTTCTTGTCTTGAAAACATGGTGTGTGATTTTGTTATTAACTAGATTTTACCAGCGCCCCTTATTGCATATGTCACTCAGGACCAAAGAATTTTTGAAATCGATCCAGTAGTTTCGGAGCCTATTCAGTACAAACAAGCAATCAAATCTGTCCTCTTTTAAGGTTTTAAGCGAGGCTGGTATTTTGAAAATAAAAATATATGCCCGAAGTTGGACTGGCCAGATTTCATACCTAAATATGCTTATACCTTTACACAACTCATTTTTTATATTGTTATACTATCCCAATACCGGGCAAAGGTCTCCCTGATTTTTTTCTCCTCTTTTTTTGTATATTTCTGTGGCCAATTGTGATAAACGCGTGAGTAAGTTGTTTCGTCAGGTAGCTAAAGTATTTACTAAATACTACATATAAGTACAATTTATTATTAGAGCAGAGAGAGCAGTGGATGCCCAGTTGAATTGGCCCCGACTTACAAGTTGCAGGTCGTTGGTTCGAACCCAGCCAGGCGCATTAATTTGTGTAATTTATTTCTTTACTATTGCTTTCAAAACGGCGAAGGAAAACATTGTGGGGGAAACCGGCATGTCCTAAAAACAAAAATTCGAAGATATTTGACATTTACCAACATGCACGTGGCCCGCGTGGTTGAATATGGCCCACTACTTCTCACAGAGATAAAGCCTGTGTCCCAGCAGTGGGAACGATTATAGGCTGATGATGATGACCTATACAATTTTACTTTATTCAAAGAAAAAGTTATTTTTTTAAACATTAAAAAAATGGGATTTTTACAAAGTTAAGTTATTTAAAGTTAAGTTTATTAAGTTACTTCTGTTGGCTAGAATTCGTTGCGCCACACAACTGTACAAAGTAATTACAATCATTTCATTTTTTACCTTGCATACGATTTTCCTAAAACCCACGGAGAGATGTGAGTTAAAAATAACTGCCATAATTTTCCACCATTCTATTTTAAACGTCATTCATGTCGCTTTTGGGATCAGGTTGCGAGCGTTGAACCCGCGATCCCGACATTTCGCTAGCCCGAAATCCCGCCAACCTGCCACCGCCACTTTGCGTGGGCCGGCGTGGGATGAAACCGTCGATTTGAGGCAGAATTTCAACCCCAATGTTCATTCAACATGCAAGCTTAATATTCCGGGAGCGCTGTTAAATATACGCTTCTAATATTGTGTCATGTATTGCATGGAAAAGCTGTTTTGAGTTTAACTTGAATGTTAGTATTTTTAATTTTAGAATGATAATTTTATTTAACTTAAATAAGCATGTAACTTAAATAGCATACAGTGTGTTTGGTTTCCGATTACCGATACTTGAAGGGGATATTATAGACTCGATGTTATCGATAAAACTGCTTATAAAAAATCCTAACCCAACATCTTGCGATTGGCGGCCATTTTAGTTTTTTGATCGGTCGAACTGGGGTATGACAATAAAATGCAAATTATAATTATCTTTGAATCCAAGAGACCTACAAGCATGCAAATAAAGTTAACGTTGAGGCTTCTGAAAAATTCTAAATAATAAATGAAAAGAATCAAAAAACACGGGAAAACACAAAATATGTAGTACACAAAAATTACTGAATATTTTCACATATTTTACTCTAGCTCGAAAAGTACCCCTGAATTTTGTTAAATTAAAAGTGTTTCTGTCGATCTTCAAAATGATATCAAAATAATCACTCAACGTTAAGTGTTTTAGGAATTATTCTCTCTTGAACATTATAATTATTCTTTATTGTGCACAAAATTTACAATAAAAACCAAACTTAAAATTACATTCACAAAGGTGAGCTTATCTCTTTAAAGAGATCTCTTCCAGCCAACCTGTAAAACTGTTTTGAGATGATGATACACGGGGACAAGTCAGTACACATATATTAATAATTAGTTACTTATACATATTCATACATATCATAAAATATATACATACATACATATATTATACATAATAAAATATATATATCCATATATACATACATAAATATCAAGATATTTGCGAAAGGAGGTGCTCTTTCAATCTATTTTTAAATGATGTTACCGTGGGAGAGTCTTGGATTGTCTTTGGTAGCCTGTTCCAAAGTTGTGCAGCTCGAAAAGTATAGGAGTTAAAAAAGAATTTGGTATTACCTCTAGGACACTCAAGTACCTTGGTGTTACATGCGCGCCTAGGCCGGGGATTAGGAGGTAGTAAGCGGAACCGGGAGCGGAGATAGTCAGGAGTGGACGGGTCTTTGAGGATTTTGTAGAGAATAGAAAGGATGTGCACATCACGACGAAGTCGGATAGGGAGCCATTTTAACTGAGCACGAAAATCGGAGACATGGTCATATTTGCGAAGTCCGAAAATAAACCGAATAGCAAGATTTTGTAGACGCTCAAGTTTATTTAGAAGCTCCTCTGTCACATCCAAGTAACACACATCAGCATAATCAAGAATAGGAAGGAGAAGTGCTTGAGCAAGCATGATTTTAGTTTGCAAAGGCAGGAAGCTCTGGAGACGTTTGAGAGAATGGTAAGAATAATGCATGCGCCTGCTCACCTCGTTAACCTGCGCTGACCAGGATAAGTGACAGTCGAAAATCACTCCCAAATTTTTAGCCTTATCCGTGTATGGGATACAGATACCATTATAATAAACTTTGTGGTTGTCAGTTATTACAAGCCTACTTCTAAGTCTACTGCTTCCTATGATCATAGCTTGTGACTTAGTGGGATTAACCAACAACCCAAAGTTATGAGCCCATACTTTTATGGCTGAAAGGTCGGAATTTATGACCTGAATCGCCTCGGAAAATTCAGACAAGGAAAAGTGTCTGTATATCTGTAAATCATCTGCATACAAATGGAAGGGAGAAGATATTACTCGAGAAATATTATTAATGAAAATAGAAAAAAGCAATGGAGAAAGAACGCCGCCTTGCGGAACACCAGCAGTGAGATTCAACCAGTCCGACGTTAAGTCGTCAGTTTTCACACACTGCTGGCGACCATGAAGATAAGACCGAAACCAATTAATCACAGAAGGAGCAATGTTAAGAGAGCTTAGGGTACCAAGGAGCATATCAAAGTCAACTGAGTTAAATGCATTACTGAAGTCAAGCAGAGTCATAACAGTCAGCTTAGTGTTATCCATCGCATGGCGAATATCCTCTGTGACATTCAGCAACGCACTAACCGTGCTATGAGAAGGACGGAAACCGGACTGGAAAGGACAGAGTAGGTTATTGGAAGTAAGATAGGAGTAGAGCTGTTTGTGAACAACACTTTCAAGTACTTTCGAAAGTACAGGAAGGATTGAGATGGGACGGTATTCAGAAAGGGAAGTTGGATTGGAGGTTTTGGGTAGAGGGATCACAAATGCCCTTTTCCAGGAAGAAGGAAAGACATTAGCCCACAATGAAAAATTTATTATGTGAGTGATAGTAGGGACAATGCTTCCTAAAACCGGAAGGAGCATGTCAAGACTCAGATCGTCACTACCCACTGCCTTCGTAGAGATGGAAAGGATACTCTTCTTAACATTGTCCTCTGTGACTGGATGGAACGTAAATTGAGTGCAGTCAGGTGGGTCAAGGCTAGAAAGGTAAGAAAGAGATGATGTTTTTGTAATTGCATCTAATGAAACAGGGGGGGTAGTGAAGTGTTTGTTTAGAGCATTTAGATCCATGGTACCATTAGTAGTATCTATGGCCTTGCCCACACCTAATGACTTTAAGAATCTCCAGGTTAGAGCCTGAGGAAGATTTTCCAATTTTGAGTGAATATAACGACGTTTTGCATCCCTACACAGTCTGTTGCAGATGTTACGCAATTTTTTATAAGCTATTACATTATCGTCCGAAGGATCCTTCTTAAGTTTACACTTAGCTTTATCCCTCCTTCCCATAGCCTTCTTAATATTTGGAGTCAGCCAGGGAGCAGGAGCATGCTTCACACGAACAGGTCTTACAGGTGCATGAGCATCGAATAAATTGGTGATAATTAAATTAAAGGCAGTAACTTTGGCATCAACATCATCAGCTGTCAATACCGGCGACCAGTCGATGCTCTCTGCATCTTCTCTCAAACGGTCCAGGTCCATATTACGAAAATTACGTTGGAAAATGACTTTACTTTTGATCTTAGGAGGTCGCACTTTATACGCAAGAAAAATTAAATCGTGATACGAGAAAGGGGCCACCATCTGTCCGTGCGTGATGACTGAATCCGGCTTGGAGACAATCATAACGTCGAGCAATGATGGCGTGCAATTTGGAAGATGATGTGTTGCTGAAAGTGGGAGAACGTGTAAATTAAGAGAAGAGGTTAAAGAAAGAAGCTTTTGAGATCTGGAATCATCCTTCAAAATACATGTATTTAAGTCACCCATGATTATGACATATTCGTAAAGTGTACCAAACTGTTCCAGAATGGACTCTAACGTGGGGAAGTAAACCACCTTATCATTTGGACTATAAACGACACCAAGTAAAATTTTTTTGTGGTTTAGGATGATTTCCAGAAAGAGATATTCAAGAGATCCAGTATATTGAGAGGGAGAATGACTAATTAATGTGGCAGGGATGTCGCCGTGAAGGTAAATACCTACCCCGCCGCCACCCGCGCCGACACGGTCATTTCGAAAGAGCCGAAAACCTGGCAGTCCAAAAGATGTGGAAGGAAGAGAAGGCTTGAGCCAAGTTTCTGAAATTAAAATTGCATCAACTACAGTGTCACTAAAGGATGTGAGAAGATCGTTGTAATGAGCTGGAACGCTCTGTGCATTAATGTGCACTAAGGATAGGAATTTTGAGCTACACTGAAAAACTGAAGAAAGCTTTTCTCCTAAAGGCTCTGAGTCGGTAAGAGAAGAGCTAGAATCACTTTGAGCACTAATATATTCGTCATCAGAGGACGAGCAAGAGAAATATTCGTTTAATAACATATAAATAAAATAAATATATTTAAATATCTATGTATACTTTTAGACAAAACAAAAAATACCTAAATAAATACCTTTTAACTAAAATTTACCAGCTACAAGTTGACTGAAATAGATTATCGAAAGCACATTATCTAAAGTAAAAAAAAAATATAACAACAATCAACTGAACACTAAACTAAATACAAAACAACTGCAAATGAAAACAATACTGCGTGCAAAAACATAATTCGTGGAACGGAACGTTAAAAATATCTAAAAGTTGCGTTCCGATAATTTGAAAATATATTTTGTGGTATATAATTATAACAAATAAAAAAAGAATGGTTTATGACCATAGACCTAAAGCATGAACCGAGCTCTCAATAATAAAAAATGAGATAAAAAAAAAAATATATATATTTATAATTGAAAATAAATTGTTATATGCTCTAGAAAAAGAAAAGTAAACTATTAGTACATAAATGTGTGTCTTACTGGAAAAAGACAGATGTATGCAAAGGATAGATGATGAGAATTGAAATAGGCAAACAATGCACAGTCCATGCTCCATATCTACTTTACAACCAATAGAACACAACCACAGCCAATCTGTCAAACACTACGTCAACGTCAAATTGGATAACTCAGTATGACATTGACAATCTGTAGAGAAAATATTGTAAACAATCAAAAAAAAAAATTAAAAATGTTCTACCCTTAATATTGTTCACAATACTGAGTATATAATACTAGATTATACACGAATTACGAGAACACGGCACATAAGTTTCATATTGGAATGAAAAACATATATAGTGAACTGTTGATACAAAAAGACAAAACCAACTTAGCTTCCAGTTTCTTTTGCTGCTACGTATTTGTCTGGATACTGTTTTATAAGCTGCTGAAGCTCAGATAAAGTGACCAGTTTCTTACGTGTCTTATCTGGCAGCAAGATCACAATAACGCCGTCCGACGACCAGCATTTCTTCATGCCAAAATAAGTCTCTAGCCGCGGAGAAAACGTCTTGTCGCGACTTTGTTAGGAACTCCGAAATGGACACTTTGGAGCCCTTCAGCTTCGTTTTGGCATTCCAAACTACTGAACGCTGCATAGCGTTAGCGAAGCGTACCAGAATAGGGCGATTTCTGTCCTTTTTAACACCCAAACGATGACTTGACTCGATCGCATCAGCGCTGACGGACGACAACTTCATTTGGTCGCATAGTATGTTGCGAACCTTTTGTGAGACATCCTCAGCGTCCGCCTCAGGAACCCCATGAAGGAGTAGGACCTTTCTACGGGAATGTGTTTCCAGACGATCCAATCCATTAACTAGCAATTCCAACTGAGTTCTCAACATTGCCAGGGTGGTTAATACAATGGATTTAAAACTGAGATAGTCCGCCGAAAGGACTTTCACCGTTGGTGTACCTGCAGAAGCCGCTCCCTGCTGATTCCTCTCGAACTCTGACATCCGAGAGTCCATCCACTCAGCAAGCTCGTCCATACTTTTCGCAAGTAGTGCAGTGTTGTCCATTGTATAGATGTTCAGTGATGTTGCAGAAGTCAAGGGTGTGGAAATTAATTAAATGTAGTGGTGAAAAGTCAACTTGTGAACTTGGTAAGGTTTTATGACATTAATATTTGATTAACTATTTTATTTTAATTATAATAAACGGAGCTACAAAATTTGCTGTTGTCACTTTCTTGTCTGCATTACCCTTCCTTAGAGCTTTCCTCTATACTTAGGTCGTAAATGTTACAGTGGCAAGTGTAATTAATAATTCCGTGTAACGGTTTCTTTGAAAAAATTATCCATTTCAACTCAAGGGTGATTCGATGGGATCAATAAAACGCTGAAACAATTTAGATCGCCCAAAGAATGCGGTACCTGTAATATTGAGGGTACATGCGCCAAGGAAGGATTATGTTCAAGTGAGAATGAGTCTAATAATTAATAGATTTAAAAAATCTAAAAACTCACGTTTTTAAATGTCCTAAAAATAAGGAAATAACCCTACGGGGCTGAGAGAGGGGCCACTCAAAACGTGGGGCGTGGGCGTATATTATTTAAGGGATTATTTATGGGATATATTTACATGACGTGTAAAGATCGTGGGTGTAACTTGCATAGATACTCCCCCACGGTTTGAGTGGCCCCTCTATCAGCCCCGTAGGGTTATTTCCTTATTTTTAGTACATTTAAAAACGTGGGTTTTTAGATTTTTTAAATCTATTAATTATTTTATTATTTTTATCATTGTTCATCGGGTTTGAAGCTACCCTGAAAATTTCAGCCTGCTAGCTTATTGGGAAGTGCCTCAAAGCCTGTCCGCCATCTTGGACGTCCGCCATATTGGATTTAAGTCATGTGACTATTTTTTTCGTATTCCTAACAGCAAACCCTTTCATTTGATACCCAATCATGGGGGTGGATTTCAAACAGCCAGTCTACCATCTTGGACGTCCGCCATATTGAATTTAAGTCACGTGACTATTTTTTTCGTACTCCTGATAGCAAACCCTTTCATTTGATATCCATATCATAGGGGTGCATTTCAAATAGCTTTTCTGCCATCTTGGACGTTCGCCATATTGGATTTAAATCACGTGACTATTTTTTTCGTATTTATGACAGCAAACCCTTTTATTTAATACCCATATCATGGGGGCGGGTTTCAAACAGCCAGTCCGCCATCTTGGGGAGGCCGCCATATTGGATTTGTTATAACGTTTCTTAGATAGTCATAAATTGTCATCAAAACTCAAAGCGTGTACAAAATTTCAGCCCGCTAGCTTATCGGGAAGTGCCTCAAAGTGTATAAAAACGTGGGAAAATACTTGACGTAGAGTGATTATTTTGATATCATTATTTTGTAGACTGACTCAAATACTTTTTAACTTAAGAGCGCGTATTCTGAAAGTTGGCAAAGTTGCAAATAGCAAATAGTTGTAAATATTTGACAGCGATTTAGAAACGCAAGAATTTAAAAAAAATCTGTTTAATTTCTTACTAAGCTTATGCAATGAAGGTGAAAAACAGTAAACCAGCCTTCATGAACCACTTTTTTCACTTAGTATCAAAGAATAATTCACTCTATTTGCCAGATGCAACAGTCCACTTTTCAATGTGGTCGCAAATCAAGATTCAACGGCTATTTTGTCGACTGGTCGCCGAGTTCTATTGAACAAATTGAATTGTAAAGTGTGCGATTTACATTTAAGAATTTAAGTATATAGTCCAGTCAACGAATGATTGATGATGAAGAGGGAAAGTCTTGGAACTCAATTTTTGACTTCATAACTTTGTTTAGACTATTTAGGAGGTAAACATATCAAAAGTCCCCGCCTCTAGCCCTTGAGCTTTGGGAGGGGGGGGGGGATTGAAGGTCCCATTTTTTGGTTTTTCGCTTATATCTCGGAACCTATGCGTCCTAGCGACATAGTACCTCAGAACAAAATAAAAGCTGATTAAATTTGCTACAAGTTATGCTATATAAGTATTTCGATATCTTTTACAGTTTTCGAGATACATACTCTTGAAAGTCTGTCATTTTGAAAAAATGACAGACTTTCAGGAAACTAACTTTACATTTTTGCGCTTTTTTACCGGATAACTCTTAAACGATACAACCATAAGTAAATGCTGGCCTGGCGTAACTTTTAGCAAATTTAATCAGCTTTTATTTTGTTCCGTGGTACTATGTCGCTAGGACGCAAGGTTTCCGAGATATTAGCGAAAAACCAAAAAATGGTACCTTCAAACCCCCCCCTCCCCCAAAGCTCAAGGTCTAGGGGCGGGGACTTTTGATATGTTCACCTCCTAACTAGGCTAAACAAAGTTACAAAGTCAAAAATTGTGTTCCAAGACTTTCCCTCTATACCCTATTTTGAGCATTCGTTGACTGGGCTAATAGGTTTTCTGAGGGTACGGAAAAGAAGAATTGCTGCGATTGCGATTTTTGAGATGCGATGTGCGACGTACAGAGTCTGAGACAGAACGAGTGTGCGATTTATAGCAAATAGCAACAAGTGAGAGCTACAATAGCATTTGCTATATGATATGTTTAAAAAGCAAGGTGCTATATGATATACTAGTGGCCCGTCTCAGCTTCGCACGGTATATTAAGAACCGCTCGTCCGATTTTGTGCAAACTTCACATAACGCACCTACTAAATAGTTCGAAAAAAGCCTAAACATTTGGCTTGGATAGGTGAGCCCGTTCTTGAGTTATAACAGTACAACGAAAAGTGGCATTGATTTTTATATATTAGATTTATGACATATTATCCTCCACTAGTTGTGAGGACTCATTGGATGATTTTATCACGTAAAAATAAGGGCCGCCTGGAAGAAATTAAAAATAACCTCATATCCAAAATATCTAAAATAGAAAACAGTTTTATTACTTTATCGTAAAATGAATGTGTGTAAGTAAATTGAAATCCTCGTACATTACCAATCAATTCGTATACTTAATTATGATTGACAGAAGATAATCCACACAGGGCCACAAATTGAGTTGCGGGCTTTCAATGAATGACGTACCCAGTATTAATTTAACGGCTACATAAATGAATACTATGAAAATTGAGGTTTAATTTAAACGTGAATACTTATCATGAATTTGTAACGGGAATAAAATGAATTATTGGAAATATTGGAGACGGGTAACGCCCTCTATTGACAAAGGCGCGAACTAATGGGAAATAGTTGCAGTTGATTCTGAAAAAATAAAATAGATGGCGTTAGAGTGTAACATATGTATTTGTTTTCTAAATTCTAAATAAAATATAATAATTACATACATAAAATTCAAATAATTAATTGTAATAGATTTCAGTTGAATTGAGTTTAATTATAAATACAACATGGTCTAAAACACGAAAGCCTAGAAACTAATCTGAAAAAAGTTAAGATGATGACGTATTGACGTATAACTTGAAGGTTAGTTTTTTCTTCTTAGAACCGGAACACGCGATTAAGACGCTAATTAGAACAGTATATATTTAATTAAATAATTAATGTCGCGGACAAGGCGTGGAAGAGCACCTAAGATGAAAGTGCATTAATATAAGAGAACCGCATAAGCGTATGTATTGATAATTGTTTCCTGTTTTGTTATAATTACATAACATCATTTTCACCATGATTTTGGG
Source organism: Agrotis exclamationis (assembly GCA_950005045.1). Lineage (NCBI taxonomy): Eukaryota > Metazoa > Arthropoda > Insecta > Lepidoptera > Noctuidae > Agrotis > Agrotis exclamationis. The sequence goes on along the minus strand of OX465416.1, from coordinate 22,853,662 downwards.
TTGAAATGCTCATAGATTTCTTTTCTGATACTTTCAGGGTTTCAAACATTAATTTAAACTTAATTATTTAATTAATTAAAAACGTCTTCTCAACTCGTGGCACGTAATATGAAGTAATCTAGAACAAGCTCTGGTTCCAAGACACGTGTTATATTTTCTACAAGTCACACAGACCGCCAATGCTGTCTGCATCACATACCCATGATCGACCTGGATAGATGGTAGTATGTCCTACCTGAAGTAAGTGTTATTTCCATAACCTAACATTATAAGGAAGCTTGACAAATGCTATGTTCCTGTATCATTGAAGTGTGCACCAACCTATTAAATAGCTGAGAAGACGGAAGTATCTCTTTTATTTCAATCAACACCTCATGCGAACAGAACCCATAGTCTCATGGCAATCTACGCTGGCAGCTGGTGGTAAGAGACGAAAGGACCTTACAATTGGCGCCCAACGTGGGGCATGAGGTCAGATTGGAATCTTCACTTCAAGATTAAGAGCTTGATCTGACTTAATTTGATTTAACTTATTGATTAGTAATTAGAGTCATTTAACTTAGTACATTTTTGTGAATTTGAGTTTTCAAAATTAGTTGATAGCACATGTTAACATTTTTATTAAAAGGTAAATCTTTCCACATAATTGATGTTATAAAGCTTAAATGTATAGACTCCTCTTAATTTATATAAAGTCATACAACTTAGAAACATCAACACCTTGTGTTAAAAATTAAGGTTATGCCACATGTCATGTTAACATTGTAAACTTGAAAATTACTTGAATGGATTGACTCTAATTTAATTTAATTCACCTTGATTAATGTAAAATTACTATTTACATTCATTTAACTTAAAAATTAGATTTAAAATACTTATCAAAGACTGTTTAAATATTTTAAATTCAATATGGATAAGACAATTTGGATTGACTATCTTCGTAAAGAAGAATTATTACATGAGCTTAAATATTTTAATATATCCACAGATGTAAAGGCGACCAGGGATGTGCTTCGCAAGCGGTATCGCAGTCTGTGTGGTTTGTTACGATGAGGCAGCATTAAACCTGAGGATTATGCAACGCCAGCAAGTGCAGAGGAGGTACGCTTATGCTTGGAACCTATAGAAGAGCTGTGCCTATTAAATAGGGATTTAACCGAGGGAGATAGCTCCACTGTTAAGCGAATATTAGCTCGTTCGCAATATTAATTGATTAGGATGTCAAGCGTGAAAGATAAATCACCGGAATTAATTAAACTTAAGAATTAAAATAGAATCGTTAGACAGGCGCCCACTTTGGTATAGTTAAAAGTCATAAAAAAAATTAGCATTTGATTTGTTAGGACTCTTTCCTGTGTCCACTAAAAGGAACACAAATCTCTTAGTATGTCCAGATTAGTTTAGTAAGTATGTTATGTTGTTTCCTATACGGAACGCAACAGGCAATGCTATTGTTAAAAAAAAATATGAAGACTCCTAGTTTTTCATACATTGTTGTTGTTAATCCAATATTTGCACGAAATTAGCAATAGACGTGCAAATATATTTAACTTGAAGGGTGATGGATGCATGTTGGTAGGGTAAAAGGTTTTTTTTTTCAAAATTAAATAGGTATACAATTTTATTAATAGGGAATGTTTGCAGATGTATGAAGGAAAACACAATGATTGTTAAACTTAGTAGTATTCGAATGGGACTTAAAAGTGTCACCACTTAACACTTAATAAAACACATATCTACATTAATTATAGATAGTGTTTACTTAAAAACTTAATCAAGTATAATAATATATACTTTGTAACTTAATACTTAATAAAACACCTATCTACATCAATTGGAGATAGGGTTTATTTAATAATTTTAAAAAAACTTAAATAAGTATTTGCCTATACTTTGGCTTGATACTTTCTAGATAACACTTATCTAGGTTTCAAGGATAGTGTTTATTTAACTTAAAACTTAACTTAATTAGTAAATTAATTAGACTAAGGCATGATTAGTCAATAAAAATTAGTTAATTAGTTGATGTCTGCAGAGAGTAGCTACGTGCTATATGTAGATAGGCAGACATGCGCTTATTATTATATTTAGTTTAGTACTTAGATAGTTTAAGGCAGGAGCAATCAATGTACGAATTTGCCAAATAGGTTTTGTTTCGGAATTGTGCTACTAGCCATTAACATTTAGTAATTTAGTCTGTAAGTCTAAGGCATTTGGTTTCAGACTGTCTCAGTTTTCAATAGAATGATTTCGAGCTTTCAACACACATGAAAAAAAAAAAATTTTTGTCAGCAAAAATTTTTTAACTGGGGAAAGGTGTACTGTAACGGGAATAAAATGAATTATTGGAAATATTGGAGACGGGTAACGCCCTCTATTGACAAAGGCGCGAACTAATGGGAAATAGTTGCAGTTGATTCTGAAAAAATAAAATAGATGGCGTTAGAGTGTAACATATGTATTTGTTTTCTAAATTCTAAATAAAATATAATAATTACATACATAAAATTCAAATAATTAATTGTAATAGATTTCAGTTGAATTGAGTTTAATTATAAATACAACATGGTCTAAAACACGAAAGCCTAGAAACTAATCTGAAAAAAGTTAAGATGATGACGTATTGACGTATAACTTGAAGGTTAGTTTTTTCTTCTTAGAACCGGAACACGCGATTAAGACGCTAATTAGAACAGTATATATTTAATTAAATAATTAATGTCGCGGACAAGGCGTGGAAGAGCACCTAAGATGAAAGTGCATTAATATAAGAGAACCGCATAAGCGTATGTATTGATAATTGTTTCCTGTTTTGTTATAATTACATAACATCATTTTCACCATGATTTTGGGTTGAAATGCTCATAGATTTCTTTTCTGATACTTTCAGGGTTTCAAACATTAATTTAAACTTAATTATTTAATTAATTAAAAACGTCTTCTCAACTCGTGGCACGTAATATGAAGTAATCTAGAACAAGCTCTGGTTCCAAGACACGTGTTATATTTTCTACAAGTCACACAGACCGCCAATGCTGTCTGCATCACATACCCATGATCGACCTGGATAGATGGTAGTATGTCCTACCTGAAGTAAGTGTTATTTCCATAACCTAACATTATAAGGAAGCTTGACAAATGCTATGTTCCTGTATCATTGAAGTGTGCACCAACCTATTAAATAGCTGAGAAGACGGAAGTATCTCTTTTATTTCAATCAACACCTCATGCGAACAGAACCCATAGTCTCATGGCAATCTACGCTGGCAGCTGGTGGTAAGAGACGAAAGGACCTTACAAATTGTTAATTACATTTCCAGTCCACTGAAAAGCTCTCAATAAAATATCCATCACGTGATTTTAACAGATAATAAGATTCCAAAATTTGTACGACCGGAGTCGGCTTAAAATCATGGCTAATGATTAAATGTGAATTTATTACCTACGAAATAATTACGAGTAATTCGAACTCCTTCATGAAACAACGAACATGACATTGAGTTTGTATTTTCTTTTATTCTCCGTCATAGTACATTATTACTAACTTATATTTTTTTTTGTTTTACGTACGTTAAAAACATTGCCCCACACAAGGAATTTCTCCTGTATCGTGGGTGCGTTTAAAAACAGCAACTCAGATCCACACACAAGCACAGAACAACTACTTGTAGATCATACAAATATTTTTTACTGTGGGAGAATCCGAGAGACGCTGCGCGGCAGTCGATCGGTCAGCTAATACCTACGTCAACTATGCCGGCGAAATAGGGTAAGTTCGCCTGTTCGCGTCCATGATCCGGTTCGCGTCCATTTTACGGATCTCCCTTTAAAAATGCTCGAAAATAAGTATATTCTTACTCTAATGACATGGAAAGACATGACCGCCTATACCTCAACGTATAAGAGACACGATAACATAGACAAAAGTTCTGTCCGCACCGCTAATCCGTTTAGAAAAAATATTTAGTCTCGGGTTGTTCAACAGCAGAGAAAAACGCGCGGAATGTAAAAAAAAAAATAGTGTGCAGCGGCGCGTTTAACGGTAAATATTTTATTGTTTTATGTGAATTTTAGGAAACATAGCTATTTGTAGACATTAATAATGGAAAAACGAATAATATGAATTATGAATTTGCTTGTTTTTTTTAAAGTTAACAGTTAAAATAAGGTGGACGCGAATTACAACACCGAATTTATAAAATGTGCACTTTGCGTCCACAGTGGACGCGAACTCGTCTATTTATGTTTTCTCTAATTGTTTATTTTTATGTGATTAAAATATGAAAGATAAATTGGATTTTTGTTTATTTTAACACTTATAGTATGTAATTGTAACTGCCAATTTGCGTCCACATTATTATGATTGTAGTAAAAGATAGACAATATCGATACACGTGGACGCAAACTGTACCTGCATTGAATAATATTATATAGCAAATTGCGTCCATTTTTTCAATAAATAAAAATGATAGCATAAACATACACACATCAAAAGTGTCTAGGGATCAAGCATTTTTATGCGGATTTCTTGAGATTGAGATGTGGCTTTGTAATAAATTTATGATTTTATAAATTTATATGGATCCTTTTTGGTGCATTTCATAATTTGAATCAGGAACTGTGAATCAAATTCGAGTAAAAGATGAAAATCAGCTGTCAATATTTTCCCTATAAAAACATACAACGCATTGAAGACATTATTAGTGCTGCTGTTTCCCTACTACTGATTAAAACCAACGTTATTATGGAGCGGCGACGTCATTTAAGGGTACGGTGAACGAAAATTTCTCCATACAAACGTAATACCAAAATCATTCGCAATACGAACATATTACCGACTTAAAGTTATGTTATTCGGATACAGACGGTATTTATCTAGGTTCCTATTAAACTTTTTGTTTAAAACATTCACTATTTACGAAATGCGAGCGAATTGCATTTCGTACATTTTAACACCGCTAACAGCATGTTTTCAACTTAATTATTCTGTATTATAAACATTAATATTCTTAATATTATTGTAATAGGAACATAGCTTATATTGTCTAGTTGCAGATTATCCAAAAAATAATTGAAAATTATCAAGTTTTCATTCATAATTTTTGGAATTACGGAACACAAACAAATTTATCACAAATCTGTAATGACAGTAGCGCTGTCGCGTCAAGCATGGGTTGTTTGTTTGCGATAGACAGAGATAGCAATGTTTCGTTTAATTTTTGTGCTCGCCTCGAATTGCAATTGCGAGCTTGTTACACCGGCCTCTTAAGCAGGGAAGAAATGCTCAGAGCCGTGGGAATGATAGAAGCTGGTTCCCGGCAACGTACTGTGGCTTTAGCTCTGAATACAAGTCAGAGTGTTATCAGTCGACTTTGGACACGTTACCGAAGCACTGGTACCGTGGCTGAGCGCCATGGAGGACGGTATCGCTGCACCACACGGAGACAAGACCGATACATTCAAATCTTAACTCGAAGAGCTCCAACAATAACCGCCATGATGTTAGCCGTGGGGCTTCATCACTCTTCAGGGAACTTAATTAGCGACCAAACAGTCAGAAACCGCTTGCATGAAGTGAACCTTCATTCCCGAAGACCGCTACGGGTACCACCTATAGCAATGCACAATCGTAGGATTCGATATCAATGGGCTCTTGAACACAGAAATTGGGCAGAAGAACAATGGCGTTTCGTGTGCTTTTCTGATGAGTCTCGTTTCGGTATGAGACCGGATACAAGACGTATACGACACTGGAGAACCCCTGGACGCCAACAGCGATTAAAATCCTGCCAGGAAGTCCATCCTTATAGTGGTGGAACCATCATGGTATGGGCGGGTATTTGGATCGGCGGAAGAACTGAGTTGATTTGGATCAGAGGCAACCTCAACGCTCAAATTTATGCTGAGACGATTGTATCGCATCGTTCCTCTACAAGTGCAAATCGGTCCCTTATTTCAGTTAATGCATGATAATGCACGACCGCACACCGCAAGAGTTGTAAGACAGACTCTCGCCGCAGCTAACATCAATGTCCTGCCCTGGCCTGCTCAGTCGCCAGACTTGAATCCGATTGAGCATGCATGGGATATGCTACAGAGAAGAGCTCTGCCGAATATGGAGGGTATCCAGTCGCAAGAAGACCTTTTTTTGTTGTTGCAACGAACATGGGCGGCCATTCCACAGCGTGATTTGGATGAACTCATTTTGAGTATGCCAAACCGATGTTCTTGTGTTGTTAGTGTTCGCGGTAGAAACACGGATTATTAATTGTTTAAGTTACCCAATAAAATTTTAAAGAAAACTGTTATTTCAGTCTTTTTTTCGAACTTTTGTGTTAGTGGTTCAAATGTCAAAAATCCCTTTATTAGGAAAATGGCAAATTTCTTTATTAATGCAAAGGTGACTTGGTTTATCGTTACTGTGACAAACGAAAACACTTTATTTGATGAATCCTTAAAGAAAATTTTCATCATCATCATCTCAGCCATAGGACGTCCACTGCTGAACATAGGCCTCCCCTTTAGATCTCCACATATACCGGTTGGAAGCGACCTGCATCCAGCGTCTTCCGGCGACCTTTACAAGGTCGTCTGTCCACCTCGTTGGTGGACGTCCTACGCTGCGCTTGCTCGTCCGCGGTCTCCACTCTAACACTTTTCGACCCCATCGGCCATCTGCTCTGCGAGCAATATGGCCTGCCCATTGCCACTTCAGCTTGCTAATCCGGTGGGCTATATCGGTGACTTTAGTTCGTCTACGGATCTCCTCATTTCGGATTCGATCACGTAGAGAAACACCGAGCATAGCCCTCTCCATAGCTCGCTGAGCGACTTTGAGCTTTGAGATGAGGCCGATAGTGAAAGACCACGTTTCGGTGCCGTAAGTCATCACTGGTAACACACATTGATTGAAGACTTTCGTCTTGAGGCACTGAGGTATGTCGGACGAAAAGACATTGCGTAGCTTCCCGAACGCAGCCCAACCGAGTTGGATTCGGCGGTTGACCTCTTTCTCGAAGTTGGACCTACCTAATTGGACTACTTGTCCTAAATAGATATATGAGTCAACAACTTCGAGTACCGAGTTTCCAACAGAGACTGGGGTGGGCACAACATTGGAATTTGACATAATTTTCGTCTTGTCCATGTTCATTTTCAAGCCCACCCGTTGTGAAACTCGGTCGAGGCCATCGAGCATCATGCTGAGTTCCTCCATCGACTTTGCCATGACTACGATGTCGTCGGCAAACCGAAGGTGAGTGATGTATTCGCCGTTGATGTTGATGCCAAGTCCTTGCCATTCCAGGAGTTTGAAGGCGTCTTCCATTGCGGCAGTAAACAGTTTAGGGGAGATAACGTCCCCCTGTCTTACGCCTCTTCTCAATGGAATCGCCTTCGTGCTCTGCTCCTGTACTCGGACCGACATGGTGGCGTTATTATACAAACACTTCAACACCTCGATGTACCGATAGTCAATACGGCATCGCTGGAGTGACTCAAGTACCGCCCATGTTTCCACCGAATCGAAGGCTTTCTCATAGTCCACAAACGCTAAGCATAATGGCAAGTGGCAAGAAAATTTTAATTAATATCAATCAGGAGAAAAGTTATTGCTTTAATATATGTTGATCCCTAGACACTTTTGATGTGTGTATTTTATTCATATTTTTTTAATAATTTGAAATGAATAGGTAGTACAGTTTTGATTAGGACTATGAGATTAAAATTCAAGTTTTACTAGTGCAATGAAGTCTGGAGGTGACTGCCCTCCAGCGCGTCGGCGTGCAGCGGGTAAGACCATATAAAGGAGAAGACACAGAACATATAAAGGAGGTTCTCCTCCTTTATCTGTTCTGTGGGCTGGATAGTCCTGACGTACCGCATGACGCAGGTCCTCACCGTACACTGAAGTTTCGGGAGGTACCTGTGTCTGATGGTAAAGGAAGAAACGCCTGGGTGTCACCACAGCGAGGATCGCCCGGAGGAAACGGTGAAGGTCTGCCCCGCTTGGCCAGAGCACCGCCGTGTCACCTCCGCGGCGATAGGCGAAGACCTCTCGCGCCCGGTATTGGTCGAGGCCATGCTGCGGGGCGAGTTTGAGTGGAAAGCGGTCGCCTCCTTCTGCGAAGCAGTCAAGCTCGCGAAGGAGGAGGCGGGTCGCGTGAGGGAGAGGATAGCGTCCTCCCTCCACCCCAGCCGCGGTGGTAGGCGCCCACACCGTCGGACGTCGGCTGACGATCTCTGGCCACCGTAGGCGCGGGCATGCAGGCGGCGAGTAATGGTTGACTCGCTGTCCGACCATGGAGCATGCCCAGGTCGACGGCGCGGTGTTTTCCACGCTGACAGTCCCTCCCGCCCTGCCCTTGGTGTGCCTGGAGTAAAGAAACCGGGACCAGAACCAATGTATGGTTATTTTTTATTTTAAATTCTATCGATGTTGAGAAGAAAAAACAAGTTTTTTTATTTTATTTCTATAATTATAATTATGTTATTTTTTTATTAGATAAAGAAATTGTTAAAATCCAATCATATCACCCCTGATCTCCCCTATATTCCTTCTCTAAACTGATGGACGCGAAATGGTCCACGGGTGGACGCAATTTGGATTTTTTGGACGCAAACTGGGTAAAACGCCTAATTTTGACATTTTTCTGTTTAAAAAAAAAATACGAGAAGTTTCGAACAAAACTGAAAGCTGATATTAAAATAGACTATATAACGAACGCATTTACATATTTTTTTTATTGAAACTGGTGTTGGGACATTTTTATTTTCTCCTTCAAACTTGACAACTGCACTAAATGGACGCAAACAGGCGAAATGACCCTATAATAGTCAGAGCCAGTAGTCGTGAATAGAAAACCCAGTCATATTGACATCTGCGGCCTTATCATGAGTTTTCACTTATTGTAACGTAAAGTAAACTGGAACTTTGACATTTAATTTGAAGGAAAAAATTAGTTCCTTCTTCGTACACCAGAGGCGCTTTTCCATTTTTCCATACAAGAAACGCTGTAAATACCAGAAAGACGCTGTTATTTAAAATAGTGAAAACTCGTGATATTAAGCCACATTCGATTATACAATTAACAAATTTGAATTATGATCCATCATAAGTTTTTTTTATATCCATGGTAATGACCTTAATCTTTGTTATTTTGACGGATTCAAATGATTTATTGTCAAAATGGGCATTATTCTAAGTCGATTCTACATCAATTTCATTCATAGCATATTTGTAAGAAAATATACAGTGTATAAAAATTCGTTTCCTTTGCGTAGTTTCGCACAATGCATTTTGAATGGATATTTTTAACAAAAGTTTTCGTGCAGTGACTGGAGCGTTGTAGATAAGAATGCATAACAAAATTCGGATGAAACTGAACTCGAAATCCCGAATAAAATTTGTTGAAAAAGAAGTGTAGGTACTCTGTTTTCTCTCCGTTGTGTAAACTGGAGGGTTTTTTCCGAGGTCCCCTTTGAGCAACAATTTTCAGAGTACCTACCAATAAGAAGCAAGTATTGCTATTCCATATTGAGCACCTATCGATATTTCAACAAGTTGCTCATCGGGAACGAAATTATAATTCAAATCTATTCCCATTAGAGCAACTATGGTTATTAGATTTTGTGTAGTTGTTAGCTTAACCATTGATAAACTTTCAACAGTTGTTGTGAATAGGAATAACAATAGTACTTAAGTAATTATATGTATGAGCAGTCATCCATTTGAGTTTCAAATAAAGAATTTAAATTTTAAACTGTCCAATATTGATACTGTTTTTGAAACGCTCAACGTAAATACAGTATCACATTTCGTGTTTTTGAAAATTAACATGCAGCGATCGATGGAATTCAATTAGACTCATCGGACAATATAGTATTGTTTTAAATGTATTGCTGGGAAGCAGATTCGACGTATTCGGAATTTAAACTTTGCATTCAAAATAATAATTAAATTAATCGTAACTGGTTAATTATATATTAGTATATATAATATAGTAAAGAGTAAATGAGTACATATTTACTGAGTCGTCATAAATCATATTTATGTCATCATAAATCTACAATATTAATAAAAATCATTCACCGACTTTGTGCAAGCGCACCCCTTCAGATACTTCTCCTAGTACTTTTTGTTCAAATTTCACATTGAGTTCCGACACCAACACCTTCATGATCGTGTTCTCCTCATACAAATTAAATATTAAGTTGTCTATTATTTTTTAGCTATTTCTCTGGCCTTCTTTACTGAGTGATAAAAGTCCACAAGATCGATAGGATCCGCCAAAACAGTCGCCTTTGTTCACCTCGGTGAAACAATTCCGAGGTGAATTAAGGACACAGCTTAAGTCCACTCATAAGGGGGTGATATAAACCAGGTGTAATACCTAATAGGTAAAATGAGGACACTAAAGTGTCCACTTTGTTCACCCGGGTGACATCACCCAGATGAATTTTTTTTTTGCGTGGTAATATCATCAAAACAGTCCTCCCAGGGCAGGGCGGGAGTGACTGTCAGACTCGTACTGACTAAAATCCACGGTGTCCTTCAATAGCCCTTTCTCGCGACCCCGGCAGTATTTAGCCCTTTAAAGGGGGGGGGCCCTTCATAATGCAGACGGTTCCACGCGCGCCTCAAAGGCGCGCGTGGAACACAACGCGCTCCACCCGGGCATGGTCCATGGTCGGACAGCGAGTTGTCGATTACTCGCCGCTCGCATCCCGTGCCTTGGTGGCCGGAGATCGTACCCAGGTGAACATTAGTGGAATAAACCAGTGAGACAAGACAGATCAAAGTTACAATCTCATTTCAAAACCAATTCTAATTTTAGACTCGTCCTAAACTTCGAGGCAACTATTTGTATTTAGAGTTCTATTTCGACAAACGTAAAGTTTAACACAAAACTAACAACTCTGAATCAGCTTCGACTTGAATTATATTGATGAGAACTTTAACATACACATCGAATATTGTTCGATAGTTCAACCATCTAAAGGTCCTGTGAAGGAGAGGTTTATTGTAAAGATTATTTCGAAATACAGACTGGAATACAGACACCGGACAGAGAACGTACTGTAACGTAAATAACTGGGTGTTCCATAAAATATTTGTGACACCACTTAGACATCTAACCGCATGGTTGATACTAACCACATCGAAGCCACAACTCCATTATCAGAGACATCGTGCATTAGCGGCCACATCCACATTTTACCGCAACGCAAATGCAAAAAGCTGCAGTGACCCTTTCCACACGTAACCACTGCGTGCATGGCCACATGGCCATCTTTTGCCGCTACGATGTGGTGTGATTACTTCACACATACATAAGTATTAGGACCTGAGCCCTTATCACGAGTTTTCACTAGTTTACTTTACAGCGTCTTCCCAGTATTTAAAGCGTTTCTTGTATGGAAAAATGGAACAGCGCCTCTGGTGTGCGAAGAAGGAACTATACTTTTTCCTTAAAAATTGTCAATAGACAATGTCAAAGTTCCAGTTTAGTTTACAGCAGAATAAGTGAAAACTCGTGATAAGGCCTAACGAAGGGTTATTTGTAAAACTATTGTGAGCGGAAAAATATTTCATTTTGTATGACACATCTGAGCCCTTATCACGAGTTTTCACTATTTTACTTTACAGCGTTTTTGTATGGAAAAATGGAACAGCGCCTCTGGTGTACGAAGAAGGAACTATTTTTTTCCTTGAAATTAAATGTCAAAGTTCCAGTTTTTTACTTTACGTCACTATAAGTGAAAACTCATTATAAGGCTTTTGGTTTTTTTTGTGTTTTTTTCTTAGTGAAAGTTTTTAAGTACTTTCAGCCCATGAAAGGTTGTTCATATTTTTCAAATAACCCAACATTTTTTGGTTTATGAAGTATCTTATGAAAGTGTATGACCTGTAGTCTGGTTTGATCTCACCAGGCTGTCCAATGTCAAAACATAACAATTTTTGTCAAAGATATTTACAATATTTTTTCTTTCGCAGCGATGCCTCACGACTACGGACTTAACATCTCTCGGTGTCGGCTCTTGTGTCGGCACCGGGATGTATTTGGTTGCTGGAATGGTTGCCCGGAAATTTGCTGGACCCGGGGTGGTGATTAGCTTTATAATCGCCGCCCTAGCCTCGATCTTCTCTGGTAAGTAAACGTAAAGATTTTGTATTGTTGATTTAAATGATAGAAAGAGACGATATCAGGGTTTCAAATTGATCAAGGAGGGGTCATTTTTAATATTTTTATCTCTGTGATACACGCCACGCCACGCGCGCAGTCGAGCCTGATATTTCATACATAAATCGCACGCACAAGCAGGCGCCACTTTCTTCAAGCGACAGGGTTCGCGCCTCGCGGCTCTACACGTAATATTACGCGCTGTGTGAAGCAAACATTGGTATCGGTAAATTAATGAGTAGCGTCTATATAAACGAATTATACATACATACCTACATCTTCTAAGAAGATGGAATAAGTGCTGGAAACTCTTAAAACTGCTTAGATTTATCAGAAATCTATAAAATATTAACTTTAAAACCATCAATGTAATTCTCTTAACTAAAATTGGCCCAATATAATTACATCTACGTCCCAAAAACGTGACGTAAACTTCCAATTTGAAAGGATAGTTTTGCGAGGGAATTTACTTCTAAATTGGATAATACAATATATTCTGCCATAATTTACGAGTACACACGGCTGCACATCAAGCTATGAATATCCAGTTTATCTTGACCGCCCTTTGCACGATCTTTCCGCGCAATGATTAGTCAGCTTACACTGGTTTTACATAGCTTAATGTCTACACATCAAGCCGTGTGTACATGTTGAGTGATATAAACAACAAGTTCAGTTACAATTCTGTTTACTTATTAAAATTCGGTTCAATTGTATTTGAACACAAGAGCACAAATTGATTAAGTTATTAAATATTGGATTGTTATTGAAATATTGACACAGTTTTATTGAGTTAACTCTCGACCCGCCCGGCTTCGCTCGAGACCATAAATTCTTGCGTGGAGTTAAAAACCAATATTTTATGGTCGCCAGGTAGTAATTCTGGGTATGTGAATTTTGAGTAGGTATGTGAATTTAAATGTATGTAAACGTACACGAAACAGTATACAACAAATCACGAAAATTACGATTCATCATCACAGTCACATGCGCACGATTTATAACACGCTATTGGTAATATTATCCAAATACCGGTAAATAATAATACATATATAATAGTACCGTGAAGTTCCTCCCGCTCTGCCCTGGGTAGGAGGACTTAACTGATGATTTTACCACGAAAAATAATACCGATAAACTGGCCTTTTATGGCTACTGAACTCGTGTTAATAGTAGATTAGTAGCCAAGGGCTGTAAGGCATCAATTGCAGCCCGAGATATTGGTGCAATTGATGCTTACACCCGAGCTAACTACTCTGCTTTACATCTCGATTGTGAGGTAAGTAGAAAAAAACCGGCATTACAAGAAGCACGTAATTATAAAAAAATCCCAAATACAAACAATATTAAAAGTAAAAGTTTTCTATTCCCGCCTTTTTTCATCTTTTTTTTTATTTATTTTTTTCAAGAACGAAATTGAGCTTCGCCGTTCTCTATTTAAAATTGATGACTATTATACTCATGCGAAGACAAGGCTGAATAGCGAAGCGACCTCTTTTGTCATTAGGCTGAATGCATGATATCTATTGCCAGTATGATGGTTAGATATAAGCGAACTTTTTGAAAGTGTGAAGCGTTTTTTTTTTAATTACTTACCGCCCTAGGGCTTTTCTAGATACATTATTACCCTAGAGCGCTAATTGGTTACCTTCAAGCCCCATTTGGGGGTAATAAGGACCTACTTACCGAATATGAGAGATGTAAAAAATATTAATTAGTTATTTTGTCCATACAGGAGCCTGCTATGCTGAATTTGGAGTCCGTGTTCCCCACACTACTGGAAGTGCCTACATGTACAGTTATGTTACCGTTGGTGAATTTATCGCGTTCATCATAGGTTGGAACATGATTTTGGAGTACTTAGTAAGTATAATTATATAATTACCTATATATTTTCATAAAAAAACTATTTAATAATCCGACTGTGTGAAAAAGGATAGACCCCTTTTTCGAAGGGCGAAACAAGAAAATAATAGTACATTATCTATTCTAATATAAACAATAAATTAATATAAACTTATTCTTTTTTTCTTTCTTTTCTTTAACATTATAAAGCTGAAGAGTTTGTTTGGTTGAATGCGCTAATCTCAGGAACTACTGGTTCGAATTGAAAAAATCTTTCTGTGTTGGATAGCCCATTTATTGAGGAAGGCTATAGGCCATTATAACATCATGCTATGACCAATTGGAGCCGAGCAGCGGGTGGAACCGCGGGGAACAGCTAGTAATATACAACATTATTTTTTGTTTAGGTATGCGAAACCCGATACACCTGTCCAGTATTTTTGTGTAACGAATCTATGTGCAAAATTTTAAAACCGTAGGTATCATAAAAAATGACAAAGTTATAAGCTTGTACCTATACACCGTGTTCTTCACGTTATCCATAAACTTTAGCAAATACTTACTTCTATGGCTTTTACAAATCAAATCCAACAAAGGAAGTAGTACTTAAAAAGGCTTCGTTACAAAGATATTTGTAATTTCATTTAATGAAATTTAATTGAGCTATGCAGTGAGAAAGTATCTTAATTTGAAATCTATCAAATACTATTTGCATTTCATTTGTTTCAGCCCGCCAAATGTTATGAATGACGTTGCCAATTCGGATAAAGAGGCATGCATATCGGGTTATTTACGTCTAGGTATTTAGTTTGTATGAAAATTAACAAAAAATAAAAAATAAGAATTTATTAATGTGTCCATAATGAAAAATGCTTACTTCCGTGGTTTGAACATCTGGTCGAAGTTTATGTATATCGTCCGGAACACGGTGTATTAGGTACCTGGTTGTCCGTTCAAAAACATGCTCATTTCGCGGTACACCAGCGTAAACCGCGTCTCTTGTGTTATACACTCGTGATAATACGGGTACCTAACCGTACGGTGATTGTATTGTACTCGTAATTAACTGGTAATAAAATTTAATTAAAATATTTTTGAAAAAAAATGTAACATGGTGTAAAATTTATTGGAATCGAATCATTTACTGATTCTGAACAAACTATATTCAGGTTTCGCATATACTAAAAATAATGTTGTATTATTTATGAGCCGGATATTATTGTTGGGTTTTTTCAGTAGCAATCAATGTCTGGATTCGTGCCCGATTGTTGGCAATAGGCTCGCTCTTTATTTTATACATCAGTGGCGAAATATGGGTGTACTAAAGCCCCAAGACCCCTATTAGGTAAACTTTTTCTCAGTCCTTTTGGGAAATCTCTTGGTTTAAAAAAGGAAACTGGTTAAATATAAACTACTTTAATAAATGCATCTTTTTTTTTTGTCCTACAAAAACACTCAACCGTTATGTATGATGTTTATCTCAAAATGTTGCCAGTATATCTAAGGGCAGACATCACTTCACATTATGAACAGATTACTTAAATATTTAATAATGATAATGGAACATACGACTTCCATTATAATATTATCAGGTAAGCTTTTTTAAGAAAGCTTCACGATATCAAACTGTCTAAAATACTTAGTTGTACACACGCCAGCATATCAACCTACCTCAATCTGTCAAATTTCTTCAATAGATTTTCAACCTTATCACAATAGTGGAAGGTTTATGTTCGATTGGTAAAATTTGACAGATTGGGGTAGGTTGGCCTGCAGCTGGCGTCTGCACAATGGCTACACATTGAGTACATAGACAGTTTATCTTCTTCAATTTATAAAATAGATATCATCCAGGACAAAAATAAAATCGTCAAGTGACTCAAGTTTCGTTGAGTATGCAATCTTGAATAGTAACAATAAATTAAATATTAGGCAGTTAAATTTTTGGCAATATTTTTCCAGTGTAGCTTATCGTCACTCAGTATGCCAACCAAATGCCATAATAATAATTATGTGTAGGTAATCTATTTCATCACTACTGTGAGAACACAGTGAACAGAGAATCTTTATCTTTCTTTTGAGGTGACAAATAGAATCTTTCCGAGAGCGTGAGGTGAAAAACATATCGAGGCATGTCCACCAAAAATTCAAAAAATGTGATATCAAACTATCCACTCTTGCACCGCTCTATTTCGTAGCACTCATACCTTTGTACTCTTGTTCCTGCTGCTCCGAACACCGCACGTTGCTGTACCGATACGTTCGGGGAAAACCGCTCGCGAATTGTCCACTGGCAGCGCCTGGTGGCGTGTTTAAACATTTCTATACATCTTACCGCTCGCCGTCCCGCACTAAGTCACTGCTCATAGCGGCAAGGTCGTGAACGGGCCGTAATAGGTGACGATGCTATTTATAATCTTGCTATTTACCGACATTTTTTTTTTATATCCTGCTTAACACAGCAATCTGTTTCCCACATTTACCTAGGTGCTAGTTTCGATGACCAAAGTCTGCGTATGTTATTTAGCTATGAGGAGAGTCCATTAACCTCGCTTACTATATGGGGAATCGGTTTTGGAGGGTTGGAACACTGTTCTTCCTCAGTCTTTAGTGTATAATACATACTTCCAGTGCCTTTAAGGTTTGTCGCTATTGACATGTTTTGATAACTTATTCTGGTATTCGAGACTTCTTTTGAATATTTCATGCTTAACAGTTGATAGATTCAGATCTCGTAGAATGTATTTGTTACTGATGCATTTTGGGATGTTGAACATGAGTCTCATGGTTTTGCAGGTCTGGAATCTTTATTCCAAGATTTCAATGTTGCTGTTAGATGCTGTGCCCCAGAGTTCCATTCCATATGTGGGGTTTCAGTATTGTCTTGTAGATTGCTAATTCTATATCTACTAGGGTTGGCATGTTTAAAACAAGTTGTTTTAAAACACCTGTTTTAAACAGTGTTTAAAACAGTTTGAAATATTAAACAGTGTTTTTTATTACACGTTTTAACTACTTTTCATGAATACCTGTAAAATGAAAATAAATTAATATTCAGGGGTCTTAATAGCTTAACATTAAATAATTTGAGTGTATGCCCCTGCTATATCACTTTTTTAAACTTTTTGTGGCATTGTAATGAAAAATTACTTCAAAACATTAGAAAAAAAACAGTAGATGTTTTTTTTCCATTGATATTTTTTTGTAAATATTTCATTACAAACAGCGAATTTGAAAAGATCTAGTCTAGAAATGAAACACATAATTTATTTATAAGTTAAGACGTCGACACATAGTCGAATTAACACTTGTTTAAAACAATTTGAACAGTTTGTTTTATAAAATTAAAAAAACACTGATATCTAAAAAAAAAAAAACTTAAATCACTTTACCCGACCCAAAAATGGAATCCAGGACCTTACTCTAAGGACTGACGGTTATAACAACTAAAGATATGATCATCTAAAATCTAATGCTTCCCTTTGTTCGGCAGATTGGCTCCAGTGCATGTGCCCGAGCTTTGAGCGCTTGTTTCGACTCGTTGTGTGACGGTGCGATCTCACGGAAACTGGCTGAAAAACTAGGAACGATGTATGGTAAGTAATTTTTTTTTTTATTAATTTGAGTGGTGAGAACTTGAAAGAAAATACTGATTGGATGGAATATGCTAAGCCAGATTTTAGTAATTGCACCCTGATGTTGTGTTTAAATGACCACGATACTTATGTTAAAAAATCATCAAATGACATAAGTATTCAAAAAATAGTGTTATAGCTAAATTAAGCAAATTATCTACTTTTAAAAGACATGGATATTTGTGATAACTAGTATAAACTGATAACATATTTTTAAATTTTATGAAAAAACAATTAAACTGTTTGTTTTAGGTATATTCTAAATCTATATTTTTAAATAAAGAATCTAAAAAGAAGAAGTAATCATAATATAATTTACCGTAACAAAAACTTCGATTTTTTCAGAGTGATCGCAAACTTTTTTTGATAACACATCAAAAAAAGTTTGCGATCACTCTAAGTCAGGAACTAACAAGAATATTTCAAAAAATAACGAGCGATTGCAATCCTTTTATTAAATTCCTTTTCGGCACTTTGTTACGGAACCCTAAAATCAATTACTTGAGTCTCTGTATAGTGTTATCGACACCGTTTGAAGTTTAAAGTGATGTTTAAGGACTCTTTGACATTCGAACGGTGTATTTTAATATAGAATTAGCTTCGTGAATCGCTTCTGAACGGACTTCAATCCTTGATTAATTTTTGAATCTGCTTTGTCTATGGCAGGTACCTATATAGGACGTTTTTTTTAATAAGCGCGCTTCTCATTTAACTTCAACTACATTACTTTTACAAGATGATTGTGTCTTGTAATTGGGACTGGTAGAAAGCTTCAATAAAATATTATTTTTATTGAGAATTCAAATATGCCTGGACCTAACTAAAGGCTTATAAATGAAAGTAAGCGGACTTCAAATACTTATAAGTTATAATTTATAATGGTTCTAAAAACAGTATAATGTTGGACTAGGGCTTTGTACAATAAGAAAAGCGCGCGCTCGTCGTCGACCGTGTAATGGTTATTGAAAAAATGCTTTGTGTTTGAGCTTGATTTTTTTAAATTATTAGGTGGCACTCATGCGCAATGGCAAATGAAAAGGAGTTTCATTTTAAAAACCGAACAAGTATAACCTACCCAAGTGAAGGAAAAGAACTGAAAAAAAAAATGACACATATTTTATATTATAGCCACTTACACAATTCTGCTATATTGACAGATAAGAACTCAACATAACAAACCGGTTTTTTTTTTATTTGTTAGACATTTTATTTATAACAATAGTTCAAAATCAAAATCAAATGTTTTTATTTCACAAAGGCCCATGAGGGCACTTATAAAACGTCGACAACAAGTGCTTGTTTGTCAATTGCCGTAAAAGACTCAACACACAATGTATGTAGTGTAATCCCCTTGTAAGCTCCAACTATCGAGCTTTTGTGAATTGTCAAACGTTTTAAAACAAAGGTAACATGGCAAAGCGCATCAGAAACATGGCGGCGACACGACTTCACGTCGTCACATTGTTTGTTAAAGAACTTATCGGAGTTTGTGTTTTCACAATCGTATAAAATGCAACGTCAGTGTTCTTTTAGAAAACTTCCTTCATAAAATTCAAAGATAGTTCTACCTATTCAAAAGATACGTAGTTGGATGAAAAGTTATATGATTTATCATCTTCGTTTGTTCATTACTCGCGAATGTGACAATGCTTTTTTCTATGGAGCACTAAACTACAGCTACACTGCTTAATTTTTAGTCATAGTTAATTCGAATAAGTGTAACTTTGTTACAAACAAAACTACTGTTTTACAAAAATAATTAACTATATTTTATGATTTTTTGGTTTTTTGATGACACAAAAAAAAACGGTACTTGGGGTCGATATTTCTACCTTATCTACCAAATACCTTTACCTTATTTCCCATTATATTATCTACCTGCATGATCAATTATATCATATCTTTTTGTATTTTATCAAGAAAAGACAGTCATTTCTATACACATTGGCCCTTTTTTTTGTGCGATATGGCATGACCCGTAAACGACTGAGTCGAGTAGGTATGGCATGATCCATAAACGGCTGCAGAATAGAAACTTGTATTTTCTACGTTTTTATTACAACCATGCTCAGGAAGACTTCTCCATTCTGTAATTTTATCGATTTCCGTCGACAAAATTCGTTTAAACATAAGTACGACGGTGGTATTGGCCTCGACTTACGAGTTATAGGTCGTGGGTTCGAACCCAGTCAGGCGCATTACTTTGTGTAATTTATTTCAACACCACTGCTCTCAAAACGGTGAAGGAAAACATCGTGAGGAAACCGGCATGTCCTAGAACCAAAAATTCGAAGACATGTGACATCTACCAATCCGCACTGGGCCCGCGTGGTAGATTACGGCCCACTCCCTCTCACAGAGAGGCCTGTGTCCCAGCAGTGGGAACATTTAAAGGCTGATGATGATGATGATGATGATGACGACGGTGCAGCGGTGTCATGCTAAGCGTGCTAGATTACATTTTATATTTTCCTAATTTTACGGAAGACGAACACCTGCTTGTTTTATTACCATGAGGAGTTGAGGACCAGCATGACCATGATTGCATTCAACACGCAAATTAATGCACAGTGGCGAGCATAACCTCATACCACCAAAACCATTATAACCCTAGGGATTAAAATGTTAATTAAGGCAGCCCAAACGGCCATCAATGAATCAATTAAACCCTTTGACAGAAACCGTGTACTTGCATGTTAACGTTACAAAAGCGAACGCATCACCAACCCCTTCGCACGATCAATTGCATCTCATGAATTTGTAATTTTAAACAAACACTGTGTACTATGCAGACCAATTAGTAAGGAAGGTTTGCTGACGTCATTTTATGACGTCATGCACGGTTTTTTAACAAGAGCACGCTTTAAAAAAATATCATTTGAAAATAACTTTAACAAGATAATAAAAGGTCATAGTATACATTATCTCAAAGCAATTGTATTTATTGCTAAACGTTCTTTTCAAGTGACAGTGTTGACGGATGGAGGTCATTGACATCTTCCTTCAAAGTTGATCTGCATTGAGCAGGGTCTAATAGTAACGGTCCCAACTAAGAAGTCATATGTTTTTATCTTAACGGAGTATCTTTGAGCCGGGTCTCGCAGTTTAGGTATCTAGGGCATATTGTGACTGAAACCCTACATGATGATGCAGATATTGAGAGGGAGCGGAGAGCATTGTGGGTGCGAGCTAATATGTCGGTGCATAGGTTTGCGCGGTGTTCAGCACAAGTAAAGGTTGTTTAGAGCCTACTGCCAAAGGTTCTACACCAGCGCCCTATGGACTAACTACACGCAGCGCGCCTACAATGCTCTCAGAGTTCAATATAACAACCTTTAGGATTTTGTTGCGACTGCCTCGTTTTTGTAGTGCTTCTGGCTTGTTTGCCGACGCGAGGGTGGATGATTTCTTTGCTATAATGCGCAAAAAGTCAGCCTCAATTATTCAAAGAATGAGAGGTGTGGTAAAGGAATCCTAAGGATGATTGCAGATAGACCAGTATCGCCAGTGGTGGGTAGGTTTATCAGGATGTGCAGCCTGATGAATTTAATTTAATGCATTAATTGCGATTAGAAATAATTTTATTATAATCTATTTTATGTATTAATTTCAAGTTGGCATGTAATTAACAATAATTAAGTTCAATTCAATTTAATTAAATTAATAATGGGTGTATCGACGTGCTATTAATATTAATTATTTCTTTATCTTAAAATTATATGAAAAATGTCAATTGAAGAATTAGGTACTAACATATTTTTAAGTTACACTGTTACTAACAAAATTATAGACATTATGTAGTCTGAAATAAATGAATTATTATTATTATATTTGAGTCTGAAACCTGGCAGGTGCATTACTTTGTGTAATTTATTCCATCTCCAATGCTCTCAAAACAGTGAAGGAAACCGATGTTCTAGAATTTGAAAATCAAAGATATGTGATAGTTTTGTAAAGTTCTGTGAGTTCTGCAATATCTCTTACCTATGACCACTAGAGCAACGAGTCACCGCGGTGTTATTATAGCAATAGGACCACATTTGAGCAATGAGGAATAATCTGAGCAGTTCCAAAAAAGTCCGCTTGGGCAGCGCCACTGCCTCTGGAGACCTGTCAAACTAACTGCTCAGATTAGTCCTCATTACACGCAAATCGATCGTTATATCGGGGGCACCACCTTCATATTTATATGGAAAAGAACAAATAATTGCTTATATGTATGGATTATTTCAAATTGCTAGGTAGGTAGAATTGGTAATTTTAGAAATACTTAACTGTAAGGCAATCATAGTATCGAGTTTTCACTATTTTACTTTACAGCGACTTTCCAGTATTTAAAGAGTTTCTTGTATGGAAAAATGGAACAGCGCCTCTGGTGTACGAAAAAGGAACTAATTTTTTCCTTGAAATTAAATGTCAAAGTTCCAGTTTAATTTACGTCACAATAAGTGAAAACTCATGATAAGGCCTCAGGTATGTTTAATAATAAACTTTAACATAATTATGACAACTGACGATTCACGTAGAAGTTTTTTTAGGTAGAAAAAAATATTTTCAGTTTTATAGGCAGTTGTCAGCTGCTGATCCTACAGAACCGTAAAATTTACATAAAAGTTATTCTATGTATTATTTCAGACTATATTTCGTTTATCTACGTTCAGCCGTTTTGACGTGATTGAGCAAAAAACATTAGTCTTTTTTTTAAATTAAGCTATTGCATAGTTTTTACCGCGGGCTATGAGCGCGGCGCGGCGACTAGGGCTTGGATATCGGACGTTTTTTCAATTCCGGAATTGGGTTTCGATATTCAGTTTTTCAGTTCCGGAATTCCGGAATTCCGGAACTGAAAGTGAACTCAAAAGTGTCTTTGTATCTACTAGTTTAAAGTTTTATTGGCTCATAACTGAAAGAACAAATGAAAAAATTGCAAATGTCCATTTTTTTATTATTTACTATGAATAAACGAACATATTGAGTACATTAAATTACTGAAACGAGACAAAAGTCATGTTATTTTTGTCTGGATGACTTAATAAATAAATTTTACCTCGGATTGGAAATCGATGTATCAGTGAGCGTAAGAGAGCACAATAGTTAATTCACCGCGTTAGAATAGGCAAGTTTGCTATGGTTTCGTTTCGCACCTACAAATAACAGATTGAATGTATCGTTCAGCGGTTTCGCTACTATAGTTTTGATTTTATTGCAAAAATAACTGACCTAAGAAAAGCTTATTCTGATTCTATGCTCGTTGATGGCATCTTTTTTGAATATTGAAAATAATTTTCCAAGTATGGTCCTCTAACGCCACCACGTTTTTCCATTCTAAACAAAGCCAAACCCAAGGGTGTGAACCAATAGCGTATAGATTAGAAGTCACTTTTTAGGGTTCCGTAGCCAAATGGCAAAAACGGAACCCTTATAGATTCGTCATGTCTGTCTGTCTGTCTGTCCGTGTATGTCACAGCAACTTTTTGTCGAAAGTATAAGAGCTATCCTGTTGAAACTTGGTAGAAAGATGTATTATGTGAACCGCATTAGGATTTTCACACAAAAATCAAAACAAAACAAATTTTGGGGGTGCCCCCCATACTTAGAAAATATATACCCCCATAAAAATTTTTCACCGAACCCATACGTGTGGGGTATCTATGAATAGGTCTTTAAAAATGATATTAAGGTTACCAACATCATTTTTTTCTAAACTGAACAGTTTGCGCGAGAGACACTTCCAAAGTGGTAAAAAGTGTGTGTCCCCCCCCGTAACTTCTAAAATAAGAGAATGGTAAAACTAAAAAAAATATATAATGTAGACCTCAACCAAAACTACCAACGAAAATTGGTTTGGATGAGATACAGTTAGCAGTTTTTGAGATATAGTACATTTTCAAAAACCGCAAATATAACTTTGCCATTCATACAAATACTATGAAAAACAAAGTTATTTTTATTGTTTGTGTATATTACTTACTAATCTCAATATAATTATATCTCTAATCTATGCTTGCTGCTACGGAACCCTTCATGGGCGAGTCCAACTCGCACTTGGCCGGTTTTTTACTAATGTCGTGTTGGCGCCCCGCGGTGGTTGGCGCCCACGGCCGCGGTGGTTGGCGCCCACGGCGACGGGCGTCACAAGACGATCTCCGGCCACCGTAGGCGCGGGCATGCGGGCGGCGAGTAAAGGGCAACTCGCAGCCCGACCATGGACCATGCCCGGGTCGACGGCGCGTTGTGTTCCACGCGCGCCTCAAAGAGCGTCAGCATAATGACGGAGCCCCCTCTCTAGAGGGCCAAAGCCTACCGGGGTCGCGGGACTTATCTCATTACCGTGACCCCGGGACATAAAGGGCTATTGAAGGACACCGTGGATTTTAGTCAGTACAAGTCTGACAGTCCCTCCCGTCCTGCCCGGGGTGTGAGGACTCATTTGATGATTTTACCACGATAAAAAAAAATACATACAAAAGTAGTGCGCAAATACCTTCGTGTACTTCGTAGTAACCTAATCAACTTCCTGACGGTACCAAAAAATACAGTGCCAGTACGCATACAAAGTAATACTGTAGTATAATGGTTTGGAATAAGCGCGCCAAATTCTAGATTCTAATCTATACAAGAGCAATTGCATGCTCGCCATTTTGATTGATTTATTGACTGCTCCTTCTATTCCATGTAAATGAATGTCTGTGGATCTATTCTAAACTTTGCATCATACTTCGGCACGTGCCATATAAACCCAATGTTTTACGCTTATGAACTCGAAGAAGACAGTCAACATCAGAGGCAGGCCAAGGTTCGGTTTGGTTAGATTCGTTTAAACCTCGCAGATGGAAATAGGAGAACTAAAATTTGACCGTCTTGCAACGAAATCCCCGCCTCCACCGTACTACACACGCTAACACTCCTACAATTATTTCAATAAAATTAATCAAGTCACAGAATTATATTAACATACTCGTGGACCTCCTATATCTGTCTGCAGTGTGTAAAGGAACCTAACCATGCCGAACCTCGGAGTGCCCCTGACGTCGGCCGTGGACGTGGAAGTGATGTAGTATAGTTTGTAACTAGTACATACGTAAGCGTCCACGTTAGAACGTATACATGAAACGTACGCAAAATTCGTGTATACATATTATATTGAAATCGATGTCTAAAATATAGTATAACAATGCTGCGTTCTGGCCTTGTATAGATTGGAAATACGAAATGCCACCGTTTTCAAAAACTGCCATCTCTACTCTTCTTACGTATCTTATACTCGTAATATTTAAATCCAAAACTATAGTTTCCCTACTGCTACTACCGTGGTCATTTCTTGCGCCTCAAGTTGCAGAAAAATAATATTTTCTTCAATATCGAAACTCCGGTATTATTCTCGCCAATTCCGGAATTGGAAACGATATTGGAAAGCTTCGGAATTCCGGAATTATACCAATTCCGGAATTCCGGAGGCCAAGCCCTAGCGGCGACCCAATCAAAAAAAAAATATCCTAAAACTAAAAATACCTGACACCACGCATCGTCTAACATCGTTTCAGTTCGGGAGACTTCGGCAATCATAAAAATATCCGTCATAAAAACAATTTACTTTTTCTTACTGATTCTAAACGGCCAGCTACAAAAGGAGTTTTCACAATGAAACCTACTTATAAAATTCTCCTACAACAAAGAAGTTCTTATTACAGTAGTGCACCACAAACATTTTAAATAAATTCTATTCTCGTTAAAAAAACGCGGTAGGCGATTTTATTCTTTAAAAAAAATGTTATGCAATAGCTTCACCGCGGCAGTCTCCGAGTGCCACATGTATTTTTTTTATAAAACGTTGGTCCACTCTAACATTGTTGTTGTCTACAAAAACATTACAAATCTTACAGAATTTAAACGTTCATCCAAAAGGCTTAGCTTGTTTTTCATTAAGAAGCTATTCTGTTTCAGACTCTCACAAACTTATTTTAGTTTATTTGCTGTCTATTTTTAAATAAAATCGCTCCTCTCGCGATCCGAATACCTATTGCAGCCTTTTGACTTGCTAATTCTGCTCGACGTGACCTATTCTTACCTAGATTTCGATACAACGAGGGTAGAAATAAATTCATTTGTCTCGTCCATTCTAAATAATGTTAATGCTAGCAACCGGTCTGCTTTCGTTCGGGAAACGGTAATTTTCCGAATTTAAGAACCGACTTATAGAACATTTCATACGAACCTTGTCCTATAGTTCTATTTTCTAAAGATTTAGCTACGAAATTATCTTTATACTCTAGAGCATAAAGTTGAGTTTATGACAAGCTCGCCGAAGTGTCTTTTATGCGGGGCCACACTAACTGGAAATGTCGTTCATTTCACGATAATAGTATTTAAATGTTAGCATAACCGTCCACTGTCGGAACAATTAACGGTATTTCCCGTTCATGTGACCCTGGTATCAAATAACAACATGGCTGATAATCACAAAAGCAACACAAAAAACAGCTCTTCCACCAATGCTCCGTCCTAACATACGTGGTATTAGATTTTTATTAATTAAAAAAATATATAGAAGACTAGCTTTGTGATGAAAACTTCCAATTCACACTGAAAACGTGATAGCAGAGTATAGCTAGCACGGATAAGTCGTCAGTTATACCTACCCAGTGTAATATACCAGAATATCTCGACGTGAATTGAGGCCATTCAGCTGCAAGAAACTGCAGGTGCAACGGTAACTAGGTCGTATTCTCTAACAGACAATAGACTAGCGAGATAATAAAGGTTATAAGAAAATTGTGGTAAGAATTTTCTATGTGAAAACTGCGATTTTTTCAAAGAATGTAGTAGGTGTTGCCAGCAAATTTGCCCCGCTAAAAGTCGAAAATTATCCCACGGGAATATAAAATTTTGATAAAAACTATTCTATGTCTTAATCCAGGTTATAAACTATGTGTGTACCAAATTTCATCCAAATCCATTCAGTAGTTTTTGCGTAAAAGAGTAAGAAAGATCCATATTTATTATCCTCACAAACTTTTGCATTTATAATATTAGTAAGATTAGATAACAAGTAAAATTAAGTGTGATATTAAATATGTTTTAGTTTACCTTCGATTCCCTTTATTATTATTTCGAACACCTTTTGATAATATCGCGCAAATCGTTACAGAGCATTCGCTGTAATTGCGCACTCCCCATGAAATACGTTTACTCCCAGACGTATCCTTTAGGTTCGTTGTCAAGATAACCTCCTACTGAAGCGGAATGCCTTGGTTGCTGCATTCTGATTGCATTGCCACAGGACAACGTTATTCCAAAATTGTGGACCAAAAGCACCCTTAAGGTACTCGGAAGGATTGAAATTGTGAAAGAAAGAAAGAACTTGATTTGATTCTCAAAGATTTAATTACACCATTAAACTTTTATGTCATATTCTATGTTCCATTTTTTTCGCACTTAGGCAATTATTCTGTCAAAATATAGGCACGTTTACATTTCATTAACTTAATCCATTGTCTCTCTCATTCTATTGTATTTTGCATCTATCAGTCCATGTAGCAATGTTTAGAAGCCCGTTTTTGGCCTGATTTTCGGGCCAAAAAGCTTCGTTGATTCTAGAATACACGTTTTATTTTTAATAATTTATTCTATACTTCTCAAAGTGGCAGTATCCTATTTATAAAATATCGTTAGCTAGTTTACCTAATGGTACACTAGCAATACAGATAACACTGGGTTTACCAGTGTTATCTTCGCCTGTCAATATACCAGCGTCAGTCAAAGCGAGTTCTCCTGGTATCCGAAGCGATATTCCCTTTTGACGTGAGCAGTCCGTTTGAGATAAACCTGCAGGGTTCCACTTGAATAGTCACAGCCTCAGGTTAGATCGCAGAATAGATAGGATTGAGGGATGTCTCTTGGCTTTTGGCACACAATAACATGTTATAGATATTTGGACAGACGGTAAAAAGGATATCGGCGTGACTTTAGTAGATGCGCGATTTTAAGCCTTAATTTTCAACAAGACTAAGTATTATTTTTAAGCTATTACATAGCTTTTATCGAGGGCTCTGAGCGTGGCGCGGTGCGTCGACCGAATTCCCAAAAACCTAACGAAAAAACCTAAGGAAAATACCTGACACCACGCATCGTCTAATGCCGGCCACACACGTTTCAAATACTTGCGCAAGTCTGTAATTGCACAAACACAGGACAGAGAAAATGTTAGGAATTTGTGCAAGTATCTTCCCACACACGTTACAGTATACATGCGCAAGTATACTTGTACCGTGTATGGCCGGCATAACGTCGTTTCAGTTTGAGACTTCGGCAATCGGCAATCCTAAAAATATCCGTCATAAAGGCAATTTACTTTTTCTTACTGATTCTAAACGGCCAGCTACAAAAGGAGTTTTTACAATGAAACCTACTTATAAAATTCTCCTACAACAAAGCAGTTCTTTATTACAATAGTTCACCACAAACATTTTAAATAAATTATTTTGTCGTTAAATATACGCGGTAGGCGATTTTTTTCTTTTAAAAAAAAAAAAAAAATGTTATGCAATCAGCTTCACCGCGGCAGTCTTCGAGTTCATTTGACCACTATCTCGACTTAATTATGGTAAGCGAAGATGTGGTCGACGGTGAAGCACGCTTGCCTTGAAGCAACCTATCCACTCTTGACTTGAAGACCCCGAGGTTTACCTGGAAGTTCGGATAAGTTTATGGGCAAGGTCATTTCCAAACTTTTTAACTCTGATTATGTTGGTACTATATTTTAGTGGTCAAAAGTTATGTAAACTCCTCCGTCTGCGTAATTAGTCCAGTCAATTCCAGTTAAGTACTGTTAGCACTATGTTATTTTCTTTATATTAGGATTTCTCCTAACATTAAAAAGGTCTAACCGAAAAGTATTTATGCATAAAGGATTTGTCACACTGGATGCGTTCTGCGGCCTGCGGTCAGGTCAAAATGACGCAGCCCGCATCTTTTATGAACAACGCTGTCGGTCGGGACAATCGGTCTGCGGTCAGGGCAGAATAATCTGTCCGGGCAGGGCAACCGCGGTTTGGACGATGCAGGCAGGCCAAACAGCGTACACAGGCGTACAAATACGGAAAACGTCTTACAACATCTATACACCCCTCTGTTTGTTTGTTAGACATTTCTTGTGTGCACAACGCTGACGAACATCAAAAAACTGGCTGTTGCCCGCCGCCCGCAGCCCGCAGCCAACCAGTCCGTACGCGTCCTTCCCTCCCCACCGTCCCGTCGGGCCAACATGCGTTCTTTGGTTGTGTTCGCACGGTCAGATTGCATTCTATACAAAATACCTATATTGATACCGAGAATGTTGTTCATACATGATGCGGGCTGCGTTCGCTTTGACCTGACCGCAGGCCGCAGAACGCATCCAGTGTGACAAATCCTTAAACCTTGAAAATTAAAATGCTAAATTGGAAGACTACAGTTTTACTCTTTTAAAAATTGAGTACCTGCTAACATTTTTGTTTATCTATGAAAATAAACTTAGGCGTAATTTTAAACCTTTAGTTG
The DNA here is from genome assembly GCA_950005045.1 of Agrotis exclamationis. Classification (NCBI taxonomy): domain Eukaryota; kingdom Metazoa; phylum Arthropoda; class Insecta; order Lepidoptera; family Noctuidae; genus Agrotis; species Agrotis exclamationis. The sequence goes on along the minus strand of OX465416.1, from coordinate 22,824,462 downwards.
AACATCTTTGTTTAAATATTGGCGAGAAATAGAGGTCGGTAAATAATATTATTCAAGTCCCCATTGAAATGAAATGAAAAACAGTGTACTCTTGAAAGCCACAATTTTCAAGCAGTTTACGTCTCGTCTTTTTAATTATTATGTTATGCATTGTGATGCTAGTTTTTTGAACCTTTCCTGACAGTCATTTTTTGAGTAGGTAGAACTCGAAAAACTGACAGTCCAGTCTTACCAAATATCGGTACCCAGTTACTGGGTTGTTAAGATAAGCAAAGTAGTGACTTCAACATGTTTTAAGCCTAGAAGCCGATCCCAGCATTGTTCGACAGAAAACGATGATTCTGATTTCAAAGATTTATTTCTATGAGGCCGTTAATAAGGGAGCTTTAGTAATTTCGCACCCAGAAATCACCCAAGAGCTCTTTTTTACCGACTTCAAAAAAAAGGAGGTTATCAATTCGACCCGTATGTATGTAATATTATCAGAACTGCCCAGTTTTCATATATGTTAGTCTATATCAGCGTCTGAACAAATGTGCCAAATTTCATAAGTGTATGTATGTATGTATGTAATATTATCAGAACTGCCCAGTTTTCATATATGTTAGTCTATATCAGCGTCTGAACAAATGTGCCAAATTTCATAAGTGTATGTATGTATGTATGTATGTATGTATGTATGTATGTATGTTTTTATGTTTGTGCACGCATATCTCCGGAACTTTAAGTTCGATTTAAGTAATTCTTTTTTTGTTGTACTAGGTATTGTTCAACTTAGGGTACACTGCAAGTTTCATCAAAATCGGTTCAGTAGTTTTAGAGATATGGATTTTTTTATGTTGTGACGGATTACAAGATTAGTGCATATGTAAGAAAAATTCTGTATTTTACAAGAATTTGGGTTGAATATGTAACAAATAAACTAAAAAGGGTAAAATAAAAACTTTTTTAAAAAAAGTACCGACTTCAAAACAAATACAAAAAAGTTTAAAATAACTTTTCTTTCGGAAGTCGGTGGCTTTGTTTTGTTGTGTCATTGACTATTGCCACCGACTTCCGAAAGAAAAGTTATTTTAAACTTTTTTGTATTTGTTTTGAAGTCGGTACTTTTTTTTAAAAAGTTTTTTAACCCTCAAAAATAAATAGGTTCCTCGTCGCTATAGTGTAGTTTTCTATGGAAAGGCATAGATAAGAAACCCCATTGTCACCTTTGAAGTTTTTCAGGAAAACAACGTATTTCAACACGATTGTGAAGTAGACTAGGTAGGTACATAAACTAACTGACACAGATTCCGTTCTTAAGTTCCGCTGCAAACGCATGCCACCACGTTTACGTTAACGTTTCGACGCAAACAAATTAAATCGCATGCCTAAGTATATACTCGTAGCGTACTGGAGGGAACGTCTTGTTTATTTGTTAAGTTGATCTGTATCAAATTGTATTATAGGAAACAAAAGATTTTATTAGCTGTACTAGTCATGTCCGCTTCTGCTAATCTCGCTAACATTTGAAATGTTGCCAGCAGCATCACCCGCGTGAAACTTATCCCACGGAAAATAAGTGTCTGAATAAATCATATCCTTTGTATTATTCCAAACTACATATAAACTGTCTCTGAGTCCATAAAAATCGTTCTGCCGTTCTGACGTGATTAACTAACAAATTATCCATCCATCCATCTAAACTTTTACATTCAAAATAATACTCGTATTATAAAGTTATATTGCGCTTAGTAGTGCAGACTAGGCTTAGGGTTCTGTGGCTATTTATTAAAACTTAATAAAAGCCACACATATCATTATTCAAGGTTCAGTACATAAGAAGAATCCGTTTATTTTGGAAAGCATAATTACGTGGCCAGGCCTTTAAGTCTGGTAAATACGCGACATGACCAAAGTACGCGTAACAGTGGGAAATGGTTAAGGGATTGGTCCCTGTTGTAATTTATAGATCTTTGGCAATAGTAACGGCTACTCAAAAAATGGCAACCAGCGCACCTCCTAACCAATTAGGCAAGCAAATTTCTTTCCGCATACCTTACATCATCAGCCGACCCGATGGGTTTAGGTCTCTCCCATTGTGTGCCTCTGAACCTGGTCTTCAGCTATCTTTGTCCAGTTTTTGCTGGCCACCTATCACAGGTCGCCGCTCCACTTGACCGGCAGTCGCCCTACACTTTGCTTATCGCTGTCTCCACTCAAAGACACGTCTACTCCAACGGTTGTCTATCTGCAAGAGATGTGGCCAGCCCACTGCTACTTCAGCTTACTAATTCTTTGAGCCATGTCAGCAACTTTGATACTCTGACGGATAACCTCATTCTGAATTTTATCCATCAGATTTATTCCGAGTATAGCTTGTTCCGTAGCTCGCTCTTTACGTCTCTGTTTAATTATATCTTCTATTGTTTCATGTGTATCAAAACCTTTATTCTCTTTAGTTGCACTCGTAAGCAGTCCCTGAGGATAGTATAATAATTATGTTGAAGTACGTAATTACTATGCTAATATTGCTTGCTATAACTCTCGTGTATTGTTTGTGTAAAACTACTGAAATAACTTTATACTCAAACTATTAGATATTCTAGAAAATTTGGATTAAATTTACTTGTGTGCTTTATGTTTTACTGTGAAAACTTTTAATACGATTAAATTGGGTTTTCTCAAACTTATAATTTAGTAAGAATTTGGTGTATGGTTTATGACGTGAGAAGGTAACCGACCAAAGTGGAATTCATTGATCGGTAGAAACCGGAGTCATGACTTCATAAGACACAAAACTGTTAAAAAAATAGATTTGTAAGAGACTTGCTCTGAGCATAGGTATATGTAAAGAAGAATATTAGCTGTTTCAAGTTGTTGAGATGTAATCCTTAAAAGTTGACCAAAGTTAACATTTGAAAGATTATTAAAATTTGAAGTATTTTAACTCCTTTACGCGCGTCGTAAACATTTTATTAGGTGCGTCCCCACAGAGCGCGCACATTTTCCGCGCGAAGCAGCACCGTTGGTGTGGACGTTTCTTGGGCGAGGCAAGTGACAGCGCTGCCGCGGTCAAGCGACCGAGCGCCCAAGCCATCCAGTGTCGGCTTTTGTTTGTGAGTGAGCAGCCTCGCTTCTCAGTTTCCTCGCGCAGCAAATGCCTCGCGAGGCTGGGCGCTCTGTGTGGACGCACTTATTGAACACGTTTACTACGCGAGTCGGAATAAGATGTCGAGTTCTATCTACGAGCTAACGTTTTTCCGTACCAACACCAGTCTGAATAGGCATGCAAGAATTTAGATTGGCAATGCAAAGTTGATTCTTGGTCTAGATGTACGTCACTGGGTAGCAGCATTATTTTTTTCGAACTAAATCACCTAAAAATAAAATTGCCGATGATAAATTCCATCGATAACACGGCAATTCACAAATTCCACCACAAATGTTAACTTAAAAACAGAGAATAAAAGCACAGCTCAATATAATAAAAGCACATAAAAATGTGTGAATCGCAAACACATTGCACGATCGCTGCTGAAATTGTTTAAGCTGTGAATTTTGTGTTTCTATGCCAAATTTTTATGCCAGTATGACTGTTTCAAGTGTATTATTTACAAACGAAGTAGTTATAGTTGTGTTTACACAACATAATAAAGTATACGTTGCAATTTTGGTGGCGAGATACTTAATTACAGAAAACGGGCTCATTGATCTTAAAAAATGGTAACATCATAATTATAGGTACCTCAAAGTATACGATTCAAATGATTGCCGCACATTTTTGTTTGTTTCGCTCGGCTCCTTTTAGCTGTAGCGTGATGTTATATGGCGTATATCCTTCCTCCATAAATAAACTATCCTACACAAGAATTGATTTTGAATTAGAACCACTAGTTCCTGAGATTAGCGCATTCAAACAAACAAACGCTTTAGCTTTATAATATTAGTTTAGATATAGTATAGATAAACAGCATGTAACTTTTGTCCTAGTTGTCATTTGTAGCTCTTTAATAGTCTTTCATCATCATCATCATCAGCCTATAAATGTTCCCACTGCTGGGACACAGGCCTCCTCTCTGTAAGAGGGAGTGGGCCGTAATCTACCACGCGGGCCCAGTACAGATTCGGTCTTCGAATGTTTGTTTCTAGGACATGCCGGTTTCCTCACGATGTTTACCTTCACGTTTTTGAGAGCAGTGGTGTTGAAATAAATTACACAAAGTAATGCGCCTGACGGGGTTCGAACCCACGACCTACTACTCGTAAGTCGAGGCCGATACCACTGGGCCACCACTGCTCTCTAATAGTCTCTCTAACAGTATTTACTAGTAATCATTGGCTCCACCATAGATTACCTGCCTTACGCAGTACTGAGTTGTTGAGGTCAGTAGCTCAAAATGGAAAAATGGAACAGCGCCTCTAGTGTACGAAGAATAAACTAATTTTTTCCTTGAAATTAATGTCAAAGTTCCAGTTTACTTTACGTCACAAAAACTAGAAATTCATTATAGGGCCTAGAGGCCTTGCTACATGTAAATACTGTTATTCAGCCGTAACCGGGTTGACTGGAAACAGAAGATGGAATAAGCTCTCAGAGAAGGAACTGGAGCTTTCACGTGGTTAAAATCATCAAATGAGTCCTCCTGCGCGGATAGGAACTCGATTTGACTAAAATCCACGGTGTTCCTTCAATAGCCCTTAAATTTTCAAGGTTACAGTTACCTCTATAGACTGTCCCGCGACCCACCTTGGTGACTCCCACCACCGTCAGTGGAACCCCTTAAGGTGGCGGTTCGCGCCGGAGACCGCGACAGGAGACCGAGACAGGAGACAGCGACAGGAGACCGCGACCGGAGATTGCTACCTTATCTGTCTCCTGTCTGTGTCTCGCTCGCGAACTGCCGCTCATACATTGCTTTAAGTACTGTCGCGGTCTCCTGTCGCGGTCTCCTGTCGCGGTCTTCGGTCGCTGTCTCCTGTCTCGGTCTCTGGCGCGAACTGCCACCTAGGGAGCTTACCCCATGACGCGATTTTCAACTACAAGTGAAAATCAACCTTACCACTGCGACATATGACATAAAACACGTTGTTATCTACGAGTAGATGAAAAACAAAACACGGTCGCCACGACGACGTCAAGTAAATCGAATTGCATCATTATTTCGTAGTAGCAAGGTCGACTTTAATTTTAAGTTAGAAGAAATTTCAAATCGCACGATTCGCGTCATGGGTTAGACCCCTTAGTCTTCATCATAGGTAGTCCATAGTGCCATTGCCAAAGATGGACCGCTAGTAGTGGATCGCACCCAAAAACGTCCAATTTTCTAGAAACATCAGGCTTTAATTTAGGAGGTACTAGCAATCTGCAAGGATTAGTTACTACGTATGCGAGTCCACAGTTTATGCAGAGCGTAATAATCTCCCCCATTCAAATGTAAATCGTTGTAGAACAATTTATGGTAGGGTTGGTCGTAATGGGTTTTCTTTTATTTCGGTTGCTTTTTCAGATTATATTTATTTTTAACAGTTATTCAATCTTTTGGTAGATGGTGTATAATATTATGATGTAGGAACGTGAAATAAGCGAAAAGGAAATTACAAGATAGTAAGAGGTGAGGTTTTGTAGTTAATTCTTATCCCAATTTCAATAAGGCGCAAATTTGAAATAGACCTAATTTTTTCGTGGGTTTTTCGGTGAGCAATTTATTAGTAACAACCCTGGTCTGGCTTTGTGCTCGGTTTGACGGCAGAAGATTCATACGTATTTCATAGTCTAAAGTCCGGACGCGAAGCAGGAGGAAATTCGTACGTTAACCAGTCACTACCTAAATCAGATGGCGGTCATTGCTCTGTGCAAGCGAGACTCATTGCATATTTATGCGGGAGTGACAAAGACAGGTAGTGACAGGTTAACGTACGAATTTCCTCCTGCTTCGCGTCCGGACTTTAGTTGTACGAGCACTCTAGGAACCTTCGCCGCAGCCTAGCTCTTCCGCTCCACCCAGGCTGGGAGGGCCCATTTTATGATTATTACACCCCTAAAAAGGAGTTAATGTAGGAGGAGGAGGATATTTTGATTTTAAAATTACGTTTTTATTTTGTTTTTTTTTTTTTTTAAACGGCTTTTATAATTAAATTTTCGCTCGAAGTCTCAAACACTATACTGCAAAATTTAAATTCATTCGCTTGATTAATCACACTCACTAAAAATCTTTATTCATGTGTCTAAAGTTCTAGACTGGACAAATATTTATAGAAGAAAACATTTGCGTGAACGCATAATTAGTCATTAATTAATTTGATATTGTCGTGGACTAATGAATGTGAATAAAGGTCATAATTATTCTCCGATAGAGCTTAGATTTCTATTATATACCTACCTATCTAGAAAGAAATAGACACCAGAACACCAGTTCAATTAATCTTTCAAGTAGATTGACCTTTGATATAAAAAGGGGCAAGCATAAGTACCATTCGGAAACGGTTCTTGACTTTTATAGAATGGGCACGCAAAGGTCAAAAGGAGTCCGCAAGCACAAACCGCAGCGGCAATGCCACCCAGTCGGCAATGCGCGACAGCAGTACTAAATACTTAGCTCTAGGTCAAGTGCTTTAAGTGGCTTTGATGTTACTCCGGATATTACCAATGAAATTCAGTGCCCTAAGGCGGCCTACGTTCTACGACGTAAACTTCATGCGTAAAATTAATCGTGGATTATGCACTAACGGTCCGTTCCCGACCTTGCCGCTGTGAGCGATGACTTGCCGCGGAGCTGCGAGCGGAGCGGTAAAGTTAAATGTATAGTAATGTTTGACACATGCCACGAGGCGCCGTTAGTAGCGAATTCACGCATTTACATAGTAACTAATTATCATCTTATTCGTGCTGCTCATCGCACCAATCACTGCTTACACCAAAGTAGTGAACAGGCTGTTTGGTGACAGGCTTACGGCGGTTTTTTTTTCACTTTATTCAGCCATCTCCTCTAACGGTGGCACTTTTCACGAATTAATAAAAAATGGCGTTGTCGTTGCGGTTTACTACAACCAGAATTGCACCCTCAAAATAAATAAAATAATTGAAAGCTTTCCCGTTATTTATTCGTTTTATTTCAAAACAATAAGATCAATTTCGGTTAACACTTCTTTACCTACCATTCGTTCACACACTAGCGATCCATTCAGAACAATTAAAGTCTCGCAAATTAACTGGATTCACAAATCTGAGACGAAGAATTTCAGAGCAAACTCAGACTTCATACAAAAAGTTTATTTTAGTATGAGTATAATTTGAGGAAAGTCGTTGTAGAATATTTTTAACAAACAGTAGAGAAGTTTTAGGAACAAAAGTGTCTGTGTTGTAAAGTTAAGTTCTGCTTCTAGTAAACAGATCGGTTGCTATTTATCAAAACCCATTAGTTTTTCAAGAGATCGCCACCCAATAATGTGTGTAGCTTTCTCTTTTGTACGCGCATTAGGTCCATTAAACAGTTAGCGAAACAAAAAATAAAAACAAACACATAGGCATACATATAATCAGAAACTAGACAAGTTTTTAAAATTAGAGGTGTACAAAATTGAAACAGGTAACCATGACTCTGGGATATATGTCCCAGGGCACATGGCACATGTAGGGCTATTGAAAGGATACCGTCGGTTTTAATTAGTATGAGACTGACAGTCCCTCCCGACACACCCTGGGCGGGCCATTTGATGATTTCACCACGAAAAAAGAAATAAGTTCTGCAATAAAAGAACCAATTGAACAAATATCTCCGCATTCTGGTCTTTTATACAGTAATAGTATGATCTTAAATAAAAGGAAATACAAGAAAGCGTTGAAAACCAACTACAGATTGATATAGTCCAGCCTTTTAGATTCATGTGGCTTGTCAATGGTTAGAAAGTAAATCTTTCAATCGGATGCTGAGCTTTTAAATCCCTTTTGAGATAATCCGTTCTTATAATGCCGAATAGATGTCCTCACTCATCCCTTCACTCGATTTTTGATGTTATAATATCGTATTTTGTTTGACAGACGACAATCATCCTTATTTCACTCCTGTGTTAGATATTTTTTGGGACTATTCGCACTATTCACAAACCACTGCAACTTCTGAAAGCCAGAAATGCCAGAATCAACACTGGCGACCACCAGAAAAGCGCTGAGACAATGAAGCTCGACGTGTCCTGGAGAACGAATTTAACTGTACTGGATCCTGCAACGAAATTAATCAGAAAAGAATAGTGGAGGGGTAGGAACTGAAATGCAGTTTCTACATCCCTCCGTGTCAAGCAGGAGACAGAACAAAACAAAAACAATAGGCACAAAAGGTTATTTGCAACTGGGAGTAACCCAGTTGCTTAGCATCACGGATAAAATTACTACTTATATTTATGGGTACTAAATACCTAAACCCCCCTAAAAACCTTCTGTTAGGTATATCTGTAGCGATATGGCTTTAAATGTTCTTGTTCACGATCGGTTTGTCCGGACCGACACCGTTTTAACATTGACGTCTACCGGATTTTAAACCAGGATGAGATACGATTTTGTACACTCTCGTAGATTGTCAAACTTGACCATGCGTCACGCTTAACCATGGATAAATACGGCGCGAAGCTGATCGGGGGTAACATCACTGCTGGGGAGATTGAGGATAAATCCAATGTGTCTGACAAACCCCAGCTAGAATTGATAATAATTATTATTTATTTATTTGATTAAGTATCTGATAACATAATCCATAGTGTTAGTAAAGGATAACTTATAACTACCTACTGTTAGTAGAGTCAATGTATCTTATTTATTATTGTGAATATTTCTTTTACATAAATATGACTAATCATAGTGAGTATTGGTTGTCGTTAGACTACGTCGCCCTATCCACTCGTCTAGTTTAAACTGTATCACGAGCGGATAGTCTCCACAAATGCCCACCAGGTCCTGTAGCCATGTAACAAACGATAAACGCAAACGCTGAGTACGCTTTAATAGATTTACAACTTTATGTGCTTGGGTATAACGTTGAAGATCTAGTGAAGGTTTGCTTATCGTTTTCAATCTTTCCTGTCGCTAGCGCTCAGAAATCTTAAATAGATTTTCAACATAAGGCTCTAGGCTATAAAAATGAAAATCTATTGGGGAGTTCCAACCGTTTATACGTTTATAGTTTGCAACTTGTTGCGACTTGGCTAGGGGGCTGATCCTAGAGAGAACTGATCAATTATTTTGGATTTCTAACTCTAGCGCAAAGTGATGGGGAGGAACAACGTGTGTTTTTTTTGTCAGTAGGGATCTGACAGACCCCTTCGTTTGACTTACAGCGGAGGGCATCCATTGAGCATTTCCACAATTCGTGAACTTTCTTTATTGTTAAGAACTTTGAACACAAAAGTCTGACAGTTCCTTTGCTCCACTCAAGGCGGAAAAGATCATTTCTCAGCAGAGCCTGAAAAAATGTGAGTTCTATTGGCATGCGAATAAATTCTAGAGTTCATTAATACTTTTAAGACTTTTGATTTTCGTCTGAAAATATTTAAATACAACTAAGCTTGAATGAAGAACTCATTGATGAGTTTAACACCTGAAAAAGTAGGCACGCGATCAATAAAAGAATAGTTTATTATATGAACCAAATCTTTTTTTTTATTAAAAAAAAAGAAATAGGTGTAGTGCCGGAAGGCTGAAAACAAACAAAAAGCGGTTAAAAAAAACCTGTTAATTTAACTAGGTATTTTAACAAAACAACTTACTAACGTGAATTAAACCCCAATCCATGTTTTCATTCCTGGCGGGGTTATGTTTTTGTTGGATATTAAAATGAAAACTTTGGGATCAGTTCAGTAAAAACATTTATTGTCTAAAATCGTTAATTATTTTCACTGAAACGTTATTGTTATACTGAAAATGCGCGCAAAAATTATAAAACTAAACAATACCAAAGAAAGGACCTATTAAATTACAATTATTATTTAGCAAGCAAATAACAACGTCGTCGTATCACAGCAAAACCTAAATCATTGGTAGTTATAGTTACATAACACCACATTTCGCAAGGAACTTAATACCTCAACAGCAATACTAAAGACATGCCTTTGGGAAATACATTGCGATATTCACACTCAAGGAAATCTCTAGAGACCAGAACACCGTATCATCAATTTTCGGATGCATCCAATATCATGGCCAATTCGTATCTATCTGCCAGATCTAATACGACACTGATAGCGCAGTGGCTGAGGAATCGACTGCTGCGTTAAGTGTCGCGGGGTCGATCCCTGCACGGAATAAATACATATTTTTATGAACTACTACCTTTGCCCGCGACTTCGTACGCGCATAACGTTATTTATCGTTCCTGTGGGAATTACGGGATAAAAACTATCCTATGTCCATTCTCGGCTCTCAAACTATCTTCGTACCAAATTTCATCCAAATCAGTTCAGTGGTTTAAGAGCGCAAATTCTGAATTTGGCAACGTCGCAAATAGTTGTCAAATATTAACAAGATTTAATTATTTTAGCAATGTTACTGTATGGAAATAAGAAATATGGCTCTGTAGTGCACTAGAACATAGAACATAGAAAAACAGGAATGCAATTAAAACAGTGAATTGATGTTGTAACCGTTTCAGGTGTAAAAAAAGCATTTGGAAGGTTTCCAAATACTTTTTTTTACATCTAAAACTCTAAAAATTTAATGTTACGATATTAATTATTGCATTCCATAATCAATGTTTTAGTGCACTACAGAGCCATATTTCTTATGTTCATACAGTAAATTTACCAAATTAATTTAAACTTGTAAATATTTGACAGCTATTTGCGACGTTGCCAACTTTCTGGTTATGCGCCCTTAAGCGTAAAAAGAGACAGACAGAGTTACTTTCGCATTTATAATATAAGTAGGGAAGTAGGGATAGGGATAAGTAGTTTTTCCGGGACTGAGTATTTCTATTTCCGTACGCCAGTTTTAATGTTTCAAAGCACACCCATGATACAAGTGATATTCCTAGTAGGGCAAAAAAAGTACAGTAAGCAATTTGTTTAACGACTGGAACGATAGTCATTGTGCACCAGTGTTAGAGCTTTTATGCCCAAGATAGTAATATTAAAATTATAACAATAGAGCTAACTTGGTGTTAGTTGCTACAACTTCAAGAGCAGTTATGTGTAGCATGGTGAAGGAAAACGTCACCTGGATAAAACCTTTTTAACAAAAAATCAAACCAACAAAACATCGAACTGAAAAGCAAAAATTAAATTTTGAGGCGGTGCCAAACAAACAGACATGTAAACAGATTATTTGAAGGGAAAAATAATTGTCGCTGGGTTGAGGTTCGTTGATTGTTTCTTTAAAAAAGGTTTTATTTTTACAGCTTTTCAGGTTGTATACCATGCTTAGAGTGTTTAACACATAGAGAAACCCGTCTTCACTCTTGTCATTGTCAACGACCGTCACAGTAACTATCGCATTAACTGTTGAGGACCTCTTGCAACTTAAGTCTCCACTCTCAGACTGTAGACAACTTTCAAATTTCAACTATGTCTAAAGTTCTCATCATGATGAATGAAATGAGCCCAAATACAATATAGTTGCTGTTAACTGTTGAGGATCTCTAGCTACTGCCTTCTGTCTCCATCCTCAGACCCTCGATGACAATAAAATTATACTCCAGCTAGGTCTAAACTTTTCATCAAGACTAGTGAAATGAGCTCAAACTCAATTTAGGTGCGATAAACTGTTAGGGCTCATGTACACGATGCCGCTGCCGCGCCGCCACCCACCGCTCCGCCACCACGCCGCTTTTAAATAAACCTTCGCGACCGCGCCGACACCGCGCCACCGCCGCCGCGGAAAATCAAACTCTAGTGAATAGGTGGCGGAGAGGTGGCGGCAGCGTCGTGTACATGAGCCCTAGCCTCAAGGACCCCTTGCACCTGCTTTCCATCTCCATCCTTAGACCCTCGATGACAATGATACCTCAACTAGCTCTAAAGTTCTCATCAAGCTGAGTGAAATGAGCCCAAACACGATATAGTTGTTGTTAACTGTTGAGGACCTCTTGGGTCTGACTTCACAACATAACAAGGATCTAGAGTTGATCTGCTGATAGGAACCATCATTTTATCTTCTCCAGATATCTCCTTTATAGTAGTGTCCTCAGAACTAAAAATGTTCACTTTATCTCAACAGAATCGGTTCACAACTGAAAATTCTGTAGGAAAATTGACAATTAATTCCTTTTTTAAACATTTAATCAAAAAGAATTTTTGAAATACGTAAAAAAGAAAATAAACAAATATACATGTCGAATTGAGAACCTCCTCCTTTTTTTTCGTCGGTCAAAAAGGATAAATCGTGAAAATGCGAAAGCATGTCTTGTGACAACTTTATATACTGACGCTTACAAAGATAAGGTTTGTGTCGTCTTGGCTAGTCTTTTCCCAACTATATTGGGGTCGACTTTCAGTCGAAGCAGATGCAGCTGAATATCGGTTTTTAAATGGAGCGACTGCCTATCAGACCTCCACAACCCAGTAACTGGGCCATTCATACCACTTGATAAGACTGGTTGTCATACTTAGAGTTTCTGACTAATAGTAACTATTTAACTAATAGTAACGACTGTCAAAGATCTACAAATGACAACAGGGATCAACGGCTTTGCCTTCCGAGGCTTATTGAGTCTTTCCGCCCTAGGGAGAGCCGAAGAGACTGTCAGACTAAAAGTCCACCCGATGCCTAATTAGATCATAATAATCTAATTGCTTTACAGTCAAAGTAAACAAGCTTACAACAAGGTTAAATCAAATAACCTACAGATCTTAAACGGCTTCAAGTTGGTGTAACTTCAGTTTATACTTCGATTACCTAATTATGCAGAGTCCGGGGCTATCCTTCCCAGTTCCCGGCAAGATTGAAGGCATATTTGCATTCTAGACAACACATCTAACTGTTATAATAAATGCGAAAGTTTGTGAGGATGGACGTATGGATGTTTGTCTCTTTCACACAAAAACTACTGAACGGTTTTGGATGAAAGGTACACACGGAGTATATAACCTGGATTGATAATAACTATTTATCCCGACATTGGACGTTCCTGTGGGATTTATGGCATAACCACGGGCATAAACTAGTAAATATAATACAATGAAACTAAAAAATTTTGGCAGACAAATATTAGAGGGATTTAATACATGTTTGTGAGTGTATGTATGCTTTAGAATATAATTAAACTTGTGATTTTCAAAATAGTGAAGGTCTCGGTTCACAAAGGTATAGGAAAAGTGTGTTTGATTCTCAACAACACTAGTTATCTCTACGGACGAATTATTTTTCTCACGTGAGAATACAAAAGGATCTTTATATCTAAACGCCGCCGCGCCGGTAAAATACCTACCCGCTACCTGCAGGTAGGTATTTTACCTTCTCTTTTAATAACCCAAATATTTTCGTATTGAGGCCGTACTTTCGTAGAATATTAATGATATCTCGGTTTCAGAACGAATAATATTAATATCTACCACAAATCCGAATCAGAAATGGGTCAGTCAAAATAGAATCTATTCGTTTGTTTAAAATCTTAGTTAACACCTAAATTATTCCCTACATTTTACTTTACGTTTGGATATTCAATGAGAGAGTTGAACAAAAAAAATACGCATACATTTAAATATTTAATTGCTTCGCGTTAATGAAAACGGGAATTTCGTTCATCAATTTTATTAATCCCTCTAAATAAGGGCGTTTTCGTTGGTTTTTGTTCATACCGTGCGACTATGATATGGAAAAATCTACGATGGCGCCATAATTTTACGTCATATATTTTTTCTGACACCTGCACGCTTAAGCTTATAAAAATAATATTAAACAAACAAAAAAAAATATTCTGAACATTATTGAAATTTTATTTTCACACAATTATAATTATTATGCTTATCCCCACTAGGTGGGCAGACGATCTTATGAAGTCCACAGGATCACGCTGGATGCAGGCCGCTCACAACCAGTCCTATTGGAAGTCTAAAGGGGAGGCCTATGTTCAGCAGTGGACGTCTTACGGCTGATATGATGATGATGATATTACGCTTAGCGTAATATTCAAGTGACTGGTGTGTTGATAGATTGAGGTCATAGGCGTTTTGTGTTCCTGTAATATTCGCATAATACATTTTACTTAGATCCTGTTACAGAAATCATATTTCTTTGACCGAATAATTTCAACCGTGAGAATAAAGGGGTAGGCCTATTTTTTGAGGGATTCCCGTTTGAGCAACGATTTTCTATCAAAACATTGATTTGTTGTTCGATCGAGAACGAAAATAGATTTTTTTTTTCACATTAGAGCACCTACAAAAGCTTCTAGTGTTCATCGCGGTATTTTGTCTATAATTATGTAAGTAAATATTTCGGTTAAGTATATTGTTACGAGCTAGGTATCGGGATAAATTAATTAACACCAAATAATATTTATTGACACACGAATCACTAATTAAAACAAACGATTAACACTACACAACACTTATACACACACTTAATCACACGTAAAAGTCATTTGTAGATCGCTTCCAGTTCACTTCGAGTTGCCTCGATCGTAGTCAAAACCAGACTGACTCAGGTCGCCGATCGGCACTCCTTTTTATACCCCGGCCGGACCCACTAGATGTTTTTAGAAGATGGTCGAATGTTCTGGAATCATCCATAGACTTCGACATAGTCCCATACCTTCTGGAACATTCGAGAACCATCTCGAAACATCTAGAACAGAGTAGAATTTTCTAGAAACTTCCAGACCAATCTTCAGTGGAATTGTCGAGAACCTTGTGGAACTTTCGAGAAGCTTATAGATAGGTCTCGCAATTCGATCGACGTAACAATATTACAATTAATTACATGAAGATAAAGAAAGCTATTAAGTGTTTATATACTATATAAATAATGCAATAGTAATTTAATACGAGTAATAAAATACATAAATTTTTGTACTGAACCAATTAGTCCGCCACTAGATAGAAAGTACGTCAGTGGTATAATTTTTAGTGCATTCTGACGTCACAATCACTCACGAGCTTTGCATTTTATGTTTGTCAATATTCTATGATTTATAAAATAAAATATGCATGTTCATTATTTTATAACACTCTTGACGGACTAAATAGATTTGCAATTATTCATTTATGCTGGAAAATATCCTATTGTCATTAGATAATATATATTTTTTATAAAATTTACTATGTCCGACCGCATTTTGCCTTTTGGATGGCAGGAAATCATTACCGTCTGTCTATTAAAGTCAAGTGAAGGCAATCAAAAATCTAATTAACGTGTTCCTGGAAACAGTTCCTTTAATCTTCCGAATGTCACTGCATCTTCCTTTCACTAATCCTTTCTCACTTGGTGTGCATTTAGTAAAGAGAAGATACATCAGCTTAGGTAACTTGACTTTGTCTTTGTTGACTTTAGAGGTTGCATATTATCCAGTACGAACTCTTGCGAATAGGTGTGGAATCAATCTCATCCTATCCCATGATTTCCTTTAATTTTAATAATCGACGTTCCAAAGTCTCTCTTTGATAGCCTAATTGAAATAAATGATTTGACTTATTGTGAAGGGCAGATGACCAGTCACTCCATATAAAATACTTATATTCAGTTGCATCAGGTTTTACTAGAAGTCGACCACAGACTCTGAGATAATTTTGCTTTAGCTAAGCTTGGATTTAAGCCTTGGTTTAGTTAAATTAGATTAAAATCAATGCCACTTTTCGTTGTAATGTTATAAATTTATAACTCAAATACGGGCTCACCTATCCAAACCAAATGTTTAGGCTTTGTTCGAACTATTTAGTACATGCTTTATGTGAAGTTTGCACAAAATCGGACGAGCGGTTCTTAATATACCCGTGCGAAGCTGGGACGGGCCACTAGTAAAATATAAAAGGCGCTCTGGTCGTTTTATAAGGGTAAACATTGCTATTTGATGTGTTCAGAACCCATTGCTCTGAAAACGTTGAAGAAAAACATCATGAGAAAATTAAATAGCACATCCGAGAACTAAAAAGAAGACCTGTGATGATGTGGCTTAGTAGGTACCAACCCTTCACTGGGCCTTTACTTTTCACGGAGAGGAGGCCTGTGTCCCAGTAGTGGGAACAAAAACTGATTACATGTTGGGGTAGATGTTTTTGTCATGGAGAATTTCGCTAAGGAATTCTAAGTCATTAAGTCACAAGAAAACCTCATTTCACTCTATAATAATTACAGAACTTCCGTCAAAGTGAGAGTAAGCAATGAATTACTTGAAAACTTCCTCATTTGCACTTAGCTAAGCAAACTCCATTGCGAGATGAGAACTAAGTTTTAAAGCGCTTTTTAAGCTTAATTCAAACTTAGGTGTTACTTTGTATTAGAAGAAATAAAACAGATTGGTCTAAATGTGCTTCTTAAGTAACTAGTTTTTTCTAATCTTTTTTCTTTCACCGTTGATGAAAATTTTTTTTCGAAATTTTTAGCAAATATTAAAAATAATTGCAAAGGCTCTAAAGTACATAGGTATATTTTTCCAAGAATTTTTAGTTCCTCCTGCATACCTAGAGGCGCTTTCCATATAAGTAATAAACGCAGAAATTAAAAATACTTCAAGTTCGCTATTATTAAAATACAGAAATCATTGCTAGGGCCTCAAGAGTGCATGCGGGCGGCGAGTAATGGGCGACTCGCTGTTCGACCATGGACCATGCCCGGGTCGACGGCGCGTTGCGTTCCACGCGCGCCTCAAAGAGCGTCAGCATAATGACGGCCCCCCCCTTTAGAGGGCCAAAGCCTGCCAGGGTCGCGGGACACACGTATACCGCGACTCCGGTACACAAAGGGCTACTGAAGGACACCGTGGATTTTAGTCAGTACAAGTCTGACAGTCCCTCCCGCCCTGCCCTGGGTGGGAGGATTCATTGGATGAATTAACCACGATAAAAAAGGGCCTCAAGAGTCGAGCGGAGTGTCTCTTATATTGTAAAATACCTACATATTATTTTCTGAGGTTCTTACTTTTATTATCACTTTGAACTTTAATTGGTACTACAACTGACGCCGAAATAGGTATTAACATGGACATTACAACTTGGTAATTACCGCCAAACGAAGCTACTACAACTTGAACGATCAATAACGTTAATTACTCGTACAATCAATATCACTGCAACATCCAAGCTTGGGTTTATCTATTTAATTATTGTGAATACTTAACGAACAATCGAATTATGATTAAGGAGTATGCACCAATTGATTAATCGGTAGTTAAGCTAACTATTAGTTAACATTCTATAGATTTTTAAAGAATTGGTTAAAAAATGTATATCATTTTAACAAATAGTTTGCTTAACTACTAAGAGCGTGCAAGTGTAAGGCCAGAAACGCACAGGCCGGTGGCTTGCTTAGCGCCTAGAGCCTAGCGAGTCACGAACAATCGAAAATTATCGTGAACGGCGCTTGACGACTAGCTAGGTGTCAAGCGCACAATGCGGCCGTTCACGAACATTTTCGAACGTTCGTTATACTAAGGTGACTCGCTAGGCTCTTGGCGCTAAGCAAGTCACCGGCCTGTGCGTTTCCGGCCTTAGAGAATCGTGCGTGACGTCACAAAACGGCGTTTTCATAGTTTCACCCTTATCTTATAACATAATTATGGTTATAAAATCTAATCAATTTAATGACTCAAACAAAAAAAATGCAAGAAAACGATTTTTAGTTTTACGTTCTCTTCAGGCAGTGTAACAGCATTGCATTTACGGGTCCTTTTAACCCATCTCGTGCACAACGACCCACTTTACAAACTTGCAACAAAATGTAGGCCATTATCATTTTAGGGCACGGGCACAACTTTGATCAACGCTGTTAAATACTGGGGCATATTTAATAGGATCGACCGTTTACGTTGGGTTGGGAGTCGGCCAACATTCTCTCCCCTTCCCCTAATAACCTCCCCCTCCCCTTTCCCCTTTGACACCCAGCTGACGTTTTAAAGACCATCTGTGACAAACAGTAACGCAAGTATTTGGAAAATAAAAAGTAATTTTCTGATTCGACGAAGCGGTTTTAAAACCGTTTAAATTTTTTTTTACGTTTTTGTTTGTTCAGTTAATATGTTGGTTTCGTGTGAAGAGGGTTTTAGGCATGATATTAAAATGGAATTTTATTTGTTGCTCAGCACAGGTTTTTTAACTTTTTCTATTAAATATTAATTCAACGAAGTTGAGAATCGAATAAAGCCTCCTGCAGACACACGCGATTAATCGCGCGGGGAGACATGTCGCGGTCCATTCGCAGTATTTTTAGAGTGGAAATTAGCTTGGCTCGATGTCGCAGCGCGATTAATCGCGTGTGTCTGCAGGAGGCTTAAATTGTTATAGATCCTTACACTTAAATATATACAATCTTAGTTTTTCTTAACTATCAACCTCTAATCACCATTGTATTTATCACTATGAACAAGTTGTACTTGGTAACAATGTAACAGCTGATTTAACGCGTTTTGCCCCTTTATTATTATAATCCTAAAAATCATCAAATGAGTCCGCCCTGGGTCTCTTGCACTCTTACTTATAAAAATCACCTTGTTCCTTCACATGCCCTTGGCGTTCCAGTCACGGTGCCCTTTGACAAACTTGTCTCCAACCTGTTGAAGTATTAAAAAAAAGGTGTGAACAAAGGTCACTGCCATTTGTCGAGCAGCTTTATACATAATTAGCAGTAATAGCTTATTCTATTCCAATTCTGCACTAAGAGCTGACCTATAAGTCAAGGTCAAACGTTACTACCGAAGCTTGTGGTTGGTAGGTCGGCTGTACCCGCGTTTAATTCTAGGTAATGTCAGCCACAAACTTTTTATACCTAGACACTACTACTAGTAGCTTTGACAAAAACACGTTAGACGTCGATTTTGTGAATCATGATGTTAGCCATCAGATTAAATTGCTTTGCCCTTTACAGAATTTACCGTTAAATTGTGAGGACCCACCTCAGCCGCCATTTTTCCATCGTATGTCCGTCTGTCAATACCGTTTTTCTATACATAGAATGTGGGGACATAATAAAGCTGAAATTAATTTCAAATCTACAATGCCTTGGAGTAGACAAATTAAACTTATAAGTCAATGCAATCAAAACACGACTGAGTGCACACCCCCGCAAAATTTATAAGCTTTTTTCGACAACAATATTTGGATTTTGGATACTTAAATTATTTTTATCTACGGAACCCTTCATGGAAAGCGGTGACCTTAGCCTTTGGACACCTGCAACACCAGATTTCGCTTGCGCATTGCCTTAATTTCAACTTTTAGGGCCTTTTTTGGGGGTCTGAAGAAAGTAGGAAGGAGAATTGTGCCGGCATTTAAAGAGACATCTTAATGGAATGTGCTTACACCGTGTGTCGAACAATTTTCGGCACAAGGATCCCTCAAGAAATACCGACTCAAACATATCCGCGGACGAAGCTTTTTGTTAAGGGAACGTTTAACAACGCCACCGCCGCTGGCGCTGGCATCGCCAAACTAATTGAAAACCTAAGTTTTATGTATTTCACTTCTTCAACTTCAACATTGCTTACAGTGTTCCCTGTACGCAAATTACGTTTATTACTCTAGTAGAAATATTTGATTACAAGGATGTCGATATATTTACAAATACAAAATGACAATTTTGTAGTATGTAAGGTATAGTTATTAATATAATATTTTAAGTTACTTTGTCGCATTAGTTTTAACAACTGTAATGGCAAACGTGACATGTGTTGTGAAATAAATAAATAAATAAATTTTGATGTCCCGAGATAACTGAAAACAGTTACTAATTGGTAGAAGATTAATGAACATTGGCATACCGTGCGAAAGTGACAATACCTAGTTATCTAATAAGCCCCAAACACACGAGCGTTTTATCAACGTGCGTTCACAAAGCTGGTCGCGTGATTGTTCCGAGAGTGTAAAGCTGAGGGTGACTGAAACCCCTTTACCATCTGATGGTGGTACTGATTTTTGATGCATTCATTTAGATTATAAGTAAAGTCAATAACGGAAAGGAAAGTAAAAAATAAAAACCATATTAGCACTGACCTACCACCTTAAGCTGATAGCACATTTTTCAGAACCACACGCGCCGTACGTGCCACATTTCAGAATGCGAAGTATGAAAATATATGAAATCTGAAAATTCTGACAGCATCCGAATAATTCTTATGACGTCATAAAGTCATACAATGTGCGGCACGAACGGTACTGAATATAATATGTGCGACCTCCTTAAATTTATTTTAGCCTTTTATTTATTGTCTCAACAAACTATGCGAGCACTTAAATATCTTAATAAAGTGTTAAATAAAAACAGATTAACTGTTCCGTTCTAAAACAAGGCCTTTACCACTTGTGGTTATTCCGAAACGTATTGAATATTTAATCACTGAATTCTGGGAACTCTCTCTGTTTTTCCCAGGCAAATAGTACAATAGGATTAGTTCAACAGAGTGATCCGCTATTTTATTTACAAGTTAAATTCATTATGTTACTAATATTTGTTTACAGTATTTTGGCAAAGGTAACAGATGTATTGTTCATACCGCTTGTATTATTTCACTCACAGTTCAGAAACTTATAATTTCGCGTAATTTTGCGAAAATTTTGCGTAAAATTGAGGACAATAAGTTTAAATCTCCCTCTTCGTTGAATATTATGAAATAGTTCTAAATAAAGATTTTACTGAAACTTATTATAGGTAGATAACGATTTGGTGATAAGAGTAGGTTCTTAGATTGATAAATTAAAATCTAAATTAACTATGTATTACTTACTAGTGATGTCACTATCTTACCTTTTTCGTGATCTAGACCCTATACATTCGGTCGCGGGACTTATACCATAACCGTGACCCTGAAACGTAAAGGGCTAATGAAGGACACCGTGGATTTTAGTCAGTACAAGTCTGACAGTCCCTCCCGCCCTGCCCTGGGTGGGAGGACTAATTTGATGGTTTAACCACGCAAAAAAAAAAGACCCTATACATGATATCAGTAGGGGGTGGTTATGGAGATTTGATAGATATTTTTGTCAGATGTATATTTTTATAGCCCGCCTCTATTTTGCAGAGGTGCAATTCACAAAATGACTTACTAATAGCATTTGATTTTTTAATAAACTAGCAGCCGTTTCCCGGCTTCGCACGAGTGGCCTATGTTACTCAGGGTAAATGTTGCTTTCTAATGGTAAAAAACTTTTTGAAATCGGCACAGTTGTTTTTGAGTTTATTCATTACAAACATAGGTACACACACACACACACAAAAAATACTTACTATAAAATCTTTCCTCTTTATACCTAATATTAGTGTAGATATATCTTTTATATCTAAAGAGATGAAGAATTCGAAGGAAGAAAATAAAACAAAGCCAATTTAAACGTAAGACGACTACAAAGCCATGTTATGTTGGTAGGTACACTTGTTGGTTTTATTGAAGTATATATAGATCGGCTTAAATATCGGAGAGCTTAAATATCGAAAAGAATCGGAGTCTAGACGCAGCGAAGCTTCTTTAAATAAGCCAGCTTACCTATCATTATTTATTGCAAAATGTACCATTATTATCTATCTACTCGTATATCTTATCTTATCTTCTTATCTTATCTTACTTATAATAAATCTGTAGAGAGGTCAATTCTGTACAGTCATGAAATATATTTCCAAAATAACTATCAGGGGGTGATTAGGGATCGATACTGATTCCAAAAATGCAATCAGTAAAATTATTGTCTGTCTGTCTGTCTGTATAACCGTTATAGAAACAAAAACTACTCGACGGATTTTAACGAAACTGGGAACAATTATTTCTCATACTCTTGAGCTGGTTATAGTATACTTTTCATCACGCTACAATCAATAGGAGCAGAGCAGTAAAGGGAAATGTTGGGAAAACGGGAGAAGTTACTCCATTTTTTAAGCTTCCGTCGCGTGTGCAACCTTAATGGTTAAAACTACACAGAAATCATTTATGACGGAATAATTTATCTTGGAAACTTGAACACCTGGTGCAGAACCGCAACAGACCAGCTAAACTATGAGAGATACAGAAATGGTGCGATAGCAAAAATTGTTCCACGTGATGAGCATTTTCTGCTGAGAGAATAAATTTGAAGATATGGAACACCTGATGTGGAACACCAAGAGCCCAGCTACACTATAACATATACAGGAATTACGTCTTTGCAAAAGTTGTACAACTTGATGAGCACTCTTTGTTCATGTATAAAAAATTAAGATCTGAAACACCTGATGTGGGACTCCAAGAGCCCAGCTACACTATAACATAAATAGGAATGACGTCTTAGCAAAGTTGTTCAGCCTGATGAGCACTCTCTGTTGACGTATAAAAATTGAAGATCTGGAACACCTGATGTAGAACACCGAGAGCCCAGCTACACTACTTACATATAACGGAATGACGTCTTGGCCAGAGTTGTTCAACCTTATGAGCATTATCTATTGATTTATAAAAATTGAAGATCTGGAACACCTGATGTGGAAATCTAAGCTATCACTAATTTCACTGTATAATTATAAAATAACATAAGCTGGGAGTACCTCTACTCAGTGAAGGCGGTAACAGTTTAGGACTGATTTTCGATGACGATGAATAATAATTAATTGTGAATAACATTTTACTCTACTGTCCAAACTCCCATTTTTTTGCCATGGAATTGGGTACCTATCACACTTTTCAGATCTTCGATTTTGACGACCCCGTTGTCGCTGGCATAAGCAACAGGATCCGCGTACGAAATCGCTGGCTGAAGCTAGTGAAGAATATTGCTTTAAGACTCAGAGATTGCGACTGCTATTGGGATGATTAACTTTGGCACGGATTCACTTTGTTTTCTCAGCTTAAGTATCAATTCCCTCTGAATTTATGGATCTGTATGTGTGTCGATACTGTGTATACCTACTCGTAAAAACGTGTCTCATGTCACGAGGTTGAACTCCTCCAAAATGGCTCGACCAATGCTAATATTTTATTTTGTATATTTGGTAAGTATGAGAACACTGAAAAAATTTTACTTTAGCAAAGTACCTTTTTGGCTCGGTTACAATTATATTGGTAAATTTTAACTAAGACTTGCCTAAAAATCTACAAGTAAACTTGACAAAGAGTAGACTTGTGAATATTGTTAAATATTCTTGGCTAATAACCAATAAGCATGTTGTTGTTACTAAACGAGTATTTCACTCGGTTGTTTTTTCCAAACATCTATAGTTAATAATAGATAAGTACAACTCTGTTGATTGTAATCGAGTAATTATTCGGTTGTTTTTTACAAACATCTATAGTTAATAATAGATAAGTAGAACTCTTCTGATTGTAATCGAGTAATTATTCGGTTGATTTTTACAAACCAACATATTTATCAATACATAAGATTAACCGATTCATTGCCACCTTCATTTTCGTGAACATTTCAGCCAGGCCCCATTCATTGGTCGGTGGATCACCATTTGAGTCATCGGCCTCCCTGAAGGATGACTCAACTGATGAGTCATAAAATATTTTTCATTTAAAGACGTAGGAAATTAATCTCAGCTAAATCAAATGTAGGTATGGGCGGCTGCCATTTTTCTTTACTCGGTTGCTTCTTGCAAACTACCTCTGTTAACGGCAATCGGTTCGTGTCGTTTAATTTTAACCGAGTAGCTAACTCTGTTAAAAATAATCGAATCGTTTGGCTAGCATCAATCAATCCCATCATTCGTTTAGTCTCGGTCGCTAGTTCGCTCGTTCATTTGCTCGTCGATTCTCTTGAAGTAAGCACGCGTGCATGCGCTCCTCGTTCGTGGCTCCGCTGTGAATATTGGGTGTGTGTGATAAGTTTGGACAAGTGACACGTTGTTTGGACAATATTATGGACGATTAATGAATTAAATTTGTATTATCAATAAAAATACTTAGGTCAGTACTTCCAAAGTTTTTATATTTTAAAGTGTATCTACTTTCGAATATAAAAACTTTGGAAGTATTGACCTAAGTATTTTTATTTAATACAAATTTAACTGTCTTTATGCACCGAATTAAATTGATTACGAATACAGAGTAACACTGCTCTAACTACCGAGTAGGCTGGCTGTGGCTACAGCTTAAATTGGTTAAGAAAACCGAGTAACACTGCTCTAACTACCGAGTAGGCTGGCTGTGGCTACAGCTTAAATTGGTTAAGAAAACCGAGTAACACTGCTCTAACTACCGAGTAGGCTGGTTGCTGTTACTAGATAAATTGGTTAAGTATACTGAGTAACTCTGCTCTAACTACCGAGTAGGCTGGCTGCTGTTACTAGATAAATTGGTTAAGTATACTGAGTAACACTGCTCTAACTACCGAGTAGGCTGGCTGTAGATACTGGATAAATTGGTTAAGAATACCGAGTAACACTGATGTTATGTACCGAGTGAGCCGGCTGTAGTTAAGTTAGTAAAACTGGCTAAATGCAGCCAACTTAACTCGGTCGTTACTAACGTAAGATACTGTGTTATTTCTAACCAAGTAAAATTGGCTAAATTCAGCCAACTTGACTCGGTCGTTACTAACTTAAGATACTGTGTTATTTCTTACCAAGTATTTTTAACCAATTTTAACGGGCAATATTTAACAAGTAATGTCAGCAAAGTTGACGTATTTGTTTTTAGCAACAAACTTTGCAGGTGCTATGTTGACAAACATGCTGGGTTATTTTTAACAGTATTTTATTTATTTTTAACCCTTACGTTTTTTGAGTGAATAGGTCGTTAAGTATCTTAAACATCGACTCGAAAGATTCGTTAAAAAATGGGATTAAATGTAATGACCACCATAAAATGCTTTGATACCCTTAGTTCTTTTACCAAAAATATAGACATAACACCAGAAAAATAAGTTTAAAACCACAATAGCACACACACGCAGAGAAATATCTGGCAACCTATACAAGAACTTCTGGTTGCAACCGTGACAGCAAGACTCACTAGTTGACTTTACAACATTTCTAGTAATAAATACTAAGTAAGTAGTAGAGATAACAACACCCAGAAAAAAATATTGTTGGCTCCAACAATAAAACTTTAACAGGGGAGAGCCCACCATAGTGTATAGTTCCTGCGTCAATGTTTTTATTGTCATGAATTAAGTTGTCAGTACAACAATATTCCTTCAACAAATATATGTATTGATACTACAACAATGTTTCTATTGTCAAGTTAAATCTCAGTACAACAATAATGTGTATTGATACTACAACAATGTTTCTTTTGTCAAGAAGTAAATTGTCATAGCGACAACATTTCTTCAACAAAATATATGTATTGATACTACAACAATGTTTCGATATTGTCAATACAACAGTATTTTCTCAACAGAGTATGTTTGGATACTACAACAATGTATCTTTTGTCTGTGGAACTAATTCAATTTAACTGTCACTTTGTTGTAATAACAATACTAAGTTATGAGCGCAACAGCTTTACTTAGTTAAATTAAATATTTTGCCTTTGTAACCACCATTAAAGCTTAGTCACGGTATTTAGGTTGTTTGACTTAATCAACTCATAATTATCTACAGTAGCAAAGTTATTTGAATGCAGGAGCTACTGTACATCGTGAAAACAACTATACTTCCTTTGTTAATATGAAAGAGCCTTTTTTCCAGTAGCAATGTAATTTGAATACAGGAGCTACGCTACTTCGTGAAAACAACTATACTTCCTTTGTTAATATGAAAGAGCCTTTGTTCCAGTAGCAATGTAATTTAAATGCAGGAGCTACGCTACTTCGTGAAAACAACTATACTTCCTTTGTTAATATGAAAGAGCCTTTGTTCCAGTAGCAATGTAATTTAAATACAGGAGCTATGCTACTTCGCGAAAACAACTATACTTCCTTTGTTATTATGAAATAGCCTTTGTTCCAGTAGCAATGTAATTTAAATACAGGAGCTACGCTACTTCGCGAAAACAACTATACTTCCTTTGTTATTATGAAATAGCCTTTGTTCCAGTAGCAATGTAATTTAAATACAGGAGCTACGCTACTTCGCGAAAACAACTATACTTCCTTTGTTATTATGAAATAGCCTTTGTTCCAGTAGCAAAGTTATTTGAATGCAGGAGCTACTCTACATTGTGAAAACAACAATGCTTCTTTTGTTCATATGAAATAGCCTTTGTTCCAGTAGCAATGTAATTTAAATACAGGAGCTACGCTACTTCGCGAAAACAACTATACTTCCTTTGTTAATATGAAAGAGCCTTTGTTCCAGTAGCAATGTAATTTACATACAGGAGCTACGCTACTTAGCTAAAACAACTATACTTTTTTTGTTAATATGACAGAGCCTTTGTTCCAGTAGCTGACTTTCCTTTGTTAAAACAACTACACTTTCTTTGTTTATACATAAAAGCTTTTGTTCAAGTAGCAATAACATTTACATGCAGGAGCTACTCAACTTTGGCAAAACAATTATACTTCCTTTGTTCATATAAAAAAGCCTTTGTTCCAATAGCTTCCATATAAAACAATTGTTATATTTTCTTTTTTACTGCGAATAAGCCTTTGGTTCAGTAGCTAATAATTATATTAGCAAATAATGTAATATATTTGCTACTGAACCAAAGGTTAATTCGTAGTTATAAAGAAAATACAGTTGTTATTATAGAAGCTACTCGAACTAAAACTTTTTCTTAATATGAACAATGAAAATATTATTGTTTTGGCGAAGTTGAGTACATATCTCCTGCATTTAAATAATATTGCTACTTGATCAAAAGCTTTTATGTATAAACGAAGAAAGTGTAGTTGTTTTAGCAAAGGAGAGTTAGCTACTGAAACAAAGGCTCATTCATATAAACATTGGAAGTATAGTTGTTTTCGCGAAGTAGAATAGCTCTCCTGCATTTAAATAAAGTTGTATTTTACTAGTGTATTAGTACCAGTAACTAATACTCATTTGATTTCTCATTGAATAAACTTATAGTTTGTCAACATAGGTATGTACTTAAATATAACAATAAACTAGTTCTTGTTTTAAACACAAATGAGTATTAGATACATAGGTATACTGGCAGTACAATAATACGTTAGTGAAACAAAGGCTTATTCGTAGTAACAATGGCACTATATTTGTTATAAGAATAGCTACTGAAATGAAATTTTAAACACCTAAAGTAAACGGTTTTGAGAGTACCTAACAGTGGTCAAAATTATGATAAAAACAACATATTATTTTTAGGGTATTTGTGTATTGTTAAATTGAAATAAAATTAATTACATACTCTCTTATAAGTAGGTACATAATAATCAGTTTAATTTAGTACACTCCTTGCAATAAAATCTAACATTACCAGTAGTAACCCAAGTCTGTTGTCCTAAGTTTTTTGTCGTTTTAGGTTCTTTGTATTGCGAGCCCGCAGTTTTGATCTGCATTATAACTACGCACCTTTACGACCACGAGCTATCAGTTTTTACATACAGCATTGTAGATAAAATTAAATTAAGGATTGGAATACAAAATCTAACAAAATCTGCGGGGGCACGCACAATACGGAAAACCAAAAAAGAAAAAAACTCACACTTGGGGTACAAGTCAAGTCTGGTCAATACTTTGTATATTATGAAATATTATAGTAGGCATGATTACACAAAATGAATTACTCTTATAAGTAGGTACATAATAATCAGTTTAAGCTATAGTACACTTCTTGCAGTAAAATCTAACAAAAAACGAAAAAGAAAACACGACTTGGGGTACAAGTCTGGTCAATACTTTGTATATTATAAAATATTATATTATGTATGATTACACAAACGGAATTATTCTTATAAGTAGTTACATAATAGTCAGTTTTAGCTATACCACACTTCTTGCAGTAAAATCTAACAAAAACCAAAAACGAAAAAAAATCTCACGACTTGGGGTACAAGTCAAGTCAGGTCAATACTTTGTACATTATAAAATATTATAATAGGCATGATTACACAAAATTAATTACTCTTATAAGTAGGTATCTACATAATAATCAGTTTAAGCTAGTACACTTCTTGCAGTAAAATCTAACAAAAACCACAAACAAAAAAAAAACTCACGACTTGGGGTACAAGTCAAGTCAGGTCAATACTTTGTATATTATAAAATATTATAATAGGCATGATTTCACAAAATTAATTACTCTTATAAGTAGGTACATAATAATCAGTTTAAGCTAGTACACTTCTTGCAGTAAAATCTAACATTACCAGTAAGTAACCTAAGTCTGTTGTGTCCTAAGCTTTTCTTCGTTGGTTATAAAATATTATACTAAGGGCCGATTCGACCAAACTCGAAATTATAGGCGAGTAACAATACGGGGGATAATTTTACTCTCCATACTTACACGAGGACTAATATCTGTTACGTTCTACCACACTATACCTAGATTAAAATTATCCTCGTATCGATTGAACGAATGAAATTACCTAATACATAATGCTACTAAACGAAGAGGTCATTGTATCTGTACCTACTATACTTGAGAAATGTACTATTATATTTGACTGATTTATACGTCACTTTACTATCACTGGCAGGGAATGTCAATGTACATAACATAACATTTTGACATTTCGTTATCCCCGGTTTAAGATTTAACTCCACCAAAATCGACCGTATAAAAATTAACCCTCGTATAGTGACTTTAGCCACGGATTAATGTTTGGTAGAATGCAAAAGTTTTAATTTGAAGTATGGATTACCTGCTGAATTGACGTATTTTGTGGCCCATCATCTGTCATGAATATTATAGGAGATGAAATATTGCTATCCGTTCCAATCTGAAAAATAAAATGAATAAATAACACACGTCTTCTAACTAATAAGAATAATAAAAAAACAGACTGATACTGTTATTTTTTTATTTTCTGTAAATTTGTTAAGAAACAAGTATAATATTAAGTATTAAGTAGATATAATTAAATAAAAAAGAATCGGGCTCTAAGCTGGGAGAGTAGAAAGAGAGAAAATATGATTACCTCCAGTAAACTGTTTGATGTTGTTTGTGATGATCCAGTACTACTCAACTGAAATGCTTCTGCTGTAGCAGTTGATGATTGAAGTTCCTAAAAAAGATGATTTATTAACATTTAACATAACTTTTTACTGCTATGCGTTAAAGCTAAAAAGGTAACCAACAGACAGTCAACGAATGGACGAAGTGTTTCTTTCACCTCTATGTTGATTACCTTAGCATTTTGTATGTAAATATGACCTTGTCTTTCTAACAATTTTACCTTTTCTACTACTAGTTTTTACTAGTTACTACTACTAGTTTACTAGTGTAATGCAAGTCAAAACATAACAAAACAAAATGGCGTCAACAATTTTTAATGTTGGCGCCAAAACGCCCGCGCCACTCTCTCCTAAACAAATTATGTTGGTGGAAGTGCAGTAGTAGGTACCTATTATTCAAATGTTTTTTATAAATATGGTACCTATATAGATACCTAATAATTATTGAACCACCAAAAACAATTTCCTATAATTTGTAAAATGACAACGTTGTGAAAACGACAAAATTACTTTGTTACGATCAATTCAATCAAATCTCAAGGTAGCAAGGTAGGTACCTAAGGAGCTCGTGGCTAAATAATAACAGCCGCTCGGGGCGATCTTTAGGCTATGAAAAGATTGCCTATTACCTAAGTTGTTCTGTGGATGGGTGACCACCCTTACATACCGAGTTTTCTCCGTGCCTCGGAAAGCACGTTAAGCTGTTGGTCCCAGCTGGCGTTTGTAGATCTTTGACAGTCGTTACAGGTAGTCCGTGGCCCAAAAAGTCTGACAACCAGTCTTACCAAGGGGTATCGTATTACCTACCCAGTACAAACTGGGTTGTGGAGGTCTGATAGGCAGTCGCTCCATGTAAAATACTGATATTCAGCTGCATCCGGTTAGACTGGAAGCCGACTCCAACATAGTTGAGAAAAGGCTAGACAGATGATGAATCAAATCTCAAGGTAGTTATGTACCTACCTACTTAAGATGATTCGGACCATTTCATTCATCTGTGATAAAAAGCTAATAAGTAAGCAAATAACATGAAAACTTACCAATGAAACTGTCCTTTAGATGACCCAAACGGGCAGAATCAAGAAATTCTTCCATTTTCTTCGACCGATCACAATCACTATTCACAGAATCAATATTCACAGTCCCTAAGACGACCCACAGACCCAGTATAGTTACAGTATTCACTATTCACTGCCGAGATGTTCCCTGCTACCGAGTGCCGAACTGCCCATGCGTACGCACACAATACAAATGACGGCGGAGGGCGCGACGTTAGTTTAAAGCTCCGGCTATAGTTATTTTGTAAGATTTATTTGCAATGTTCACATTGGCACACTCGCAACGTTTCATTGTCACCACAGTAAAATATATATTGTCTGACAAATGGTAGTTAAATGCTACGACTATAGTTATTTTGTTAGATTTATTTACAACTAGCTGACCCGGCAAACGTTGTTTTGCCATAAAAAATAGAAATTAAAAATTTTGTCTAAAAAATTAAAAATAAATTTAGGGGTGGACTACCCCTAACATTTAGGGGGATAAAAAATAGATCTTGGCCGATTCTCATAGATACCGGATAAGCACAAAAAATTTCATCAAAATCGGTCAAGCCGTTTCGGAGGAGTATGGCATCGAAAACTGTGACACGAGAATTTTATATATTAGATGTTCACATTGGCACACTCACAACGTTTCATTGTCACCACAGTAAATATATATTGTCTGACAAATGGTAGTTAAATGCTAAGACTATAGTTATTTTGTTAGATTTATTTACAATGTTGACATTGGCATACTCGCAACGTGCCGTTGTTTCCACAGCAACATATATATTGTATGACAAATGGTATTTTAATGCTACGACTATAGTAAATTTATTAGATTTATTTACAATGTTCACATTGGCACACTCACAACGTTTCATTGTCACCACAGTAAAATATATATTGTCTGACAAATGGTAGTTAAATGCTAAGACTATAGTTATTTTGTTAGATTTATTTACAATGTTGACATTGGCATACTCGCAACGTGCCATTGTTTCCACAGCAACATATATATTATATGACAAATGGTATTTTAATGCTACGACTATAATAAATTTATTAGATTTATTTACAATGTTCACATTGGCACACTCACAACGTTTCATTGTCACCACAGTAAAATATATATTGTCTGACAAATGGTAGTTAAATGCTAAGACTATAATAGTTACTTTGTTAGATTTGTTTACAATGTTGACATTGGCATACTCGCAACGTGCCATTGTTTCCACAGCAACATATATATTATATGACAAATGGTATTTTAATGCTACGACTATAGTAAATTTATTAGATTTATTTGCAATGTTCACATTGACACACTTGCAACGTTCCATTGTTACCACAGTCACATATACATTGTATGAAAAATGGTAGTTTAATACTCCGACCATAGTTATTTTGTTAGATTTATTTACAATGTTGACATAGGCATACTCGAAACGTTCCATTGTTACCACAGCAATATATATATTGTTTGAAAAATGGATAGTTTAATGCTCCGACTATAATTATTTTGTTAGATATAATTACAATGTTGACATTGGCATACTCGCAACGTTCCATTGTTACCGCAGCCACATATTATTTTATGAAAAATGGTAGTTTAATGCTACGACTATAGTTATATTGTTAGATTTATTTACAATGTTGACATTGGCATACTCGCAACGTTCCATTGCTACCACAGCCACATGTATATTGTACGACAATGGTAGTTTAATGCTCCGACTATAGTTATTTTGTTAGATTTATTTACAATGTTCACATTGACACACTTGCAACGTTCCATTGTTACCGCAGCCACATATTATTTTATGAAAAATGGTAGTTTAATGCTACGACTATAGTTATATTGTTAGATTTATTTACAATGTTGACATTGGCATACTCGCAACGTTCCATTGCTACCACAGCCACAAGTATATTGTACGACAATGGTAGTTTAATGCTACGACTATAGTTATTTTGTTAGATTTATTAACAATGTTCACATTGACACACTTACAACCTTTCATTGTCACCACAGCCAAAATATATTGTCTGACAAATGGTAGTTGAATGCTACGACTATAGTTATTTTGTTAGATTTAATTATCAATGTTTACTTTGGCACACTCGCGACGTACCATTGTTACCACAGCCACATATACAGTGTGTCCGGACACGAGTTAGCGATACTTGAAGGGAATATTATAGACTGATTTTCATCGACAAAACTGCTTTTAAAAAAATTCTTACTCCAACACCTCGCGAATGGCGGCCATTTTAGTTTTTTGATTTGTCGAACTGGGGTATGTACAATAAAATGCAAATATCTTTGAATCCAAGAGACCTACATACATGCAAATGACTTTATTGCAAAGTTAAATGTTAAGGCTTTTCAAAAACTTGCAAAAGTTTTCTAAATAATATGTAGAAAGAACCAAAAAACGTGGGCAAACACGAAATTGTACACAAAAATTACTGAATATTTTCACATTTTATACTCTAGCTCGAAATGTACCCCTGTATTTTGCTTAGGTGTTTGCATTAAATTAAAAGTATTTGAGTTAGGCTATAAAATGGTATTAAAATTATTTCTCTACGTCAAGTACTTTAGGAGTTACTCTTACTTGAACATAACCCTTCCTTAGCGAATGTACCCCAATATTACAGGTGTCGCATTCTTTGGGCGAGCTAAATCGTTTCAGTGTAAATTTATGAGCTGGCATTATTATCCACCATGTAAATGATCCCAACGAATCACCCATAAACTGAAACGGCCCATTTTTTGAATTTATTCAAAGAAACCGATTTCATAAAGTAAAAAAAAATGTATTATTTCAGTTTAATGGTGATTCGTTGGGATCATTTACATGGTGGTTAATAATATCAGCTCATAAATTTACGATGAAACGGTTTAGCTCGCCCAAAGAATGCAGCTTCTGTAACATTGGTGGTACATGCGCTAAGGAAAGGTTATATTCAAGTGAGAATAACTCCTAAAGTACTTAACGTAGAGTGATAATTTTGATATAATTTTATAGCCTGACTCAAATACTTTTAATTTAATGCAAACACCTAAGCAAAATACAGGGGTACTTTTCGAGCTAGAGTATAAAATGTGAAAATATTCAGTAATTTTTGTGTACAATTTCGTGTTTGCCCACGTTTTTTGGTTCTTTCTACACATTATTTAGAAAACTTTTGCAAGTTTTTGAAAAGCCTTAACATTTAACTTTGCAATAAAGTCATTTGCATGTATGTAGGTCTCTTGGATTCAAAGATATTTGCATTTTATTGTACATACCCCAGTTCGACAAACCAAAAAACTAAAATGGCCGCCATTCGCGAGGTGTTGGAGTAAGAATTTTTTTAAAAGCAGTTTTGTCGATGAAAATGAGTCTATAATATTCCCTTCAAGTATCGCTAACTCGTGTCCGGACACACTGTATATTGAACGACAATTGGTAGTTTAATGCTACGACTATAGTTATTTTGTCAAATTTATTAACAATGTTCACATTGACACACCTAAAACGTTTTATTGTTACCACATCCATTTTTTTATTAACTTTAATGTAAGGACAAAGCTAAATTGTTCCTAGCACATTAAACGACGGGAAATCAGCGCACAATAAAAAAGTTGCTAATCTCAACTAAGTTCTTTCTGTAATAGTAACAAAATATTTAATTGCTCCGACAGGAAATTATCAACAAAGCATTTATTGTGGCTTTGTTGACCCGTTTTTTTCTGCGTGAAGGACTTACAGCCGTATCTATAGTCAAGTGAAAGTAATTACTTCAGCTTAAGCAATTACTTGTGCATTTTTTATTAGGCAATAGACATATTGAATATAAACGAAGTGGGAACCGTCAAAGAAAGCAAAGGTAAGAATTCTATATTTTTACAGTTCAAACTTCAAGCAATTATTAAACTACATAATAAAAATCGTCTCTTAAATAATGACATTTACTCGAGTAAAACCTTTGATTTGTTTATAGATACGGGGGTTAGTATTTATTACTAGAAATATTGTAAAGTCAACTAGTGAGTCTTGCTGTCACGGTTGCAACCAGAAGTTCTCGTATACATTTATCTGCGTGTGTTTTAGTCACGACAGCACTTCAAATTGTATTCGAATACCAAATGTAGTAAATAATTACCAAATCTATACGAGCAAATTATTGCGCTATTTCTGCCTAAGTAAATCACTATAATTATTATGACTATGATTGATATCTGGTGGTAAGTTAAACTTAAGCCACCTTTTTTTTGAATATCAGCAAAGTGAGCATGTTTCAGTTAGCATGTTACTAATATTATCAATGCGAAGGATTGTAAGGATTGATGAAAATTTGTTACTCTTTCACTTAAAAACTACTGAACCGATTTGGATGAAATGTAGTACATAATAGTTTACAGTCTGGCAGTTGTACCGAGCGAAGCCGCAGGCACCAAGTAGTAATAATAATGTTTGTATAGTATTTTATAGCAAATCTCCAGTTTTCTGTAGGCTACTTAAAACCGCTGGAGTTGAAACGGTACCCAAACGAGCGACGGTAAATGAGGGTACCTGCCTGAACTCAGGTACCCGATATTACATAATATTGGTGACCTATTTCTGTGATATTACGTTTGGGAACTTTACTAATGATTACAATATTTACTTACATGTATGTAAGTCCAATTTGTTGGAGTTTTATTTTTAAGGGTTTGTCTCAGGCTGTGTGTTTAAAATCAATATTTTGTCGTATTTTATTATAACTCAAAGTGAAGGTATCTATGACATTGGGTAGCAGTCACGGAGTCCGAATTTGTGCCTAGTTTATAAACCGACGAAAAAAAAAAGAAGGAGGTTCTCAATTCAACGTGTATATTATGTTTTTAAAGCTATAGCTTTTATCGCGAGCTCTGAGCGTGGCGCGGTGCGGCGACCGAATCAATAAATTTCCAAAACCTAACGAAAAAACCTAAGGAAAATACCTGACACCCGTTTCAGTTCGGGAGACTTCGGCAATCATAAAATATCCGTCATAAAAACAATTTACTTTTTCTTACTGATTCTGAACGGCCAGTTACAAAAGGAGTTTTCACAATGAAACCTACTTATAAAATTCTCCTACAACAAAGATGTTCTTTATTACAATAGTGCACCACAAACATTTTAAATAAATTATATTCTCGTTAAATATACGCGGTAGCCGGTGTAATGTGGAGGCGACCAATTGGTCGGCATTCAATTGTCAAAACAATTGTTAAAAATATGGCCACAGTTCATGATGTAGGCGATTTTATTCTTTTAAAAAAAAAAAATGTTATGCAATAGCTTCACCGCGGCAGTCTCCGAGTGCCACATGTCAGAGAGATGTAGATCACTCCAGATCCTTATTATGTTGTTAAGTTATTCCAAGAGGTCCTCAATAGTAAACACCAGCTATTATCGTGTTTAGGCTCATTTCACTCATCTTGATGAGAACTATAGACATAGCTGGGATTTGACAGTCGTCTGCAGTCTGAGAGTACAGACTTCAGTTCCAAGAAGTCCTCTTGGCAATGAAGTCAACAAACAAACATGGTAATTGATAATTGAAGCGAAGAATTTAACTAGGTTAATCTTCGCCGATTGTTTCTTTGGCGCCGCCTCAAAATTTATTTTTTGCTTTTCAGTTCGATGTTTCGTATGTTTAATTTTTTGTTAAAAATGTTTTATTTTTAGCTTTTCAGTTATATACCATGATTAATGTGCTTTACACATGGAGAAACCCGTCTTCACTGTTGTCACTGTTAACGTAACCAATACAGTTTTTTTCTAAACATTTCTCCACCCCGCACTAGGAATTTCTCCTGTGTTGTGGGTGCGTTTACAAACATATAAACTCACATACACAAAGAAGACAAGCAACTACTTGCAGATTGTCCAAATATTTGCTCCGTGCAGGAATCGGACCCAACACACGCTCCGCAGCAGTCGATTGCACAACCACTGTGCCAACTATGCGTCATACCGTAGGTTCCTACGCAATTTTTTATTCATTTACGATTTTCAAAAGTGCGTGTTGCATTTCGTACATTTGGTTTTGTGTGGTACTTTGTGGCCGCGCCACACTCT
Organism: Agrotis exclamationis; assembly: GCA_950005045.1. NCBI lineage: Eukaryota > Metazoa > Arthropoda > Insecta > Lepidoptera > Noctuidae > Agrotis > Agrotis exclamationis. Next base: position 22,788,223 of record OX465416.1, on the reverse strand, counting down.
CATTTTGAATTGGAGTTAATGAGAAAAAAATGTTCATAAAATGTTCATTATTGTTCTAAATAAAATAAAAATAGTACTTGAAAGATTCGCGAGATATTTAACAAAATTGGTGACGCGGTCAGAAAGCATGCTTCCTAGCCGCGCCACAGCGTGCACTGCAACAAATAGGATATTTATGTGCAAATTTAATGGTAAACAAATGTACGAGTATTGTTCATTCTATTGAAGATTAGAAAAACTGCAAAAAGTCAATACCAATAGGATAAATATCGAAACTTCAAAATTGGTTATGCCAATACTAATAACAGTAGGCAATGTAGGTATTCTCGTAAAAAACAAAATTTTATTACCTACATAATTTTAGTACATTACCACACTTGGTTTTTTAATTTTTTTGTTTGTATCTGTTTTTCTTTACTTCTCTCTTTTCATTATTTTTTTCTATACTGTGTGCACTTGTGACGTGTGCTAATAAACGTTTTTCTTACTTTCTTTCTTTTGTTTCTTCGTCAAACCATTTTTTTTAATGCAAAACGCCGTAGTGGATGATGTAATACCTCGTCCTACTTTAGATGCAGAATCCATACATCTGACGTCATAGAAAATAAAGTAACAGTTTCCTGTTACTTTATTTTCTATGACGTCAGATGTCAGATGATGCGCACATCGCTGAAATCGATTTGCGATGTTGATAGGTAAGGCGGTACGAATTTTCTAGTCTCGATTTTACCTTGCAGTTTTGATAATCTCGGTCCGTTTGGTAACTACGAGTATTTACTCGTATGTAAAAATAAGAAATAGATAAATAGGTTTTTTTTTGGGACAAACCCACCACACTATTCCCAAACCACTGCAACTCCTGAGAGCCAGAATCAACAGTGGCAACCACCAGAAAAGCGCCGAGACAATGAAGCTCGACGTGTCCCGGAGAATGAATTTACCTGTCTTGGATCCTGCACGAAATTAATCAGAAAAGAATAGTGGAGGAGTAGGAAAAATATGTGTCCACTTCCCTCCATGCAAGCAGGAGACAGAACAAAGCAAGGCCAATAGGCACAAAGGGACATTACAACTGGGAGAAGCCCAGTTGCCTTGCACCACGGGTAAAAATGACTACTAATATTAATGGGTCCTAAATTGTGAGCTGCTATATTTGATTCCAATAATAGGTATGGCAAAAATGCTTGAACGCACGGAAGTTTGTTCGAGTTTCCACAAGGTCTGTATAATAAATGACTCCAGATGTAGTCTGAACATTATCCAACATAATATTGCGTTCGTTCTGCCAAAGAATACACTCCCAAAGAATATGATGAACTGATTGTTCATATTCACAGTCAGGTGACGAACATTGACACAAAATAAATAGGCATGGTGACGCTTCCTGGGGCTCGGCTGGCCAGAAGGCTAAGCATTTCAATACAACAAGGTAACGCCGCCAGTCTCTTTGGTACATTACCGGCCCTTAAAGATATAAACATCATGTGTACGCCAAACAAACATTCAAGTTTAAAAGCCTCGAAACGACCGAACCGATTTTAATGAAACTTGTCACTCATAAGCAGGATACATAGGTCTAAAAACTAGTGTTACAGCTAAATTAGACCAATTATAAACATTCCATAGAAACGGAGATTTCCAATCCTTTTTATACAACGTGTAATGTTAAATGCGCAAAACCTCTCGTGGGGTAACTCAGCTCATGTTACTGAACAAAGTTTGTTTTAAGAAATAAAATGAATGAATGAATGAAAAATAAAATAAAAAATATGATTTTTCATACTGATGGGCCCGATCAATTTCTCATTTTGTATGAAAAACCAATTTTATTTTTTGCGAATTTCCAAAAGTCTTATAACAAAAATTGTTCAGTAACATGAGCTGAGTTACCCCACGAGAGGTTTTGCGCATTTAACATTACACGTTGTATACTTATTAGATATTTACACTAGCGGCCCGTCCCGGTTTCGCACAAGTAAACTTTTCTAGCAATTAACATAGCCTATGTTACTCGGGTATCGGGTGTCGGTCGGGTGAATGTAGCTTTCTAATGGTGAAAAAATTTGAAATCGGAACAGTGACTTTTGAGTTTATTAATTACAAATACATATTCACACACACACATACACAAAAATACAAATCGTTTCTCTTTATAATATTAGTGTAGATTTACTCACAAAAATGATCTCTAATAACTTTTCGGTTATTTCAAAGAATAAGGACTTTAGTGTCAATGACGATTTAGATTGAGCTGGCCTAAAACAGGACTATGGGGAGTTAAGCGATCTCAAAAGCGTCATCTACAGGCCACGCAGGATACAATACTATCACAAAAACGTTTTCTATTTCTCTTTTATATTCGTTGCTCTCGTCACACAAAAACAGCAAACGTTAGTCAAAGCAAGTGAACGCTACTCGCCCTTGTCTCTCTTTGAAACTCGTTCAAATCACCAGGCAGTGTGATATTATCGTCCAAGGATAATATATCAAACGTCTGTGGAAGAATGAGCTCCCTATTTAAGTGGATTCTAGCCTAAGTGTTTATTTAATGCGCATTCCCTGAATGTAGGGCGGCAAGAGGGAATTATTCCCATGTGAAACGTGTCTCGGGTACTATTATCTAAGCACGAAACCCGTTGCTTTGACCGTAATCCTGGGCGTTTCATATTATTATCACATACGCTCATAAAGAGTGGTTGATGGTACGAACTAAAAATTGGTGACAACATGGTTAAACAGTTGTCCAGACTCCCTTGTGTAGTCAAAACTTTGAAATCAGAACTAATTTTCAAAAATTTTGAGTTTCTTTCCGTATTTTCGTTGACGGACTAAGAGGTAGACCCTCTGGGTTACAATATGAATGTTTCTCCTTGTAGGTGTTATAAAAATATGTGTGATGTGTCCGGATCAAACGGACGAAAATCGCAATATACAGTGTTATTTGAAAAACACCAACAACCTCTTAAGCGGTCATTCCACTCATTATAATGAACAACTTTTACTATGGGACTAAAACTAAAATCACGAAAAAAAAATCAGGTGTTCCCTACATTTTGACGAGTTCTGCGAACATAAAGTACGGAACAGCTGATTTTTTTGCTGCTGCTGTATAGATGTGTGGGAAAAAACGCACGTAACATGATCCGACCCGAATATGATTTAATTACGGTAGATGCCAAATGAAACCTTGTTGTTGAACAAGTTACTGCCGAATCGAGAGATGAAATGTGTGAGTTCAAAATGGTTAATCGTCTACTCAATTTTACGTTTCGTTGAGTAGTTCCTCACATCGAATCATACACATTCTTACGTTTGATTAGGCAATTTTTCGATAGGAGCCCCGATGATTGATACCAAATTATTCTAATTTATTTTGAGGAAAGGAAAAAGGAAGATAGTGAAAAATTGCTTCTCAAGGTGATTCGCGACACGATTTGCAACATTTGCTTTCTTTGTCTGAGTATTGCCTTTCTATCTGTAACTTTGCAAGTTGTGTTTTAAAAGTGTCCAGTCCATGAAGTTTCTTGCCCACTGTTGTTGTTGTGGCTTGTGAAGGGCAGGGTACTTAATCGTAAATAGCTTGATTTATTGTCAGTTAAAAGTGCCTAATAATAATAATTAAAACACCTTAGAGGTTCTCATTGTGCGGCTGGTTTGTTACAATGTGAAACGAACGAAACGTGTCTAACGTCAATGTCAAAGTGACAGGGCTCGTTTGACATTGTCCCCCGCTGATATAATGGTCGCGTGCTAACATATAGTTCTGTGCTATAAAATACTAATAATAAACCGTCCTGTTATTAACCATTCAGTGGTATTTATTCATCTTCGCACCCCGCGTAACACTGGCGACGATTTTATAGTGAAAAAGGGGCGATGGCGGACGGTAAAGATGAAAATAAAGGCGGCACGTTTCAAGTCTCACCAGTGATTACGATGCCATCGTTTGAAGCCGCAAAATGCACTTGGAAGGTGTACTCGCAAGTGTTTGAGTCTAAAATGAAGATCTATGAAGTTCCTAATGAAAAGTGGGCACAGTACTTACTTACCTTCGTGGGGTTTCAAACGGTATCGCTGCTCACAGAATTGTGTTTCCCAGAAAAAGTTGAGGCGAAATCTTTCCAAGAGTTAAGTACAATTATTGAAAACCAAATTGAAAATCAAGTGTCAGAGATAGCAGAAACTTTCAAATTCTTGCAAAGAAATCAGAATGAAAATGAAACTATTTCGGAGTATGTGGCAGCACTGAAAAAACTTGCACAAACTTGTAATTTTAATAAGTATCTAGAGAGAGCTCTCAGGGATAAATTTGTACATGGGCTCAAAAGTCAAGCTATAGTAAAAAAATTACTGGCGGAAAAGGATCTTACCTTCCAGCGGGCCGTGGACCAGGCCAGGGTGATGGAGCTAGCTGACAGGGATGCTAAAATGGTGTCTGGAACGGATGGTGGCAATGCAGTATGTAAGGTTTTTACCAAAAACATTACCTGCTCATGTTGTGGCAAAAACGGGCATATTAAGCAAAAATGTTTTTATAAAGAAGAGACATGCCATGTATGTAAAAAAAAAGGTCATCTACAGTCAGTATGCAGGTTCAAGGGCCAAGAAAAAGGAAAAATGAAGAAGTATTCAAGCAGAAAGAAAACTGGAAGTGGTAAGGTGAATGAAATAATAGCAGATGAGCCAGCTGATAGTGAAAATGAAGATTATTTTGCAGTACTAAAAGTGGAAAAGCCAGAAAGAAAGAACATGTTAAATAGCGAAGGTGAGTTGCATTTAGACAGATTGTTTAGTGAGAACAGTAGTCAGCCAAGGAAAGTGGTAGAAATCAAGGAACAAAAATGTGACCCCTGGATGACTCAATTATGTGTGGACAATATAAACATTGATTTTGAAATAGACTGTGGCTCAGATGTGACATTATTGCCACATGAAGTGTGTAAGAAGTATTTGCCTAAATTGAAAATGTCTAAAACTAATACAATTTTGAAAGCATTTGGGGGAAAGGCAATCACGGTCCTAGGTAAAGCTAAAGTTTATGTAAAAGCCAAAGGAAAATATTTTTTGGCTCCATTGATAATTGTCAAAGAAGGAAAAAGAGCATTACTGGGGCGTGATTGGCTTAATGTCATAAAAATTGACTGGCCTTTGGCCAACAATAAAAAGGAATGTCGTAGCGTTCAGGTAATTGAAAATAATGAGAATGGTATGGACAAATTACAAGAAATAGTGACCAAACACAATTCAGTATTTTCTGGTAATCCGGGAGAGCTGAAAGGTGACTTAGGTTCATTAAAAATTAAACCAAATGCTACGCCAGTCCTTTGTAAACCAAGAAGATTGCCATACGCTGTAGAACCTTTGGTAAAAACTGAAATTGATAAGTTAGTAGATCAAGGAAAAATGATAAAAATTGAAAATACTAGTGAGGTTACTTGGGCGACTCCCATAGTACCTATTATTAAAAGTCCTACAAATATAAGGATCTGTGGTGATTATAAGGTTACAATCAACCCATATTTAGAAGTGTCTCCACATCCAATTCCAGTCATAGAGGATATTTTTGCTAAATTAAATCCACAAGCTAAAGTTTTCAGTAAAATTGATATTCGAAAGGCCTATATGAACAGGAGAATGGATTTGGAAGCACAAAAACTGTTAACATTGACTACACCATGGGGCTATTATCGACCTACCTTTATGATGTTTGGAATTTCTCCCGCTCCGCTTGATTGGCAAAAATTCATGGATAGCCATTTTAATATGAAGGATGTGTATTGTTATTTAGATGATATATTAATTGCTTCGACTGATGCTGAGTCTCATTTTCAAACACTAGAAAAGGTGTTTGACAAATTGGATAAATTAAATATTAAAGTGAATAAGGAAAAGACAATGCTGATGGCCAATCAATTGCAATATTGTGGGCATATTATTAACAACCAGGGAATCTGCAAAACTCCAGAGCATATCAGAGCAATATTAGAGGCTCCAGTGCCGAAAAACGTTAAGGAGTTACGCAGTTTTCTTGGAACTGTGAATTTCTACAATAAATTCATGAAAAATGCAGCAGAAAACTTGCATGATTTGTATAAATTGTTGCATAAAGACAGTAAATGGGAATGGAATCAACAGCATAATAAAGCATTTCAATGGGCAAAAGAGATGATCGCTTCTGACCAAATATTAGTTCATTATAATCCTAACTTAAAGCTTGTTCTTAGTTGTGATGCATCGAAGTACGGCCTAGGAGCATGTTTGGCTCATGAAATGGCAGATATTTCAGATAAAAATAAGATTATTGAAAGACCCATAGCGTTTGCAAGTCGTACTCTTACAGAAACTGAAAGCAAGTACTCACAAATTGATAAAGAGGCGTTAGCTATTATTTGGGCAGTCAAGAAGTTTGATCTTTATTTAAAAGGAAATAGATTCATATTGGTCACTGATCACAAACCCTTGATTTCATTGTTTAATCCTAATAAATCTATAGGTACTATATATGCAGACAGAATGACCCGTTGGGCTTTAATATTAAGTAATTATTCCTATGACATTCAGTACAGACGGTCCCAACACAATGCCTGTGCAGACTTTCCTTCAAGGCTTCCCTTGCCTATTGGTGAATATGATGAAGTAGATTCTGAAGATAATGTGCCTTTTGTCAACAGTGTTGTGTTGGAAAGTCCACCTGTAACTCAGACTGAAATTGCCAAGGCCACGCAAAAAGATACAATTTTAAGTAAAATCTATTGTTATATTGAACAAGGTTGGCCAAGCAAAGTCGGTCCAGAGTGTTTAAATTATAAAGGAAAGGAATTAGAACTAAGTTTGATAAATGGCTGTATTGTATGGAGGGGTAGAGTAGTAGTACCTGGCAACTTAAGAGAGACTGTTATGAAGGAGTTACATGTTGGTCACTTGGGTCAACAGAAAATGAAAGGTTTGGCTCGTAGTTATTTTTGGTGGCCCAACATTGATTCTGACATAGACAAAATAACTCAAAATTGTAAAGGATGTATTCAGGTTAGAAATAGACCGGATACCAAGCCAACTCATAATTGGGAGTGGCCTGGTAAACCGTGGCAACGGATTCATGCTGATTTCGCTGGACCATTTGCAGGATGTATGTGGTTAATTGTAGTTGATGCTCATACTAAATGGCTGGAGATTGCACGGATGAACACTACTACTTCAGAAGTAACTATAAAATGTTTACGTTCCATATTTGCACGTTTTGGACTTCCAGAACAACTTGTCACAGATAACGGACCTCAATGGACATCCGATGAATTTGCTAATTTCTGTAGTAATAATAACATCCGGCACACATTCACAGCGCCTTATCATCCAGCCAGCAATGGTTTAGCAGAAAGGGCAGTGCAGTCTTTTAAGAAAGCAATAAAATCTGCTAATTTTGATAATGTTTTGGACTTAGATTTTAAATTGCAATCTTGGTTACTTAATTACAGAACAGCTCCTCATGCTACAACAGGAAAAGCTCCCTGCGATCTGATGTTTGGTCGACCATTGAGAACTCGACTGTCATTAATTAAAAATAGTACTGTTATTCCTAGACAGCGAACACCAAACAAAAATAGCAGGCAGTTTGTACCTGGTGATAAAGTCTTAGTTACTAACTATGATAAGAAGGAGAAATGGGTAGAGGGAGAGGTTGAAGAACCAGTAGGTAATTTTATGTATATCATCAAGACTAATAAAGGTTCGGCCACCCGGAATGTTACTCAGATGCTTCCTCACAGCCCAAGCTCAACTCAGCCCGTATCTGCTTCTAGATCATCTGATTCAGGATCTGAACCTATTCTTAGACGTAGTAGTAGGATACCTAAACCTCGGCAAATTTTGGATTTATAAATTCATTTTACTTTTACATTTAATTTTGTTTGTAAAGTTCATAATTCGAATTTCATTTTAGTATGTTGTTAGAAGCTTGAAGGAGAGGAGTGTTACAATGTGAAACGAACGAAACGTGTCTAACGTCAATGTCAAAGTGACAGGGCTCGTTTGACATTGTCCCCCGCTGATATAATGGTCGCGTGCTAACATATAGTTCTGTGCTATAAAATACTAATAATAAACCGTCCTGTTATTAACCATTCAGTGGTATTTATTCATCTTCGCACCCCGCGTAACATGGTTCAAGGGCTTGATGCAGAGAGTTGTTCTCTTGGACACGGCGCGCATAGTAAGGAGGTGCCTCCGGAGCCCTAACCACCGGCAGCTTGGACCCTGTGACCGGTGCTAGAGGGCCACTATTCTTTATATTTTGAAATGTTTTTCAGCTATTGCATAGGTTTTGTCGCGGGCTCTGAGCGCGGCGCAGCGCGGCGACCGAATCAAAAAAATTCCAAAAACCTAACGAAAATACCTGACACCACGCATCGTCTAACATCGTTTCAGTTTGGGAGACTTCGGCAATCATAAAAATATCCGTCATAAAAACAATTTACTTTTTCTTACTGATTCTAAACGGCTGGCTACAAAAGGAGTTTTCACAATAAAACCTACTTATAATATTCTCCTACAACAGAGAAGTTCTTTATTAGAGTAGTGCACCACAAACATTTTAAATAAATTATATTTTCGTTAAATATACGCGGTAGGCGATTTTATGCTTTAAAAAAAAATGTTATGCAATAGCTTCACCGCGGCAGTGTCCGAGTGCCACTTGTATTTTTTTTTTATATTTAAAAAAAAATGTAAGGTATGTAAAAAATTAATAAAGAAAAATACGAGTAGGTAATAATCGAAAAATAAATTATTTAGTTTGAGCGTCAGGGAGACTCAGTGCATAGATCTATCAGTCTATATTAATAGCTTCCTCTATAAGTACTTATAGTACATAACTAGCACTCCACCCGCGACTTCGCCGACTGTGAATTTCTACTCCTGGCCACCTGTCATTATGGGATACTTTTGAAAAATCTCCATACAAATTATCAACCCCCAAAACAACCCATTAGGATTCGAATTTCACAAATTCCCGTCTTAAAAAAGAACTTCCATGCGAAATTTTAGACTCCTTGCACTTGTAGTAACGAAGTATTTGTCTGTGTCGTAACACTTAATATAGTTCAACAGTTTTCTTTATTCAATTTTCCGCAACATTATTTTCTCGGGCAATACCGCCCGACTGAATTCAATGCTGAATGGAACTATAATTGACTGCACCGTGAACGCAATAAACTGACTCGACTGTAAGCTGTAGGTCAGTGATAAAATGCAACAAGCAATGAAAGTTTTTGCACCCGGCAGCTGTTGCTCTCTCTGCGACAAAATTGCTTTCTCATAACTGTTAGTTCTACTATAAGTACGAGTAGGTACTTTGTAGTTCTGTGCAAAACTCGTTCATAATTTGGTGATTTTTTCAAGTGAGCGTGAATGGCTGGATGAATGACTCAAAGGCCTCTCGGCCTCAATTTTGATGGTAACAAAAATCATATATATCTTTGTTTCTTTTTATTAGTTTTGCCATCATCATCATCATATCAGCCGTAAGACGTCTACGAACATAGGCCCCCCCTTTAGACTTCCAATAGGACCGGTTGTGAGCGGCCTGAATCCAGCGTGATCCTGTGGCCTTCATAAGATCGTCTGCCCACCTTGTGGGTGGACGTCCTACGCTGCGCTTGCCGGTGCGTGGTCTCCATTCGAGAACTTTACGGCCCCATTGAACATCAGTTCTGCCAGTAATCATACCTTTTTTAAATGTGATAATAATTTGTAAAATCATCAAATGCACCCAGGGCAGGACTGGAGGTATTGTCATATTTGTACTGACTAAAATCCACGGTGTCCTTCAAATAGCCCTCAGGCTTCAGTCCCGTGATCCCAGCAAGCTTTGGTCCTCTAAGGTGGGCCACGTCAGAATTCTGACAGCTCTTTAAGACGCGGGCCTGGTTCATGAACACGACGCGCCGTCGACCCGGGAGTAATCATTACCCTGTGAGAATGGAATAATATCCCATGTGTTAATCCAGACACCTATCTCAGGGCCAAATTTCATCAAGATTTCCACCGTTCTGTCGTGACTGAGTAACTGTCGCATTTATAATAAAAGTTAGGTTAATCATTCCTACTATTTCCCTAATAGATAAGTATAAAAACAATTACCTACATAAAGAGGTTCTATGTTTTGCCTACCGATATTCAGAACCACATAACTAAACAACCTTTTTTGTAATCAATTGTAGCAAAGTCGCCAACAAAACTTGTATGATCTAGTGTATTTGCGGCTTACACACACCACATCCCACAAATCCATAGAACACACCCACAGATAAACCAACACACGCACACCCACACATACACAACACAACCACAACGATTCACATAGATATTGGACAATGTGGGGCCAGTGGTTTGTTCCTGAATTTGATTTATGGCGATCAATTGTTATTTTAATTAATATTCTGAACAATGGTTTTTGTTGTTTTACGCGTTTAAAATGTTACGTAGGAATCGTTGAAAACAGCAGTGCCACAGTAAAAAAAATAGTTTGTAATAAAAAAAATAGCAAAGTTCAGTCTTAGATTAATTAGGTTTTGCTACAGATAATTCAAACATTTAAATTAAACTTTTTTTTTGCTTCTCGGAAATGCCAATCCGGCATATAAATCCTCACGAAGTTTTCTTTCACCGAATTAAAAGAAGTGGTGAATAAAAAAAATATACAAAGTTATGTGCTTGGCTGGATTCGAACCCACGACCTACAACACGTAAGTCGGAGCCAATATCACTCGCCACCACTACTCTACAACTAGAGAAAATTAACAAAGTTTAGGAAGAAGAATGAATTAAATTACCAACTTGTTCTAAAGTTACACCATCCAGAAATTAAATGGAAAAGAAAATTATTTCTTAACCGAAACTAAAACCCCGGTAATAGTGTTGTTTTATCAGCTCTTCCGCACGCAATCGTTTCACCGCTCAATACATTATACTCGTTTAAGCGTCACGACGCCGACGCGACGCCTGTTGTAGTAAAAACTGCGAACAAAACAAATTTAATGAAAGAAGGTGCGTGAGCGAAGACGCAATGTGGAATAAAGCCTTATTTAGACGATGCAAGGTATTACACGCGACTTTGACTTGCGGACTATTATGAACAATAAATTCAATTGATCAAACAAATACCGCAATGTAGTCAAACTTGCATGCAGGTGGGCATTAATCATCTCTTAGTGGGCATTCATCAATCAGCCGTAGGACGTCCACTGCTAAACATAGGCCTCCCCCATCGATTTCCAATAGCACCGGTTGGAAGCGGTATGCATCCAGCGCGATCCTGTGATTTTCATCAGATCGTCTGTCCACCTTGCAAGTGGAAGTCCCACACTGGGCTTGCCGGTGCGTGGTACCCATTCGAGAACCTTATGACCCCATCGGCCACTTCAACTTGCTAATTCGCTGGGCCTTGTCGGCAACTTTGGTTCGTCTAAGAATCTCCTCATTTCAGACTCGATCACGCAGAGAGACGCCGAGCATAGCCCTCTCCATAGCTCGTTGAGCTATCTTGAACTATGAAGTAAGTTACCACGTTACGGCGCCGTAACTCGTCACTGGTAACACACATTGGTCGAAAACTTTCGACTTGAAGCACTGAGGTATTCTGGACGAGAAAATGTTACGCAGTTTCCCGAACGCAGCCGAGTTGGATTCGGCGGTTGATCTCTTTCTTAAAGTTATAGCGGCCATACACCATACTGCCTATCGTACAATCGGCATGACGCTGCCGATTTGATCAGTTAGATTTGACCGTGTGTGGGCGTGGAATCCATCAAATTGGCATGATCATGCCGATTTGATCAAATCGATTTGATCAAATCGATTTGATCAAATCGGAATGATCAAACTTCAAATCGGCAGCAGTGATACCAACTTAGCAACTTTATAGCTAGATCTAGCTAATATTCGGTAGCTACTTTTTAACCGACGTAAAAAAAAGGAGGAGGTTCTCAATTCGAAACGTTTATTTTTTTGGAACGAAGTTCCTTATGGCGCGTTGCGAAAGGGGGCTAGGCGGAAAAAATTGTCACGACACTTTTTACAGTGGAGTGGAGTGGAAAAAACTGGTTCAAGCGATTTTCGCCCTTATTGACATTTAAAATTTAGTTTGTTTTTTCTCACATTCTCGTTAGCTAACATTGCTCCTTCATTAAAATCCGGTGTTTGCATAAATGTCAATAAGGTCGAAAATCGCTTGAAGGTCGGAAAACATTTGCTTAACGATAAGCAAATGTTTTCCGACCTTCACTTGTATTACCAACTGATTCCCACCAGTGGGATAGACCGGTAAAAAAACAAGTCGGTAAAACAGTAGCTAAAAAGTTAAGCCACAACTTTTATAAAATTGTAGCTGTCGGTCACCGAATAATAGCTAGATCTAGCTATAAAGTTGCTAAGCTGGCATCACTGCTGCCGATTTGAAGTTTGATCAAATCGATCGTCATGCCGATTGTACGATAGGCAGTATGGTGTATGGTGTATATGGACGAACTGCCAATTTGATCAAATCGATCGTCATGCCGATTGTACGATAGGCAGTATGGTGTATGGCCGCTATTAGACCTACCTAGCGCGACGGTTCTTCCCAGGTGGACATAGGTGGGCATTAATGGGCCTTAAACGAAACAAAAACGCGCGTGTCAACTTGCTTCATGTCGAAGGTACTCGACCGCGGTGTAAACATGGTTAACCGATTTTTTTAAATTTAGCATTTTTATTTAGTCCAATGAGAAAGAGGTATTCCACTAAGCACACCCAAAAGAAGCACACCCAGACGAAGCCCACCTAAAGTATTCCACTTAGCCCACCCGTAGGTGGGCTTCTAAATAAAAATTTAAAATAATTAATTTCCTATTCCACGAAGCACACCTACGAATATCGCATCGCATAGTGCGGGGACTAAGAAAGAAAAATGTCGATAGGAGATAATATTTATTATTTAAAAGACTAGCATCTTTCAGTTTCATTATAATAATGTGACACAATATTTGTCATTTTTGAATCTTACGATTGGAAATCACAGATTGTTTCATTATTATATTAAAAAAAAAAAAATTAAATAATATGTGTAACGGCGCGGTGGGGTCGTCGGCGGGCACAGCAAATGAGACTCACTCAGTTGAATTAAACGTATAATAAGTTTACGTCACAAACATTACAATGCATACTTCTTACGCTAGATACATAGAATCTAGGGCTCGCGTACATTAGTTCGCTCGGCAAGTGAGCGTGCGCACTCAGTGGTTGCGTTGGGCCGACTGCCTGCGCGAGCGAGGCGCCGCGCCGTGCAAGATGGCGCGGGCGAGGCGCTAACCTTGTAGCAGCGACATCACCAGCTTTACGTAACGTCGCTACACACTCCCCCTCTAGTTCGAATATGGCGCCCTCGCATTCGGGCTAGCAATCATATCTACGGGGTCGACCACGTCTGCGTTTTTCCCTAACCGGGACCTCAACGTCACCGATGAACGGTGTCAGATCGGCGACATGGTAGCGTCCAACGTGCTCACCCCTGACGGTTCCCTCTAACACATAGGTTGTGGGACTTACAACTTCTCGTATACGATACGGACCATCCCTACGAGGTATAAACTTAGGAGTCTGTCCTTGACCGGCATCATTCGTCCCCTGTGTCTTCAACAATACAAGATCACCTACCTTGTAATCGGGGGGTGGGCGTCTACCTTCATCTGCATACTTCTTCTGCACGGTCTGAGCGCGTTCGTGGACATCTCTAGCGTCGAGCAATACCGTCGACAACTTACGCAGGTAAGGAGTAATGTTCGGCACGAAATTATCGCTATCCACGATGGTTTTCATGTCTGCCACGACGTCTGAAGGTGCGCGTAGCTCTCTCCCGAAGGTAAGAAAAGCTGGTGAAAATCCAGTACTCGCTGTGACAGCGGAGTTCATGGCAAACCTTATGGCTGCAAGATGAGCGTCCCATGCCGTGTGATCTCTCCCTACCAAGATAGCCAACTGAGGCTTCAAGTCCCGATTTTTCCGTTCTACAGGGTTAGCTTCAGGATGATAAAGTGGTGTCAAGGACTGTTTAATGCCCATCACATGACACGCCTGCTGCATCACCTCAGCAACGAATTGCACTCCGTTGTCGCTAATCATCCTGCGCGGGACTCCGAACCTCAGGAACACTTCGGCAATCAAAACTTCAGCGCACTCCACGCTGGTGGCGCTCTCCAGCGCAAATAGCTCAACCCAATGGGAGCAAACATCCTCCAGTATCAAGATCCACCGGTTCCCTTTCGACGTCTTCGGGAGTGGACCGAATAGATCGACAGCCACCACTTCGAATCGTCGGGTGGGAGCCGGGGTTTGCAGAAGTCCAGCTGGCTTCCGGTTGTCAATTTTGTATCGCTGGCAAGCTGTGCAGCGTTTAATGTATTCTGTGATGAAACTTCTCATACCTGACCAGAAGTATCGAGCTCTGATGCGTTGTAGGGTTCGTTCCACTCCGAAGTGACCTGCTGTAGGAGCGTCGTGAAAATCTGCCAGCACGGTCTCCCTTTCGTGCTTTGGCACGACGAGACAGGCGGAATCCGCGTCCTCAGATTCAGGTGCACACCTGTACAACACACCATCCGATATCAGGTATCCTCTCTCTGACCAACCCCTCCCCCTAAAGGGATCGTCAGGTGCCTCCAATTCCTCGATAATCTTCTTCAGCTCGGGGTCTTTGAGCTGGTTAGAGCGCACGTCATCGGGTTTCCTGTGTGGTATATCTACTGACACTAAGCATACCTCGCAACCGCCTGGGTTCTCATCGCAACAGGGCGGGCGGCTTAGAGCGTCAGCAATCACGTTCGCTTTTCCAGGGGTGTACTCGATCTGGAGGTCGTAAGCCTGGAGAGTAAGTGCCCATTTGGCGAGACGGCCTGTAGGCGACTTGAGGCTCATCAACCATCGTAGCGGCTGATGGTCGGACTTGACTACTACCTTGGATCCTTCGATGTACCCCCTGAACTTCGTAACAGCCCACACGACAGCAAGGGCCTCCCGTTCAGTGGTTGTATAGTTGCGCTCAGATGCCTCTAGTAGACGGCTGGCGTATTCTATCGGTCTTTCATCGGGGCCCTCCCCCTGCATCAAAACTGCGCCGAGACAGTAGCCACTGCTATCTGTGCGGAGGGAGAAGGGCTTACCTTCGTCAGCTTGGCGTAAGATGGGTGCAGTGACCAAGAGCTCTTTAATACGCTCGAAAGCAGCTTGCTGTTCCTCATGCCATCTCCAGGTGCCGTTCTTCTTTAGAAGGTCAGTTAAAGGCTTAGCAATTGCAGCGTAGTTCGGTACGAAGCGCCGGAACCAACTGGAAGTAGCTAAAAAACCCTTAAGCTGCCTTACGGTCTTCGGGGAGGGCATGTCAGCGATGGCTGAAGTCTTACCTGGGTCAACTTGCAGGCCGCCAGGGACGATTATGTGACCAAGGAACTTGACTGAATCTCGGGCGAAACAGCTCTTCTTACGGTTGATACGCAAGTTAAACTTTTCAAGTCTGTCAAAAACTGCTCCGAGATCCTCGATATGACCTTCGAAAGTTTCCGAGAGGATGATGAGATCGTCCAGGTACCCTAAAATGGTGACAGGTCTGCATCCTTGAGGGTCTGAATGTGCACTGGAACTGTCAATCATCTTCTCTGGAACAGGCACATTTAAGTTTGACTTGAAACGATCTATCAGTCGTTGGAATGTGGCACCTGAGTTCCGTAGGCCCATCGGCATCCTCTTAAACCTGTAGGTGCCGGACGGAGTCACAAAAGCGGTTTTGTCGCGATCTTCTTCTGCGACACAAACCTGGAAGTAGCCGGAGTGGAGATCAAGCGTAGTCATGTAGCTGGTCGTCTTCGCCGCATGAAGCACGTCTTCTATGCGCGGGAGCGGGTACCGATCCGGTTCTGTCACCGCGTTCAGCTTCCGGTAGTCAACACACAGGCGGACTCCGCCATCCTTCTTCGCTACTAAGACTACGTTGGCAGCCCAAGGCGATTCACACTCCTCTATAACATCAGCGCGTAGCAGCTTCTCAAGTTCACCATCTAACAACTGTTTCTTACCTTGCGACATTCTATAGGGAGGTGAAGCGGTCGGTTCCTGCTTCTCGTCAACCCGAATGTGATGAGTGGCATACGTTGTTGGGGGTCCTTCGGTGGCGAAGCGCTCAGCTCTGCTTACTATGAGCTGGTTAAGCTGTGTTCTTTGGGCTGGTGTCAGTTTCGTACCTTCTTCCTCTCTCAGCTCTAGGCCGGTGGTATCGACTTGCATCAACCCTGCGCCACTGGTAGATGTCAGGCTGTATGTTTTTACGAACTCAAACAACTGCCCAGGGGCATCGCTAAAGAACCAACGGTTACGTTGAAGGTCCATCAATATACCTGCTTTAGCGATGAAATCTTGTCCTAGAAGCGTCCTATTGCTCGCTTCTGGTATCACTAGGAAAGAAGTGGGGATAACACGATTCTGAATCGTAACGTTTGTATCAAATGATAATAATTCACGTACCTGCTGCGTTCCGTCGGCGAGACTCAGACTTCGCCGCGTTTGTGTGAAGGTGGCGCCACTGTCGAGGAGGATTTTATATAATCCGGGACTAGCGAGGCTCTCAGTAGCACCTGTATCTAACACTGCCACACCTACTACAGACACGACTTCTATTTTTACTGTGGGATGCGAAAACTCGAAATTTTGGGTTATGGCACTTTGGAAACTCACCTTGTCGGCGGATGTACCTTTACACTTCGGACACTTAGACCTTATTACCCCTTGTTGACCGCAGCCGTAACAAGACACTGGCGCGTTATCTTCCTTTCGGGCGTTGTCTTCCTTCCGGTCATCCGATTTCGTTTTGTTCCTACAGTCCTCTACAGAGTGGCCGAACTTTTTACAAAAAACGCAGCGTGGCCTAACCCGTTTCGTTGCGTTCGAATCGCTATTATTATTATTATTCGAACTAGAGTTGGGTGGTGTGTCGTGCGATTCGGTATTCTGAACTACAGACTTCGCGGGGTGGCTAGACTTATTGTCGCGGGGTGAACTATATGATTTAGATTCACTTACTCGCACTTCGCCCAGCGTCTCCTCTACGTACCTTGCACGCTCGAGCAGGCAGTCGACACTACTAACGGAATCACGTGACACTCTTTTTCTTATTTTACGAGTTAACAGTCCATAAACAATGTCTATCTCCATTATTTCTGGTACTTTGTACGGTAATCGAGATAAGCTCGCGCGCACTCGCGAAATATATGAGTCGGCACTATCACTGTCACTTTGTTCACGCGCGAAGATTTCTCGAAGTATCCGATGAGCGGGGCGCGGGGCGCCGTACATGAATCGGAGTCGGCGGATCGCGTCGTCCCAGGTCTCGACGGATGATTTTATGCCTTGCCACCATACTGCGGCCTCTCCTGTCAGCAGCATAGGCAGCCCTCGAAGTGCGTGTTCGTCCGACACGTTCGCGCACTCTTTATATACGAGCACGTTCTCGATGAAAGCTTCAGTGGCGTCTACGCCACGTGCGGCGCCGTCGAAACGGGCCGTGCACCGGGTGAAGTTGCCATGCATGCTGGCTGCTGGCGCTCCCGTGTGTGCTGCGACGTGATGACTCGTCGATCCCGATGCTTCGTCCGATACTGGCGAGCTCGGTGTCGGTGTCATGACGCTTCTCATCGCGTTCGACAGAATTCGCGTGAGTTGCTCGTCGGTCATTGAAATCATGTGGACGCCTGGCGTCGGCGTGGATGTCTCCGCGTTGCTCATAACTGCGGGGTTTGCCACCGCGTGGCCGTCTTCGTCGCTGCTGGAATCTTCAGGGTTTTCTTTGGTCGCGCGCTGGCGGGTCGTCGGCGGCATATTCTCGTCGATAACGCTCGGCGGCAACCAAGTACACCTGATGGTATCACGCACAGTAGCTGGTAGACGGTTGCGTGGTTTCTTTCGCGCTCGCGTTGTCCGAGCACGTGCCACGAGTTGGGCGCAATTTGTAACGGCGCGGTGGGGTCGTCGGCGGGCACAGCAAATGAGACTCACTCAGTTGAATTAAACGTATAATAAGTTTACGTCACAAACATTACAATGCATACTTCTTACGCTAGATACATAGAATCTAGGGCTCGCGTACATTAGTTCGCTCGGCAAGTGAGCGTGCGCACTCAGTGGTTGCGTTGGGCCGACTGCCTGCGCGATAGACATGGGTAGTTCGCGAACGATTGAAGGAAATGAACTACTTCATTTCCCAAAATTAACTTATCATTCATTCAGTGGCCATTCAAATGTGTCTCTACTTCATTTAGTTCAGTGTTTCTTTTCGCTCGCGCATGGCTGAGTGCACCATGGACGATACGCCCGCTTTACTCACACACATTCAGCCAAGGCACTCTCTCACTCGTACATGTTCGAGTTACTTCGTCGGCAGATCGGATAACGTCGGCTGATGAAGTAACGAGCGACTACGGCGCCTCACCACCACGTGACCACGGAAATATGTATCATGTTACAACAGTAATTAGTCTTATCACCCTTATATAAACTTTATAGTCATAGGAATACAGTCTTATTAACGTACAACAGTGTACGTACTTAAACCAAAACGGAATGAAGAAGAACAAAAAACACAAGACATACAATTAAGTATATTTCTAGGTTGACAGTCCTAAGACTCCTAAGCTTGTTTAAAGTATGAAGGAAAATCGACATACCAGATTTAAAATTGAACTTTACTGATTCAATGAAATGCATCATTTCACTAAATCACTAGTTCAGTGAACTAGTCCAGTGAACTAGTGATTTAGTGAAATGCATCAGTAAATCACTAGTTCAGTCAATCATCTCAGTCAGTTCTCGTTCTGATTTGCTGAACTAATTGAAGTACTGAACTAACTGAAGTACTGAGCTAACTGAAGTACTGAACTAAATGAGTGGACTACTTCATCAAGTGAAAAGATATACTTCATTCATATCTTTTTACTGACACATTTTGCGCATCTCTACTGCGCGAGCGAGGCGCCGCGCCGTGCAAGATGGCGCGGGCGAGGCGCTAACCTTGTAGCAGCGACATCACCAGCTTTACGTAACGTCGCTACATATGTTACTTTTTTGTTCTTAATAAAATCACAGATTGTTTCATAATTATGCAATAAAAACATGGAGAAATATAAAAAACATTGTAAATATAGTTTTCCATGGAGATCTATGTTGAAGTTTTCTTATAGCTACATGTTTAGTGAGTAATAAAAAAAACTTTTTCAAAAAAAAAATTAACCGACTTCCCACAAAAAAGTTCAAAATAACCTACAAAAAAACTTTTCTTTCGAAAGTCGGTGACTTTCTTTTTTATTTCATTGACTTTTTGTCACCGACTTTCGAAAGAAAAGTATTTTTGTATGTTATTTTGAACTTTTTTGTGGGAAGTCGGTTACATTTTTTTTAAAGTTTTTTATTTTATCCTTTTTAGTTTCAATATTCAACCCAAATTATTGTCAAGTACATAATTTTCTTACATGCATACTAAAATATTGTAATCCGTAGCACCGGTAATAACATCGCCCATGTATGTACTCTTACACAATGAGCTAATAAAAATGAAAACTTCTGCACCAAACTAAATGAAAATTTTATGGGACCAAATGGCAGATATTATATTGTATCGAACAAAAAAGAAATCGTCGAAATCGGACCAGAAACCTCGGAATAATCGGTGTAGACAATGTTGAAAACTTTTTAGGTTTTTGTTGATTTTTCAAAAAGTGCTAATCCTATTTCGACAAAATTTTAATGGGACCATTCGGGAAGTATACCCTTTTCAACAAAAAAAAATTTTCAAATCGGTTGGTAAACGACGGAGTTATGCCCGAACACACATAAAAAAAATATATAAACATCCGAATTGAGAACCTCCTCCTTTTGGAAGTCGATCAAAAATACTCTTCTTTAACATAAAAAATCACAGATTATTTCATAATTACAATAAAAACTTGGACAAATATCAAAAAACATTGTTAATATAGTTTTACATAGAGATCTATGATGAAGTTTTCTTATAGCTACCTGTTTAGTGAATAATAAAAATACTCTACTTTAACATGAAAAATCACAGATTGTTTCATAATTACAATAAAAACTTGGACAAATATCAAAAACATTGTAAATATAGTTTTCCATAGAGATCTATGTTGATGTTTTCTCATATCTTTTAAATAACAACAAAAAATACTCCAGTTTTATGTAAAATCACTAACTGTTTAAATCACAATCTTTAAGATTCTTAAATAATCTTGAAGAAATGGACAATTTAGTATCTAAACTTATCAATCAAATAAATTATTATTAATCAGAATCTTAATTTCTCTACACAATGTCCAACTGAAATTAAGCCATTTTTATAATCTTTTATTATATATTCGATTATATTATTTTTTCGTTCAGCATGTTTTTGATGATTTGAATAACCCATTTTTACTCTAATTTCAACCTGTGATTTCCAATCGTAAGATTCAAAAATGACAAATATTGTGTCACATTATTATAATGAAACTGAAAGATGCTAGTCTTTTAAATAATAAATATTATCTCCTATCGACATTTTTCTTTCTTAGTCCCCGCACTATGCGATGCGATATTCGTAGGTGTGCTTCGTGGAATAGGAAATTAATTATTTTAAATTTTTATTTAGAAGCCCACCTACGGGTGGGCTAAGTGGAATACTTTAGGTGGGCTTCGTCTGGGTGTGCTTCTTTTGGGTGTGCTTAGTGGAATACCTCATGAGAAATGTCACGTTCAAGTATCTTTCATACTTGCGTATAAATAAATTCTGAACAACCAAAGTTAAAGTTATATTTAAAACGATTTTCTTCGAGCTTTTTTTTTGATGTAGCAAAATCATCAAATGAATCCTCCCACTTGGAAAACGCTTACTAATTAAAACTAACTTAAAATCCACCCTTATCTTACGGTTGCCCTTTGCATTCAACGCCACGGCATCATGCCTGTGTAGTCCCAGGAGAGAGCAGTAAACGTGCGTGTCGCAAACTTTAGTCACATGGCAATTCGCATCCTATGTGGTGAACGAGGCTTAATCGTGAGGGCTATGCTAATCACCAGCAGAAAGTTGTTAACAAGAAACTTTTAAGGGTGACATATTTAATTCAAGCAGACTCTGAACCGCGTTTAAGCCTTTGTCAAACAGACAGGCGAGGCGAATGCGATCCGAAGCGTTTTTATTTGTAATGTATGGAATTGTTTGAAGCCAGTCACATAGATTATCGGACCGCTTTCGTTTTTCAATGTGACTGATGGATTCAAACAATTCTATACATTACAAATAAAAACGCTTCGCACGCATTCGTTTCGCCTGTCAGTTTGACAAAGGCTTTAGTGTTTCACAGTCTTAAGTTGTACGTTGTACCCAAGGACCAACTTGTCTCGGTTAGCCAAGGCTAATATTAGTCAAGTCGAATGTTTGGCAAACGTTGGTCTTAGGTTACAACGTCCGAGGCTCTAGCATGACTTCACGTTTTTGTAACGTAAAGTTATATTGAAGTTAATTTAATGGAAAAAAAAAATTGTTCCTCATTTGTACAGACGCCAGCTGGTTAACCTATCCGAATCTGTCAAATTTTACCAATCGAATATTAACACTCCACTATTGTGATAAGGTTAAAAATCTATTAAAGAAATTTGACAGTTTGTGGTAGGTGGACGTGCTGGCGACTGTACATTAGAAGCGGTTTATCATTTTCCATGCAATAAATGCCATAACGAATTATGGTAACATTCGTCAAAGTGTCAAATTGTCCACATGTCATTATGACAAATGTCAAAAGTTTTGATAAAAAGATTAGGTGACAAAATGTCATATGACATAAAATGAAAACGGTTTTATGGTCTATTGTTTAACGATATTGGAAAGTCAAGGACAATTGAAAAAAATTGTTCTATTACCTACCGACAAAGAGGCGGCGTCGTTTTGTCACAATACCAAATACCTACCAAGGAAATTTCGAGTCATGTACAATATGACTTTAGGACATTCTAAACACTTGTTGATTTTTGCAAAACTTCATTCTAACCAAATAGAAATTTAACATTAGGTTATTATGAGATGTGGACATTTTAACACTTTTTTTTTTTTATCGTGGTAAAATCATCAAATGAGTCCTCCCACCCCGGGCAGGGCGGGAGGGACTGTCAGACTTGTACTGACTAAAATCCACGGTGTCCTTCAATAGCCCTTTATATTCCGGGGTCACGGTAATGAGATAAGTCCCGCGACCCCGGCAGGCTTCGGCCCTCTAGAGGGGGGCCCCGTCATCTTGCTGACGCTCTTTAGACATTTTAACACTTAGACGAATGTTACCTTAAACCGCCAACGCCGCCGCCATTCGAAGGAATACTTCGAATCGTTGTGAGTAAAAAATAGAAATCTTTTGATAAGGCCTGTTGTGTGACAAATGTATCGCCAACGTTGGCGGTGTGGTGCGAGCGCTTAACTAAAGTACCATCGTGCCAATAGGCGCGCAAAGCTACGGGTTTTCAGTTTACGACGAATTGTTGCGGTGAAATACTGTTCTCGTGTATGAGTTGTTTTGTTCATTATACCAATGATTTTAAGTCATGTGACCAACTTTTTTCTTACGTAACGTAGATATTTGGCAGAGAAAACGTTATTTAAACATAATTATTAAGGATTTAGAGAACTATTGGGTTTTAAAGACCTATCCATTTACTGCATTGATAGCTTAAAAGCCATTAAGCCGAGCTTAATCTACAAAGCACAGTACCTAGACCTGAATCAGCTTGACTTTGTTCTTATTACTGAAACTGAGCAAAATAAGTTCAACACATTATATCTGCACATAATAAATTATAAGAAGGAGAAACAGAAACCACAACGAAAATACACGCCATGCAAAGATTGAAATGGTTATCTAGCTCGGAAACCGATCTCTCACTCGACTACAATACAACCAATTTGTGATACAATAAAAAATAGGTACCGTGTCACTTATGGTGTTTATATGAAGGAAATTTTGAAACAACATCAACATCATCATTTTGGTCAACATCTGTTGACACTTTTAAGTAGTAACACTGATTGTGACTAAATATCCACCCTGTTCTTTCGTTTGCCCTTTAAGTTCCAGGGCTACGGTATCTTACTTAGTCAGTCCCACGATAGAGCTAAGAACAATTGACAAACATGCGTGTCAAAGTCGCAAGTCGAACGAGGCCTATTCGGGCCCCTCACATTATACATTCCTTTAGAAAACCCATCACACGCACCAACATACAAAATGTTGTCCGCGAAATATAACTACATCTGTAATCACATGAATGTTGAGACCGCATCGTGGCCAAACACTAATTGCTACCCGTTACTCACAAAGATATATTGGAAACACCATTTTTACAGGGTCCCCACAGTTAATGGTAAATGGTAATAGCTGTGATTGTAAATTCCGTCAGATACGGGGAAATATTCAGAACATGTAGACGATTAAATCCGAATGTCGCGTGTAAAACACAACGAATTCTGTTTGGCTTTTTAGTCACTGTAAGATACGAGTAATTGTAGTCGAAATGTATCTCACGAGAGACAAACCCCGCTTTTAGTATTAATAATATTCAACAACTATCACACAACGCCATCTAGTCCCAAGCTAAGCAGAGCTTGTGTTATGGGTACTAGACAACTGATAAACATACTTATATATTTCTAAATACATAAATATTATAGATAAATTACACCCAGACACAGAATAAATGATCGTGCTCCTCACACAATCATTTGTCCTGGGTGGGAATCGAACCTACGACCTCTAGTGGTTAGTGAACCAGTAGACCAACAGGCCTGTCAATATTCATTCAATCATTCAATGTCCTATTAGTATTTGGTAAGCTGGACCCGCTAGTTATTGGATTTGCAGGTCTAATATTATTCATATTCTATTTTCTGTATTTTTATTGGTTACTAGCTTCCGCCCGCGACTCCGTCCGCGCGGATATCGGTCTTCGCGTGGATGGTTTATTTCTCCATTTTGAGTAACTCTGACAATGACATCTTATAAATATCTATTGGACCCAAATACGGCTAAGCCTATAATAATTAAGGAGATCTATTGAGCTACTGCTGTTGAGCTCGCGTTCTGTAGTAAGTATTTTTTTCATAGTAATTCCGACCTTGTATTTACAAATAACTGATCGGAACAGTAATCAAAAAGGTCGCGCTGAAAAGCACGGTTTGAAATTACACGCATACAATATTAATTCCACGGACGACCGCTCGCCACACTGGACACGTCCGCCGCTAGTCATTAACTCTCGGAGAATCTTAACACCGCGATTCAGAAATGCGCGTCGTAGGCACAACGCCATCTAGTGGTGAGTGGTGGAACCTTTTTAGAAATCAATGGAGGCAGGCGTGGCGTAATGTTCTACCTTGATAATAGGTGTCGCCAGTGGTTCCATAATAAGGGTTTGTTACAGATTTTTTTTTCTACGTATTTTTCCAGGATAAAAAGTATCCTATTTTATGCCCAGGATAATAAGGTATAATTATACCAAGTTTCATCGAAATCGAACCGTTAGTTTTCACGTGATGCCTGCACATACAGACAGACAGACAGACAGACAGACAGACAGACAGACAAAAATTTTTTTAATCACATATTTGGGTTTGGTATCGATCCAGCAACACCCCCCGCTATTTATTTTTTCAATATTTTCAATGTACAGAATTGACCCCTCTACAGATTTATTATATGTATAGATGTGGCTCCACAGACAAACAAAAAATAAAATAATAAAAATAATTTAAAGTTTTCAGTGGATACAATTGAGAGCAAAATTTGTTAATCAACTAATTATAATAACAATCAATTCAATTGAGTTTAAAAGTTTATTCTCATATTTTGTAAAATCATTTAGCGTTACTCCGTGTCTGTACTAATAAAGAAAGGCAGTCGGTCTAGTTAACCTTTCCAAAATGTGATAGAGTTTAGTGATCCCATTCCAGTGGGTTCAGTTTTCCATAGATTATTTTACCAAAATAAAGTGTCGTACAGTCAGAAAAAAAACACTGGCCTGTTTTTAACGTAAATAATAAATATTGTATGGGTATAACAGGCTGAAAGCCAATAAACAAGCGCTAAAGTGGTTAAGCCAGAAAACAGGTGAGTTCTTTGTCATGCACTACCAAACACTATACAGGCATAATTTAATCATTCCATCAAGCCTGCCACTAAAACAAATAGCTTTCGAGTAACTGAAGCTTGCTTGCATGTAGAAGCTCGTGTTGGGATGAAAGAACTGTTGGTAGACTGTTGATGAAGTTATAATATTCTTGATCGAAGAGACAACTGACGTAGTAGGCACCCGATCGTTCGTACGTATGTCGTCGCCGGTGGTAAATATTGGAGTCCCGCGGAGTGCCCGCTGCTCGATGCACCGGCGCAGCCGCCGGCTACCTCGTTCCGCGCGTACCGCCTCAGTCACCCCGCGCCGCTGGCCGTCCGCGCGTAGACACAGACATTGTAAGTAAACCGCTCGTCAAAGAAACAGAGTCAGTAACACTGGTCTCTCCTTTTTTATCGAAACTAAACAAAGCGTAAACGTTAATCATGATGTGATTCGACTTTTTAGAAGTCGCCAACCTACTAGAAGCGTAAATCGTCATTAATAGTAGGACATAATGTTGAAATTCGATTGATTTAAGTCGTTGTAGCAGGCCTATGCCTTTTATTTACTATCTTCTCACAGACACAAACTTAATCTAAGCCAAACTATACAATTGGGCCGGCACAACTTTGAGAAGGAAGCAACCAGAAGGATACACTTGGGCGGCATTCAGGAAGCTGCGTCATTTGTTTGTTAATCATCGATTTCTCACAATTCCTCAAAACTAGGATTTATAACCAGAGTGTCCTACCCGTAATTACTTACGGAGTCGAAACGTGGACACTTACCATATTCCTGGTCCAGAAATTCAAGGTTGCTCAGCGTGCAATGGAGAGAGCAATGCACGGGTTTAATCTGGTGGATAGAATTCGGAACGATGTCATTCGCGAGAGAACCAAAGTAACCGACATTGCACGTACACTCAGCATGCAGTCGATGGAGCAGACATGTGCTAGAGTGGAGACCGCGACGGCAAACGTAGTATAGGACTGATTGAATGATTTGAAGAATGTGGAGGGCACGGGTGGAAACGGACTGCCCAGGAATGGTCCTGCTCAGTCAAATGGCATAGCATATGTCATGAGTAAATGCGATAAGTCAGCTTTAATGCAAAAAGCGGTCGAATGTACCAACGATTTTTTGTTACTCAGCCATGTCACAGCTAGACCTGACGTTATTTATGCAATTACATGATGCACTCAGGTTCAAGTACAAAATACTAAAAATATTGAGAGCATCCTTTACCATGGCCTTTATAACCCAGCGTTTTTCCTAGCATAAAGGCATAGGTAAGTAAAAAAATGTGTTATATTAAAGTACCTTTTGCTCGTTTTTTTTTTCTATTTCTATAGACTATTACCTCTCATAGCCAAGAAACGTAGTAGTAACGTAGACGCAATACTTCGCCTAAAACCAAACTTAATAAAAACAAGGGTGCGCTGACAAATACAATTAGAGTGCCATTAGGATAAAGGTTCTCTGAGTTGGCTCCGATCTACGATTTGTCGGAAACATTTGGACTATAAGTATGTGACATTTGATTCCGTTTAGCGTGTTAAGACGCGCTTACCAACATTGAGATGTAAGGAACCACTTTTGTAATACACTTTTCTTGAAATAATTATTAACTTCCCACTGCTGGGACCAAACTTGAAGACTTCACTTAGCGTTATACAAAGTCACAAAGAAACGAAAGTCAAAACAGAAAGTCAAGAGAGAACCGTATTAGCTTTTATTATTTAACTGACATTTGCATATTTGTTGTTGCACTACTGTATTATTATGTTAACTGACATTTGCATATTAGTTATTCTCAAAAAAAAAACATAAATACTAAACATTTGTACGCCGAGTGAGGCAAAACATGTTGATTCTGTAAAAAATATCTTACCATCTAAATGTGCATATATCCATGTATCATGTTACACATGTTTAACAAATAAATTGATCTTTATCTTTGGGTATACATAAAACCTTTGTCAATGCGAATGTATCTCTGCAAAGAAAAAAAAAGCTTTACATATACACAAAACCCCTTTAAAGTATTTTAAGTGCGCTCATATATGAGCAGATTTACGAATACAAGCGAAGCAACAAGAGTACCTATATGCGTTTTACTCTATGTAGTCTAGTCTCTGCTCTTAATGTCGGCTGGGAATACAAAGCGATGCTCCATTTACGGCCAAAGCCTACGAGTTTCATACGCACAAATAAACTCCACCCAATCTTCCTTAAAGCTGCTTTACAGAGAGTAAACCGTTCCTATTGAACTGTGTTCCTATACAGAATCCTATATGCCAGACTGATCTTTAAACCAATCCTTTGCATCACAGAGCATACATGCTGCATGGCGTCCCGAATCATTCGAACATCGCCGCAATTCCGACTAGCCACCAGTTAGCAACATTTAGCTTCGTGCTTACTTTACACAGACCGAGTGCAGTAGCGAGACTGTGCTAAAACAAGAATAGTGCACTCGAACAAACTGGCAGAGTTCTGTAGTGGTCGGCACCGGTATTTTAGGCATCACAAACATAGACACACTATGATGTTGGTACATGCCTGTAATATTGGTTGAGGCACAAGCACGAGCGCGCAATGTAGTATTTTTGTATTGAAAATACAACAGAACTTTATGGTCCTGTAGCATTTTGATATGTATGGAATTTTTGCGACAAGTCTTCTTCTTCTTCTTCCTGCCCTTATCCCATTCTATTTGGGGTCGGCGCACGTTTTCTCCTTCCATTCTCCCCTATCTTTTTTTTCAGAATTTTTGCGACAAGTGTCAAACAAAAATTAATAAGACGTGGCACCGTTTTTTTTTTTTTGCGTGGTAAAATCATCAAATGAGTCCTCCCACCCCGGGCAGGGCGGGAGGGACTGTCAGACTTGTACTGACTAATATCCACGGTGTCCTTCAATAGCCCTTTATGTTCCGGGGTCACGGTAATGGTATAAGTCCCGCGACCCCGGCAGGCTTTGGTCCTCTAGAGAGGGGGCCCCGTCATTATGCTGACGCTCTTTGAGGCGCGTGGAACACAACGCGCCGTCGACCCGGGCATGGTCCATGGTCGGGCAGCGAGTTGCCCTTTACTCGCCGCCCACGTGGCACCGTTTAGCAAAAGATATTACGCTCCTAAATTATTTACATTTTGTTGCCTTTTCGGATGAACTGGGAGTTAAACAGACGGCGTTTTCTTACTTTAGCACTTACGTCGACTGATTTATTTGAAGAGATCTTTCGACCATTGTTTTTTACATCTTTATCACGTACAATAGTTATTTGTTTTTGTAATTTGAATTACAAATGGCCAGTAATATGACAGAATGTTCCCTAAAATTAATATTTTCTGTGCGGTATGCAGTCTCTCTCTTTCCAACTTAGACGTGTCGGCTTTTTGTTACAAGCCAGAAAATTACCCGACCCGATCGAGGTGCAATGACCGAAGGTCGCTGCAATTTTGTTAATATTGTCAATGTAGAATATATTGCTGACGTAGAATCAGGATATTATGCATTCACAACAAGCTCCAATGTGGAAGATAACTAATGACTTCTAGTCGGGTCGTGATTCATTAGATTCTGCAAGCCGGATAGCAAAATTGAATGAATATTTTCTGTTCACGCTTTACTGAACTTTTTTATCGAAAAAAACTTTTAAGACCAGGCGGGCTACGCCAGGCGTGCTTAATTAATTGTAGGTCGCAGCGTCTATCTCGTATTTGAATCTCCGAGAACTTTCTAGCACTTTGTATCCAGTCACTCCACAATAATAAAGCCTTGAAACGCTCACTCCGTTTGTAATATCCTATTGTTAGGTAGGTAGGGGATGAGAAAAAAACGACCTCTGAAAGCTTTTTTCAGTGGATGCTTTTTAAATTATGGGTATTTTTATCAATCAGAGCAATCGATAGCAGAATTGCTGAAGAGGAATTTATGTTTTTTAAACTGGCGTTATAATTAAATTACATTTTTTTACTAATTATAATGTAATTAGTAAGTATAGTTGATACTCCAGCGGAGTACGAGAGTGGCATTCGGACATTTTTCATAAAAATGGATACAAAGTTACTCGTATTAATAATAAAACATTACATTGTAAATTCTATATGAAAGTAAGGAATGAGTATACCTATAAGAGAAAGTTTGAAAGTGGCGCCTGTTACAGGAAAAATGAAAGGGAATCATACCTATGTCTTAATATGGACATGTGATGAGGAGGAATGACATTCAATGTAAATTAGAGAGTGATGGGTATGAATGTTGATAAAATGCAGAAGAAGTCCAACTAAAAGATGGATGGGTTGTTTAAGGAATAATATGAAAGAAAAAAGAGTAAAAGATGCTATGACGTCTGCTAGTGAAGAATGGAAAAGAATACGTGTTGCGCCGACACCATGTAAAAGGGTTCAGGGCAAGAAGATGATGTTCTAAATAGGCTATTTGACAGTATCAATAAGTTATAAATCTAAATAACGGACTTACCGTTATTTAGAGTTTAAAAAAATGACGGACACAATCATATTTTTTCTTATGTAAAATCATGAATATTTACCCAGATTTAACACATCAAGACTCGAGAGTGGGGGTTCGTGACGTCAGAATTCAGTAAAAATTTACGAAATTGTGACGTATTGGCAATTTTGAAAGCACCATAATCTCCGTCAATTTTGGTTTGCGTACAAAAAGAAAAAAATACGGGTCAAATATTATTTGATAATCTAACTGACGGATTAATTAGATTTTTTTAGTCAAATAGCCTATTCTACATTAATGAAAAAAATAACCTTAATTTTTTCTTCAACAGGTAAACCTCCGGATCTGCTAGCCTGTGCTATAACGTTGATGATGATGCTGGTGTTAGTCGCTGGAGTGAGGAAGTCCCTCTTCTTCAACAACTTACTGAATGCTATCAACCTCAGCATTTGGGTGTTCATCATGACAGCCGGCTTGTTCTACATCGACGTTTCCAACTGGACGGAGCATAAGGGATTCTTGCCTTTTGGATGGAGTGGAGTGAGTATCTGACTCATAATATTATAGCCAATTGAGACCTTAATCGAATGAGAATAAAAACTAAAGTTGTTACGTCGTTCGTCTTATAAACAGAATGCGTGTATACAGTAAATTCCAAATGCAAGGCATTTTTTGTTTCTTTAAAATTAATGTAAAATATCACACCCGGGTTTGCGCGATTGTCTGTAAAGACAACTGAAGGTACCAGTACCTTTGAATTTTTATTCAATTAGAGTCTGACAGCCCTTACCGGTCCACACAGGACGGCAGGATTCATTTTATGATTTTACCACCCAAAGCAGGAAAATCACACGACTGATTTCTATGAAAACGTCAACAAGTAGCGGTGTCGTCATCGACAGAAATGTTTTCTCAAAAGAATTATTATTTCGTATAAATAAACCTCTCGAGCCTCACCGTTCTAACCACAGATTACGTTCTAACATAGCGATCTGGTGACAAAATAATAATAATAATAGTAAAAAACTGAGCTCCGACGTGAACGAGTTGCATCTCAAATCACCCAATATAATAAACAATAAAATAATTACCGGTTATAACTTTTTATTACATTAACCGTTATTAATTTTTTATTCAAGTTATCGCGAATTTGCACATTATAAGGTTTTAATTCAGATTTGAAAGATGTACACAGTTGAACACATAGGAATTGAGTTAAACTCCACCCAACTGTATTGGGGTAATCATCATCAGCCTATAAATGTTCCCACTGCTGGGACACAGGCCTCCTCTCTCTGTGAGAGGGAGTGGGCCGTAATCTACCACGCGGGCCCAGTGCGGATTAGTAGATGTCACATGTCTTCGAATTTTTGGTTCTAGGACATGCCGGTTTCCTCACGATGTTTTCCTTCACCGTTTTGAGAGCAGTGGTGTTGAAATAAATTACACATAGTAATGCGCCTGGCGGGGTTCGAACCCACGACCTACAACTCGTAAGTCGAGGTCGATACCACTGGGCCACCACTGCTCATTGGGGTAATACATTCTACAAATTGATTTTTACTTTTCATCTAACCCTGTTCCACTCGACGTAGACAAAGCAAAAATGTAATTACGCCGACATTGACATGTTCAGCCTCTGCGATCGTTATCAAAGATGTGACGCCGACACCAAAAGTAGGTTGGATATAAGCCAGACAGAATGTTAGTAGGCAGCCATTTTATATTCAGTAATATAGGCCAAGCTGTGATCTTTTCCGTTTCACTCGAGCAGTAGGGGAAACTGAGGACACTTGATCCCCCCTTTTGTTTTTTGGCTATTATTTCGCGAATTTTAATCCGATTTTAAATATTCTGGTATTGAAATACGTGGAATTTAATTGGCTATACTGAGTATAATAGCTAATGATATCGGTATATAAATTTAGTAACCAGCCCACGAAAACGTCGTATAGGGAATTGTACCATGTGTCCCATATATATATGTCTGACTTGATCCCCACCCTCTGGAACACTTGATCCTGGGGGGAACAATACAAAATAACATGTGAAAATTGTTTATCATTGATTTATTTGCTAAGTAGGTAATCTAGAAACAATAAAAACATATCCACTGTTATAATAAAACACATATACCTATGATTTCTTACGAAAAACATTTTCTTACAACACGAAACACAAAATCATCCGCCATCTGCTCAACCATCGAATTTGACATGGGTACCAATTTTTGAAAGTTAGGACGTACCATATGCTACAAATGTGGCCTCTCTAATTTTAAAGAGTGTTAACAGAAGCTCTGTAAATCCAATGTATCTAGTCTCCCGTAAGGATCAAGTGTCCTCAGTTTCCCCTAAGCAGTAATAAAATTATACTCGGGTGACAAACTGACGATTGTACTCGCGCTTATTAGTTTCTTAGGATCCTAACAACTCTACGACATCTAGAGAAGTAGTAAACGTTATGTACGGCTATGTACATATTATACTGAATGTAGAAATACTTTTACCGGTGGTAAAACGTTTACGGCGTTGGCAGCTGCCGTGTCAGGCATTAATAAAAAGTTGTTTTAGTATAATGCAGGTGATTGCTGCGTGCAAACATTTTATTTCATTTTAAAAGAAGAAATATAGGTAATACGCAAGCTTCTTTCATTAGTGACCTTAGTATATATGAATAGTTGGATAATCTAAGGTGCTTCAAACTGAATTGGATTTTTTTTTAATAACACGTTTTACGCCATGAACGAACATCGCGGCGCTTAAAAACGGCGACAATACTAGAACTACTTATACGCGTGAAGAAACAGAAAGAAAATATGACACCGTACGGCAGGAGGGAGACGCAACTACGCGCAATGTGGCCAATTGGCTTCATTTTTTGTTGCCATTTTGAGTGCGGACAACGTATCTATAGTTTATATATCATTGGAGATCACAGATATTTTATGGGTGGTACGAGTAAATATTCATCAAATGGGGCTGTGGCTATTATTGAATAAACATCACCATGTTTATTTATTAAACCCAGATATCTAACGTCAAAAACCACACAGACAGCGGCAATTGATTAGGTCAGGAGTTGAGGTCACCTCAATTTCACAGAACGAAGTGGATAAAAGTTTCATTCATTCAATCTCGGTCACCAGACGAAGACAACGGACTCGGAAGTTTGAATGAACGTTTTTTATCGCGCCTGGCAACTGGCAAACGTTATCCACGATACCGGATGTGTTCTAGTTTTAACTTTGACTTTTCAACCGCAGAAGATAGTGACATGGAATTCTCTATCAGCACGTGTAGAATATTCTACCAAGTAAAGACAAAACGCTAAATCTGCAGTATAAATAATTTCGAGCCAGTGCTGCGTAGTAACGAATTATAAAAATAATGGTCTTCATAATAAATAATATCTATACATATAATAGTAAAAGGCGATAATTATATGAGTCAGCAACTCAGCATATTTGTAGTAAAATGTTGATACACTTTTATAGTTTCTATAGATATCCCATAAAGTAATAAACTCTTTGCCAGCGATTCGAAATAAAATATGAATGTTTTCTTTCTAGAAAAAAGACAAGTAAAGAAAATATCGAGAGATCGGAGTTCCATTATGAAAAATGAAATCATAATATTGAAAGTTCGCTTGAAACATTCATAAAGAAGATATCGTTGCGCAAAATAAGAAGAAGAAACGTGTAATACGTGAACAAATTGAGGCTCCATTTGCACTCGATTTAAAAAAAAAAGTTAAACTGGGAAAGCAATTTTGCAAAATATTTCCTTTATGTAGCTTACAATGCACGTAATCCTATTAGAATTGCTATCATTTTAAAAATATACGGACACGACAGGGCCGATTATTGTGAAAATAATACTGTATGATACCAGCCATTTTTATTTTTCATTTGAATACAGTAACAACTAGAAGCCCTAGTATGACTTTTCACGCTTTTGTGACGTGAACTTTGTTGTTAATTTGATTGAAATAATTAGTACCTCGTTCATACACTAGAGGCGCTTTTTCGGTTTTCCATACAATAAAAGCAGTACTTAAATACGTCTTCAAGTGCCCTGTAAATAAAAGAAATCTTGTGATTAAACCTCTGGACGTAAAGTTCAAAGAAAATAATGAAACTGTTACCAAAATTCGATGTTACGATTAATTCTTGCGATCACAAGAGAGTATTAATAAAATGATTTAATGTGCACTAAGTATCGTCAAGATCGCGGGGAATAGATGGATACGAGACGCACAGAACCGAGAGATAATATGGCAAAAAAATCGGCCAAGTGCGAGTTGGACTCGCCCATGAAGGGTTCCGTAGTAGCAAGCATAGATTAGGGATATAAGTATATTGAGATTAGTAAGTAATATACACGAATAATAAAAATAACTTTGTTTTTCATAGTGTTTGTATGAATGGCAAAGTTATATTTGCGGTTTTTGAAAATGTACTATATCTCGAAAACTGCTAACTGTATCTCATCCAAACCAATTTTCGTTGGTAGTTTTTATTGAGATTAAATGTTATGAAAAATATCTAGTTTTAATTCCGCTACAAAAATCCAGGCTTCATGCAGGATGCAGTCCCACCCTCCCGCCCTCATGCATATGCACATGAAGCAAAGGTCCCACCCTCCCGCCCACATACATATGCATACGTGCAAGAAAAATGGAAAAAACATGCCATGCAATCAAACCTATACTATATAAGCGAGGCCGAGCGCTTGTCGAGTCAACATCTCCTGAGGATGCCCCGTGGAGGGGCGAAACACGTGTCGAGTATAGGTTTGATTGCATGGCATGTTTTTTCCATTTTTCTTGCACGTATGCATATGATGTATGTGGGCGGGAGGGTGGGACCTTTGCTTCATGTGCATATGCATGAGGGCGGGAGGGTGGGACTGCATCCTGAATGAAGCCTGGATTTTTGTAGCGGAATTAAAACTAGATATTTTTCATAACATTTAATGTCATGGATTTCCGCAAAGTAACGCCTGATTCTATAATCTAGTTTTTATTGAGGTCTACATTATATATTTTTCTCTTATTTTAGAAGTTCAGGGGGGGGGGGACACACATTTTACCACTTTGGAAGTGTCTCTTGTGCAAACTGTTCAGTTTAGAAAAAAATTGTATTAGTAACCTCAATATAATGTTTAAAGACCTATCCATAGATAGGCCACACGTATGGGTTTGGTGAAAAAAAAATTTTTGAGTTTCAATTCTAAGTATGGGGGGCACTCCCAAAATTTGTTTTGTTTTTATTGTTGTATGAAAATCCTAATGCAGTTCACATAATACATCTACCTACCAAGTTTCAACAGGATAGCTCTTATACTTTCGACATAAAGTGGCTGTGACATACGGACGGATAGACAGACATGACGAATCTATAAGGGTTCCGTTTTTGCCATTTGGCTACGGAATCCTAAAAAGGGGAAGGTCTATACCCAGCAATGGGTGATCCCGGGCTGATATGATGATGATGATCTCTTTTGAAATTATTTTTCAAAATATTTGTATGATCTACAAGTATTTGTTCCGGGTCTGGGTGTTTATGTATATAAAGTTTCAATATTTGTGAACGCACCGACGCGACGCGACGCGACGATATACAGAACAAATAATTCCTAGTTTGGGGCGAAGAATAAAAAAAAGGACTTAAATCAGCCTTGCGTAATTCTGTTTTTTATCTCATACTTCCTTTTTAAGTCCGTTTCCACGAACAAGAGCAAGTTATTCTTTTCTCTACTGTAGTAATGGTTGTGGGGCATACAGTTAATTTAATTAACCTCTTTTATTAAGACGCCCGGTTAAACAGCAAAGGGTAAAGTTGACTGTAAAAAGATATAATAAGAAGAAATCTGATAACAAGGAAACGAAAGCAGTACTAATAGGTTCTAGGTCCCGTGATTTTGTTGACAGCTCTTTGAGGCGCGCGTGTTACATGGTCCATGATTTGATGGCGAATCGCCCATAAAGGCCTATCCGCACACAACAGTGCCGGCACGTGCCGATCCGTTCCGTATCGATCCGTGTCAGTGAAATATGACATTAACTTGACTTGACTTAAAGTCCTATGTCCTATGTATGCTGTTCAGTGATCACTGAACAGCACGGAACGTCACTGTCGTACAAAATGTATGCGACAATATCATATTTCACTGACACTGATCGATACAGTACGGATCGGCACGTGTCCATGCCGGCACTGTTGTATGCGGGTAGGCCTTAACTCGCCATCTAACCTACTTACAAAATTAAGACCAATTTTCTTGTCCACCAGGTATTCAGTGGAGCGGCGACCTGTTTCTACGCTTTCATTGGATTCGACATCATCGCCACCACCGGTGAAGAAGCGAACAACCCCAAGCGCTCCATTCCTCTGGCGATTGTGAACAGCCTCGGCATCATCCTCCTGGCTTATGTTTCAACCTCCATCATACTGACGCTGATGGGTATGTACTTACTTCTTTTTTGTTTTCGGCCTGTACCTTTCTGTGTTACTTTTTATTGTTCAACTTTTATAATTATTGAACGTTTAACTCCTTTGTTTTTTCTGAACACGTAGGGATACGACGCGAGCTGACTCACGTGTTTTCGATACGCTACTATCCTGCAAAAAAAATACGCACACTATATATACATTTCAAAATTTCACCGCCGCCGCCGTCTCCTCTGTCTGCATAGCTTAGTGGTATAAGCGTTGGCTTTCTACACCGGTGACCGCGGGTTGGAATCCCATCGAAGATCAGATTTTTTTTTGTTTTCTTGTAGTAACTTAGTTTTTCTTGGATTTTTGCCGATGATAATTTTTCTTGATACCTACAGTGCCAACATTCAAAATAATATTAAGTTAATTCAAAGCAATATTCATAAGACATTCTACAATTTAAAATTACTGAATCCTAATCCTTTGTAGACTTAACACGAATTTATTCATAAAAGCGTTAGATGTTAATGAACTCCTTTGTAACTCGCAAGATTACGAAAACACTCTGAATTTTGAAAACAACTACTATACCACAGAATAATTTCATTATAAATTAATGTACCAAAATCCTAAGATTACATAAAATGTATTTACCAACCAGGAATAATTATCGCTTCACTACTTCTCTACCCCCACACACTTACTGTCTGTCTGTCTCAACGTAATAAACTCGAAAACTACTAAACGGATTTTCGAACGGTATTCACCAAAGAACACAGTGATACCTACATGAGGAAAGTTCTAGTCTAAATGTTTTTGTTGCTCCACACCATGTTTTATTAAGTCTTGTGTATATTAGATGAAATATGATTAATTTTATTGATGATACTGCTGAAGATAACCCAGTAATCTGGCTGACTGAAACCTACAGATGCGTGGGCCGAGTCTTTGTTAATTATTACGTTATTTATAAGCAATATCTTTTAAACCAACCAAATAGAAAAAGTTATTTTCACTTTAACTAAGAAGTTGAAGTAGTTATATCCAGATTTAAATACTGGCAGAAAAGTGTAACAGAGACAAAACTATCGTGGCTGTCACTTGTCTTTTTTCAGGTATTGATAGCCGAATCATTTTCTCTCTTTCTAGGGAGTGTTCTATTTCATTCAGGTTTTACTCAGTCCATTCTATAGGTCCATAGACCGGACGGTCTACGAAAAACAGACGTTTTTCGTAGACCATCCGGTCTGAGAAAAAATACATGTGGCATTCGGAGACTGCCGCGGTGAAGCTATTGCATATTTTTTATTTTATTTTATAAGAATAAAATCGCCTACCGCGTATATTTAACGAGAATATTATTATTACTATTATTATTATTAGCCTGAACTGTCCCACTGCTGGGCAAAGGCCTCCCACCATTCCTTCCAACTTCCACGACTTTGCGCCACCTCTTTCCAATATAATATATATTCCTTTCTTCCAACGAGAATATAATTTATTTAAAATGTTTGTGGTGCACTACTGTAATAAACAACTTCTTTGTTGTAGGAGAATTTTATAAGTAGGTTTCATTGTGAAAACTCCTTTTGTAGCTGGCCGTTTAGAATCAGTAAGAAAAAGTAAATTGTTTTTATGACGAATATTTTTATGATTGCCGAAGTCTCCCGAACTGAAACGATATTAGACGATGCGTGGTGTCGGCTGTATTTTCGTTAGGTTTTTGGATTTTTTTTGATTCGGTCGCCGTACCGCCGCCCGCGCTCAGAGCCCGTGATAAAAGCTATGCAATAGCTTATCAACAGCAAATTGTAGCAATTTACGAACTCAACTGGCTAAAAAATTAAGTAATTAATAAGTTCTTCAACTATTTCTACGTGAGATTAACTGAAACATTTTTAAAACTCTTTAAATAACCAACAGCGTCGTGTTTATTTACTCGTAAAGGTCAGTTTTCTAGATAACTAAATAAAGCTTAGGCTGAGGTGCTTCTGTCCGTTCTCCTAAGATCAGGTCGTAATTTCATTTGTGTGTAACCAGCATCACATTAAGGTAGTTAGCCTGTTTCAAACATGATTTCTCTGGGCATTAGAGCGAATGATATCATTAACCTACTTTGGGTCGCGGGACTGAACAACCGTTACCCTGGAATGTAAAGGGCAATTGAAGGAACAGGATGGGTTTTTAGTCACCCAGAGAGATGAGGACTCTTACGATGATTTTGCCACGACCAAAAAAGGATAACCAACTTTGTATATCATTATATATCAAAATCAGTGCCATTTGTCGTTGTAATTTTATAACTCATGAACAGGCTTACCTATCCAAACCAAATATTTAGGCTTTGTTCGGACTATTTAGTAGATGGTTTATGTGAAGTTTGCACAAAATCGGTTGAGCAGTTCTTCATTTATCACATTTTTTGTTCACCCTGAGTAACATACGCTATAATCTCGTGCGAAGTCGGGGCGGAACGCTCGTCTAATTTAAAAGGAATGAATACAGTTTTTATGATACTGTAATAAGGAAACCTCCAAATCAATAAAATTCGAACTAGTGAATAACGTCGGAAATATCGAGCCTAGATTTTCAAATTTGAGATTTAAATAAATCAAAGTTTAAAAAAAATACGTTTTTAAATAAAAGTTTGTCAAATGTGTCAATTTAACCCAATATTTGCGTGATATTTTTTTGTCACAGGAAACATTGCTCACAATTAACTCATTAGGTAATATTACTCTTATGTACACACATCAAAAGTGTCTAGGGATCAACATATATTTTTGCAATAACTTTTCTCCTGATTGATATTAATTAAAATTTTCTTTAAGGATTCATCAAATAAAGTGTTTTCGTTTGTCACAGTAAGGATAAACCAAGTCACCTTTGCATTAATAAAGAAATTTGCCATTTTCCTAATAAAGGGATTTTTGACATTTGAACCACTAACACAAAAGTTCGAAAAAAAGACTGAAATAACAGTTTTCTTTAAAATTTTATTGGGTAACTTAAACAATTAATAATCCGTGTTTCTACCGCGAACACTAACAACACAAGAACATCGGTTTGGCATACTCAAAATGAGTTCATCCAAATCACGCTGTGGAATGGCCGCCCATGTTCGTTGCAACAAC
This sequence comes from Agrotis exclamationis, assembly GCA_950005045.1. Taxonomy (NCBI): domain Eukaryota; kingdom Metazoa; phylum Arthropoda; class Insecta; order Lepidoptera; family Noctuidae; genus Agrotis; species Agrotis exclamationis. Next base: position 22,748,959 of record OX465416.1, on the reverse strand, counting down.
AAAAAAAGGTCTTCTTGCGACTGGATACCCTCCATATTCGGCAGAGCTCTTCTCTGTAGCATATCCCATGCATGCTCAATCGGATTCAAGTCTGGCGACTGAGCAGGCCAGGGCAGGACATTGATGTTAGCTGCGGCGAGAGTCTGTCTTACAACTCTTGCGGTGTGCGGTCGTGCATTATCATGCATTAACTGAAATAAGGGACCGATTTGCACTTGTAGAGGAACGATGACGTCTGATACAATCGTCTCAGCATAAATTTGAGCGTTGAGGTTGCCTCTGATCCAAATCAACTCAGTTCTTCCGCCGATCCAAATACCCGCCCATACCATGATGGTTCCACCACTATAAGTATTGGATACTAACCTTTGTAGAGATAACGCTAAGAAGAAGAAATGGGATTTTGACATGTACATTTCACTCATTATAATTGTTGAATAAAAATGGTTTAATTCATATAACTATTTTCTTGTATATAATAATTGGCGACAATGGAAGATTTGAGTTTACTAAAACGCTCGAGAAGTGTGATCAAAGGCCAATTAAAAAAACTATCCAACTATCTGAAAACCGTGGAAGAAATTTCAGATATCGAATACGAAACCCGACTTACGTCACTACAAAAATGCGAAGAAAAATTCGACAAAATACAGGAAACAGTCGAAATTATCACCCAAAATTCACAAGAAGAGATTGATCATTCGTTTTTGAGATAATACAAGAATTCACAAGTTTAAAGATATTGTTACACAATCTCCGGCCACCAGGAAATACAACTTTAGTTACTAATGACACAGTTCTACCTGGTCCAATACCAAGCACGAGCAACATAGAAAACAACTCACGGTATCAGGTACCCAAAGTAAACTTTCAACCATTCCAAGAGAAGGAAAGTTTTAAAAATTTTGTGAAACGCCTTAAAACGTATTTACAAATGACAAATTGCCATGAGGATCGCATGATGACGTACGTACTCCTCAGTTCTGTAAGCCCAGACTTACACCAACGGGCATACGATATATGTGCACCAGATGACCCATCAGAAATGAAATTCCAGGCATTAGTGGATGTACTTGAACAGTACATAGATCCAAAACCCAGCGTATGGGCACGAAGACACAAATTTATAACACGAATACAAATTGAAAATGAAACCGTAAAAGATTTTATTACAGAATTAAAACACCTAGCACACGATTGTGAGTTTAACTGTGATAACTGCAAAAAATCACTAAACGACAACTTTTTATCACTTCAATTTATCAGAGGAGTTAGAGATAGCGAAATTAGAACGAAAATATTGCAAGACAACGAAATAAGTAGGTACATTCAAGGAAATAATACACAGGGCGACAATAACAGAAATAGCTAAAACTGATAATCAAGTCATGATGAGCCAACGTGATTCAAACTACGAAGTACCAGTACACTTAGTACAGAATAAAGGCAGACCTCCGATGAAATCCCTACCAAGTCAAATTACTTCATTTAAAGAACTGCAAGGAAAGTGTTACCGCTGTGGAGATGGTAATCATAGAGCCAATAAATGCAGACATATTAACACCAATTGCATTAAATGTGGAAAGACCGGACATTTAGCACGTGTATGCCTACAGGCATTAAAGCAGAATACATCACACCAGGTGGAAGAACCGAACTCGGCTGACGATGAAAATATCTGCGACATCAATGCCGTTAACACCATTGGTTCAGATAAGTTCATGATTGATGTAGCCATCGAAGGTAAAAATATACAGATGGAACTCGATACAGGTGCTGCCCTTTAATCCATTTCGCTGAAAGACTTCAGGCGCTTAAACAAACAGATTTTTAGAACAACAGTACGTATGAGAACGTACACAGGTGAACTTATAACGCCAGTTGGAGTTTCATATGTCAAATGCAAATATGCAAACCAATCTTTCTATGGAAAACTCTTTGTTATCAGACAAGACGTTGACGCAATATTTGGAAGAGCTTGGATTAGAGAAATCAACATTAATATTGCAGACATGAAGAAACTATCATTGGAAAAGGCGGACAACTTAAAATTGGACAAAATAATTCATAAATTCGCTCCAGTTTTTGATGGCAGACTGGGGTGCATCCCAAATTACAAGGGACATTTAACTTTAAAAGAAAATTCGACACCTATTTACATTAAGCCCAGACGGATTCCCTATGCATTGAAAGAAAAAGTGGATAAAGAAATAGATCGCCTGTGTCAAGAAGGAGTGATATCAAAGACGGACAACTCAGAATGGGGAACTCCAGTCGTACCGATTGTAAAACCTGACGGAAGCATACGTCTATGTGCCGATTATAAAGTTACCCTAAATAAAGTAATTAAAGACGAACAATACCCGATTCCTATTATAGAAGATATCTTTTCAGAGATGAAAGGTGGCGAATTTTACTGCACACTAGCCATTTGTCGAGCGTACCTTAATATGCCAATGGATGAAGAAAGTTCTATACTGCAGACACTGAGCACTCACAGGGGTACATTTAAGGTAAACCGCTTGATGTTCGGGGTAAAAGTGGCCCCAAGCTTATGGCAAAAATTTATGGATAAAATTCTTCAAGATATACAGGGGGTAAAATGCTTCTTTGATGATATTATTATACAAGGATCGACGGAATTTCAATTACAACAAAGATTAGAAACAGTCTTAGGAAGATTACAAGAACACAATCTTAAGTTAAATAAAGACAAATGCCATTTCTTCAAAACAAGTATAAACTATTTAGGTCATACAATAGACAAGCAAGGACTGCACAAAAATAAAGATAAAATTCGAGCAATACTCGAAGCAAAAAAACCAAATGATTTGAACGAACTAAGAACATTTTTGGGTATGAGTAATTACTACAACAAATTCATACAAAACCTTGCGACGATTACCAATCCACTCAACCAGTTACTACAAAAGAACACGAAATTTGTGTGGTCAGAAGCCTGTGAAAACAGTTTCAAGAAAATTAAAGAAGAAATCATTAGTGACCGAGTCTTACTACATTTTGACCAAAAGAAGCCTCTGGTCCTCGCTACAGATGCTTCGCCGTGCGGTCTAGGTGCAGTACTGTCACATCGAATGGATGATGGTACCGATAGACCAATTGCTTTTGCACCACGATCACTAACATCTAGCGAAAAGAAGTACAGCCAAATAGATAAGGAGGCAACAGCAATTTACTGGGGAGTGAAAAAGTTTTTTCACTATTGTTATGGAAGGAAATTCACACTTATTACGGATCATAAGCCTTTAACGACAATATTTCACCCACATAAAACCTTACCTGCAATGAGTACAATGCGATTGTTTCATTATGCACACTTTCTTTCCGGATTCGACTACAATATTGAATATAGAAATTCAGCTAACAACAGCAACGCAGATTATCTCTCAAGATTCCCAGTAGAACGAATTTCAGAAAACCATATGGACCAACACAGTATATTTCAGCAGAACCAAATTAATGCACTTACAATTAATCGCAAAATAATAGCTAAGGAAACAATGAAAGATCCAGAATACAAAAATATAATACATAAACTAAAGAATGGACAGACTCTAAGAACTTTGGGTTACAGTGACAATGAAATTACTATTGAAGACGACTGCCTTCTTAAGGGAACTAGAGTTATAATTCCTCAAAATCTCCGACATATTATATTGAAGGAATTGCATACAAGTCATAACGGTATGCTAAAAATGAAACTACTTGCACGAAGCTATGTTTATTGGAAAAATATTGACAAAGACATTGAAGAATTAGTGAGCAAATGTCGTGAATGTCGCCTCAAACAAAACGAACCAGAGAAGGCCCCATTACACCACTGGGAAGCACCGACAGCGCCCTGGCAACGCATACACATTGATTTCGCAGGACCATTGCACGGCCATTATCTTTTCATAATAGTTGACGCCATGTCCAAATGGGTAGAAATAATACCAACTCAAACTACCACAAGTACGTGGCGTATTTCGAAACTTAGAAATTTATTCATTGATTTTGGCTTGCCATACATTCTAGTATCAGATAATGCGAGGCAGTTCACATCTACTAACTTTTTGTCATTTTTACGTGAAAACGGAGTGGTTCACAAAACTTCGGCTCCTTATCATCCTGCAACGAACGGTCAAGCCGAACGATTCGTTCAGACAATAAAGAAAGCTTTACATAGCATGGACAATGAACCTGGCTCGACACATGATAAAATTTTAAAAATCAAATCTCAACTGCGAAGAACACCCTCAAGACAAACTGGGAAAAGTCCTTACGAACAAATCTTCGGCGGGCGTTTGGTGAGAACGTTGTTCCACGCCATGTTCCAAAAACCACTTGCGCAAATAGCACAACCAGTCTTATCCACTGATATAAGAGCATTCCGTACGGGGCAGAGAGTCCAAACACGTGATTACAGTGGTAAGAAAAAGTGGGAATTCGGCACAGTGGTCAAACGCTTGGGTCAGCTACATTATGAGGTTTTAACGGATTCAGGTGCAACATGGAGAAGGCATGTTGACCAAATGTTAGGCACCTCGATAGATAGAGCTGTAACGCAGTAGTTAAGGGCGGAGACCTATTGGATACTAACCTTTGTAGAGATAACGCTAAGAAGAAGAAATGGGATTTTGACATGTACATTTCACTCATTATAATTGTTGAATAAAAATGGTTTAATTCATATAACTATTTTCTTGTATATAATAATAAGGATGGACTTCCTGGCAGGATTTTAATCGCTGTTGGCGTCCAGGGGTTCTCCAGTGTCGTATACGTCTTGTATCCGGTCTCATACCGAAACGAGACTCATCAGAAAAGCACACGAAACGCCATTGTTCTTCTGCCCAATTTCTGTGTTCAAGAGCCCATTGATATCGAATCCTACGATTGTGCATTGCTATAGGTGGTACCCGTAGCGGTCTTCGGGAATGAAGGTTCACTTCATGCAAGCGGTTTCTGACTGTTTGGTCGCTAATTAAGTTCCCTGAAGAGTGATGAAGCCTCACGGCTAACATCATGGCGGTTATTGTTGGAGCTCTTCGAGTTAAGATTTGAATGTATCGGTCTTGTCTCCGTGTGGTGCAGCGATACCGTCCTCCATGGCGCTCAGCCACGGTACCAGTGCTTCGGTAACGTGTCCAAAGTCGACTGATAACACTCTGACTTGTATTCAGAGCTAAAGCCACAGTACGTTGCCGGGAACCAGCTTCTATCATTCCCACGGCTCTGAGCATTTCTTCCCTGCTTAAATGACGTCGCCGCTCCATAATAACGTTGGTTTTAATCAGTAGTAGGGAAACAGTAGCACTAATAATGTCTTCAATGCGTTGTATGTTTTTATAGGGAAAATATTGACAGCTGATTTTCATCTTTTACTCGAATTTGATTCACAGTTCCTGATTCAAATTATGAAATGCACCAAAAAGGATCCATATAAATTTATAAAATCATAAATTTATTACAAAGCCACATCTCAATCTCAAGAAATCCGCATTTATAAAAATGCTTGATCCCTAGACACTTTTGATGTGTGTAGTTAGAGAAATAAAAACTTGACGAGAAACATAATAAAATATAATAATTTGCTAATTGATGTCAAAGACGTAACAGTCACTTAGCTAAAGAGTAATCAAAACTTCGCCAATTAGTTTTACAAAGTTCAACGTTTTTGGTACTTTATGATGAGTCCCACGAATAACTTAAAACACTTTATTGCATCTAGTTGTTATTTATGGTTTCTTTAAATTAGGTCATTATTACGTACCTACCAGAATTGGCCCCGACTTGTGGGCTACAGCTTACGTCACCAAACCAAATCATCAAACCAGTGTCCCAAAAGTGGGAACGTTATTAGCACATCATCATCATTATCATCATATCTGCCGTAAGACGTCCACTGCTGAACATAGGCCACCCCTATAGACTTCCAATAGGATCGGTTGGAAGCGGCCTGCATCCAGCGTGATCATCTGGTCTTCATAAGATAGTCTGCCCACTTTGTGGGTGGACGTCCTACGCTGCGCTTGCCGGTGCGTGGTCTCCATTCGAGAACCTTACGGCCCCATCGGCCATCAGTTCTGCGTGCTATATGACTTGCCCACTGCCGTTTCAATTAATATGTAACGTTAATTATAATTAATTACGTTATTAGCACATTATCCATTAATATGTTTAGAGGGTGACCTTAACGGTCGCCCACCATTTTGTTATTTTTTCAGAATCGCTGTGCACGATGAATGTATATTTATTAAGATATAAAGGACACTTACTAAACAAACTTAAAATAGAAGTAATGTAATGTCCTAAGGCGTCAGGTTTCAGAGTTATTTACTGAAATATAAGTCAAAAACTGAATCTTGGAGAAACAACTTTTTTGATACCATTTTCTCCCTGCATTTAATTTTAAAAAAATCTAAATGGTCCACTGTTTCATGGCCAAACCCTTCAAACGCATTCTCCTTGTATTTAGTTCCGTTTAGTCTCATAACGTTCAAGTTGCAAAATAACCACATGGAAAAAAAAGTTCAAATCTCATAAGATACAAGTCTCGAAACCTCCAAGTTGCAAAATAGTCAAGTCTCAAAACATCCTTGTCTCAAAATATACATTTTTAAATATAGATTTGTAAGTGGTGTTTTTTATATTTTTGACATAGACCTTGATCCAGCAATTTAAAAAAAAATGGAAAGTATAACGCTATACTTTAACAGCGGAAGTCAGCACAAGAAGAAGTTATTAGTGGCCTGCAGACCACTGACATTGTAAATAAATCAGAATCAAAATAAAACATTTAGGTTGGTATCAAATTGTTGGAGCTTGTAAATGTAGGTAAAACACAACAGTGTTATTTAATGTTAATATTATATAGTCTGTTGTCTGCTTGTCTGTTGGTAGTGTTATTATTATACATAATAGTCTTAGATGAAAAATGTCCAGATTGATAGTAGGCCACGAGAATTGAATATGACGTGTAGCCGTGTGTACCTAAATAAATATATTTTCTGCTGAAATCATTACATTGATTTCGAAAGAAAATATTAATATCTATACCCACCTTTAAGAACAACGGAACGAATTATTTTAATTTTTACATTAAACTCCATTAATATGTGTAATAATATGTGTTAATAAAAAAAATAAAATATCGAACAATTGATTTGGATTAATTTAAATGTCACTCATTTTTGTTTTTTGTTTACAATTATTTAGGTACAATATGTAAATAATTGTAAACAAAAATTTAGTTTAGGTTAGGTTCTGATTTATTGGTGTGTGTTTTATTAATGTTTTGTTTCATAAAACAACATTATACTATTAAATTGTTTTTTATTATTATTAAACTGTGACCTCGGTAATGTGCTTCTCCTCGCCTGAGTTAATTGCACATAAACTTTTTCATTATTTACCTATATTAAAAACACATCTTAACAAGCCTTATAGTTTCCACCAATTTTATTTATTGAAAATTCAAGATCGATGTCAAAAATATAAAAAACACCACTTACAAACCACTTAATTAAAAATGTATATTTTGAGACAAGGATGTTTTGAGACTTGACTATTTTGCAACTTGGAAGTTTCGAGACTTGTATCTTATGAGATTTGAACTTTTTTTTCCATGTGGTTATTTTGCAACTTGTATGTTTTGAGACTAAACCATTCGAGTGATCAATATAATTAATATTCACTTCAATAAATTCACAGAGCTGCATCTCAAGAGTAACCTCCGGCTGAAATATAACCTGGATATTGAGACTCTGAAATTGTTAATTGAGCCAGGCGAAATTGCGGAACCCGATCTTCAATCTTCGGTTCGACAATACTGGGGTTCGAATATTCCTCAGTCTTGTCAGTTTGGTGCGGTTGCATAAGCAGACTATAGATACAGCCAATATTATTTTGTAACCATCTAATACCTACTTACAAAACATTGTTAGGTAGGTAGGTAAAAGATAAAGGTGGAAAAACAACAACTTTTATTGAAAAACTTCATAACAGAAGTAAAACATTTAAACCACTCTATCACAGAGCAATTCGTGAATTACCTTCCGAAGTTGTGCAGTATTATTCCAAATTCATAATTCACACTACAGGCCACTTAGAAAAATAAATGCAAAGAATTTCAAACCTAGAAAAAGCAAAAAAAAAAAACTTCATTTTATCGACACGCTTTTCCCGAATTGTAAAATGAAATTGACAGTGATCATTGTACAAAAATAACAAATATTTTGTCTCTTATTAATTATGTCATTGGATTAAACGTGATAGAGAGAGTATTAATTGAATATTTCTGATGCTACTTTTATCATAGAGTGTGAGAGTCCATATTGTTTCGATTGTGCATCCAGAATATGTATTTTTTTTTATCTGTACTTATAATATATTTGATATCTCGTATTACAAAGAATTTCTGAGTAAATAATACTGAGTTACTTTTCAGTGAATTGCTTAAGGCATGCCTGTGAGTAAATCTACCAACAGCTAGGCATTACATGACTTGTTATATTAAGCTGATAGCTTTAAAAACGCTCGCAAAGCGCGAGTTGGCAGAGGCCACATGTCTTCGATTCTTTGATTTATCTGAAATTTAATGCTATCTCTCATATGTTTTCTAGCACTATAACGCTAGTACAATTCTCTTATTTTTAAAATGGTCTTAATTAAAATCTGATAAACATAAATAACAATAATAATAATTAGGTAGTTTGGACCCGCGGGTGCCGCCTGAGTAGGATCAAATTAACTAAAGAGCCATAGTTCACAGAAAGATGTGTTATTAAACTTCGTTTAACACACCCACCATATTCCCGACATTCCAAATTCAAATTAGGGAAACAATTTGCCAGTACAAATAAAGATGGCCACCGAATGACGTCACAACCGGTTACTTTGACCTCGATGCATTTCGCGTGCAAAGTTCCCCCCCACACTGAATAAGGTCAGGGCTAAACAGGTGTGGTTGCTTTGTAGTGCAAAGTAGCTTCGTTTGTTATCCAGCAGCACATTGCTGGGGCACTGTGAAATCACAAATGTGTACATTTTGTTAAATTCGTTACCTAGCTAGGAAGGAAGGCTAGGAAAAATCTAATAAGTCCGCCAATTAGATTAACAAAAATTATTTGACGCGTATTTTTTACTGTAACGAAAGAAAAAATTACCCAATAAACGCCGCTTTTAAAAACGTTAAATTATAGTGAAGATATATGTGGGTCTTTTTACAGGATTCCCAGGTCTCACTTGCAAACTGGGTCAAAATTTCAAAAGGTTATGGGCCCAGCACGCTTCCACTGCGCCACTCTGCTTTTTTGTAGGAGTATTTTTGTAGGTTTCATTGTGAAAACCTCCTTTTGTAGCTGGCCGTTTAGAATCAGTAAGATAAAGTAAATTATCTTTCTCACGGATGTTTTCATGATTGCCGAAGTGCCCCGAACTGAAACGACGTTAGACGATGCGTGGTGTTAGGTATTTTTGTGAGGCTGTTTTTCTTAGGTATTATCGTTACGAAATTTCTTGATTCGGTCGCCGCGCTCAGAGCCCGAGATAAAAGCTATGCAATAGCTTAAAAAAATGTGTTCGATACTTCTAAAAACCCTTGCTGATGGACTAATTAGACTTGCAATTTATTGATGCTGTCATCATGCCGGGTGCATTGACGGCTGAAAAAAAAAGATACATACAAAGATCGGGACAATATTACAACCAAGATTGGTTATTGTTGTTTCCTAAACTCAGGCTATTCTAGATTAATATACACTATATGCCTGTACTAAAACTACTTTGTCATGTAATCTAGCCCTAGTTACACAATAAATAATTTTAATTTTATTAATATCCAGCTACACATATTAGTTATATGGTAAAATCATCAAATGACTCCTTCCGCCCAGTGTAGAGCGAAAGGGACTGTCAGACTCCCTTTACGTTCCAGGGTCACGGTTACCTGACCCAGGCAAGCTTTTGGCCCTCTATGAGGGTTCAGTACCTTCGTCTATAGTTCGCACACATCTCCCGGGCACATTAGGGACGAATCGTTAGTAATTAATAGCATTTAATTAATTTTAGTTAGTTCACAAGGTATTAAAGTAAAACAAACTAATAGATTTAACCTCTGGCGTGTCTAGCAGCTAATTGACGTATCACCTGACAACTTGACAGTCGACAGTTAGTGTTGCCACACTAAAATGTGGCCCGGTGGTGCCAATCTCTAACACTTCCTTCACAAATTACCTGTTTTAGATTCAAATAAGCGGCTTTCTAATCAACAATTGGTTTCCTAATACAGCCACTAGTATTCTGAACGCTTTTTCCCAACTGCTCAACTAAACTGCCCTAAACTGCTCAACTATTCGCAGTTGAGCAGTCGGGAAAAATCGATTCTGAACTCGATTGCGGGCAATAGATTTGTCCATATTGCCTTTTGAAAATAGTTTTTGATCGCAACTTTGCCCGCATAGAAAAGTATCAGATGACACTTGCCTATTATTTTTTGCCTTTTATATGTTTCGGTCCGGTAATTTAGGATGATCGTATAAATTTTTGTCACAAGGATGATTCCCGTTACACCGCATCGCGATCACCATGCGCCGCATAAAAAAATTTACTAACTGTACCTCTTAGCCAGATGAATGTTTTGCTACCATAGATATGACATTTACTAACTTTTTAACTGACGTGGTAATTTTTTTCTCTTAGTTCAATGGCTGTATGGGCTCAGCTCCCTTTGCCTGTCCCAAAGAGGCGAAAAGAACCAAAAAAATCTCTAAGTTCAAAAACAAGACATTATTTTTATGAAAATTCAAATAAATAAAGCCTCCTGCAGACACACGCGATTAATCGCGCGAGGCGACATGTCGCGGTCCATTTGCAGTATTTTTAGAGTGGAAATTAGCTTGGCTCGTTGTCGCAGCGCGATTAATCGCGTGTGTCTGCAGGAGGCTTAATTCCCGCGTTTGAACGAAGTAAAGGGTTATGAGTACACAGCTCCACTTCACACATTGGAGTACTCTCAGGCGACTGAACGAGAGAACTTAGTTATTTCAACCTCAATTAAACCTCATTTTTCACTCTTTTCTTACTCAAATTTCAATTTTTTAATGCTCCCCCTCAAGGTTTTGTGAAATATAACTAAACTTTTTAACTGAGAGGTTGTTTGTTTTTGTTATCTATAATTTTGATACGAGTACCTTTTGAGGGGAATAAAAAATAAAGAATCAGCGGTCAGAATGTAACACAACGTCTGTTTAGTCAACATCTTTCTGGTTGCACACTATTTGGTCATTGTATGGTAACGGAACTGTCTGGTCGTGAGACTGTCACCCTGTCACCCTCAACCTGGTGGCGAACTTTTTTATTTTTCGGGACGTTTTGTTTGGTCACATCTGTATGGTAGCGATCAGCAGGGCTATTGACTATTTGATGGTCACCAGAGCAAGTGATCATTGAACTGTCAACAGAGATACGCAATAGCCCCGCTTGTCGCGAAAGTGTCTGGTCACAGAACTGTTTTAAAAGATCCCAGGAATCTAAAAAGCAACTGAAGGAACAGGTTGGTTCTTAATCAATTAACTCTGACAGTACTCTCCACTCACGGTGAGAGCACTTATTTAACGAGTTTCCAACATAAAACACCGGCCAAGTGCGAGTTGGACTCGCGTGAAAAGGGTTCCGTACGATTTATTTTTTGCCTACCTATAATTTTAACCGCAAATAATAGATGAATTGAAATTTACAAATAATTGAAGACTGCTACGCACAATATTGAGTGATTTACCATGTTATTTTAATAACATAGGATAGCACAGGAGCGGTCGATTACTCCATAAATAAGCCATAAATCGAAACCAAAAACATGATTTTATCATCAAAATTTAGATTCAATTACATTAAAATCTAAAACTGGTAGGTGGATTAGTATTGGTCGGTGGATAGTTAAAGGAAAAAAAATAATTTAATAGTAATATTTTATTGAACTCAATACATACGATTGCATTATTCTCCCGCTTAGTACACTTTCATCCTTGAAGAAAACTATTGTAAGGCATCAGGTTAATGACAACAGGATACCTAAATATTTTATATTGTGCGACAGCTATCTCTCGTATCACTGAATACAATAGCTGCCGCTAGTTATGATTGCGAGAAGTATGAATGATGATTTTGATAGGTAAAACAATAGTTAGCTCTAATTCTTCGTGCGGATTTTGTCATTATAGAAGACAAAATCCTTGACTGCGCGAGGGGGTATTGTAACGTTGTGAATAATCAACGTTATCCTTTGACCTATAATCAATCCATTAGTCAACGTTTAACAAAATAGTTACAATGGAATGCAAGGAATGCCTACACATTCCTTTTCGTGTTATAGTCATACGCAATGTTCTTCGTCAACCGACTCAGAAAAAAACTCGTACTTGAGGGTATCGTAAAATGTTTTATTTCGCGTCGAGACTAAAAGTCATTTATAGGCGGGTAGTTCTGAATTTTTACAGAGTTTTGGTGTTGTAGTCGGAAGACATGTTGTTCAACGTTAACCGGTTGATAATTAAAGTGAGGTACCTAATGTGCTCATTAGTATAAATAAGCTCGCACAGGAGACAACGAGGCTCATTTGCATTTGTCGTCTGATCACTCTGTGTTGTTTGTTAGAATCTTGTGACACCTTGAGTAACAGATTTTTATAAAATAATTTTTTGTATTCAATATTTTATTTAAAAAATAATTAAAAAGTGTAGTGTTCGCCCCGGTTTAGGGTAAGTGCCAAAAGCAATCCAAACAATTATTATAACCGCTAGCTCATATTTTGTTTTTTTATATTGAGTAGGTACCTTCGGACTCAATTATTGTGTGTTCATATTTTTTTCTTTGTCCGTTGGTTTTACTTTTTTTAAGCCTCGAGTATTACATACGCTCATAGGCCTTACTATGATTTTAAGTGTTAATGCTTCACGCTAATAGAACTATTGTTCCTGCCTTGTAAACTCCGATCTGATGACGACCAATGACCACAAACACCCTTAGTGCCGTACGTCCTAGCTTTCGCTTATGTTGTGAGGTCATCATCAGAAAGGATTAGCAGAGGATTTTTATTTACCGCTGGACGTTGATTCCAGGGAACAAGATTGGGAGTTAAATAACTCCATCTTCAACGTTCGTGAGTCCAGCTCTGACTCACCCTACCGAACGTTCGAGACCTGCGCTCACTGCACCAAGCGACACACACACCAGACCTGCCGGCGCAACCACCATCTCGTCCCTGCGGTCACTCTCACCTCAGGGTCAACTCCACGGCGTCGCGTCGCTCCACTTACGCGATAGCCAGGGCAGTACTAGTGCGCCTATTTTCGCGGAACAATAAATTATCAAGTGACGGCTGTGAACCACGACCTAAATAAATTTCTTGTTAACGTTGGTGAGTCTTTTTCTTCATCTCACCCACATACGTTACAGTGGATGTGGATAGGTTTTCCTATAATCTATAAGTAGAAAAGTAATTTCTGTATTTTTTCAAAATTTTAGGTTTAGTAGTTTCGGAGATAAAGGGGTGTGGGGGGGATTGGTCAATTTTCGTCTATTTTCTTGAATGACTTGGAAACTATTTATTTTAAAATTACAAAAAAAAATACATTTAACATTTTCTCAACAAGACCTTTCATTCGATATGTCACACGATGCAGTTTTCAAAATTAGTGATTTACCATACGCACAATATTGAGTGATTTACCATGTTATTATATAGACCGAGTGATCCTATAAGGGTTCCGTTTTTGTATTCGGCCGTACGGAACCCTAAAAGTACCATTTTAGCCATGTCATCTTTCTGAAACCTTATAAGTAGGTACTCGCAATATCTTACCACAATCACCATTTCAGCCTGGGAGCACCCACTCCAGGGTTTAGGCTTCCCGCTTTTCTGCCATATTTCTGGATTCTGTGCTTCTCTCATCTATTTAAGGGCCTATTTAAGGGCCTATTTCCCGTCCCGTAACATAAGGGCAAAGTCGCTGGCAATAGCTGTTAAACATTCATTTTAACTAATTAGCGTGAAGCAACACGAAATGAGGTTTTCAGTTGCCCATTTTTGTTTAGCCACGAATTAAAAATTTCTTGTTTATGTTATGTAAAACTGTTTAATATTTAATCATGTTTATACACACATGTTGGTTGAGACTCGCATTTTAATAGACGGTAAGCTCTTAAAAAGTAAATATGATTATTTACATATTTCTGTACTTCCGAAACTAAAATAAATAATGCCGTCATTTTGTTAATGTTATTTTGATGTGATATTTTTTTTTTTTTTGCGTGGTAAAATCATCAAATGAGTCCTCCCACCCCGGGCAGGGCGGGAGGGACTGTCAGACTTGTACTGACTAAAATCCACGGTGTCCTTCAATAGCCCGTTATGTCCCGGGGTCACGGTAATGAGATAAGTCCCGCGACCCCGGCAGGCTTTGGCCCTCTAGAGGGGGGCCCCGTCATCATGCTGACACTCCTTGAGGCGCGCGTGGAACACAACGCGCCGTCGACCCGGGCATGGTCCATGGTCGGGTGGCGAGTTGCCCTTTACTTTTTGTTTATTTAAGGAAAATAAATAAACTATGTTAGAAATGCGTGCATGAAGACAATATGGCATCAAGGTCATTATTTTCTTAGTTGCAGCGTATAACAGACAGAGTGACTTTTTGTCATAAAAGAACATCGTGCTAAACGTTTTCCATTACAAAACACTAGTGTTAGGTTATATAATAAATGAATGCCTGTATTCCCTCGATGTACAAACTAGGTTACTGAAATTAGCTTCAGTGCGATAGAAATGAAAAACGATAGCACAGCGCACCGCAGTATCAAACGGCCGGCAATTTATTAAAGAGCATTGCACTTTCGCGTCCACATCATTTTTTACAGCTATGGTGCTAGTTTTAGATTAATAGGCTATTATATTACTTGTTCTATATTCAATTTTTTTTAAGAAAAACTTTCTAATGAAATCACGTTAATCAATGAAAAGATCAAAAGCTAACTACGAGTATTTTATAATTCCGTTTTTTTAAGGATTAAAGCTAAAAATTTAGGCTTATCAAACAAAGGCCCTAAGATAATAAGTGAAGTGTACGAAGAGAGTGTTAATTCATAGAAAAATATAAGCGCACACTTATTCGAGTTTATTTCAAATATTACTTACATTAAAATCAGTAAAAGCACGTCCATCGTCACATTACCCTAAAAAAGTTCGTCAATTTAAATTCTCTTGCATCTTCAATATATTCATGTTATTTGAACAAACAAATCTCGTAATCCAACAGATTAGATGGCTCCCAAATTTTGTTTCGTTTAAAATTCATCAGTTTAAATATTAAAACTGAAATTGTTGATGTGTAAACATCGTATGTTTTGAATCCATTGCCGGCGAGGTGTAGGAATAGTTTTTCAAAATTCACTCTATTTCTCGCTGTAACTGTACCTATTTGTTTCTGAACTTTATTCCAAATTTAAATTATTTTACTGAAAGTTCATTAATATCTGGCAACTCGTTTTAAAATTTACCCACAGTATAAAACATTACGTAGATTCCGACTACGTTTACTTTTAAAAGGGTTCATTAAAATCCTGTACCTATTTACTTATTTGTTAATAGCGATATTAAAATGAAACCGGTTCATGGGTTTTTTTACATGTATATTTTATTTTGCAACTTCCGTTTACAAGACTTATTTTAATGTATTTTCATTCCCTACATACTATTATACTACACTAACTACATCATTATTTTGTTAACATTATGTCTGATTGAAAGCCTTTGAAAGAAAACGTGTTCTGCAATCGAAAAAGAATGTGTACATATACCTACGTAACATAAAGAATTAATTGACAGTCAGTGGCCCACGAGCCTGAACAGTCTTACCAAAGGATATTGAAGTACCCGGTAATATCTAACTGGTCAGACACGCAGTCAGGTCAGACAGGAAGCGGATACCAACATAGCTAGGGAAAGGCAAGAGGGTGACGAAATATACTCGTAGACTGGTCTAATTAATTTCAAAGTGACTGTAGAACTACAAACTGTGGATAAGAAAAGTCCTTTTTCATTTTGGTCGAGGTATTAATCTTCAATAGCTATACTTCGCCCTGGAAAGAGCGAATCGGCCGGTCGTAACTAGTACTTACTAAATCCACGCCGGGGTGTAGTCATGTGCACTAATCCAAACGTGAAACGAGCACTCTATTCCATTTGCATTGTGCATGCATACCGACATGACGCATGCCTGCAGGAATTACCAAACCAATACCTATACAACAGACAGACATTTTAATCCTTAAAAGCCTCGTCCAGTGTATGTATTGGTATTCGTATATATATATGTGAATCCTCATATGGAATTATTATTTCAATATGATACAATTTTTAGCTGTACGGTTTTCGAGTGTATGAATGTGCGGTTTTACTGAGTTCTTTTTTTATGTTGGTACTCAGGCTTTCAAAGGATTACATTATTGAGCTCAGTGCAACCGGTGCGTAAAAATATGATATTTGTAATAAATGAACACAATTTAAGCGCTTTTAATTGTGTTCTACCTAAACGAATAAATATAAATTGGTAAACGTAGTGGAAATTAAAAGTGGTTTGATTTAAAATTAGTGCTACGGGTCTAAAACCAATAATACATTTGCAATGTGAATCATTAAGAATATTGCATAAAATGACTGTCTCAGAGCAGAGAGCAGCGAGCTGTGTGAGAGCAGTGGTGGCCCAGTGGTATCGGCCTCGACTCACGAGTTGTAGGTCGTGGGTTCTAACCACGTCAGGCGCATTACTTTGTGTAATTTATTTCAACACCACTGCTCTCAAAACGGTGAAGGAAAACATCGTCAGGAAACCGGCATGTCCTAGAACCAAAAATTCGAAGACATGTGACATCTACCAATCCGCACTGGGCCCGCGTGGTAGATTACGGCCCACTCCCTCTCACAGAGAGGAGGCCTGTGTCTGTATATTTTTTGCAGTATCTGCTACATTGTGTTTGTTCTTTTTTCGAAGCACACTGACATTACCATAGTTCGGATAGTAGCGGAAAAATGAGATGAAAATTAATAAAATGTTTTAATTGTTTCCCTGAACTTTGTCCATAAACTTTTGTTTCGTATTGCTGTAAAGAAATAAAATGCGTTGTTAATTAATTGTAAAGCCATTTAAAATAAGTTCAAATTACAACAGCACAAAGAAAACCAATTTGTTTTCTTCTAGAAAAATACGAAATAGTAGCAAGAGAATAATTTTAAGTGTTTTACAGTGTTCATAAAATAGTTCAGGACATTTCAACTGCCATCTCTCTGAACCGGAAGTCAATATTATTTCTCACTGAATAAGTATAACTCGGAAAAAGGAACTTGGGGTATTTTCTGATACAATTCACATTGTCGATGTTCACTCAACTACTACCTCCTTTCAGAATTGAATCCATATAATTGATAGCTCACTTTTATTTTATTCAACAGATGTTTGTACTAAGTATATGTATAGGTTCATAAAAATAAAGAAAGTACAGATACTTTTTTAGAAAATAAACAATTAAGAGCCTATGTACACCACGTTCTTTAAACGCGCCGTCGACGAGCGTTTCTAAAACGCGCGTCGAGTCAAACAAAGCAGTTTGTTGTCGCGATACAAAACGTCAAACGCGCGTTTGACGTTTGTGCGCTTAAAAAATCATTTAGTTTCGTTAAGTAGTTTTTATTTTATGAGCATTTTTAGCTTATTGTGTGCACGAGCGATGTTATAACCGGGCTACGGATAATGAAATTCTAGTGCATATGTAAGAAAATTATGTATTTGACAAGAATTTGGGTTGAATATTAAAACTAAAAAGGGTAAAATAAAAAACTTTTTCAAAAAAATGTAACCGACTTCAAAAACGACCACGAAAAAGGGTAAAATAACTTTTCTTTCGGAAGTCAGCAAAAAACTTAATGAAATAAAAAAGCAAAGCCACCGACTTCCGAAAAAAAAGTTATTTTACCCTTTTTCGTGGTCGTTTTTGAAGTTGGTTACATTTAAAAAAAAAGTTATTTATTACAAAAAGAGTGTACAACGCCGCTAAAGAAGTTTTTACTTTAAAAATTACGTGTCTATTATTTTTCATAACTCTAGCTGAAGGAGTAAATAGATTTGCAGTTTAATGAGCTTGTCAAAATTCCTATTTTATTCCTAAGCTGGAACATTTCATCCTCTTATAGAAACTCAACATTAATAATTCAATCTCAAGCATCAGTTATCTGAACCTCTGAACTAAAGTTTACGCTGAGTTTAGTTGTTAGTTTGTTCGCTAGCTTAGTGAACTAACCGATTGTTTCACAAAGTTCTAGTTTGGCTTGTTTTTAGCCCTTCTGTGCTGCAGTAAAATCTACAAGCAATTTTAACTTAAAACAATTATTTATAAAATACTTATTGTTCATCTAGTTTTAACGTTATAATGTGTCTACACTTGCACGAAAAGTGATTCATGTGCAGTCGTGCATCTTATTCTTTCTTTAATTCCCACGTTTTTATACACTCACTTTTATTTTATAAACTCATGCTCATCCATTCAAAAAAAAAGTACTTAGTTCCTGAGAATTAAGCATTTAGATACAGTTCTATTTATGTAAAGACGCTAAAATTAAACCTCGCAAAGTAATATTAGCTAGACATCAAAACGGGGTATTTAATTCAAAGTTTTCCAATAAATGAGTCCTATAGCGTAGCCTCATCAACACAGAACTCAACGAAATAATTACGGTTTCTGTCAGGAAGACTTAAATTATTATACTTTGGTGTGCCTTGATAATTCAGTCATAGATTGCCTACCTACTTACTGAATATTAATACCGTCATTAATATTCAGTCTGGCCACGGTTTGTACCATTCAGCCTTCATTAAAAATAAAAATAATGAATACCTTTTTGGCGATTAAAAGACAGGTTTTCAGAGCAGAATAAAGCATAATTTTGTATTAAAATTATCACAGGCCGCAATGTCGCTATAGGCTTCTGATTGAATATCGAACTGTTTCAAAAGGCCTTTGTTCCTGGTTTTCGAGTGTCCGAATTGACGTTTATAAATTGATGAGTTATTGACAAGTATTTTGGAATGCGGTTGAGTATCATTGTTATCTTCTTTATTTTTAAGCTTATCATATTATGCATTTTTAAATATTTTAATTACTGTATGTTTTTTTAATGTAAAACATTTTTATATTAATATAGTATTCTAACGATGCTACGCTGTGCAAAGAAACTAAAACTTAACACAACAGTTATTTTTTCTTTGCAAAAATATTCTCGTAATATTAAAATCTGATTATGATCTATCCAATTTATTCATAATTATATAGTGGTAAGTATCATAAGGGGGGAAAAGTAGGCCAATAGGATATATCCAGTAGCGGGTGATCCCAGGCCGAAAATGATGATGATATTGATGGTTACATAGACGGTCACGAAAGTAAAGCAACTTCATTAAAATTATAATATCCATAGATTATATTAATTGTTTTTTAAGATATTTTTGCACAAAGTAATGACGCCGAGTATTAAAAATAAAACTTCATGGCCGTCTCTTATTCCTTTTGTACCTAAAAACTTTTTTTAAAAGCAGAATCTGTATGTTTCAAATTATAAAAAATACTCGAAATTATATTTTTAAGCCGGCATTACGGCCGGACTGAATCCTCTTTTAATAAAACAAGACCAGACGCACCGAGAATAAAAATAAACGAATAGTAATAAATTATTTTCTTTCTTTATAAAAAATAATATCCATTAAGTACTTATAATAAGAGTTGTTACCGTTATTTCTGCTACGTAATTTTTTTTTCTTCTGTTTATAGTAACAAACAATTTCGTTCCTAGCGAGGATTTTTGTTTTTTATTTTAGTTTATTTTATTTTAGTTGTTTTTTATTTTAGTTTTAGTTATCTTTAAAATCGGCCTCGAGAGTCCTTTCAGTATTTTTCGATATTCCTAAAAATTTGGGATATAGCTATCCACCCACGTTGAAAAAATCACCCTGTATGAATATAAATATTTTTGCGAGCAGCCAGCCATTTTGAAGTTTATGCAAAAAAAAAATTTGGGTCATCAATGGTTTTGATACGGCTTGGTCGTGGTAGGTAGGATAAAAGGGAGAAAATAAGTACTAAGCCAGTCTTTAAAAGCTCTCAAATGCTATATTGCACTCCACCAACCGTCATTTCTGCAAATTGGATGGTGAAAACGGCGCAACTATGGAACTATTTATTGTCTATATTGTACTACTTTGCTCGATTTATATGATTTCACATTTTGAACTTTAATCTAGGTTTTATAGAGATCTTAAAAAGCATAAAAAAAACGCCTAAAAATGCGAAAATAATGTTTACACAGGTATACTACTGAATTTATTAAAGCTGTGATTGCACTGCTCCGAAACGGCTCTATACATAATTGTGTTTTATAACATTTTAAATTTTCTCAAAGTTAGAAAAAAAAATCGTGAATGTTTAAAATTTCATTAAAAAAACCACATGTGGCACTCAGAGACTGCCGCGGTGAAGCTATTGCATAACATTTATTTTTATTTTAAAAGAATAAAATCGCCTACCGCGTATATTTAACGAGAATATAATTTATTTAAAATGTTTGTGGTGCACTACTTTAACAAAGAACTTTTTTGTTGTAGGAGAATTTTATAAGTTACGTAGCTCGTAGGTATCATTGTCAAAACTCCTTTTGTAGCTGGCCGTTGAGAATCAGAAAGAAAAAGTAATTTGTTTTTATGACGCATATTTTTATGATTGCCGAAGTCTCCCGAACTGAAACGATGTTAGACGATGCGTGGTGTCAGGTATTTTCGTTAGGATTTTTCGTTAGGTTTTTGGTTTTTTTTTGATTCGGTCGCCGCGCCGCGCCGCACTCACAGCCCGCGATAAAAGCTATGCAATAGCTTGATATATAATTTCTTAATCTATGATAAAAAAGAGTACCAGATAAGAATATTGAAAAGAACAGAATTTTATGTGAAAAATCTCAAAACTCACCAACATCTTCAAAAATTAGTTTTCATCACCAATGCCTTTTATGTTCTCAAGGCTGTAATCCACGTCGCGAGCCAAGTGACATTTACCAACCCGGTTATCATCATCATCATCTCAGCCATAGGACGTCCACTGCTGAACATAGGCCTCCCCTTTAGATCTCCACATATACCGGTTGGAAGCGACCTGCATCCAGCGTCTTCCGGTGACCTTTATAAGGTCGTCTGTCCATCTTGTTGGTGGACGTCCTACGCTGTAACCCTGTCCTAACCCGGGTATATGTCATATATATTCAAATTTTTGGTTCTAGGACATGCCGGTTGCTCACGATGTTTTCCTTCACAGGTCTGAAAGTGTTAGTATGATTACTAATTTTTTTTTCTCTTTTGCCCCCAGTGCCGTACGACCAAGTGGACACAGATTCGGCCCTGGTGCAGATGTTCGCCCATGTCAACGCCCCTACCTGCAAGTACATCGTTGCTATCGGGGCCCTCGCTGGGCTCACTGTCTCCATGTTTGGCTCCATGTTCCCCATGCCCCGTGTTGTCTACGCCATGGCTCTTGATGGACTGATCTTCAAGTAAGTGTATCTTTAACAAAGTCCTGGTTGTTTATAGACATAAGGCACAATAATCAAATTACAACCATCGTTTTTCATTACTAGAAATATTTTAAGGGGGTCATTGTACTCTTGTACATTGAGAGCAGTGGTGGCCCAGTGGTATCGGCCTCGACTTACGAGTTGTAGGTCGTGGGTTCGAACCCCGTCAGGCGCATTACTTTGTGTAATTTATTTCAACACCACTGCTCTCAAAACGGTGAAGGAAAACATCGTGAGGAAACCGGCATGTCCTAGAACCAAAAATTCGAAGACATGTGACACCTGCCAATCCGCACTGGGCCCGCGTGGTAGGTTAAGGCCCACTCCCTCTCACAGAGAGGAGGCCTGTGTCCCAGCAGTGGGAACATTTATAGGCTGATGATGATGATGATTGTACTCTTGCGGGGTTGAACAATCTAAGAGCGTCTTCATCCCCATCTGTCAATTATATGTCACTTGAAAATTTATTTAAAAAAAAATATGCATTATTGTTAATTTCATCTTGTTTATTGAATTTTTGTATTAGATATTATTGTTTATTTAAGAGTGTGCAAGTGTAAGTAAAGCTTGCATGATGTCACAAAGTGGCCCCATGTCAGCCCTAAAGCCTCATTTAGACGATGCAAGAAATTGCGTGTCAGTTGCATGCTTTGTCCATTCATAGTCCGCAATGCAGTCAAACTTGCATGCCAACCAGCATGCAATTTCTCGGAGCGTGTAAATGGGTCTTCATCGTGATCGTCTAGAACGCTGTCTCTAGATGCTTCCACCGCGGTGATATTCATTTGTTCTTTCATTGTTATCAGGCACAATCGTGCTATTCAATATTGAAGAATGCTATTGCTAATATCTAATCAAATTTCAGCTGTTTGCGTGATTCCGTTCGATCAACATGTAATATGGAATTGCTCAGTATAAAGCCGTAAAATTATGTAAAATGGATATTAGGGGTAGTTTAGCAGTTTGATAAGGAATCAATATTGGTATATTTCAGCCCTTAGGGTAGAAGGAGTGGGTCGCGGGAGTGTAGCAGGTTATCATGACCTGGAATGTAAAAGGTAATTGAAGGAACACGCGGTAGTTTAAGCCAGTATGAGTCCACTCCCGCGGGAGGACTAATTTGACGACTGTACTACCTAAAAATTGTAAAACGTTACAAGTGGTTTGGTACATTCTTTGTCATTTGCACGACTTGAGCAACAGTCGCCTTAGTGGCCTGACCTGGCTGAGATGTGGCAGGATTGAACCAAGCCTGACATAATAAAGAAGCGATTTTCTTGGTTCCTGAAAAAGTACTTGAGGCATAACGAAACCAATATAATAAAAATAATACTAAATATAAAGACTGGAATTATAAACCAGATCATTTAGATGGGGCTCTTAAATTGTATGAACAAATTAAGAGAACCAAATCAAAATTTCGTAGATATTAAGACAAACATAAGAATGTGAAAAAACTCTACGTTACACGGCGTATTTTAGAGTCGCATACATATGACACAGTTTAATAATAATAATAATATGGCTCAAGGGCTTGATGCAGAGAGCAGTTCTCTTGGACACGGCTCGCATTGTGAGGAGGTTCCTTTCCCTAGAGCCCTAACCACCGGCACCTTGGACCCTGTTCCCGATGCTAGTGGGCCACTATTTTTTATATTTTTAAATGTTTTTAATATCTTTTTATATTAATATTTAAAAATGTAAATAAATATGTAAAAAAATGAATAAAGAGAATATAATAATAATAATCTTTATTTCATATAAACTTAGTATATATGTAGTACATTAATAACTTAGGCTAGGTACAATGTTTACGTAAGCAGATGATTTAAGCTTCTGTAGCCGAACTAGGCATTGCCTGTATTTCGACAGTATAGGAAGTGTCGACCACTGCTACAAACAGCGGTCAATGTGGGGCCCCGACGTGCTCTGCGTCTGCGCGTGATTCGTGTGTGGCTACATCCAGTCAGTGGTTTGTAATATCCGTCGCAGCGATTTCATGGCAGCAAGCTCGACATACGGTTCCGTTTTAGTGTTCAGTAGTCATTACATGTTTAGAATAATACGAGTACAAGTATATAGTAGAACAGAATAGAATACATGAATTTATTTGATATTAATGTATAATTAAATAAGGAGATTGAGAGAAGATATTGCATATAGCTTTCATAAAGGATAAAGGAGGTTTTCACCTTTTCACAATGAAATCTACTTATAAAATTCTTCTACAGCAAACCAGAGTGGCGCAGTGGAAACGTGCTGGGCCCATAACCTGTTGAAAATTTTGACCTAGTTTGGAAGTGAGACCTGGGAATCTTGTATAATTATACAAGACTGACTTATATCTTCATTATAATTTATTTTTCCTTATTACAGTAGTGCACCACAAACATTTTAAGTAAATGATATTCTCGTTAAATATTCGCGGTAGGTGATAATTTTTTTAGCGATAATACATTGCCTATGCGGTCTCCTGTCGCGGTCTCGCGCACAAACCGAGCACCTTTACTGAGCTGCGTCGCGCGGCAAATGCCTCGCGAGGCTGCTCGATCTATGTGGGCGCACCTATTGGCTAATCATTCTTGCACTGAAAAATTACACTTCTCCAATAATAATATACCTACCTATATACAGTCAACAAAAAATATATGTATCAACACTACGGTGTACAAACTCTTTAGCTGTATGTAGCAAATAGCCAAAGCCAAGTTTAAAGCGGCTTTCTATGGGGGAAACCGTTTTGAACTTACTGTCTTTATAAATAACTCTTTGGCAATCATTCTTACCACAGGTATTACTACGTAGTCTACTGGACTCCTTTGTGAATAACAGAATTGGGGCACTACCACACCAATACGATGTACCAGAATTCTCTACTTATTTTCCTGCACTTCAAGTATAAAATAAAACATCGCAATCTCTGCATTTTCATAGCGGCTACAGACTCGATCGCACAAAAAGTGTCAATAGCGCTGCACATCATTAACATCATCAGCCTTTAAATGTTCCCACTGCTGGGACACAGGCCTCATCTCAGTGAGAGGGAGTTGGCCATAACCTATCATGCTAGCCCAGTGTGGGTTGGTAGAAGTCACGTCTTCAAGCACCTTACTCGTAGGTACCAAATGAAAGTAACAGTCATTTCGAAATTAGGGTCTTGAAAATTAGTTTGAAATGCCTTACGACGTTCTTAAGACACGTTCTGTATAAGTACACCTTTGCTTAGCTGTTCGGGGATACATTCGGGGATCGCGATGTTATTTTTAAATTAATCAGTACGATGTTTGTTATAACAATTTGTGCTTATATCATAGTTCAAGACGTTCTAGTGCTCTTAGAGTTAGAACGTATTTCTTGCTAAACATAACTAACAGCAACGTTTGGTTAACAGAAATTTCTTAAAGCTTACCTATAACATAATATTACGTAACACTGAAAGGAAGTGAAGGATTATCAAACATCTATACATCCATCCTCCCATTTATTTCCATTTTAATATAAATATGCTATGATATATGACTTAGATTATATTCCTCTTGTGTGTCTACAATTTCACTCGATACTACACAGTTACTAACTTCAAACAAGATGCGGTTCGACCAGCTCTCTCTTTGTTCAATGTTGCATAGCCAAAATGAAAAGGCAGGGAGGGACTAGCTTCAATGTTTTGCCAATGCAAACTAGTCAAATAAATCCCTATCCTTTGACTTAACAGTCATTGAAATACATTCGTATTAAATGCTTCTTTGACATACAAACGTTCAATATTAGTCTGAGAATTTTATCAGAGGTAGATATTAGTACCGACGTTAAAATGCACAAAATTTAAATTAAAACCCTCAGTTTCGATGTATCCGTTTCCTCTCCTCCTTTTTGGGTCAGAAATATTGATAGTACTTTCAAAGAAAAGCTTGGCTTGCCCTTATCCATAAACTTCTCATCATTATCTGAATGTCAGATACATTATTGAAATTATTTGTATGTTGAACAGAATATAACCTATCCCTGTATGGTATTTTTAAACTGTACGTCCTAATAAACTTTCATATTAATCGCGTCTAAACGCTTCAGAAATTCTTACTGAGTTGACATAAAGTTGAGTTGGATTAGTCGCGCATTAATAATTCATTTATACTCGTATTATGCATGTATCGTGCGGTTAAAGCTTCAATGGATTAGTTGGTTTGAACATTTCTCTATACTAATGCTCCATTTTGGAGAAAGAATTAAACGGTTTAAAATGAAATGACAATGCTCAGTGTCCATCTCTACTTCGTGGATGCTCAGATATGTATCATAATTTAAAAAATCTAAAAACCCACGTTTTTAAATGTCCTAAAAAGAAGAAAATAACCCTACGGGGCTGAGAGAGGGGCCACTCAAATCGTGGGGGCGTATATTATATAAGGGATTATTTATGGGATATATTTACATGACGTGAGATCGTAGGTGTAACTTGCAAAGATACGCCCCCACGTTTTGAGTGGCCCCTCTCTCAGCCCCGTAGGGTTATTTTCTTCTTTTTAGGACATTTAAAAACGTGGGTTTTTAGATTTTTTAAATCTATTAATTATTTTATTATTTTTATCATTGTTCATCGGGTTTGAAGCTACCCTGAAAATTTCAGCCTGCTAGCTTATCGGGAAGTGCCTCAAAGCCTGTCCGCCATCTTGGACGTCCGCCATATTGGATTAATAGCCTAGCCTAGCATAAGCCACATGACTATTTTTTTCGTATTCCTGACAGCAAACCCTTTCATTTGATATCCATATAAAAGGGGTGCATTTCAAATAGCCTGTCTGCCATCTTGGACGTCCGCCATATTGGATTTAAGTCCCGTGACTATTTTTTTCGTATTCCTGACAGCAAACCCTTTCATTTGATACCCATATCATGGGGGTGGGTTTCAAACAGCCAGTCCGCCATCTTGGGGAGGCCGCCATATTGGATTTGTTATGACGTTTCTTAGCTAGTCATGTATTGTCATCAGAACTCAAAGCGTGTACAAAATTTCAGCCTGCTAGCTTATCGGGAAGTGCCTCAAAATTGAGTTGCAAAAGTCCAACCGGAACGACAAACAAACAAACAAACAAACAAGAAAAGTGAGTGTATAAAAACGTGGGAAAATAGCTTTTTATGGTACATACGAGTATTTTTAAAATATTTAGATTGACACAAATAAAATTTCGTTAATCTCAGAATTACTTACTAGTTCGAATTGAATATTTATTTTTGTGTTGGATAGTCCATTTCCCGAGGATGGCTATAAGCTATATATAAGTCGATACCATCAAGAGGAGCCGAGCAGCGGGAGTCCACGGGGAACAGTCATACAATATACCTAAAACTCCTGTTAAATTTATTATTTTCTTGTGACTTCGAGTAGAATCTGGATCATGAGTACAGCTACGGACATTGTCATTATTGTTTTCAAAATATGGAGCTCTGCACCGGTAAGCTCCCGAATGCCTTTGCGGAACAGCGAACTTTTTTTAGAATTAGCGAACTGAATGGTTTATTTATCCTTACAGCTGCACCTGACATTCACAATTTCTTTTAAACCGAAAACGTATTAAGACCCAATCAAACTTTCATGAAATTATTTATTAAATAAGGCTGTAAAAAGATAAATTAAAAGATCCCAGAATAATAAGTCACGCCAACTTTTTGATAATAACCAAACCAGTTTATGAAAGAGAAATATTAAAAGTTAAATGTCCGGTCTTACTACCAATGTCCGGTTTTTAGTTATTACCTACTTTTCAAATTTCGAAATGCTGTGAGCATTAGTGGTAACGGAAATGAAAGCCGAGGTAGGTCAGCCAGTCAGAAGCCTGCTGGATGTTGCATAGGTATAAATCTGAAACGTAATTTGTGCAATATTAAACCAAATTTTTTGTGATTGGCTGGAGAGTTCATCTTATACGTAAATATTTTGTACTTGTTTGAGTAACGCCCCTTAAGGCTCAGTTTTTTTCCTGCCAATCGTAATATTCCTTTTAAATGCTTAAAAAAATATAAATACTAAATAATAAACTACTACTGTGTGCTTCAATAAATTATGTTTGCAGGTTTTTAAGGTATGCTCGTAGATAGATAGATAGAATACACAACTTTTTTTTGTCGTACTAAAATCGTTAAATGAGTCCCCACCCAGGGCGGGACGGGACCGGGAGGGACTGTCAGACTTGTACTGACTAAAATCCACGGTGATCCTTCAATAGCCCTTTACGTTCCAGGGTCACGGTTCCCTGATGAGATAGTACCGCGAACCCTCGGGGGTCCTGTCAGATTGCTGACAGCTCTTTAGGGCGCGCGAGGAACACGACGCGCAGTCGACCCCATTGTCTGATCGGACGGCAAGTCACCCATTTCATTACTTTGATATGTACGATCACGCATAACTTATCATAGCCTAATCCGATAAATATTTATATACAGTATATATTATTTCAAAGTTGGGCCCATTTAAACTTGACAAGTAAAATCGATCCTTAGGGGTAGAAAAAAGGAATTTATTGACAATTTTCCTTCCAAATTTTCGATTCCATTGAAATGAAGCAAACTGAAATTCTGATAACATCACAATATAGCAGAGATCTGTAGTTGTTATGATGATGGCAGCTTCAGTATCAGATCAACTCCAGATCCCTTTTATGTCGTGTTGAAGTCAGTTCCAAGAGGTCTTCAATATTAATCACAACAGCTGTAATAGGCTTATTTCATTCAAATTAAGGTATACCCCAGTTTATTAGTCTAATCCTATGTTTATAGTCATATTTGTATGCTTAGAGTGATTAAATGAATAAGTAAACAATAACAAAACAGAAATAGATTTATTCCGCTCATATTTTTTATCTGCTATCGCTGATTTCATAATGATATTTTCAGTTACACATTTAAATTAAGCCAATGAGCTATGGTTGTTTCCAGTCTACACTCTATTGACTCTATCGAACATGAACAACACAACCTAGTACATACAGTACATGATGCTGAATAGTTATCTGTTTAACACAACTCCCCAGGCAATTGTTATTTCGAGGTAACAAAACCCTCATCCCGCATTGTCACTCTGCGGTCAACAATGATACTATGTACACTGTGATCTACAATTCGGGGATTGCACCTACTAATCAGTATCTATGAATTTATCCGAGTGTTTCATTGTACGCACGGCTAAGGAGCGGAATACAGAAAAAGTGGGGTCTTTGTTTTGGTAGCTACAACTTTGGGGTCTTCAAGTCAAGAGTGAATAGGTTTGACTCAAACACGAACCTATCGCTAAATAAATAAAAAAAAACATAATCATGAGTCATGGAAGTTTTAAAGTGTGTCGTCATCATCATCATCAGCCTATAATCCCACTGCTGAGACACTGGCCTCGTCCCTGTGAGAGGGAATGGTCCATATCCATCGCGCGGGTAGATGTCATGTGTTTAACTTCACCGTTTTGAAAGCAGTGGTGATGAAATGAATTACACAAAGAAATGTACCTGGCTGGGTTCGAGCCCCAACCTACAACTCGTAAGTCGGGGTAGATACCACTGCTCTCAAAGCATGTAGTTTTGAAGAAATAAGTTTAAAAAATAACTTCTGCTTGTTAACCTTTAAGTATACGCGTTCTTTTTGGTAACGTTCCGTCACGCGTGGGGTCCAGCAGTACCCCATAAATATTTAACCCGTATTTTTAAAATGTCTGAATAAAAATTAAACAATTAAAATTATAAGGGAAGACATATTATTAAAGTTAAAGAAAATAATTTATTATTCCTTAAAAAGTCAATCTTTTGATGGTGAGAATTTTTTTACAATAATAACATCTTACATACAGAGAGTTTTTGAAGCCCTAAACTAATTGCCTAAAATTTAATAAAATAATTTTCTTCTGAGTCAATTATTATTTTTTTCTTAAAAAATAGGAACTAAAAACTTAAAATTAAAAGTACAACAAAAAATCATTTGAATAATATAAAAAATGACATCGCCTCAAAATTACTATTTTTCAGTACTGAGATTGTGTCTAGTCTTATCATTTTTTGCTATTGGAGTCACTAAAATCGTGTGAAATTTATACAATGGCGTTCCTTGAGAGTTGGCGACTAATATTTGCTGTTATACAACGCTAACTCTAAGAAAAATGAAAAAATACAAATATATACCTACATTGAAAATTTATGCTACGTAAAATCACGGGTGGGGTCCACAGGTATCCCCAAGTGAGCAGTATACCTTGTATCTTAGCATTAGCGTGACATACTTCCACCTATCGATAGTCTCTGCAAAGCATTGAGATTAACTGAGAAGGCGCGATCATTACAAGTTAATTTAAAAAGTTATGGTTAAAAAATAGCGGGGTCTGGCGAGACCCCACCCGTGATGTTAAAGGTTAAATTTACTTTGTAGTAAAAAGTACTTTTACTTACAGTGGATCAGTTCAGTATATTACGTGAAAGGGTCAATGGTAAGAGGATTATCCAACGTGTAGGTTACCTGACTAATAAGGTACTCGTAGATAACTATAACTCAGAGCATTTATTTCCATGTGAGCAATAAGTACTTTTTAACTGACAAAAAATAGCATAAAATGAAGCTACAGTCCAGTAAGTTAGTGCTTAAGTTATATGTTTTAATACAGGTTATAAACAACCTATGCCATTGGGGCACTCTGTTTTAATACAGGTTATAAGCTACTCGTACCTATGCCATTGGGCCACTCCAAATCCATTCATGCATCCACCCCACAAATATTTATATATAAAATAAGTAGAAAGATAACGTGCAATACAGAGAGTGTGTGAGCCCACCTAGTTCATGGTCGTTAATTTTTTGTCTGATCCTGAGAATATTGTAGTTACAGAGATAAAGTCATTTTTTTTTTCAATATAGTTTAATAAAATATCTGTGTACCCATACCCAGCAGTTTTTGTGTGAAATAGTAACAAACATCGATCCATCCTCGCATTTATAATATTAGTAAGATGCTATTATGTCAAAAAACGTCATTTCTCGACATCTTCTTATTTAGACAGTGGAGACAATCGGGTTTTTTTTTCCCATTGGGAATAGACGAAATGACTGTCTATTCTTGGTAGAATAAAGATAGAATTGGTAATACTGTGCTTACTGTTGTACAATTATTATGTTGTTATAGTAAAAATAAAGGAATTACTTTGAGAATTTTACGATGACCCGGTTCCATAAGCAATTCAATCGTTGGCCATAAATAACTCGTTTAGTATTTGTAAAGTAGAGCAGGGTCTCTAAATTGAGTATTGATCATTTAATTGGGGTCTCATTCATTGAATTAGTAAGAAAAAATTGGTAATCAAAAATCTTACTGGTGGTGTAGTTCTCTTACTAATGGTGTAGTATTTTGGTTCAAGTTAATTTGTATTAAAAGCTAAGCTTTGTAAGTACCCTTTTTTTATAAAATTTATGAAGACAGGGAGTATGTAATGATTTTTTTTTCTACTTATATTTTGAATTATGGTTGAATTTTGAGCAATTGGTGATCACTAGTTCAATTATATGTTAATTTAAAGTTGATGTTTCTCGGGAGCACCTATGATCAGGTATTCACATATTGTAACACATGTTTTATAATTATATTATGATACAGCCCCCTCTTATTACCGCTCACTTCTTATAGAGGCCAACTTTCACTAACCGCATCCTATTCCACACTAATGACCAAAATAAAAAAGTTTTGCTCTACCAAGGATCTACACAAATCTCACGTGTGTTGTTTAAACCCAACGAGATACTGCAAGTTCACGTCTCTTTGAGGAGCGCCGACATACTTTGAGTTCTTCACCAACGACGTACGAGAATGTGTATAACACGTTAAAATTTTACTGGAACTAGTAGTACTTTGAACGTGGCTTTATACGCTCGTGAAAATATTTCAGGAAAACTTGGAAAGACGGAGTAAATTACAGAGATTCCTTGCTTACTCTCGTAACAGCTCGTTTCATTTTAACACGAGTTCCATAACTCGTGTTAAATTCCATTTATGAGTAAAACTATGCGGAATTATTTTCAAATTTTCAGTTATTCCGATTGTGTAGGTTCTACATAATAAATAATACTTAAATAATTAACTTCGTTTAATAGACTATAATTATCAATGTAGGAAATCAAAATTAGGTAATCCCTAGAGTTTTTTTCTCAACGAAAGTTACCTTGAAGGAGACAATGACATTTTTTTAAATTCATATCAGCTGGAAGTTGTACGTACACTGCTGAAACAAGGAAACGTCAATTTGCCACTTGCATACATGAGTTACCCCCATCCATAAAAACGGATTTAATAGGGAATAAAAGTTTATTAGAATAACTGCATTTTTACTTAAAAAGCTGTTGTTTACGATTCTGTCTTAAAATAAAAGTTTATTTTAAAGAATAAAAGTTTCTGATGGAAAATTCCATCAGGCAAACGGCTTATACCTACTTTTTTACATTTGACTAGATGTTCCACGGGGAACATCTAGTCAAATGTACGGGGGTGAACCCACGGGGGTTCACCCCCGTTGCTCGTAGCTTAATGTTTTAAAGTCATAGCCTTCCTCAATAAATAGATTAACCAACACAAAATATTTTTTCCATTCGCACCAGTTCCTGACATTAGCGCGTTGAGCCAAACAAACAAACTGTTCGGCCTAATAATATTAGTTTTGATTATATTAATTTCCTCTTTTCTTTTGCTTCAGGAAACTCGCTTCAATTTCGGAGGGGACTGGCACCCCAGCTTTCGCAACCATCTGTGGTGGCATTGCTGCCTCCATAGTAGCTCTGCTGATCCAACTGGAGGTGTTGGTCGAAATGATGAGCATCGGTAAGTACTTTAATGATGACCTAAAATAACGTTACCGGCCTTGCTTTGTCAAACAGACAGGCGAAGCAAACGCGAAGCGAAGCGTTTTTATTTGTAATGTATGGAATTGTTTGAAGCCTGTAACATAGACTATCGGATGGCTTTCGCTTTTCTATATGACAGGATGCGTGGCGAATGCGAACCGAAGGTGGAGACGTCAAACTGAGTGCAGCAAACCGAGCTCTTGTATGTGGTCTATCAGCCAAGCGTTGAAGTAAGTTGCGATGAGTTTAGCGCGTTTGGAATGCTAAAGACAATTGAAGGAAATCTGATATTTTTTCCGCCTTACCTAGTATGGGAGAATAGTTCTGGTAGTGCCGTAAATATTACCATAGCTAAAGAAATATTAATTAACTTACGATGTGGTCTTATTGATAAAGCCACACCTACTAGTACGGGCATCAAACTAAAAATAGCATGCTTCAAAAAGCAATTTTAAAACACCGTATAAAGTGAAGCAAGAAAGCATTTTAAGTACATACTTTCGACTGGAAACTTTTCACTTTGGACATTACAAACTTTAGCGTCGATATAACAAGAAGTTTCACTGAAAAACTATCTCTTTTCAGGGAACAAGATTTTTATTGCACATTTTTCGAACATTTTTTATCATTTAAAAAGAAGTTAGTAGGTTCGAAGGCAAAAAAACACTAAAATAATATAGTTCAGTAGGTACTACTTTTTGATGAGACGGTGTAGTCTCATCAAAAAGTACAGACTACAGAGAAAAATAATCAAGTAAAGAAAAATGTTGAAATGTTTGAACGTAATTTAAAAAAAACCGGCCAAGTGCGAGTTGGACTCGCGTGAAGAGGGTTCCGTACGATGTTACCTATCACGTTTTTTTTTTAAATCTGACCCAAATTGATACGCACAATATTGAGTGATTTACCATGTTATTTTAATATCATGGACTTCTTATAGGTTTTCCAATAATCTATAAGTAGAAAACTAATTCCTCTATTTTTTTTTTAATTTAGGTTCAGTAGTTTCGGAGATAAGGGGGGGGGGGGAACGGTCAAATTTCGTATATTTTCTTGAATAACTTGGAAACTATTTATTTTAAAATTACAAAAAAAAATATATTTGAGATTGTCTCAACAAGACCTTTCATTTGATATGTCACACGATGCAGTTTTCAATTTTTTTTTAATTTTCCCCTTCCCCCCAAAAATTACCTCCCATATACAGATATGAACTTCTTATAATTTTTCCTATAATCTTTAAGTAGAAAACTAATTACTGGGATTTTTTTTAAATTTTAGGTTCAGTAGTTTCGGAGATAAAGGGGGAGGGGGAATGGTCAAATTTCGTCTATTTTCTTGAATAACTTGGAAACTATTTATTTTAAAATTACAAAAAAATACATTTAAGATTGTCTCAACAAGACATTTCATTTGATATGTCACACCATGCAGTTTTCAAAACTTTTTTTTTTTTTCATTTTCCCCTTCCCCCCCAAAAATTACCTCCCACATACAGATTTCATCTATTCACGTCACACCTCTGTGCTTGGGTCATAGGAATTGATATATGTACCAAATTTCAACCCAATCGGTCTAGTAGATTCGGAGATAATTGACTGTAAGCGACAGACAGACGGACACACGAGTGATCCTATAAGGGTTCCGTTTTTGTATTCGGACGTACGGATCCCTAAAAACACTGAGTGTACTATGTACTTGTAGGACATCCATATATTTTCTCCACGCGAGTATCGAATCCGCGACATATAGCGCAGGCCGTTAAATAAAGAACATTTCCTGATTAAAATTAACTCTAAATTACTCATCAGTTGTCTAATAGCGGCCATACACCATACTGCCTATCGTACAATCGGCATGACGATCGATTTGATCAAATTGGCAGTTCGTCCATATACACCATACACCATACTGCCTATCGTCCAATCGGCATGACGATCGATTTGATCAAACTTCAAATCGGCAGCAGTGATGCCAACTTAGCAACTTTATAGCTAGATCTAGCTATTATTCGGTGACCGACAGCTACAATTTTATAAAACTTGTGGCTTAACTTTTTAGTTACTTTTTTACCGATTTATCCCACTAGTGGGAATCAGTTGGTAATACAAGTGTTTTCCGACCTTCAAGCGATTTTCGACTTTATTGACATTTATGCAAACACCGGATTTTAATGAAGGACCAATGTTAGCTAACGAGAATGTGAGAAAAAACAAACTAAATTTTGAATGTCAATAAGGTCGAAAATCGCTTGAACCTGTTCTTTTAACTTGCTTAACGATAGCAAGTTAAAAAAAGGTTCAGGCGATTTTCGACCCTCCATTCCATTCCACTCCACTCTACTTCACTCCATTACAGTCCAGTCCATTCCATTCCATGGTAATACACACATTACCCTCCTTTGCGTCGCGCAGTCTGTAAAAAGTGTCGTTACAATTTTTTCCGCCTAGCCCCCTTTCGCAACGCGCCATAAGGAACTTCGTTCCAAAAAAATATACGTTTCGAATTGAGAACCTCCTCCTTTTTTTTACGTCGGTTAAAAAGTAGCTACCGAATATTAGCTAGATCTAGCTGTAGGTATAGTTGCTAAGTTGGTATCACTGCTGCCGATTTGAAGTTTGATCATTCCGGTTTGATCAAATCGATTTGATCAAATTGGCATGATCAAATAGGCATGATCAAATCGGCATGATCAAGCCTATTGTCATGCCAATTTGATGGATTCCACGCCCACACACGGTCAAATCTAACTGATCAAATTGGCAGCGTCATGCCGATTGTACGATAGGCAGTATGGTGTATGGCCGCTATAACAAATCCCATTTAAAATTCATTAAGTTTCAACCAAAGCGCGGGCATGCGGGCGGCAAGTAATGGGCAACTCGCCGCCCGACCATGGACCATGCCCGGGTCGACGGCGCGTTGTGTTCCACGCGCGCCTCAAAGAGCGTTAGCAAGATGACGCCCCCCCCCTATACAGGGCCAAAGCCTGCCGGGGTCGCGTGACATCTCATTACCGTGACCCTGGAACGTAAAGGGCTAATGAAGGACACCGTGGATTTTAGTCATTACAAGTCGGACAGTCTGGGAGGACTCATTTAATGATTTTACCACACAAAAAAAAAAGTTTAAACCAAAAACAATTTAACATAATTTTCATTAAAACGCAATCTAAGTTAACAGTAAGATAGAGACAGGTAAATGCAGCTATTAACTCAACTTGGTTCGCAACAAGTGAAGCACTCAACTTGCTCAAGCGGAACTAAGTAGCTCTCTACACTTGAATATCTACACAATTGTTCCTGTTGCTTATTCATAACTTAGCTTTTGAAATGAGCGTATTTAAAACGTTGTGTCAATTATTACACGCTATGCTCAATAAAAACATTCAACCGATTGTAAATAAATTAATATCAATTTCTTGCCCATATCCCGATCAATTAAACAGCATGACCATTTCTTCCGTACTTTTTCTATTTGCATTAAAATTAGCTCATACTTTGGCTTCCATACGGAACAACCGTACATTTTTGGGCTTACACGAGTTTTTTTTTGATCTGACAGACTTTTTCTCATATTATTGGACCTTACAGAATATTGTGCAGTGTCATTGTGCCACATACCGGTTACATAATAAAAATCTTCCTACAGAAAAATATTGAAGAAACGTATTGCAGTATATATTTTTCAATTCTATAATGGCATCGTATGTAAATCCGGAATAGTCACGTAGGAGGGCTCCGTATCACGTACGTGGCAATCAGATACGCGCCACGACAAAAAATGCATTTTTTTTTTGAAGAGAACATCATAACTGTATAGAGAGAAGGGCAGAGCTTCGAGCAAATTAAGTTTTTAATTAGTTATAAATATTTATGAATTCACTTCAAGTAAGCTATCTGAGATATGAGAGCAGTGGTGGCCCAGTTTTATCGGTCCCAACTTACGAGTTGTAGGTCGTGGGTTCGAACCCCGCCAGGCGCATTACTTTGTGTAATTTATTTCATCACCACTGCTCTCAAAATGGTGAAGGAAAACATCGTCAGGAAACCGGCATGTCCTAGAACCAAAAATTCGAAGATATGTGACATCTACCAATCCGCACTGGGCCCGCGTGGTGGATTATGGCCCACCCCCTCTCACAGAGAGGAGGCCTGTGTCCCAGCAGTGGGAACATTATAGGCTGATGATGATGAAGCTATCTTTAGGGTTCCACATTTTATGAAAATAGCTAAAAATAATACGTTATATTAGAGGAACTGGCAAAAAACAACTTATAGGGCCACTGCTTATACATAGGAGCAAAATAAAAATAAAAACTATTTCATTAATACTTTTTTAAACTATCACGGTTTGATTCTAAACTTAAAATGTCACTTACGGTATATCTTCCGTGATTAAGGTGAATGCTCCAGGGTAGCCCGCGAAATTCAAAATTTATTGGGTTTTTTGCAATTTGCAGGCCAGTGCTAGGTTGTATGTTGATTAAAATATTGATCGCGGCTGTAAGACGTATGTAGTTACAGAATTATAATCAACAAAATCATCAATACAACGCTCTAAGTACATAAAGCTTCAGGAATGACTTTTTATGTTATTTTTTTGTTCCTGAAGCTTTATGAACTTGGAGGGTTGTACGATGAAATTTGTTTGAGTAGTCTAATAGAGAAGACAGACTGATACGAGGAAAGTTTAATTTACTACTTCTTTATCCATTTTACAGGTCAAAATAATAATCGAATGATATTTTTATGGTGCCGATATCTGAACCAGTACTTATTATTTATCACCGGATCACAAAAAATGTTATTTTATTGCAACTTTGGCCCAGACGGGATCGTATATACGAGTTTGCATTAAGCAAGCAAATTCACAGATGCGAATGCAGAATTTTATTTATCTCTCAGTTATTCTTTGGTTCAGGTTTTAGAACTTGAAAAACACGAATGCGCTATTTAAAAAGAATTTTGAAGTATCACTCTCTTTATAGGAAAAATGTCTGGACTTTAAATAATAAGAATTACAAAAATAAGTAGGTACAAATGACAAAAAGGAGACAGAAAAACAAGGCGTTAAAAAAGTCGTCCACATCGCTGTCACGGCATAACTGGGGACAACGTGTATCGGGCATGCGGACGACGAGTAATGGGCGACTTGCCGTCTGATTATGGACCATGCCCGCGTCGACCATGCCCCGGTCGACCGCGCGTCGTGTTACACGCGTGCTTCAAAGAGCTGTTAACCATATGACACACCCCCCCCCCTTAGAGGGCCAATGTCTGCCGGGACTGTCTTATTGGGTAACCGTGGCCCCGGAACGTAAAGGTCTATTGAAGAACACCGTGGATTTTAGTTAGTACAGGGTCCCTACACGTGCCCTGGGTGGAAGGACATTCATGATTTTACCACGTAAAAAAAGGGGCAGCCTGTATATTAATTAACAGCTAAGGTTGAATCTGTTAACCAATATAATTATAGTCTTGCTTTGGAAATTATTACGGTTTCAACGACGCGGTCATACGTGTTGATTAATTGATTCCTATTAACTAGATCTACTTGCGTGTGAGGGTTCAATGAGCTTGATTAAATGCTAATTAGGTTTCTAGATAATTCAATTGTACTGTTGGGAGTACTATGTTCAGCAGTGGACGTCCTATGGCTGAGATGATGATGTTGGAAGTAAATCTGGCTTTAATGTACTACTTGGCTATAAGCCCGTGAAAGAGAATCAGCTTTAGTCCTGTGAGTTGGTTGATCACTTCTTTTGATGATCATCACTTGGTTGATCTTCAAAATAAAAGCCACCGCAGTCATGTCTTGTCTGCTCGAATTCTTCAGTCTTCTCTTAACAGCCACCGAAAGATGGTGGCTTATTTGGTAAAGCGTGGAAAAGTCCTGCCCGTAATCGATTTTTTCTTTTCATAAAAATCTAAATAAGCAGGCATAACAAAAAATATTAAAATATTGCACTCGATATTTTTTGTACTGTTTTATAGAATAGTCTAAAAATAGCAATAAATGCTTAAAACAGAGCAAAGAGCCATTACCACTGACCATCACTGTTCCACATATCACTTTGATTGATTGAAGCTAAAAATATTGACTATACCTTGTCAATAACACTTTAAAAAGTAATTTATGATAGTTCGATTTTACACACGATAATTCCACTGACATTTAAAGTTCCGATCAGTTGAAACATCGGTATTTAGCCATGTTTATTAGGATATAAGTTACATTTTAATATAGAAAATGACTGAATGGTCTTAGTCCATAACAGAAGTTGTGCTTGCGACGCCTACTCGTTCCACAATATCTAGTCTAATCTTTCTTTGAACACTGAGTGTGCATTTTGACTTTTTAATATATCAAAGAGTGATGCCACCTTGGTCATAGGCGGCAGGTGATTCCACGTCGACACTCTTTGAGACATTTGAATGAACCCCACTATCAAATAAATCCATACAATTATATGTATAGATCTGACCTCAGAAAAAGCAAGTAAAAGAGTTATTTCCTTAAGTTTACCGTATATCATTACTTTCCAGAATGTAATCTTTATTAGCAACAAAACAAACTATCGAATGGTGTAATAATATAGGGTGTGATTTTTTTTTCAAGCGTCGCGAACGTGAGCACACAGAAGAGACTCTCATACATTTTCGCCCGTCTGAGACGCGTCCTCGTCTTACGTCTTTTCTATGTGTCCCGCGCCTTACGTCGCGACGCTTCTATACATTTTGTATGAAAGAGACGCCGAAGAGACATATGTCTCCGCCCCGTCTGCGTCTTACGTCTTTTCTATGTGTCCCACGCCTTATAATTATTATGACTATGCTTATCTACTACATTAGACGTCAGAAGTTCGAACAGATAATGTTAGTTGATGGCTGGCAAGCTAGCAGCTGAGGTCGGAACTTATGACAGTGCAGCTGTATTGATAAGCGACTTATCGGATAATTATTGAAGCTTGATATTAGTCTTTGAAAAAACTTAAGGATTTACCGATTATTAAGGAAATTATGCATTGAAGATTTTCCCTAAGAAGTATTAAATTTTGCGAAGGTATCTTTTCAATACATTTACCTTACAGATATAGACGTCGAAATCTTTTATTAACGCAAATATATGGTTAAGTTTTGATTTTTTGTTCTGTAAAGCTGAGTTGCTAGTAATATTCAATATGCCGTCAGATTTGGAAATGCTAGGATCATTATTTGACTTAAAATGCATTAAATTAGCATACAGTTATACAAAGATATATTGTGTACCCAGATTATCTCCGAGTGCATACTGAATTCAGGTGATTGAGTTTGAAGCAGCTTCGTTATTAGGTGGGTCCACACAGAGCGCGCAGCCTCGCGAGGCATTTTCCGCGCGAAGCAGCTCGTTTGGTGTGGACGTGTCTCGGGCGAAGCAAGTGACAGCGCTGCCGCGGTCGTGCGACCGAGCGCCCGAGCCATCCAGTGTCGGCTTTTGTTTTGCTCGCGTATATTGTTTCGAGCCTCTCGGTCGAAAAACGATAGACGCGTCCACACAGAGTGAGCAGCCTCACTTGACAGTTTCCTCGCGCAGCAAAAGCCTCGCGAGGCTGCGCGCTCTGTGTGGACGCACCTAATGACACTGACTGTTCCACCGTAGTTGACCGAACATTATCGTAGGCCGTTTCGTAGCGCTACGGCGTAGCTAGTGCTACGTTTAATTATATTTGCAGGATTTGTTAATTTGTGAATCTTTCAATATGACCATGTAGAACTTTTGGGCTCATTCAGACTTTTATATATAAACAATTGAAGACTCTTCTTCTTCTTCCTGCCCTTATCCCATTCTATTTGGGGTCGGCGCAACACGTTTTCTTCTTCCATTCTCCCCAACCAATTGAAGACAATTGAGTCTTTAATAATTTATTTCGCACAATCCGTATCTATACTAATATAACAAAGTTGACGAGTTTGTTACTTTGGTTGAACGCGATTATCTCAGGAAGTAATGGTTCAAATTGAAAAATCTTTTTGTGTTGGAAAATCCATTTATCAAGAAAGACCTTTAAAACACCGATACGATTTAAATTATGTTTTCAAATTAATTTTAGACCGCATTGTCAGCG
Organism: Agrotis exclamationis; assembly: GCA_950005045.1. Lineage (NCBI taxonomy): Eukaryota > Metazoa > Arthropoda > Insecta > Lepidoptera > Noctuidae > Agrotis > Agrotis exclamationis. The sequence continues at coordinate 22,708,331 of OX465416.1, read as the reverse complement.
GCTTTAATAACTTATTATCAATTTATAGAAAGAATAGGTATACGTTTTCAAAGAAAAGGAAACAAAGGCGATAAAAAGAAAAAAGGGGCTTTTAAACTCCTTGCAAACAGTTCTATGGCTACTTATAGGAAGTAACTTTATACGTTCGGCACACAGACCGTTGAGAAGTTACGCAAACAATCGCCTCTAGGGGCTTAATACTGCTCAGCTATTGCAAAGCTTATATTTCTGGTCATTTTATAGACTTGACATTATTTTTACGGCAAAAACTATATGAAATCTTATTGTGCATGTTTGATTTTAACAATAACATACTCTTGTCAATGATCAATCGACATAGAGTTAAATTTAAAAAAATATTCGAAACGTATTTTCTCTTTTGATTCGACAAACAAAATTGACTGTCAAACAACGCTTTCAAAATTGGCGTATAATTGTAAGTAAGCATGTATGAAAGTACCCACACATATGCTTCAATGTAGCAATTTCTCATTAATGACCAGCAAAAATGAGCATGCTCATATTTTAGTATGCTCAAAAATTTATTGTTGTCCGATTTTTGAGCTAGTGTTTGTTATGTTAGGATTACTATTCGCAAGCAAATGAGTATGCTTATTTCTAGCATGCTCTTTTAGTATCATATGTGTGTACAGCACTGGCGTCACATAATTACGTATTATAATTACGTTTAAAAAAAAGCTTTGCAAATTTTTTATCAATATTTATAATAGTTTTTATCTTGTTAATATTATTTTTGTACTAAATATTATATTTTGAAGAGCGTATGATGAAGTCACGATAATGTCGCTTAACTCTAAAATATGATTTCTTAGAAATGAAACTTCCGTAAGAAAGATTTCTGAGAGCGCAGCGTAACATTTATCTTTATTTTGCAAACAAATACAACTATGTTGGCAGTACTTGAACCCAGTGAACAACAACAATTCAATTGAACAAATCCCAAGAATCCTTTTGTTAGATCCTTGAGCGTGTTTTTATTACAATATCTAGTGACCCGTCAAATCTTTTTGATGTTTAACCCGTCTGTAGGATCAGGTTTCAATCTCAGGTTTTCAATATCTTACGTAGTATATTTAAAACTGTAATACAATAAGTACTTTCCAACACATTTGCTCGAAAAATGCATTTACAAAGACTGTATACATTGTTCGAAAGTTAAAAATTAACCACCATACGCTACTCTCACCTAAGTACCTATTTTACGGCATACCCCGTTGTATAGCACCGTGCGTTTTCTTTACGGTTTTTTTAATTTCCATTAAAAAAAATATATAAGAATTCCACCAAAGAGTTTCACATTATGAGAATAAACAACCTGACTGATCGAACCTCCTTGGAAGCGCTTTTGCTCAATACGTTGTCTCACTTTAATACTACTCTTTAGTATTAAAGTGAGAGTATATGTGACGAAAGATGTAGTTCTAATTAGAAACTTCAAAAATTGTTGCGACTTTCCCACTGTTAAATAAAGTTTGTACTGTTTTCTCGCAAATGTGTTGAAAAACATTGTATGACACACGTGCAGAAATTGGTATTTTCAAACTCGTGACTACTCGTTTGTAAAAACCAACTTACCGCACTAGTATCAAAAATAACTATTACACTTGGACTTTTTAGGGCTGGTTTTTCAATAGTCTGAGGAATAAAAATGGCGGTTTGACAGTTTATCTATAGAAAATATATCAAACCGCTATTTTTATTCCTCAGATAAAAGTTATCTAACTATTGAGAAATCAGCCCTTGATTAAGCAAAGTTGGAATGATTTATTCATAGTTTTTCTTACATTTATCGTAGCCAGTCTTCAAAGTAATTTCAAATGATGATTTTTTATCATTTGAAAATGGTAAAAATTGAACACAATTTTTCTAACGTTCTTTACTTTCGCATTTTGCATATCTGTAGCAGAAAAAAAAACAAAGGTTGATCCATAGTTTGTTCCGTCATTCCAAATATTTTTTCATACCACTCCATCGGTCGCGATTCAATCGTTAGAAACCTTCGCTTGCTCGTGATCCTTACCTATATGGCCCTTGCTGTTATTTCACTAGTTGCACAATATACTATTATATCTATAAATAATTTCATCCTTAGAATATTACAAACATATTCAAAGACAGCCGCACATACTTGTAGATGTTTCTGCTACAGCAGATATGGCATTTTGCGTTGAATTCAAATCTATGTATGAATAATTCAGTTTGGTCGTTTACGACGCCCTCTATGATTTAAATTTTCTCTGTCATGCAATGAGAACATCACATTGCATCGTATTTTATTTTATAGGGTGCATGTCACTTGATTTTAAATGTGATATGTGATGGAAATACAGCATTTTATTTAATCTAATGGAATAACTAAATAGAACTTTAGTGGACAAGAGCTTTCTTTCTTTTTCAGTTGTTTCATATTAATTTTTAATTTATGCACATGACTTTTACTTAATAGCTTTACTTTTAACGCTTTAACTTTTTCGGAAGTAAGGCAGACTATTCTTTAATAATCTGCTTTACTTCCGCCATTTTATTTTATTTTCTGAAAACCGCCACGCGAAAACCATTTTTACTACAAAACTCGAAAACGATTTATTTTTGAACGACCCGTTTCTGCTTAAGATTTGTTTTTTTTTTTAAACATTGACAAAAGACTGCAATCGACAAAAAAACTCCTGTGAGAGACCATCCCGTTTGAGCACCGATTTTAAAAGCACCTATAGTAAGTATGTTTAGGGCATAAAATTCGATAACCTACACATCTATTCCCATTAAAGCACCTATGGTAATTTCTAGTGAGGGGGTGTATAATAATTGAGAAGATTAATTATCCTCCAATGTATTGTTTTAACAATATAAATAATTATTTCCATCCTGTGAAAGATTACTGATTTTTAAATAATGTAGAAAAACTGACATTAAATAAAACATAGTCTGAGAAAGGCGACTAATTCGATTCGGTCACTAAAAACATAATGTACCTTACCAAATTCGGTTTTCGATCGACGTTCGCCATTTACGCCGCCTGGTTTTGCAAAAACCGTAACACATCTACATAACAACCCTTGATAACTAGTCCGCCTAGATTCTTTATTTATTAGTTTACTGTTTTCTTCTTTGCTTTTAATCTGGTCGGGTAATGAGCGTGCGCCTGCGCTGTGCGGTTTACGGGCCCCTTGGGTGTAACACGTTCTATTGTGATATGTTGGCAGCCAGAGCCGCATCTAGGCTGGGGCAGGCGGAGCACACGCAGAGAAATGTATACGAGAACTTCTGGTTGCAACCGTGACAGCAAGACTCACTAGTTGACTTTACAACATTTCTAGTAATAAATACTAAGTCCTTGTTATCTTTACTACTTACTAGTACTTACTTTCTAGTATTTATTACTAGAAATGTTGTAAAGTCAACTAGTGAGTCTTGCTGTCACGGTTGCAACCAGAAGTTCTCGTACAGGTTGCCAGACATTTCTCTGCGTGCACGTGTCACAGGCGCCAACTTCTCGGGGCGCCAACATCTTATACTTGTTTGCTTGATGTATGCTAGAAAAAAAAACTAATCGTTTAGCATAGTAGTAAACGCTGCATTACCGAGTTGTTTTTCGAACAAATTCTAAATTAATTATTGTGTAGTAGTGCTGTCTTTCTCTAGAAACTAGGACTTTTGAGCGGGACAGTAGCTAGGACGTGCTGGCATGCATTTCCAGAAGGCGGCTTATCGACCGATCTTGTAGCATTATTGTCTCGCTCACAAGTGAAATGGAACAAAAACCTATTGGTCAGGCTGTTTTTTTTTTTGAGACTTTTGGTAATTAGGCTGGAGATGGGGTACCACTATGAAGTTTTGCCCCAGTTCGAAAAATCGTAGATCCGGGCCTGTCCGCAGCCGGCCGGTATTTACTTTATCGAGCTTCGTAACTTGTGGAGCCACTTCCAGTGAGTATGGCGTGGGCTATTGAAACTAAACGTGCTTTGCTGTGATTGTAAACTTAGCTCGATGTAAAGGGTAACTTAGAGCTCAGGTAAAGTTTGAGTTTTCAGTTCTATTTGGTACCACGATATTGTGGACCAAAGTGAGTTGAACTATAGTGGCTTCAAAAAAATTCATACTTATTTTCTTCATGGCCTTTCCCTATTCTTCATAATATACTAAGGGCTGATTTTTCAATAGTCGGATAACTTTTATCTGAGGAATAAAAATGGCGGTTTGACAGCTTATTTATAGAAAATATGTCTATGTACTATTTTTATTCCTAAGATAAAAATTATCTGACTGTTAAAAAAATATATTTAAAAAAAAATATATAAAATATTAAGTTAGTATTTCAAAAAATATTTCACTCGTATTTTTTTTCTTTTGTAACGTAAACCAAAATGGACGAAGATACAACGTTTGTAATAAAAATCACAAAACGTCTCTCAGTCGGTATAATTTTACAGGAGTTATGATGTCGCAAGTCTGTGTCCAAAATTGATATAAAAAAAATGCGTGGCGATTATTTTTCAATAAATTTATTTATGCTGCAAAATAACCTATTGACTACTTGGAAACTATAATTGACCAATAATTTCAAAACAAAATTTCTCTAAAAACACACTTTATTTTAGGCCCGAAAACCCGATCAACTTTCAAAAAACAGTTTGATTATATTTTTTCACTTCAGTAGCTCAAACATGTAGGTTTTGCTGCCTGAAATCAGTGAGCAAAATGCGATTTTGCTCACTGAGTGAGACAAAGTAACTTTTTAATTTTTGTTTTCAGAAAGCCGCGAATATCTTATTCAGCCTTGGGTTAATCATACAATTCGAAACATTTCCACTCCATCTCTTTCCCGCTATTAGAAAGAGAGAGGGACAAAGACCAGCCCTTTCGAAATTCCGATTTTGAATTCGTCCTCAAAGACAAACACGCTCGGTTTGTACTAACTAAAGAAATTTTCCAAAAAGATAATTTTTATGTCTTAGTGTAATTTATTGAATTTTTAACTTATATGTACACGTAGTATTTAAACGAAAATAAGTATTTACTGCAAATAAAACTGATATTTAACCTGTAAATATTTATTTCTAGTTTCAATAAAATGTTACGTAAATATTTTGAATAATAAAATATCATGGGTGCTATAATTTCCGAACACGCCTTAATTTAAATAAAAGAGCGGGAATAAAATTTCGTGGCTGGCGTAAAGAGTTGAATAAGTTAATAGTTATTTCAATCTATTCCTGTTTATTATTTTATCTCCTAAAGTGTGCTCGCTGCTGAAGTGAAAAGTTATGTGTGTTACACGAGAGCAAAGTTTTTTGCATCTCGTGCCTTTGAATCCCTCGCCACACTCAGGATTCAAAATCAGCACTCGCAGCAAAAAACGACTTTGCTCTCTTGCACAAATAACTATTGTAGCTCTGCAATGAATAAATAGTAAGCTCATTATGTTAACTAGTCAGTGACGTCACAGATTGCTATTATATGCCAAAAAAATCTATGCGAAAATTGCTTTTTGACAGCTCATAAAAGTGATAATGTGATTGGTGGTTCAAATACGCTATTATCACAAATATATTTGGATTTTTGCATTATTTAAATTTCATTCCATAAACAATCGTCACCCTCCTTCCCATATAATATTTCTTTTCATCTTCATCATTTCCTTTCCCGCCAAATTATTAGCTATTCAAACTACGGATACATTTAATGAAAACGAATGAAAAACTCCATGAAAATAATATCGAGTTCAGCCCGGAATGAACTGGTCCCCAATGAGCCGACGACCCGGAAAGCTAGGCAGCCGCCGGAACAACACGACGAGAAACCAACTGACCTATATCTAACGCAATCAGATAATCACAAGAAAAAAGATGCTGCAAGATCTACATGCTGTCTTTTACTTCCAGTTTTTCTTTGTTGCCTCAGATTAAGTACTTTTTAGATTTATGTTTTGATAAATGTAGCTGTTGCTTGCAAGTTCGGTACGTTTTGACCTTATTTTGGGCTGAGTTTCGCTAAATATTTTAAGGTTGCACTCAAAACTTTGTCGGTAGTATTTGTGGAACTACACTTTTGTAAGTGGTGTATATTGTTGTTTAAAAAGGTTTGCGAATTGAGAAGCATCTTTACTAAGTTTTTTTTTGGTAATAGGTAAGGTAACAATTATTTAACAAAGAAATCTGTGCCCCACACTAGGATTTTCTCCGTTTCATGGTTGCGTTTCGAATCATTTTAACTCACAGACAGAAACGCCCAGACCGAGAACCACTACTGGTAATACAATAAAAGGACAGTAACGATTATTGGCACCGTGCACGACTTTAGCGCCACCTAGCGTTTGCACTGTTGACGGCTCTGACCGTTCTAATTGAAATCAGATTTCTTTACAAAACACATGGTTTTGGATTCCATGGCGATCCATCAGCTCTGAATAAAATTAAATAAACATAGGCAAAATGTATTCTATAAGAAAAATGTCAAATACAGGATTAAAATGAGGATTATGATTTATTTACTTTTTTCTCTTCCCGGCAGCTAACCATCTCCTGCATTGCTCATCTTTCCAAGAACCGCTTGGGAATCAATAAAATTTAAATTTACTATTTCTGCTAGTATTCTTGCAGTTTACAACACAACAATTGCTGTGACCTATGTTTTTCTGGCGGAATAACGCGATTATAAAAATTACGTACAGATATGTCTGACAAATTGATTCGAAATTGACAGATGACAAACTCAATTCAATGAACTCTGAGACAGAGCCGTCGTACTCCGACTGCTCCCCATCACCTGCCGTTGAAGAAACTACGATATCTCGTCAGATATTCATTGAAATCAAATGATGTCAAGGGAAATTTTGTTCAAAATTAAATGTTTGTAATGATTAACGTATTTATTTGGGTAAGGATTAATATTATGTTCATAAAAATACCGTCGCAAGTAATGTATTATTTTAAAACCAATTTGATTTCCATAAAAAAGGTTATAGTGAGTTAACCTTAAAAGATAGATATATGCTGTCGCGGGCTTTATTTTAGAACGTTTCATGAGGAAAAATTCCGACACACATAATTTTTGCGTAATGTAAACCGTTTACGCAGCACACGCAACGGAAGCTCTCAATAAGAATTTCTCGATTTGACAACATGTTTCATTGCTGCTCTGCTCCTATTGGTCATAGCGTGATGTTATATAGCCTATAGCCTTCCTCGATAAATGGACTATCCAACACAAAAAGAATTATTCAAATCGAACCAGAATTTCCTGAGATTAGCGCGTTTTTAATAGTTGGCATAGGTGAATGTGCTCTTAAACAATCCCACATTAGTTTTACTTTTCGGCACCATGGGCGCTGCAATCGAATAGTACTACCCCCACCTAGTACTTCGCACCCAGCGAATAGAAATTATTGAAAAATAATTTTCACGTAACATTCATTTGGTAAACGTAATTATCAAGTGATATTGACGTGTTGCCACTACAAAATAAATACTGAATTGCTTAGCTGTCAACATCCACTAGCAATATCATGTGATGTGTTATTGGTATTCCATCGACGCAGAATCGGATTACTTCCTGCGATCCATCCTGCCAATCTCAGACTTTGCAATTGGCAGTAGCAGAGGTACTTGTTGTGCTTTCAAATATCTAGACAGGAGGGGAAAATGTTATTTGTATTTTTACAGTATTAATAATAATAATGGAGAATGCACTTTGTGAGTACCGTTCAACTCCCTTTATTCTTAGACCCCGATTGCCACGGTTACCCATGCACAAAAAAGATAGGGCGCTGGTGAGTGCCTTTCGAGAGCAGCGAGGATTTTGTCGATACACATTCAATCTTGTTTTGTCAATCTTGTTTACCAGCTTAATTTTCTTTCCTTAATGTGGCGTGGTTTGTACCACGCCACATTAAGGAAGACAATGTATAGACATAATTATGTTCGTAAGCAAAATGTTGTTTGATCAAAAGCAGCGTTTTACATAAATGGCATGGGTGTCTTGGGGCCTATTTAATAAAACTGACAACGTGACACATTTGTGGAAAAAATAGCAAAGTTGACACATTTTCAGGGCTACATAATGTTTAACACTTAATTGGTTTCGTATAAAAGCTACCACATAAATGGTACCGTAGGGTAAGTCACACGCCAATAATATTAGTACGAGTACCTATACATGAAATTCGAAATACATGCAAGATCAAAATAAATGCTAGATTCTTTATAAAAAAAATCAAAATATTGAAATTGATAAATCTTCATCGATGAACTTACGGCATCGGTTTGTAAAGCCAATGATTAAAGGTTTAAAAAGTTACAAATTAGTCTGATTGTGGCCTACCTACCGCTTGTCGGTTTTATAAAATAGACCCCTAAACACCATCGAACATCTGAGTAACCGATTCAAAATGCTTTTTTTTTTCATAAAAAATGGATCATGATAACATTAGTGGTAGAAAACTTTATCAAAAACTATATCAGAATATATATATATATATATATATATATATATAACTACTTATATAATATATATCGGGATATTTTGTCAATATCTCGTTTAATTCATTTTATCCACAAACAATAATAATTCAGTCCACTGTTAGAATTCATCACTAATCCTCATCTTCCGAACATTTCTCAACGATTTTGGGGTCAGCTTACAGTCAATTAGATTAGAAGTCAACTTAGGATTAACTTGAGAAAGTTAGAAGGTAACTAAATACCAGTATTTTTTTTATAGCTTCTATATAACTATCATAATTATGACCTCTACAACACAGTTACAGGGTTAAAATATCTCTTGATAATACTTGTTATCAAACGGGCTTCTGAAAAAGGGGTTCGCGGCTGCGAAAAACTACTATAATTATGACATCTTAAATCATATTAAAAAACCGTTTCCCCATTCTGGGAAATTATCGGAATGGTACGTTTACAAATATAGAAACTCTTACACACAAACTCCCAGACCCGCAACAACTATTTATAGAACTTAAAAATATTTGTTCTATGCGGGATTCGATCACTGAGAGAAATAATTGTCAACTGTACAGTCAATAAAAAATGTTTTTCCAGACTATCTAATAAAAATATTATAATTATTGTACCAGTCCTCCACTGTTCATTTAGAAACAGCTGATCGTATTATGAATTTTGTTCTAACGCACAATTAACTCGCAGCCTGGGATTTATAGTACTTAATTAGCTTCTAACCACTCCTTGCGTCATAATAACGAATAAAAATTTTATTTTTTATTTTTTCATAGGTATATCTTAAATACCTATTTTTTTTTTATTATAAACGTGTACTAGTCATTGGATACATGAACTGGGCTGCCGTTGTAAGACGACTAAAAAGTCACGGTGCAGAACAGAAAAAGGAGGTCCTCCTTTATATGTTCTGTGGTGTATAGGTATGTCATTCTGTGTACAAAATCGCAGCAACACTATCAAATCAATGAATTAAATCGATAACTGATGACTGTATCACCCGCGTCTATCCTAACTTAACAAACACGATGAACGTCATCAAGTTGTCATGACGTCACTTACATTTATAGATCGCGTGTTACACGTGAATCAAGGTACAAACAAGGACACTCGGCTGTCACAAGCGTGACATGAAGAAACTCACTTTGCAGTGATTCAACCAGAAAATAAAATTATTTAAGTGAACCACTGACAGATGATAAGAATATTCTTACTTATTTTAAAATATTTGTCTCTTCAATCTCGAGGAGTTCGTGGCTAAAATAATTACAGCCGCACAGGCCGATCTACCGGGTTAAGCCGAGGTTGGTCTGTGGATAGGTGACCATCTGTCATAGCGAGTTTTCTCCGTGCCTCGGAAAGCACGTAAAGCCGTTGGTCCCGGCAGTCATTTGTAGATCTTTGAAAGTCGTTACTATTAGTAGCTGGCTCATAAAGTCCGACAACCAATCTTACCATGAGGTATAGTATTACCCAGTTACTGGGTTGTGGAGGTCCGATAAGCAGTCGCTCCATGTAAAATATAGATATTTAGCTGCATCTGGTTCGACTGGAAGCCGACCCCAATACACCGTGTTCTTCACGTTATCCATAAACTTTAGCAAATACTTCTATGGCTTTTACAAATCAAATCCAACACAGGAAGTAGTACTTAAAAAGGCTTCGTTACAAAGATATTTGTAATTTCATTTAATGAAATTTAATTGAGCTATGCAGTGAGAAAGTATCTTAATTTGAAATCTATCAAATACTATTTGCATTTCATTTGTTTCAGCCCGCCAAATGTTATGAATGACGTTGCCAATTCGGATAAAGAGGCATGCATATCGGGTTATTTACGTCTAGGTATTTAGTTTGTATGAAAATTAACAAAAAATAAAAAATAAGAATTTATTAATGTGTCCATAATGAAAAATGCTTACTTACGTGGTTTGAACATCTGGTCGAAGTTTATGTATATCGTCCGGAACACGGTGTATAGTTGGAAAAAGACTATTCAAATGATCGACTCTTCAATCCACAGCCTTATGTCATAAAGTCATGAAATTTAAAAAGACTAAGCTATCTTTGCCTGTCAAGGTATCTTTGCCTTTTACATCAATTAACGTAGCAGACTAATATAAGGCTTCGTTCAAAGTCACGCGTCGCGTCATACTGTGCGTTGGGCGGAGCGGGTCGCCTGAAACACAAGCATACGGCGATATGCAGATCGTTCAAGGAGAAGCCGATTTACAGCGTTTTTGATTTCTGTAGGAGGACGCCCGCCGCGTTGGACGTCGCGGTAGACGCCGCTGCCTCCATAAAAGGAGAAAACAATAGACGCCCCGACCGACGCGCCGCGTGTCCTTCAACGCGGCCTAACAATTTTATTAGTTATGACTACAAAGGTTCAAGTTTCAGCGTTCTTAATTATTCAACTTGAAATAAACCACGTTTTATTTTCAAATCCATCACAAAATTCAGACGTTTATGAAGACTTGAAGGCTTACCTATCAACGTTTTGAGATCAATTAACGTAGCTTTTAACATAAGTTTAGTTATGAATAAAATTTGAACGAAATTCTAAAATTACCTGTCTTTCTAAGTAAAATCTGGCATTTATTAACGGCTCTCCGCTTACCTGACACATTAAATAACGAAAGTAGTTGAGTAAAAAAGTTTCATTACATAAGAATAAATGTCATTCATTCTCTTGTCTATTTATTTAACAGACACCTCCCAACGTCCGTCGCGTCGGGACATCAAAAGGTCAATGCAAGTAGCACAGCGAACCGACACAATTCAATATTGAACAGGCAACCAGGCAACAAGTTAGAACAGCTCGCACTAGTTGCCAACTATCACACCTAGCCTTCCAAAACCATGTCGACAGACTGCAGGGAAATTATTGACTGAGTACTAGAATTAGTCTGTTATAGAGTTCAGTTTTGGTTGATAAATGCACAGAATGCGTTTGATCAGAAGAATGTTTGAAGGGAAAGAGTTTATAGGTTTATAAAAAGCAATGTCATTTAGTTTAAATTGAAATAAATCTATGAAACATGTTTTCTGATTTCAATTTTCTATTATAATCGACTTGCTCATCTCACGCTTGTTCTAAAGAAGGAATAAAGATGAGACGGGGTGGACTTTTAGTCAATCAGACTCTGACAGTCCCTGCCGCACCACACAGGGCGGAGAACCATTTAAAAACAAAAAAAAAATACTCAGGTATTAGTATTCACGATAGTCATTTGGAAATTTCATATTTCTGACGTCTTCTCTTTAGTGTAAACATTCTACATAGTCACTAAACACAACTCAACCATGTTCACATTCGTGACAAGTTATTAATTTGTTACGTGTTTTCTGTTCTGATTTCACTCTAAATATCGATCTAAACACTCACCGTACATGGCACGCAATGTTCAAAAGATTAATTCCCACGTCGTTGAACCCACTCGTGTGGAAAACATGTGAAGACTCAGCCACAGATAATAAAATTCTACGTACTTGTCATGTGGGACATTGCACTTGGGGTACCTGTGAATCATAATATTATGTGAAGGGACCAACGGGCGAATTTCATCTGAAACAACTGAATTCCATGAATACGTAATGGCGAAATCCTTGCTTGTCGGTCTTCTATAGACGGTACTTCGGAGGGTGTTCGCATGATCTCTACGATCTCATCCCACCATCCCTCTTCTTATAAAATCGAATATACGTATTTTGAAAAAAAAAAATAATTGGAGAAAAATGTTCATTATTAATAATTGCCGTTATAGTGTCTGACTGAGCTTTTCATTGAAAATTTTAAGGTTTACATTGTGATTCAAACCGGGTACAATAATCTCTAAAAGAGTATGGAGAGTAGACGACCGGGCCTCATTTTGTAAGTACGGCGAAGGAGAAGTTTCAAGAAAATTGAATTTTTCAACACCTCGTGAGGATGGGTTTACGTTGCAAAAGAATGGCACACTCGCTTTGTTTCCTCCTTCCCTTCTTCAACATGATGCGACGCTTTTTCATGTGAAAAATCTAGAAACTTCGCTGTTATTAACTCAAATTCATTTTTTTTTATTATTATGAAGCCTTATTGCATGCTGCCATGTAGGGTTGCCAGATTGCCATATCTAACAGCCGGAGAGACAAGCCAGTTTGTCCGGACATTCGGGTAAAAAGGCCGGAGCTTGTGTTATACAGTGATATATATATACTACTCAAAACAAAATAAGGGCCACCTGGTTTTTATCGATTTATTAAATAATGTTTAAATATTACTAGTTACAATGACTGAATCTGATTAAAATTAATGGTTTTAGATGGAAATACACGAAAATTAAATATGTATTCCAATAAATCGTTAAAATAAACCAAATGGAATGAAAAGTGAGGAATTGCAGGAATGTATCAAGTTACATAAAACATAAAAAAAACAAAAAATAACGTCTTTAATGTTCCAAAGTGTTCTTTTAAGCTTCTCTTTTAACTATGTTCTCCCTGTTCTGCTCATTTTATGGGAGGTGGAATGGTCTGGATTAAATACCGAACATTTTCTTTTGGAATACTCTACCAGCAAGTTTTCAGACAATTTATGAGATCCAGCTGCGTGTTGATGGGAATTTTACTTTCTTTTTCACTCTTATTTAACTCATCTCTTAAATGCTCAATACAACTCGGGTAAAAATCCTGAGTGTCCACTGTAACATCGTAATTCGAGCGTAAGGGAATGTGTGCACTGTTAGTCGCGTCGTGTTCGCTCGAGCATTATCCTGCTTCAAGAAGAACTCAGGTATTCCTTGCTGTGCGAATGGGATAATGTGGAGTTGCACCATATTCTCTACACAATTTTGAGAAGTTACAGCACCCTCGTTAAGAAGTGCGAGCTCAGTTTAGCGTGATAGAGATAACCGCCCCAGAGCATAACTCAGAACTCGCCAGAACAGTCTGTTTTAAGAGTGCAAGGATCTGACACCTGTTGTTTAGATCTTCTCTACACTCTTATGAATCAGTTTTATTGAAAAAAAATAACCCACCAGTCATCAATAAAAAGCAATGAAGCCCAGTCGAAACAGTTCAATAAATTTTCTCCTTCGCAAATGTTTCACGATTTGCACCATACGCTGCAGTTAACTGGAGGGGAACCAAGCATCTTCTTGAGTATTGTTAGTCTTTATGGAGTCGATTCGGAATAGTGTAGTCAATCATAGGGGTGCGTGTAGCTCGACGCAATGGAGTTTGTACGGTCCGCGCAGTAGATTTCGCTCTATTTGCGCTGTTAAACTAACTTAATGGTCTTCTTGGGCTTCACTTACTTACTTTCTTCCTTGATAGCGGCTTCTAGTGATATTACCCGTCTTTTAACACCAGTTTCAAGCATTTTGAACCACTCGTTGGGAATATTCCACCATTAAACCTACCTCTTCTGGCTACGGGCCCCCTGGATTAAGGTGACACCCCAAGTGGCTGTTTTTGCGTCCATATGTCTCCGAATACATGACATTATGAGATTGAAAGATCATTATAGCCTGCTTGCTGTATTAGTCGAAGAAAACTCCGTTAGAAGTTTGAAAATTAAAAAACACCATACCGTAAATTCTAAGTAATCTCAAATATCTAATTAAAAAAAAAGTTATAAATTTCCAATTATGCAGTAGAAACAATATTAATACTTGAAAGAAACCATAACAAGATATTTAGTATTTATTATGTACCCAGAATAAGAGCAATACTTGTTTAAAGTGCAATTTAAAAAGTGGCCCTTATTTTGTTTTGACGAGTATAAAAACAGTGAGGTACTTTCACCCGAATGCGCCAAAAAGAGAGTTAATATCATCTTACTTATATTGTAAACTAGTGTTGCCAGCGGCTCCCCCCGCTTCAAATCGAAAATGATCCCACGGGAACATAAAATCGGGATAAAAACTATCCTATGTGTTAATCTAGGTTATAAACTATCTGTGTACCAAATTTCATACAAATCCGTTCAGTAGTTTTTGTGTGAAAGAGTAAAAGACATTCGTCCATCCATCCAAAGAAACTCACGATTATAATATTAGTAGGATGAGAATTTCGATTTTTGGATGAATGTTAATATTAATAAGTAGCTTGAACAGCACACAGTAGAAAAAATATACCTACGGCACACAATATCACGATTTAATGATACACTAAGCACATAAATATTTAACCGCAAGCGCTATAATCTATTCAATAATATAAGGGGAGGCTTTAATACGAAGCTGCACCCTTCTCACTGTCTCTTTCACTCCATAATAGGCCTCAAATATTTTGTCAACATCGTTTTCGTACTTGATATTGACATCGTTATACCCATATACAATTTATATTCATTTGTAATGCACGGAAAGAAAAAAAGTCTTAAAACAAGAATATATCTATTGGTCAAGAATATTAGTGTTTCATATATAGGGAACACTTTATATTCTTGAGTTCAGCATTTTATTGTTTTGAAACCAAAACAATAAAATGCTCAAAACAACCATATAATATCTCAAATATAGAGGAAATATTCTTCGTTGAAGAAACCAACTAAGTCTTTAGAGAAGAAGAGCAGATTTCTTGAACTTTGAGACATCTGATTTTCTCGAACAAAATCAAATTAATTATTTAATGTAAGCTTTTCTTTTGTACGAGTAAGATAATGCCGTCTTCAATAGAAAATTTGTGCTTCAGACAATAATTTAAGATTTTATTCAGAGAATATGATTTTCTTGGATTGAAGTTATTTTATTTTCAGTTAAAAATAATGAAATTTCCATCAAAGAATGCAGCTTGTTAGGGTGAATATTAAAACCCTTAATTAGAAAAACCAGAGGTTTCGTAGCAAAACCAGACAAGTTTTGTTGAATAATTTCTGTGCATTCTCTTAAGAATATCATTTGCTTATCTCAAGTATCTTATTTATTTAAAGGAAGCAAGAGTGAAATTCGAACTAAGAATTTTAGTTTTTTGAGATGAATATGTTGATATTCTTATTTTGAATATCTGGATGTTTCATACTAAAACCAGATTGATCTTAGTTGAACGATTTCTGTGCGTTCTCTAAAGAATATAATTTGCTTAGCTCAAGTATTTCATTTATTAAAGGAAAAAAAAGTGAAGTTCAAACTAAGAATTTTAGTTTTTTGAGGTGAATATGTTGATGTTCTTAATTTGAATATCCGGATGTCTCTCACTAAAACCAGATTGATCTTAGTTGAATGATTTCTGTGCGTTCTCTAAAGAATATAATTTGCTTAGCTCAAGTATTTCATTTATTAAAGGAAGAAAAAGTGAAATTCAAACTAAGAATTTTAGTTTTTTGAGGTGAATGTGTTGATGTTCTTAATTTGAATATCTGGATGTCTCACACTAAAACCAGATTGATCTTATTTGAACAATTTCTGTGCGTTCTCTAAAGAATATAATTTGCTTAGCTCAAGTATTTCATTTATTAAAGGAAGAAAAAGTGAAATTCAAACTAAGAATTTTAGTTTTTTGAGTGAATATGTTGATGTTCTTAATTTGAATATCCGGATGTTTCATACTAAAACCAGATTGATCTTAGTTTAACAATTTCTGTGCGTTCTCTAAAGAATACAATTTGCTTAGCTCAAGTATTTTATTTATTTAAAGGAAGAAAGAGTGAAATTTGAACTAAGAATTTTAGTTTTTTGAGATGTATATGTTCGTATTCTTAATTTGAAAATCCGGATGTTTCATTCTGAAACCAGATTTATTCTTGGTAAATCTGGTTTTAGTATGGAATATCCGGATATTCAAATTAAGAATATCCGATCTTTAAAATGAAAAAACAAATGACTTTAATAAACCTTTTATTGAAATAAAAATGACTAATATTAACATCTTATATCAAGATACATATTTTAGAATGATTGGTAATTGTAACCATTGATTGGTTAGGTGCTGAAACAATATTTAAAATGCAAGTTCTACAAAAGGGACAAAATCTTTAAGGTGGATGCTCCAGGGTAGCCCGGGAAATTCAAATTTTCTTACGTAGTTTTGCAATTTGCAGGCAGTGCTAGGTTGTATGTTGATGAAAATTTTATTCGCGGCTGTGAGACGTATGTAGTTACAGAATTATAATCATCAAACAACCCTCCTAGTTCATGTAACTGACTGTCAAGAATGAGTATTTCATGAAAAAGTCATTCTTGACAGTTACTTGAACTTGAAGGTTGTATTGATGACTATACTGCTGTAACTACATACGTCTCACAGCCGCAAATCAAATTTTCATCAACATTCAACCTATAGCACTGGTCTGCAAATTGCAAAAAACGTAAGAAAATTTGAATTTCTTGGGCTACCCTGAAGCATTCACCTTAATACTCAATTACATCTTACAATGATATAAAATGAATTATACAATGTAATTAGTTTGCTAGCACAATAACCTTTCAAAATTACTCACTTTATTAAATAAAATAGAATGGTAAATTAGCTGCGTTCAACGGCAGGTATAATATAGGTGTTAATTATTATTTTCTTGTTACAAAAGATAAATATATTGAAATGTTAACAATATATCATTGAATCAAGGCTATCTTTTAAATCTATTTGGCGTCACACAACAACAATCATATTGTAAGGCAACGATTTCTGTAACATTTTGTTTCACTAACAAGATAAGCTATGTTATGTGAAGAATAACCTAGTGTTTTCAAAACTGTAGCTACCTAAACCACTTTTCTTCTTCCGTTTAAAAAACTGGTTAAGAGCGTTTACGCGGCAAGTCCAAATTTTGGAAACGATTACCTAAACCGATTTTAATGAAACTTGATATGCATTCTCGTGATACTGAGATCTAAAAAGTAAGTAGAAAACATTTTTGGAAAAGTCTCTCCCTGTCTCTCTAGTCTTTTTCAAAAATGTTTTCTACTAACTTTTTAGACCTCAGTATCATGAGAATGCATAAGTATCAAGTTTCATTAAAATCGGTTTAAGTCATAGTATGTTGACTGTTTTGTATGAAATACCGCGCCGCGTAAACGCTCTTAAATTCAATTCTAAGTTTACAACAAAATATTAAGTAGTGTTTGGTAACAATAAAACAAATAGTTAGTGAAAAGAAACAAATTAATACAGATATTCTCTCAAACTTACCGATGAAGTTTACTCCTATCCTCTTTCATCCTTACTACCTTATAAAATATCTCTATCCTATATTTACTCTTTAAAGTTTCTTCAAACAGTAAATAATACTTTAGTTTCCAAAGACCAGTCAAATTCACAGAAATAATGCAGTACATCATTCTGAGCTCCGCCACATAAAAAAATTTCATCGGCTATTTAAAAAACAATCAGCTGTTTCCAACAAAAGTGCAATACCTACACGGTCAAAATGTAGTGAACAGCAGATTTTTTTTATAACCGATGAAAAATTTTTATATGGTGGGGCTCAGTATGATGTAGTGCATCACATCTGAGAATTTGGCTGGTCTTTGGAAACTAACCCTCTAGAGACAAAATGTATGACTCAGTCTAAATACAAATTGTCGCCTTGCGGAACTGTTACTTCAGTCCGTCTTGATATAATATCAATACACTTATACACACATATATCTAACTAAGGGTAGCCATCATACCGGGACACTCTGCTATAATCAATCAACACCCCTTGGGGCCCACAGTACCAGACATGATGACGCCATTAAATAAAAAAAAACATACCTATAAAACCCTAAAACCAAGCTATGATTTTACTTATTCTTGTAATTATACATCACTACTTACAAATCTTTATTAATACTCAATTACATCTTACAATGATATAAAATGAGTGATACAATTAAATTAGTTTGCTAGCACAACAACCTGTCAACATAAAATAGAATGGTAAATTAGCTGCGTTCAACGGCAGGTATAAATATGGGCGTTAATTATTATTTTCTTGTTACAAAAGACAAAACATCATTGAATCAAGGCCATCTTTTAAATCTATTTGGCGTCACACAACAACAATCGGGTTTGACGCATTTGGTGTACTTCTCAACTTGTACACCATGCTTAAATGGTGAACTTAGCAAATGGTGCACTTCTCATATGGTACACTTCGCAACTGGTGCACTTCTCAATTGGTGCACTTCGCAAAAGGAGCACTTTTTAAGATGAGTGGAGATTTGGAAAAATTGACTAAAAATTAAAGAATCTTTGGTTTTGTTGAGTAATTTTCTTAAAAATACAATCAACAAAATAATTTTAAACTGCACATAATCCTAATAACATTTTTATTAAAAAAAAAAAAACAAAAATAACGTCACCCGGAAATAATAACAATATAAAAAATTACATTTACAGCAAAAAGTTATCATAATAAAGAGTCATGAATTAATATCATATATATCAATAACCTTCATGTACTGTGGACATCCATTTTCCATTTAATTAAAGGGTATTATAATTTAAACTGTACATCTTTTAGCTATAGTTATTATTATTAATAAGATAAAAGCTTTAAAATAGACTATAACCTGTTTCTCAAAAACAGGTTATATTAATATAGATAAACCTTTGTTTGTCTGACAGTCCCTCCCGCCCTGCCCTGAGTGGGAGGACTCATTTGGTGATTTTGCCACGATAAAAAAAAACTACCCTCATTTAGTTTTATATCGCATGAAAATTGTATGTTTGTTTTATATAGGTAGCATAATCAGTTTGTTGTTATTATATTTTTTTTTGCTGCAGGCAAAAAAGAAAAGATCACGTTTCTTCAATTATTATATAAGTGATTATGTAATTTAATTTAAAGCTTTATTAAATTAATAATAATAACTATAAAAGAAGTACCATTTAAATAATAATATTATAAAGGTTATTGACATAATTATATCATGTCTTTATTATGATAACTTTTTGCTGTAAATCTATTTTTTTCTTACATAATTATATTGTTATTATTTCCGAGTGACGTTATTTTTATTTTTGAAAAAATAAAAATGTTATTAGGATTATGTATAGTTTAAAATTATTTTGTTGATTGTATTTTTAAGAAAATTACCCAGCAAAACCTAAGATTCTTTAATTTTTAGACAATTTTTCCCAATCTCCACTCATCTTAAAAAGTGCTCCTTTTGCGAAGTGCACCAATTGAGAAGTGCACCAGTTGCGAAGTGTACCATATGAGAAGTGCACCAGTTGCTAAGTTCACCATTTGAGCATGGTGTACAAGTTGAGAAGTGCACCAAATGCGTCAAACCCCAACAATCATGTAAGGCAACGATTTCTGTAAAATTTGTTTCACTAACAAGATAAGCTACGTTATGTGAAGAATAACCTAGTGTTTCCAAAACTGCACAAAAAGTTGGTAGAAGACTTTTTGGAAAAGTCTCTCCCTGTCTCTCTCAAGTCTTTTTCAAAAAAAAATTCTACTAACTTTTTAGATCTCAGTATCACGAGAATGCATATCAAGTTTCATTAAAATTGACGAAATAAGTTTGAAAATTTTCATATACATTGCCACACTCCAGACACTTTAGCATGTTGGAAGTCTATTGTATAAAGGTTTAATCTACATTTTAGCTAAAGACAATATATCTGAAATGTATGGCAAAACATTGTCATACTTTGTTTCAATTCCGTAAACACATCGCTGTATTAACAAATACAAATGCGCAGCAGCCGCTGGATAGGTGGCATGCAGAGTATGGTAACTTTTGAATGTGTCGAATGCCTTTGTTGCAGTATCAAACCTGTATTTCACCTTGTCGATGACCAGATAATATTTTCGGAGCTGATTGTCACTTCCAGGACACACACAGCTAATAAGAAATGGTTGCAATGTTTGTTTTTGCATGCGTGATTTAACTTGTAGATTTTCAATTTTTTTGTCTATGTCTCCGAAGCTCTGAAACAAATTGCATTGTTGTATAAAGTAGATTTACAAACAATTATTGCTACTGAGTAGTTAGTGATCATGATCACCGTTAACTATAGATACTAAATAAATTATATTGTACGCCTAATTGTAATCTCTTCTTTTTTCTCACTAAATGTTTGTTAAGATATTTGTGCAACTGTTTTGTTTTCCCGAATTAAAGAAAATAAAATTCTTCACAAAAGAAATTGAAAAAAAAAAAACACCCGCTACCACTCTTAGCTAATCTTTTAGCTGTGCTAGGTTTTGATAGCTCTAAGTCACCGGGGACCCAGCAATAAGTAGGTTTTGATTTATGTCATTGAAAATCGAATATGGACATTTTGGATTCAATAATATTTCATAATAATAATATATACTTTGCTACATTCTAGACTAATCTGAGTAGTCAGGAAAATATATGTAAACTTACATCTACAGCTACGTAGAAATTTTCAATGCATTCTAGTGTTGAAAATTTTGTTCTTTTGTTTAATCTCCCTTTTGGAGGAATTAAGCAACAGAGCAGCTTAATTTGATCTGGAACTTTTTGATCTGAAACAATAAAATGGACACTGTTAAAATAAATTAACAAACACACTGTGACGACGACCCGAATAGCGCAGCGGTAGTGAGGCTGCCTTACGTTCTTAGGATCCCGGGTTCGAATCCTGGTAGGGGCAAATGTTTGTGTGATGAGCATGTACATTTGATTCCGAGTCATGGATGTTTATATGTAGGTATAATAAGTATGTATTTACAAACAAAAAATTATCTATGTAGTATATCAGTGTCCACGACACAAGCCTCGTTGCTTAGTGTGGCACTAGGTGGCGTGGTGTGTAATGTCCAGCAACATTTATTTCTATTTTATTTTACTGTTATCGATATACTTCCTAAAACATAGATAAAATTATTTACTTTCCATCAACATGTGACCAAAATGCTGGTATTTATTTTGCACAAAGAATAAGCATTGCCATACAACATGGCAATGCTGTCAGCATTTTGGGAACATTGCCTACTGGTAGCCGTTTATTAGACTATAGTGTTCTTAAAAAATATTTTCTTACCATCATCAGGCTGTTGTCTTATATTTTCATATAAACTTGCCAATGTGTCATCTCTGGAACTATCAAATTTGATACTAATAATTTTATTGATGAACGGATGCCACTTTGTATAAAAATTAGTAGAATTTTCCTTGTGTTTTTGTTCAAAATCCAGGTTGATCTGAAATAAGAAGTTTAAAAATAAATAAAAGCAGGCCAAGTGTGTGTCAGAGTACGCACCACATAGGGTTTCGTAATCAGTACTAGTATTTACCTGATCTATGTAATAAAATAAATTAAGATATAACTAAAATTAAATTATAAATAAAATACTGCATCCTGATCTATAGTAGGTGAACCAAAGTAAATGTAATAGCCTCTTCTAAAATGTTTAGGAATGCAGAATACTTACCAACACATCACCCCTTGGGTCATTTAGAATATTCCATTCTTCTAAAAATTCTGCCACACTTGCTTTATTGGAGCACTCTCTTAGAGGGTAGGTTGAAAGCCAGTACTCAATAACTTGAGCCCAAGGTTCTGAATGGTTTCTTAAGAATGCAATTTTATCTTCTTGCTTGTCTGCCAAACACATAAAAATAAATTTACAGGTGGTTAAGTACTATACAGTAGACAGTGAAGTCTCTACATTGAAAAGCTGAGATGAGCATGATGATGAGATAGATGGTGACGATATAATATAAAAAGTGATCCAGTCGATATGTAATGTAGTAATTCTAATGGTACTTTGTCTAACCCTGTGTTATACCAAGGTCTAAAACATGCACCTATAGGATCTTACTCTCTCTTGTGATGAATGATGAAATGAAAATGTAATAAGAAAATTACATATTATCAATATAGTAGTAATAATAATTTAATCACAGTATGTACTAGGAGAGCAGGCAATACATGTGAGATGGTTATTTTTTACCAAGCAACATTTTTAGTATCTAGTATTGTTTGGTGACTGAAACATTATTACTTGATGTTGATAAATTTATGTAGGTGCCATGGCATCGGTGGAGACGCACATGACCTATATAATTTTCTATGCTTTCTCTACATTTCCTAAATTAAATACTTACTTTGCCTGTAACACATGCATAACAAGCGCTTTTCAACTATTAAATGTTTCTATTCTACCTATAACATTATCTAAAACTACACATAATTTGTTGTACTCTACACCGTGTTCCGGACGATATACATAAACTTCGACCAGATGTTCAAACCACGGAAGTAAGCATTTTTCATTATGGACACATTAATAAATTCTTATTTTTTATTTTTTGTTAATTTTCATACAAACTAAATACCTAGACGTAAATAACCCGATATGCATGCCTCTTTATCCGAATTGGCAACGTCATTCATAACATTTGGCGGGCTGAAACAAATGAAATGCAAATAGTATTTGATAGATTTCAAATTAAGATACTTTCTCACTGCATAGCTCAATTAAATTTCATTAAATGAAATTACAAATATCTTTGTAACGAAGCCTTTTTAAGTACTACTTCCTTTGCTGGATTTGATTTGTAGAAGCCATAGAAGTATTTGCTAAAGTTTATGGATAACGTGAAGAACACGGTGTATACATAGGTAATGTAAAAAAAACCTTTCAGTTCTTCTAAATATCTGATTTTTTTCACACTTTCACCTTGTTCTATTTCTGTCTTACTTTTTCTTTTCTCGCCAGATTTGTACAAAGTATTTCTTATTTTATCCACTAACTTTCCCTTTGCAAACAATGGTTTCCCAGAAAAAGATTCATTTTTTTTTACTGGTGGAACAAAGTATGTTCCGCTATTCTCCCTAGGGAACAGCACAATTATTTTTCCTGTGATAAAGTTATACTCTTCATGAGTAATTTTACTGAAAGGATTAAAATTAGTAAGCAATAATACTTCATGTCACCTAGTAATAAAGCATTTGGTTAATAAATCACTAACCTGAAGAGTTGCCTACATTCTGGTTAAATCTCTAATAGTTTAACTTAAATTTGGGAACAATTTAAACTTAGACCTCATAGCTTAACATATTCTACAATGTGTTTAAAAGACAAAGTGAAACAACTTACTAGTTAACAATCCTAGTGAATATATGCCTCACAATGATATCCACCAACTGGTTTCTGTGCTTAGCCGTTAGTGTGTTGTGTGATTTGTAGTAGGTAATTATACTATTCCCACATGGTGAAGTGCTGAGAAGTGTTTTTAAATCGAAGTCCGGGAAAGGTGGCCGTACATTTGAAACTAAACTTTCAAAAGATATATTATCCAAGTCGCTCAGATCTGCATCACTCAATGTTGTCAATGTTGTTGTTGTAGCAGTATCCGTCTGAAAATTAGTACATAATATGCCACTGTCAATCTGTCATTCTTTTTTTTTTAAATAATATTCCACAACTATCACACAACGCCATTTAGTCCCAAGCTAAGCAGAGCTTGTGTTATGGGTACTAGACAACTGATAAACATACTTATATATTTCTAAATACATATTATAGATAAATGTGACCTGTCAAATTGTCAATCTCTAGATGCTAGGTGAATTGACAGCTATTCAGAATAGACCAGCTAAATGCGAAACCATTTTCTATTTATATATTATTTTCTGTCTGTTAATTCCAGCATCACAAAAAAACTACTAATCCTATTTTGAAAAGGTCAGCTAGTAATCAATTGATGTTCTGGTTTCACAGTAGAAAGCAAAAAATCCTTTGAATGTGAACAAGAGAGCTATTGTACCTACCGAATTATTTATACAAAATAAAATTTTACCGGTAGACAGAATAAAGATCAGTAATTATAACTACTTATTAAGATGGAACTTACATGTGTTGTGAAATGTTCCTTCAATTTCGATGTAATAAGTATTCTGGGGCCAATTAGTGGGCATAGCTCCTTCAGAATTTCTTCACTTAGGGCATTTAATTGGTTAAGTTTAATTTCATTTTCTGTAAAATAAAGATAATTAATTATATACACCGTGTTCTTCACGTTATCCATAAACTTTAGCAAATACTTCTATGGCTTTTACAAATCAAATCCAACAAAGGAAGTAGTACTTAAAAAGGCTTCGTTACAAAGATATTTGTAATTTCATTTAATGAAATTTAATTGAGCTATGCAGTGAGAAAGTATCTTAATTTGGCCTATGTTGCCGCTTAGTAAATCGAATACTATTTGCATTTCATTTGTTTCAGCCCGCCAAATGTTATGAATGAAAATACGACGTTGCCAATTCGGATAAAGAGGCATGCATATCGGGTTATTTACGTCTAGGTATTTAGTTTGTATGAAAATTAACAAAAAATAAGAATTTATTAATGTGTCCATAATGAAAAATGCTTACTTCCGTGGTTTGAACATCTGGTCGAAGTTTATGTATATCGTCCGGAACACGGTGTATAATGTATGTCTTAGAATAATACCTAATATTATTTTAAGGTCTGCGTGGGTCAATGGGTCGTCTTATGGGTGGGCGTGTTCTAGATCATCTATATCATTTAAAAAAATAGATCGTAGCATCTGCCCTGCTAATTGTACTTGCAGTAGGTACCTATTTAATCGTCATTTTTGGGATTTTCACTTATTGGAAAACCTAAGATTACCCACTGACCAATTTTCTTGTTTTAGGCACAATTCAAAAGTAGGTGACTTTTTGTTTAGTTACTTACCATAAAATACCTTTTACCGCGTTTAGCTACAAACCAAACCACCATTTTGCAAGTAGGTACTACGCCCCTAAGACGACCCATTGACCACGTTTGCAATTAGGAGGGCGCTAAAACTCGGTCCTGTAGGCGCGAGTTTGTAGGCTAAAATTCGCATGAGTACGAACGAACGACCTAATAATTACGGGGGCTATATTCTGATATTATTATTTATTTGTTATGGTCCCTTGTAAATATCTACATAATTAGGATACCTCAGATCAAGTATTTTTTTACTTGATCTGAGTATGATACACACAAATTACATTACACAATAAACAAGGTAGCTACAGTAATGAGAATGTATTTACCTTGAAATCGGTCAATAATTATTTCTGGAACGTTCCATGTTCGTAACAGCGTATCTATGCCGGGCTCCGAGTTATCTTTGTCATCCATCTAATAATGAAAAGCTTTATTTAAAACACTACATAACATAATGGTTGGGTACTTGAACCTACTAATAACTTTGTTCTTCAATATCTACTCACCTTTGATAACTTTCCTTTAACTGGAAAAAACGTTATACACTCAGCGCAACGAGTCCGTCAAATGAATTGGGGCTCGTCGTAAACGTCGCGCGAGCGCCGTTCCAAGGTTACCAATAAGGAAGTTTCCATTTTAACAAAAATTAAAAATACTTATTAAAATTGTAAGGCAAAGAAATTATAATATATATGGTGAAAGAATTATTTTAATAACTTGAAAAATGACAAAGTTAATCCACTTTTACTGAATCCCGAATTAATTTTGAAATGCACGCGGAGCATTTGGTCTGTGACGTCACAAGTCTTTACGCGCGGGTAGGGCGGGTAGCGCTTAACGGCTGTTTTGAGTATTTCGTGGTTTGTTGCTCACAGTAAGTACATGGAATGCGGTGTTTGAGTGTATGTGTGAAGTAGGTATTAAGTAACCTTATTAATATATTTCGTATAATATACTATCTTTTAGCTAAGTAAAAACTAGATTAAAGTAAAATTTAGACGATGGAGAGTGGATTTGTGCGTGGATAGTCTAACAATTTACCAAAAGTGAACATGGTTATGGTTTTGGATTTTCTGGCAAACAATCCACTGTACACAAGTGCAAAGGTCAGAGGAGTGAAACTTTCAACGTAGGTATGTTCCTATACCTATCTACTAAGTCCTACATAATAATTTTATTATACCTACCGTAACAATCATCACACGGAATAACTTCTCATTAGTTTGCTGCAGCTTTTATTCGTTTTAGGTACCTAAATCGGTGTAGGTAATCCGCCTAGTTTTGTTTAAAGTTTCATTCACCATTGATTGATAATATTTGGATAATATAAACACATCGATCACTAATACAAATTTTCGGTACCTAAGTATATATTAAAATTATTTAATTGTTCTCTATCACTGTATTGTAAATACTGATATTTTATCAAGAAATCATCGTAAAAACATTTTTTTTAATAAGTCGTAGGTATTACATAATATCATTCCTTGTCCTTAAAGCGACGAGGCTCGGTCGTTAATTTTTAGGGTTCCGTAGCCAAATGGCAAAAACGGAACCCTTATAGATCAGACCCTCATCATGTCTGTCTGTCTGTTCGTCCGTATGTCACAGCCACTTTTCTTCGAAAATATAAGAGCTATCCTGTTGAAACTTGGTAAGTAGATGTATTATGTGAACCGCATTAGGATTTTCATACAAGAATAAAAACAAAACATTGGGGGTTCCCCCCATACTTAGATTTGAAACTCAATTTTTTTTCACCAAACCCATACGTGTGGTGTATCTATGGATAGGTCTTTAAAAATGATATTGAGATTACTCATATCATTTTTTTCTAAACTGAACAGTTTGCGCGAGAGACACTTCCAAAGTGGTAAAAAGTGTGTCCGTCCCCCCGTCCCCCGTAACTTCTAAAATATGAGAATGATAAAACTAAAAAAAATATGTAGTAATGTAGAACTCAACAAAAACTTCCAACGAAAATTGGTTTGGATGAGATAAAATTAGCAGTTTTTGAGATATAGTATTTTCAAAAACCGCAAATATAACTTTGCCTTTCATACAAACACTATGAAAAACAAAGATATTTTTACTGTTTGTGTATATTACTTACTAATCTCAATATAATTATATCCCTAATCTATGCCTGCTACTACGGAACCCTTCATGGGCGAGTCCAACTCGCACTTGGCCGGTTTTATTGCTTTTTATCGACACTTTGTAATTC
This sequence comes from Agrotis exclamationis, assembly GCA_950005045.1. Lineage (NCBI taxonomy): Eukaryota > Metazoa > Arthropoda > Insecta > Lepidoptera > Noctuidae > Agrotis > Agrotis exclamationis. Next base: position 22,680,994 of record OX465416.1, on the reverse strand, counting down.
TGACCTTAAAACATGCGTGTAAGGTTGAATTTGTTTTGATGTAGATTACAGATTTATGGTTACAGAGTTACAGAGAGTTATGGTTGTATTTGTACACTTGGGAACTATACAATATTTATAATGTACTTTCACATCAGTTTGCACGGTTTCCATAATGATTCCACAACGATAATATTTGTTCCGTCTTGTTTGAACCAAAAGTAATAACCGTCTGAGGTGACCGCGCATCGACGACTACTCGACTCGAGTGAGTGATGAGACTTGTGACGTCATGAGATTGTTGACCGGCCGCGCGCCGAGAAGTTTTAAAGCGGACGGGAAAAGTATCATAACTTCGTCATTTATGAAGATAATTGAAAAAAAAATTCAATGGGCTTCATTGCAAGTTTAATACTATTTTTTAAAAATAAATAAAAAAAATTGGAAACTTCCTTATTCTCAAAAATATTTACCCCTAAAGCTAACGTCGAAAACGCCTAAAATTGCTACAATTACTTGAAAATCCCAGCGAGTGCGATGAATGCATGAATTATGGACAATTGAACTGATTAAGAAATCAGGACTAGGATTTAGACTAGGAGTTTAATATTATGCTTTCAAACGATGAAAGTTCTATGCAATTATATTGACGGACAGAAATGACAAAAGTTAAAAAAGAATCGTGTGCAGAGACTTCTATAAAGTCGATTTCAAACAGTTTTTAACCAATGTAATAAAAAAGATGGTTCTTAAGTGGACGCGTACCTACGTATGAAATATTGAAAGCGCAATATCAGTAATGTCTTTCATTTTGGTCAGAAAACCATACGTAATCTATATATATAAAAGAACAGGGTTTTTTATTAAGACTCGACTACAGCCAAAACCGCTAAACGCAGTAACTTGGATTTTGGACAGCAGTTGCGGTCTACCGTGTAGGGAAGCAATAAGACGGGATTTTGCGAAAATCCTCCTCTAAGGGGTTGAAAAGGGGTGAAAACGTTTATATGGAAAATCTTATTCCGTGGGTTTATGAATTTGAAACTTACCACGAATAAGAACCATAATGAATAAAAAAGATTAGCGCTATTATTTTTTTAAAACTACCCTCCATTGGTAATCTAGGTGTTGTTAAAGTTTGTATGGGAAAATCATAATGCGTGAGTTGATTAATGTGAAAATCAGTATTTATATACTAGATCAAAAATAATTAAACACCTGTTTTTGGATTTTTCGAAAATCACCCCCAAGTCAGTGAAAAGGGGTATTATTCAAGTTTAAAGGGGAGATTCTTTCACCGCTAAACGTGTAACCTGAATTTTGATCGGTAGTTGCAATTTATTATGTAGGTGACCATAAGAAGGGATTTTGCGAAAAAAATCCTCCTCTAAGGGGGTGAAAAGGGGTGAAAACGTTTGTATGAAAAATCTTATTCCTTGGGTTTATGAACTTGAAACTTGGTACGAATATGAGTATAAGTAAATAAAAAAGATGGGCATTATTAGTTTTTTATAACTACTCTCCATTGGTAATCTAGGCGTTGTTAAAGTTTGTATGGGAAAATCATAACGCGTGAGTTGTTTAATGTGAAAATCAGTATTTATATACTAGATCAAAAATAATAAATAAGTGTTTTTGGATTTTTCGAAAATCACCCCCCAAGTTAGTGAAAAGGGGTGATTATTTTTTAAGGGAGGCATTTTACTGCTTGCTTCGATAAACTCAAAACTGGTCATAAATAATCTCTCAATCGTATAAAGGATGCGTATTTATTTATATTTCAAAAATCAACTCCTAGCGGGGTGAACATCGGACTACTAGACCAATTTTAGATTTCCATTACCGGGCATTAATTTCACTGAGTTCGAAGTTAGAAACACGCGCAGACGAAGTCGCGGGCGAAGTGCTAGTAAAATAATATATGTTATGGCAAGATTGATTATTACCTACTTTGGGATTAAAGCACCTACCGGTATTATTTTACTACCATAATGTCTATAATTTAAAGGGCCATTACTCGGTAGAGCTTATCCACTCTAAAATGATGTGCGATTTCAGAGTGGACAAGCTCTACTGCATTATGTCGCTGGCGTAAATGGCCAATGTTTATATGCTTTATGTGGGCTATTGTGGCAGCTAAACCAATATATCAAATTTCATGGATGTACTCATGTTTGTTTTTCCAGTTTGTAATAATTTATTTTTTTAATGGTCTGAGTATTTTTGCACTAAGCTCTTCAAATAGTTTTTATATTATTTAAGTTCATTACATTCACAACCAAACGGAACGAATGGCTTTTGTACGTACTTTATTTCACACACTAATGAATCGAAGTCTCGAAGATCGTGCTTATAAAAACAGATTGGCTTAAACATACTCCCAAAAATTGGGGAAACAATTTATGAAATTGCAACACTCGTTCCTGTTTCTTTTCGTTACCCGGCGAGACGGTTGTGACGTAGCACATATTTCAAAAAACACGAATTTGACTTAAGAATAACGTGTCTTAAATCAAATTCGTGATTCTTGAAAGATGTAATAATATTAATGTAAAATAATAAGAAGTCTTTTAAGATTCGTCATTCTTCCAACGACTTGTATGTAGGTATCTATAAAATTTCGACGATATAACAGTACAGGGAATAAAATTAGGGTTTATCAAAACTTTAATACCTATTTCCTTTGTCTCCGTACCTATACAATTCAAACCTACATAGATTAAAGTGGAAGCGTCAGAGTAGCCCGCGAAATTCAAATTTTCTTAAGTTTTTTGCAATTTGCCGGTCAGTGTCAGGCTGTATAATGATGAAATATGATTCGCGACCGTAACAAATATGGTTTTACAGAGTTGTAATCATTAAAACTATCAATACCTACAACACTCTAAGTTCATACAACCCCATTGAATGACTACCTATTTGATGAAAAAGTCATTCAATGGGGTTATATGAACTTATAGGGTTGTATTCAATGATGTAATATATCATTGGTTGTATTCATGATTTGAATGATCATAATTCTGTAAATATAATACATATTTGTTACGGTCGCGCATCATATTTTGTTCAACATACAACCTGACACTGACAGGCAAATTGCAAAAAACGTAAGAAAAATTGAATTTGGCGGCTACCCTGACGCTTCCCCCTAAGTTTTGGTCAGTAATCAGCCTTCATATTTGATATTAAATGTTATAAAGTCAAATAGATAGGTAGTTACCAACATACCATAGGTAGCAATGGCATAGCAATAAATATTACGTAGGTACATAGGTATACGAAAAGAATTCACAAAGAAATATTTCAGATGTTAATGTAGGTAGGTAAGTAGGTGGGGCACCTAGGTACCTAATTAGTTTTGGAACAGGGAAAGGAATACCTGCATAGGTAAGTACCTACATAATAGGGTTTTTCGGTCCGTACATTTGTCACAGACGTTATTCTCAAAAAATTGATTAGTAGATAGAATTCTCGATTATAATAGGTAGTTAAAATCATTTTTTATCAACATGGTTAGTTCAAAAATGTATTTTATACATAATTACGGTTGTTTATTGAATAACGGTATTCTAAGTTACATTTATAAAATTCTTAAGCACACTCAGATTTTATCGGGAGAAGTTTTAATTCATTTTGGCTTATTACTCCTGGCTGGTTTGAATACTGGCAGGTCACATTTTGATGGCCGCAAGCAACAACTTAAATTCTAGAAAGAATGCAATGAGAACAGAACAGAACCTTGACGCTTGGAGTGACTTCCTTCTTCTTCAAAGCTGCTGCTACTCTGACGCTTGGAGTGACTTCCTTCTTCTTCAAAGATATCCTGACGCTTGGAGTGACTTCCTTCTTCTTCAAAGCTATCCTGACGCTTGGAGTGACTTCCTTCTTCTTCAAAGCTATCCTGACGCTTGAAGTGACTTACGCCAAACGTCGGAAGTGGTCCACGAAGTTCCACCGGCTGTCGAGGACGATTCCCAGGTATTTCAACGTCGACTCGACGCCGATGGATACCTCTCCCACCGTAAGTAAGGATCCCGATGGCGGCGCATTCCGAGACCCATGAAAGCACATGGCCTCGGACTTGTGCAATGCCACCTCGAGACCCAGTTGCCGGATCCTCTCAACGACTATCGCAACCTTCAAAGCTACCCTGGCGCTTGGAGTGACTTCCTTCTTCTTCTAAGCTACCCTGACGCTGAACTTGAAGTATCTTCTTCAAAGCAGCCCTGACGCGGTGGAACTCGGAGTGACTTACTCAAGTACTTTATTATTTTAAAACCTCCTTTCCTCGTGAGAGTGTAATAAGGTAGCGGTAGGTTTAAAAAAAAAACATTTGTGTTTTTTACTTGTCCTAATTTTTTACTCAATAATAATTGTTCAGTCTACTTTTTCCTATTTTATTTGGTGAGGGATAAGTATTCGTGACGTTATGAGTGTAATAGTTGTAGGTAGGATATTGTAGATATAGCACGTTATTGTAAAAATATTATTTTTAAAATAAGTATGTGCCTTTTGACCTAGGTAGTACAGTCGGCCAAGAAAGTGGTGTACCACCCTAAGGTTGAATATCGCTTGCAGATTCATACGTGATAAAGATTAGTTTCGCTTGCAGATCGATCTGACAACTTCTATTGCTGTCTTTATCTGATTATTGATAACGACTTTTACTGTTTGTAACGTGACAGCTGTTCTTAGTTTGAACTTGATGGAACCAATGACGTCGTAAAATCAACGGCGGGGGGCTGTAGATTTTGATGACAAAATTGTATCTACAAATTCAGAATTGTAATCAACAAGTTACATAAAATTGTAAAGGCACAAGGCGAATCCACAAACCTACAATTTCTGTAAACTTGTAATTACAATATCAATAAAAAACAAGCTAAAAATAGATTTATCCTTTTATTAAATTTCTACAATCAATTTTAAAATACTTATAACAAACAAAACATAGCATATAATAGTAATATTTAGAAGATATTGAAAATTTTTAAAAATTAGAAACGGGTGTAACCGCCGTTGGCCTCTATAACCTCTAAAAGACGAGACCTCATTGAACCAACAAGCCGTGAGCAAATATCGGTTCCCTGCATTTCCTCCCAAATATAATTACAGTGACTAATAAGAGCTTGTTTGGTTCTTTCATTTTGATGCGACCATCGTTGGACCATAAGGCCCCAAAGATTTTCTATCGGGTTGAGGTCCGGCGATCTTGAGGGTCACTGAATTACCCTTACGTCAGTGTGTGAACGAAACCAGGCTCTTACGATCCTCGCATTATGAATTGAACAATTATCTTGAACAAAATCAAATTGTGGCACTTCGTTCTCCGGGTAAACATTACGGACTGTCGGTAGCATTGCATTCTGAAGCACGTCGATATAATTTACAGCCGTCGCTCGAGGAAGTAGAGAACACAATTCTCCTACACCATCCGCACTCATCCAGCCCCAAATATTTACGGAAATTCGACCTGATTCTCTATTTGGGATTACATGATCATCTTTATACCGTGTTGAATTATATCGCCAAAGGTGAAGACGTCCATGCTGACTGGATTTAAACGTTTTTTTTATCACAAAACACTGTATTAGACCAATCAAACTCTAAGTGCTCTCTGGCGAAGTTCAGACGAGCAAGTCTGTGAGCATCCGTCAAATATATTTTCTTGGCGTAATGCCTGTGGTGCAACCCCATGTAATGTAGATGATTCCTTATTGTTTGGGCACTCACATCGAACATCTCCGCAAAATGTTTTGTGGGCTTAAAACTATTGATTTCATATTCCCGTCTCATAAATTCTCTATCGTTATTGGAGAGTGCAGGCCGGCGACCACTTCTTCTGTGATCCAACAAACTTCCCTCCTCTCCTTCACGACGAATCCAAAAGCGGACAGAACGCCTCGATATATTCAAATTCCGGGATATCGCACTGATACTGCTTCCCTCATTAAATTGGGCAATTATTTGTGCTCTTTCACCAATGGTCAAGTTGGCAGGCATTGAGATGATTTTATATGCAGTTGATTGAAAAATAACACGGAAAATATATCGATTTTTTGCATATATTTGACAAAATGTCAATTGTCAGTTTTCTTTTTCAAATGGAATTCGTTTGTCTATTTAAATAGTTTTTATTACTTTTGTTTGGAAACATTTCAATTGCTTTGTAGAAACTAATGTCCTTTTCATTTATACTAAAGGTTAAAATGTCATGTACTTATATGTGACATATGACGTATGAATACTAAATACATAGGTTTACGTCATGATAATGTTGTCTCTTTCAGTAATATCTTTTTATAACGAACCTTGTTGTAATTTTCGATGACCGGGAAACTAAATCAAAACTGGTACACCACTTTTTTGGCTGACCGTACCTATACCTACATAGTATTAATCCTTCCTTAGTAGATAAAAAACTTCAGTTAGCTGAAGCAACTTATTATTATGGACTAGTAGGTTCACATCGGTGTACCCAGGGGGACGGCAGCTGCCGGCCGCCTTTTCTTTTAAGCATGGGAAATCATGAAATAAGTCCTTCCGCTCTGGGCGGAATGGAAGGAAGTGTCAGACTCTTACTGACTAAAACCCATCCGTACTACTTCAAGTGTCCTTTACGTTCCAGGGCCGCGGTGACTCTTTCCGCAACAGTTGGCTCCCCAGGATTGGAAGTGATATGAAGTTTCGAATGACGTTATTGCGACGCACGCTACTTCGAAAAAAATTTACGACCTTTGGAACTTTGGAGATTACAGAATTAATTCAACAAGCTTAGTCTTTTTATCCAAAGGTGAAAACAACCCTAGAAGTTTTGTTGGCAATGCCTTATTCTACGGCTACAATTGAAAGGTTATTCAGTACACTCAGACGCGTAAACATTATCGAAAACAGACAGGTGAATAGTTACACACCGATTTCTCTCAGTCGCTAGTCGTCAATAATTTGACATTCGGAAGAAGAAGACAAAGCGTTGTGTAACTATACAGACGCTATACAACGTTTATTAGTACGGCTGTCACTGTAAAATCTTTTTAACAGTAAGACATGTGACCCGGCTTTAAAAAATATCTGATCTAAACATATACCGTATTTTCTTACTAAAAACGTTAGTATATCTTATTTTGAAACAATTTGGATTCCTAGTTCAACACCATAACTTCTTTCCACAAAACAAAAATGGTTATTCGAAAAAATTTGACCACCTTTACTTGAATAATTTAGATTATTACGTCAATGCAACTATTTACTTAACCAAAAACAAACTTTTCTTAAATCAAACATATATTTTCTTACTAAAAAAACGTTAGTATATCTTATTTTGAAACAATTTCGATTCCTAGTTCAACACCATAACTTCTTTCCATAAAACAAAAATGTCTTGTTCGAAAACATTTGACTACCTTTACTTGAATAATTTAGATTATTACGTCAATGCAAGTATTTACTTAACCAAAAACAAACTTTTCTTAAACCAAACATATATTTTCTTACTAAAAAACGTTAGTATATCTTATTTTGAAACAATTTCGACTCCTAGTTCAACACCATAACTTCTTTCCACAAAACAAAAATGTCTTGTTCGAAAACATTTGACTACCTTTACTTGAATAATTTAGATTATTACGTCAATGCAACTATTTACTTAACCAAAAACAAACTTTTCTTAAACCAAACATATATTTTCTTACTAAAAAACGTAGTATATCTTATTTTGAAACAATTTCGATTCCTAGTTCAACACCATAACTTCTTTCCACAAAACAAAAATGTCTTGTTCGAAAACATTTGACTACCTTTACTTGAATAATTTAGATTATTACGTCAATGCAACTATTTACTTAACCAAAAACAAACTTTTCTTAAACCAAACATATATTTTCTTACTAAAAAACGTTAGTATATCTTATTTTGAAACAATTTCGATTCCTAGTTCAACACCATAACTTCTTTCCACAAAACAAAAATGTCTTGTTCTAAAACATTTGACTACCTTTACTTGAATCATTTAGATTATTACGTCAATGCAACTATTTACTTAACCAAAAACAAACTTTTCTTAAACCAAACATATATTTTCTTACTAAAAAACGTAGTATATCTTATTTTGAAACAATTTCGATTCCTAGTTCAACACCATAACTTCTTTCCACAAAACAAAAATGTCTTGTTCGAAAACATTTGACTACCTTTACTTGAATAATTTAGATTATTACGTCAATGCAACTATTTACTTAACCAAAAACAAACTTTTCTTAAACCAAACATATATTTTCTTACTAAAAAACGTTAGTATATCTTATTTTGAAACAATTTCGACTCCTAGTTCAACACCATAACTTCTTTCCACAAAACAAAAATGTCTTGTTCTAAAACATTTGACTACCTTTACTTGAATCATTTAGATTATTATGTCAATGCAAGTATTTACTTAACCAAAAACAAACTCTTCTTACACCAAAAATGTATTGCATTATTGCAAAATGTAAGTCTATCTTATTTCGAATCATTTTAGATTCTTCTTTCAAATCCGTTATTTTCTCACATTAAATGTAATCTTCTTAGAACAAACAATATTTTTCTTCATCGAAAACGTTCCTGCTTTTTGATTATGAGAATCGTCAAATACTAACATGAAGAAAATGAGATTTTGTTTTTATGATGTTTTGTTTTTAGTTTAAGTAAATGGTACAACTTTTGGTTTGAAATATTAAAGGCTCTTGAACTTAGAATATGTTGTTTTATATTGAAACACATAAAAGTCTTAGTTCAAAAAAGTAATTTATTGTTCAGACAAGACTCAAAACTTCTTAAAAAGAAAATAATTGTTTTGATTTTAGTAAATATAAGGAGAATAATATTGTTTTTCGTGGAGAATATCATTTCGGTTGGACTAAGACATTATTTTTAGTTCAAGTAAATTTTTATTTGACATTAAACAATATTCCTGAGAATAAAAATATTCTTGGAAGAAAACTAATTCCGCGAGCATTTTTTTCCGTGTGGCTCCCAAGGTACTCGGCTATATGTATCATGGTGGGCTTACTGGATATCCTTATCTTATCCGTTTTCGAGCAAATACTAAATTTTGTATCACAATTAGGTGAAAATTTCTTTAAAAATCTTGGTGATGAAATATCTTCTCTAGCGATGAAAATGTAAACTACGCTTCTATTACAGTGCTCTAATAATAAAGTCTAATAAAGTCCAAGCATTCTTCTAGACATATTTTCCATCAACAAATTTTGTGATAAATCTTTCAATCTTATAATTTATACTCGTTACCATAATTTAACAACTATAATTGTAATTATAGAAAATCGTCAGTAAAAGTGATTGGCAAACATCAATGGTTCATTGATGTTTGCCTTACTGACGAGTACTCAGTTTAAAAGTAAAAATAAATCCACCAGTAAATTATTTTTATTGATACTCGTAGAGGTTAAAGTTGCAAGATATATGTTACATTACTTTATGTAACAATTTCTTTATAAGTTAAAATTAGTAATTGGTGTTAAAATTGTCTTCTCCGTAAGTGAAAAATATAGTAACTACGCTTGTTGTAAAGTGTGTTAGTAATAAAGTCTATTAAAGTCCAAACTGCCTAAATTTTTAAGCTATTGCATAGCTTTTATCGCAGGCTCTGAGCGCGGCGCGGCGCGAAAATCTTAACGAAAAAACCTAAGGAAAAAGCCTAAGGAAAATACCTGACACCGTCGTCTAACGTCGTTTCAGTTCGGGAGACTTCGGCAATTATAAAGGTACGGACAGACGTGCTCATAAGCGTATGGACAGACGTGCTCATTACTAGCACGAAAGCACATGACAAACATGCTTTTATTGAGGGAGAGGGAGAGAGAGAGGGAGAGGGAGGAGAACGTTTCTTGACGTTTCACTTGATTGACGTGGCTGACCATAGCCTAATTAGTACAGTAACAAATATAATAAATAAATAATTATAATTGCAGAAGTTGATAAAAAATGCTATGCAATAGCTTTACCGCGGCAGTCTCCGAGTGCCATACAATTTTTTTTCTTTTAACATACGAGTATGACAGTTTCATTACACGCCCTATTTTTAAACTGCATCACGCGGGCAAACGCAATGTCCCCATTTCGGTTCGAATCAATAACAACATGAAAGAAAAGTCCTGACTGCCTCAACAACCCTCGGCCTATATTTAGACTTAGAGATTGTAATTTCAACGTCTTCTGTGTTAACTTTTCTATTGAGATATTCACAAAGAATATTGTTCCCACTGGGAGACACGCCTACTCTCACAGTGACAGTGGACCGTAATCCACCACGCGGGCCTCGTGCTGGTTTGTTGATGTCACATGTTTTTGAATTTTTGGTTCTAGGACATGCCGGTTTCTTGACAATGATTTACTGCACCATTTTGAGAGCACTGTGTTGAAATAAATTACACAAAATAATGCTCCTGGTTACTTACTCGTAAGTTGCGCCACTAATTCTCTGTCCCGACGACTAATAATTAGTAAATTAAAAGGGAAATTAACACATCAACAAAAACGCTAGTTCATTAATTAAATTGAGAAAATAATATACGGTAACACATATAAGTACACTCGCGAGCTTTTGAGTTTTGAAGATTTTGAGTTCTTAATTACTAGTTAAGAATAATAAAAATTGTACCATTTTAAAGGCTGTTAACTTTTCATTGATAACAAATTCATTAAAATCACACTAACATCTAAGGAGCTCGGCGAGTAATGGGCGACTCGCTGCCCGACCATGGACCATGCCCGGGTCGACGGCGCGTTGTCTTCCACGCTCGCCTCAAGGAGTATCAGCATGATGACGGGGCCACCCTCTAGACCAAAGCCTGCCGGGGTCGCGGGATTTATCTCATTACCGTGACCCCGGAACATAAAGGGCTTTTGAAGGACACCATGGATTTTAGTCAGTACGAGTCTGACAGTCCCTCCCGCCCTGCCCTGGGTAGGAGGACTCATTTGATGATTTTACCACGCTAAAAAAAACATCTATGCTGCTATCCTGGATCAATTCCAAGTAAGTGATTCCATTGTTTTGCTCGCTAGTATGGTATCACAGTAATTTTCGTCGGTTCTGTTAGCCACAGGATGTTTGGTAGTTCATTCAGATAGCTCCCGAAAGCCGTCGGCGTTCATCGTCCCCTTGACCTAGTTAGAAAGGGAGGTCGGAAGACATTTGTGTCTTGCGCCCAAACTGAACACTGTCGTGGAAAATACGACTGGTAGCGTATGTATTTATAAAGCTTGTACAACTGTAGATGGATATTGAAATGCTCTATGAAGATTTTCTGTTTAGCTTTTAATCTTCGTCAATTAAAAATATTGCTATAAACTTTCGTATACTCTTGATGGTAGTAAAATTATTCCCTTTGCCTCGAAATGTGATTAAATGGTTGCACCTTAATAAATATTTTCATACCAGTAGGTTGTAGAGATTTTTTCACTCCTAAAACCTAAGTCGGTATGAGGGTAAAACGTTTTCGACATCTTAAAATGGATACAAGTATCTCTGTTTCTATCAAAAGTTTGAAATTTTTTATGATAACTTTTTGACCTATGTGTTCTGCCTATGCTTGCGAAGTTTCGTCAAAATCGGTTGAGTCATTTCGAAAACAAAGGACTTGATGACGTTCCGCGTACACGCTCCAAATGGAAAATGACAGAACGGAATAATTTCATCAGGAATCAAATCTAAAGTCGAGTCATGTTTAAACCTAGTTAGCAATTAATTAATATTCGTTAGTTTGCCTACATCCCGGCGACATGTTGCTTGTCATAACATGACATAGGAGATCACAGCTGCTCCGCTACGAGTAGACACGTCCCCATTTGTTTGGAGGATATTCCATTATCATACATTTTAAATTAGCACACAGCCGTTACTTCGTCCACAAGAATACCTTATTTTTACAAGTTTTAAACCCCTTTTGGAATTAATTTTCTAAAATCCGTTCATGACGCACATTTTATGTCTTTTAACGAAAGTTTGTGCATTGTGCATTCATGATCTAGCGGTTTCAGCAGTGCGTTCATCGATCAGTCAGTCAGCCAGTCAGTCTTAATATTATATTATAAACAAAGAATCTATCATTTTGAAAAATATTTTATTTATGGGTAGTGATAACCTACAATAATAACTTCTGTACATTGAAAATCATGAGCACTTAAAAAAAAGTTTTTAAAGTCATAAACTTGTGGCTTTATTTTAGGGACCACACACCACAAATCCACGTTCACTCCTGTCTCCTTCTGTCACCTTTCTTTCTTCCTTCCTATCATTCACATTCACTCAGTCGTCTACGTTCCGTTCCAGAGTCCCCGACGACAAAGTCCTTTTGACGCGACGCGACGCCAGTGTCTACTACGGAAAATTCGTGATAAAAATGTAGTGTACCATTTTCCACCGTCCTTCTTTCATGGCGCGCTGTCTATCCTCTTTTTACACTTTACACATCAATCCTACTAAGTACTAATTATAAAAAAAAAACATACCACGGCTTCGTATAATTAAATTAATAACCAGAGTAAATATTAATTGAATAACTAATGATATTAATTGGTTGCCGCGATATTGGTGGTTGTTGGCAACGCGTGTCACGTACGTACCTAAATTAGTGTTGTTATTTCATTGCTGATGTTGATAGCACTCTACATTAACATGTTGTTGGCAAATAAAAAAATATTGATTGTTTTATTAACATTGAAAATAAACTTTAATAGATCGCCTCGTTTTTTTGGTAAAAGCAACTTAAACGATGCTAGTGGCTGTTACACATTCAACCGTTTTAAATAGTTGATCTTATGATAAGTTGGTTTAAAGGTGTCTAATATGTGTGGACTATAGGAGCCGGAGCTCACTCATTTTATGGCACGGCACGCTGCGGCATCCTGCGGCATAATTGAAGTATTGGGGCCAGATTGAACCTTGTTATCACCTGTTTACCACTCAAATTCATTTAACAGATGAAGCGTCTCACGTGACGCGGTGGCACAGCGTGCCGGGCATCTTGAGGAACGTCGTGCGTGTTGTATCCCGGGAATGACGGGCCGTACATTGCCACCACACCTCTCACCATCACATAATTTACCATAAGTCGTATAGAGGGCTTCACGCGAGTATTTCGCGGCACTGTTAGGTCGCACGGCAAAAATCGATAGTCTAAATGGTAATTCGAATAGACAGCAAGTGACCAAAATCGCAAACCCCAATTTTGGGTGCCATCCGACTAGTCAGAGGTGACCGAAATCGACTACGTAAATGGTCAGTTCTCAAGTAACTCTTGCATAATTGAACTACGAAGTGTTTCGATGCCAACAAGTAGAACTCAATATTTTCTTCGGACATGAACAAGTCGTATGCGATTTTTGGCGATCGATTACAAGCGATGCTATATATGCTGGTTTCTTGCCGCACGTCTTTATTCGTCCCGTGTAAATCCTCCAGTACTTTAAACTATTCCAGAATCGTACGATAATGACAATTTATATTATTACTAACTGACCCGGCAAACTTCGTACCGCCTCAGAATTATTTTTTATCATAATTATTCACCTTTCAAACCTTACCTGGACTTCCAAAAATAATTCAAAAGCAAAATTAGCCAAATCGGTCTAGCTGATGCAGATATGACTTCTCTTGACTCTCTTGCTTCACCGTCGACTACATCTTCGCTTACCATCAGGAGAGATAATAGAAAAACGCGAACCTATCATTAAATAAAAAAAAAACAATAGTAAATTGTTTACCAAGGGTGCATAAAAAACAATTTTAAAGGAGAGTGTTTTTTGAATCCTGAGCTTATCGAAGGATTCTAGAGTAGAATCCCAAGCGTAGCGAGTAGTGAATCATAATATTTACTTAATAATATCCACATTCCAAATTCAAACGGCGGTACTCCCTGTAAACAAAGAGCTGTTTTACTCCTTATTTACAAGGAATGAACTAACTTGCTTTGAAAAAAATAATGTGATAAAAATTGACCAATATTCCAATACTGAATACACAATTTTTTGAAAATAACTTTAAATTGACACCTCTACCTCATTTTACACTGTAATTCTCTGCACCGTTTGGACATACTTTTCATTTCACACCAGCCTCAGCTTTTAATGTCTAAATATTTAACCAAAAGTGTGTCTTCCAAGCTTGAAATATTTTAACGGCCCAGAGGTCGCGTCACGGACGCTCGTAAAAGATTCTACGCGAAGTAAATTCTGCCAACGGGAAAGCATCTTAGCTCCTTACTATTATTTAATGTAAGTCACGCCAGGATTAGAGAGAGAGCAGTGGTGGTCCAGTTATATCGGCCTTGACTTACGAGTAGTAAGTAGGTCATGGGGTCCAACCCAAGCAGGCGCATTACTTTGTTATTTATTTCGTCACCACTTCTCTAAACCGGTGAAGGAAAATTATCGTGAGGATATCGGCATGTCCCAGAACCAAAAGTTCGAAGACATGTGACTTCTATCAATCCGCACTGGACCTATGTGGTGGATTATGGCCCACTCCCTCACAGAGTGGAGGCCTCTGCCTCAGTAGGGAACACAACAGCGGGAACATTATGGGCTGATGATGATGCCAGGATTATGTCGTTGGGTCGCGACTGTCTTAATTAAAAGGACACCATGGCCCTTGAACGCAAAATACGACCAAAAGAACAGGATGGATTGTCAGTCATTACGTGTGTAACAGTTTCTTCCGCTCCACCAAGAGCGGGAGGACGATTGAGACAATTTTACCACTGGTTTTTGGTCTGCCCCGCTTGGGCAGAGCACCGCTGTGTCCTCACTGAGGCGATAGGCGGCGATCTATCGCGCCCGGTATTGGTCGAGGCCATGCTGCGGGGCAAGACGGAATGGAAAGAGGTCGCCTCCTTCTGCGAAGCAGTCATTCTTGACACCGTCCATCTCACGACCCAGCCGCCTCGAGAGACGCCAACGGCAACAGACATCACACTTTATAAATCTTTTGATATTGCGCATTTTGCAAGCGGCTTCATCTGCAGACCTCTAGATGGTAATTAAAATAACTGTAAATTATTAATATTAAGTCCTTATCTACATTATAAAGAGAACTTCTGCGCATAGTTTTCTATCTCCGGGCGCTATACACTGGCTTCTTGTGCACTCTTATATAAGGTATTACCAACTGCAAAGTGGAGTCTAAGCCCGGAATAAAATCAGAAAACTGACTTTACCACAATACATTAAAAAGCACTTTATATAATTTACAAAGACTCAGCTACGGGCAGAAACATGGACGATAGTAAAAGGAATAATTTCTAACGGAATGAATTTCTTCAGTGTTCAAAGGATTATTTTTATGCAGACCATTGCATTGTACACGTCTCCACAAAGCTTTCTCTTTGAAACAAGGTTTTCATTTTCATTAAAGTAACACAGGCACAGGTACTAAGTTCACAATGTTTAAAATCTAATTTAGTTAACTGTGTTTCTTTTTAAAAGAAAACAAATGATGTTAGTTTTTTTCGTGGAATATGTTATTTTTGAAATAGTTATTTATGATACTAGAGCGGTAAGTTGGTTTTTACAAACGAGTGGAGGGCTTACCATAGTCACGAGTTTGTAGATACCAATTTCTGCACGTGTGTCATACAATGTTTTTCAACACATTTGCGAGAAAACAGTTCAATATGTAATTATACAAACTTTATTTAACAGTGGGAAAGTCGCAACAATTTTTGAAGTTTCTAATATAAAAATGGCGCGAATTTGCGTATGGCGCCACACGCACGTGGTGAAAATTAGAACTACATATTTCGTCTCATTTACTCTTGAGTATTAAATTGAGGCAACGTATTGAGTACACATCGAAAGCAAAAGTAGTCTCGAACAATCATAACAAAATATTGCTCCTATTTTCCCAAAGTGTTGAAGCGGCAATACGCATGAGCCTATTGATCACCTTTTTGGATTTTTTATAATCACTGTTTAAAAAAACACAAAAACATGACGACAAAACTATTAAAATTATACCTAGAAGTGACGTATTTAGAATTATAAAAGTGTAGTATTTTCATAAACTTTGGCTTAGGTAACAAAACAAAAAATACGTGTCTAATATTTTTTGATAATTTTTTGGCTAATGACTAATTAGATTTTTTCCCTGTTCCCATATCAAACTTTTTTTACGTTGTAAAATCATCAATTAATGAGTACTCCCACCCCAAGGCAGGACGGGAGGGACTGTCAGACTTGTACTGACTAAAATCCACCGTGTCCTTCAATAGCGCTTTAAGTTCCGGGGCCTCGGTTACTCGATAGTCCTGTGACCCCGACAGGCTTTGGCCCTCTAAGTGTAGCCCCGTCATGCCATATCATACTGGCCACATGATTGTGTAAAAAAATAAGTACAGGCCGTTACATGTTTATGGATCCTTTTCATCTTCCCCAGGTACTCTTCTGGCCTACACCCTGGTGTCAACCTGCGTTCTGGTGCTGCGCTACCAACCCCACTCTACCAACCTGATCGAGCTGCTGCCACAGAGTATGCGCACTCCTGTCGACCCTGAGGGAACTGCTAGCGCCAACCGCGAAACCACCTTCACTGTAAGTTTGTCCATGTATTTTTAAATTATACCACTGTACAAGTACTTCGAGAAAGAGGTCAACCGCCGAATTCAACTCGGTTGGGCAGCGTTCGGGAAGCTACGCAATGTCTTTTCGTCCGACATACCTCAGTGCCTCAAGACGAAAGTCTTCAACCAATGTGTGTTACCAGTGATGACATACGGCACCGAAACGTGGTCTTTCACTATCGGCCTCATCTCAAAGCTCAAAGTCGCTCAACGAGCTATGGAGAGGGCTATGCTCGGTGTTTCTCTACGTGATCGAATCCGAAATGAGGAGATCCGTAGACGAACTAAAGTCACCGATATAGCCCACCGGATTAGCAAGCTGAAGTGGCAATGGGCAGGCCATATTGCTCGCAGAGCAGATGGCCGATGGGGTCGAAAAGTGCTAGAGTGGAGACCGCGGACCAGCAAGCGCAGCGTAGGACGTCCACCAACGAGGTGGACAGACGACCTTATAAAGGTCGCCGGAAGACGCTGGATGCAGGTCGCTTCCAACCGGTATATGTGGAGATCTAAAGGGGAGGCCTATGTTCAGCAGTGGACGTCCTATGGCTGAGATGATGATGATGATGATGACTGTACAAGTAGGAGCTATCTTTGGATATTTTATCTCAAATCATTATGGCGTACACTGTCCGATGCAAATAACGTATATTATACCGCCGTGAACGTCAACGGCAAAATTATGAAGTGTAGCGGGCAGGTCGGAGCGCGTATTTTGCCACACCAGCACCGGAGCGATAAAATACTTTCAAAAAAAAAGTTATTCTTTTCACACAAAAATTATAATTATTTTAATTTGCACTTGCAGCAGAAAATTAAAGCATGAAAAAGACCATGCCTATTTTTGAGCCAGAAGGCAGCTCTTTTAATAGCTTTTTTATGGTACTTTTAAAATATATCTAGATTGAATGTCCTTTAGAGCAGTACACCCACAATGCAGTTGTATTTATAACTGCATTGTGTACCCGTGTACCCCTTTAAATTTGGGTTTATTCCACTTTGTTCACCTGGGTGTATCACCTGTGTGAACAAAGTGGACAACATTGGTGATGGTGTCCTCAATTCACCTCGGAAAAATATCACCTGAACCAAAAAAGTTTTTCTATTCTATGGGCCTGGCCCTTTCAATCATCTTTCTATTACGGATCATTAGATGAAATAAAGTCCGTGACAGACACTCTGATAGCGGAGGCATGGTCCCGTTAGTTACCATAAGGGTTTACCCTAAGAACTGCAAAAATATTTCTGCGCTAGGGATCAATCTTGCACTAATTTCGTGTCCCTTACCGTATAATAATGAACTATACCTACCTACCTAAGTTTTATCCCGTCTTTAACAAGACTTTAAGCCTGGATGTACCGAAACTCGAACGACCTGACCCCGATACTCTTGTAGATAGCATTTTAGGCTTTACAGCTCACGCAACAGGGATTAAAATCTTAAACACGTTTGACCAACTAATAGTTACTTATAGGTTTATGTCTAGGTCCATTGGAGATTGAGCACAGATTATGTGACGTCGTATAACTGCACAAAATGTGGCCTCATTATTAATAGTTACATTTATTTAATGTTTGCTCCGTGCTTCGGAGAGTTAAGCCGTTGGTCCCGGCTTTCATTTGTAGATTTGGCAGTCGTTACAGGCAGTCCCAGTTTTACAATCCAATATTATCTGTATTTACATGGTGCGGAGCAGTGGTGGCCCAGTGGTATCGGTCCCGACTTACAAGTTGTAAGTCGTGGGTTCGAACCCCGCCAGGCGCATTACTTTGTGTAATTTATTTCATCACCACTGCTCTCAAAACGGTGAAGGAAAACATCGTGAGGAAACCGGCATGTCCTAGAACCAAAAATTCGAAGACATGTGACATCTACCAACCCGCACGGGGTCCGCGTGGTAGATTATGGCCCACTCCCTCTCACAGAGAGGAGGCCTGTGTCCCAGCAGTGGGAACATTATAGGCTGATGATGGTGATGACATGGTGCGACTGTTTAACTGAAATCCACAACCCAGATACTCGATAATGCGATAGATCTTGGTTCTACTAATCAACAAATTTTAAAAGGTAACTATTGGAATAAAAACTTTTTGTCAACCAGGGTATTCCAAATGACTTATTATCAGATTTTAAATTAAAGAGTTGTGTTCCTAACTCAGTGAATTGAAATTAAATAGCTTCAGACGTCAACGTATCCACGTAGTTTAAACTGTCAAAATTTCCCAGTCGAATAAGATCTTCTCCTTTTGTGATAAAGTTGAAAATTGATTAGGGAAAGCCAGATTAGGGCAACTTGATGTGATTGCGTCTGTACATTCACTGTCATAAACTTCCTACCCTTATCCCATTTTATTTGGGGTCGGCGCAACACGTTTTCTTCTTCCATTCTCCTCTTTCAGACGACAAAGCATCATTTACTCCTTTTACATTTATATAATTCCTCTCCATCCATCAACATTCATACTCATCACTCTCTTAGTCATAATGATTGTCATCCCTCCTCATCACATGCCCATACCAGGACAAACAATCCACTGCCATCCATTGTATTTTTTACCGAAAGGAATTTTTTTCACCGTTTACCTTAGGAAACATTTTCCAAAGAGAAACTAAAGGAAACATTAGAACTTCTTGAGATATTGTGAAGTAAGTAATTAGCAGAAGGAAGATTAATAGTAAGTAGGGGTTGTTTTGACATTTATTGCGCTTCTAAAATGAGAACAAACTACAAATTCTAATTTACTGAGCTCCAATCGATCAATCAACTCAGGGTATTTATTTTAATTTATTTTTGAGCCGTTTGGGGTTGAAACTATAGGGCCATGGGGTCCGAGTGCTCACAGCCTCTTCAGAAACATTATGAAAAGACTTGTTGACGCTTCCCGTGACCCAAGAGCTGGCTTTTACCTTGGTCAGAGACTAAGTATAGCCCTACAATGAGGCAACGCCGCCAGTCTCTTGGGCACATTACCAGCTGACAGCGTTGAGGATGAGTTTTTCGATGCTCTAAAATAGTGTAATTTACTTAATTGGTTTTATGTCATAGTTTTTTATTTGGTAAATGTTTAGGTTTAATTAATGTATAATAATTATTGCATTTTACAAAAAAAAAAAACTAAATTGTTTTGGTAAAATCATCAAATGAGTCCACCCGCTCAAGGTAGAGTGAAAGGGACTGTCAGTCTTGTACTGAGTAAAATCCACGGTGTTCCTTCAATAGCTCTTAACGTTCCAGGGTTACGATTACTTTTAAGACAAGCCCGCGACCCCGGCAGGCGTTGGGCCCACATGGTGGCCCTGTCAGACACAGGGTATCAATCTCAGTCCACTGCTGGTCATGGCTATGTTTTTGTCAAGTATTTTGTTGGCCACTAACATTCTTATACCTACCATTTTTGAATATATTAATTGATTTGCATGAATGCGCCCATGGTAAGAATGAAACTGTAATGTGGTCATAAATTAAAATAACAATAATGATGATAAATATTATTGATAACAATTAATTTCCACAAAAATATTATTTTGCTAAACCTAAACCACCAACATGTCCCCACGTTGCCGTCGTGGTGGGGCTTGTGGGTCTCGATGATCTCTGGGCCCCTGCCGGTAGAGGCACTCGTGCACTCATGCCGGACAGGCTCAGAGGGAGAGACCAGACCAAGAGGGACACACCGGGGAAAGGCGCGCCGCCTGGAGGATCGAGCAGTTAGCTCGAGCTTCTAGACGGCGCGGGGCCCGGTCTCAGAGACTGGGTCTAGGGGGGGAAAGGTTCACTTCCGGTACGCGTCTGATCTTCAGACGTAACCGTGAAGTGAACCAGGGGAGGGAAATGGGGGCTTAGGGTTGAAAGAGGAACTCACCTCTCCAAAAAAGTACATTATGGAAAAAAAGGTTTTCGGTAAAGCTACCCAGGCGGGTCCCAGCTGCTCCGCAGCTGGGGAATCCCGCACCGGACACGTCCGGTCAGTCCCACCGTACTCTGGGGGGACAACAAACACCGGTTTTATCCCATCTTTTCTCCGGCAGTCGCCGCATCGAGCCAGGGAGGCTCACGTGCCCGTGAGGAGGAGTCACTGGACCTGTCCAGTACGTCCAACTCACCGGCACCGAATACCGAGCGGGCACAGAGTGCCGCTCCGAGCGATGAGATGGCGCTGATGCTCGAGTCGGAGTCCGACTCGGCATCGGACGCCGTGAGCTTCCAGAGCATCTCTGGAAGCGTAGTGAAGAGCGACGAGAGGAGCGCGGACAGAAGGAGTGAGTTCCTGAAGCGCTCCCGGGAGGACATCTCGTCGTCCGAGGAAGGGCTTGTCTCGGCCCGTAAGATCCCCACGAGCGTGCGGGGTAAAGGCCGAGGCAAGACTTCGGGGAGGGGGATCTCCTCTGGAGAGCCCAACAGTGGTTTAGCCTCGAACGAGGCCATTGCAGACCGCCTCGTCGGGCACCTGAATCGGATGGGCCCGAACCTTGCGGAGAGCCAGTATGGCTTCCGCAGGGGGCGCTCGACGGTGGACGCAATCATGCGCGTGAGACTCACGACGGGGGATGCGGTGGCCCGGGGCAGGGTCGTCTTGGCGGTGTCTTTGGACATCACCAATGCCTTTAACACCCTGCCCTGGTGCATCAGGGAGGCACTCCGGTATCACCGGGTGCCGACCTACCTCCGTCGCATAGTCGAGGCTTACCTGACGGACAGAGCCGTCATCTACCCCGGTCACCGGGGAGAGTGGAACCGGCGAGAGATGTCGTGCGGTGTTCCACAGGGTTCGGTCTTGGGGCCGCACCTGTGGAACATCGGATACGACTGGGTGCTGCGCGGCGACCTCCCTGACGGCGTCAGCGTAATATGTTACGCTGACGACACGCTCGTCCTGGCGGAGGGAGAGTCGCACCAGGCTTAGGCCGACCTGGCGACGCAAGCGGTTGCGACAGTCGTCGATAGGATCCGGCAGCTGGGGCTCGAAGTGGCGCTGCACAAAACGGAGGCCATGTGTTTTCATGGCCGCGTTAACGCGCCACGGTCCGAGTCCCACATAACGGTGGAGGGGGTTCGCATCGGCGTCGGGAGGACGATGAAGTACCTGGGACTCGTCCTCGACAGCCGGTGGAACTTCAGGGAGCATTTCCTGAGTTTGGCCCCAAAGCTGAACCGGGCAGCAGCCGCCCTCAGGCGACTCCTGGCTTATCTCAGCGGGCCAAACGCCTCCTGCCGTAGGCTGTACGCCGGTGTCGTGCGGTCCATGGCCCTCTACGGGGCCCCAGTGTGGGCCCTGAGCATCCGGACGCGACCACTAAAGTTGGTCGCATGCCAGAGGGTCATGGCTATCCGAATGATCCGGGGATACCGCATGATCGCCGGCGAATCGGCCAACCTGCTTGCCGGATTACTGCCCTGGGATCTGGAGGCGACTGCCCTCCAGCGCGTCTATGAGTGGCGCGTGGAGGCGCAGCGCCGGGGAGAATTCCCGCTGCCCCGACAAGTCGAGGCGCGGCGGGAAGAGGTCCGGCGCGATCTCAGGGCAGTATGGAGGGGACGATTGTCGCAACCGACGGCCGGGCACGCCGCAATCGCGGCGGTAAGACCCCTCTTTGAGGAGTGGCTGGATAGGAGTCACGGCGTCCTGACCTACCGCATGACGCAGGTCCTCACCGGACACGGAAGTTTCGGGAGGTACCTGTGTCTAAGGAGAAAGGAGGAAACGCCTGGGTGTCACCACTGCGAAGATCGCCCGGAGGACACAGTAGAGCATACGGTGCAAGACTGCCCAGCTTGGGCAGAGCACCGACGTGTCCTCACGGCGGCGATAGGCGGAGACCTCTCGCGCCCGGCATTGGTTGCGGCCATGCTGCGGGGCGAGACGGAGTGGGAAGCGGTCGCCTCCTTCTGCGAAGCAGTCATGCTCGCGAAGGAGGAGGCGGGCCGCGTGAGGGAGAGGACAATGTCCTCCCTCCGCCCCAACCGCAGTGGTTTACACCCACGGCGACAGACGTCGCAAGACGATCTCCGGCCACCGTAGGCGCGGGCATGCGGGCGGCGACTCTGCTCGCTGCCCGACCATGGACCATGCCCGGGTC
Organism: Agrotis exclamationis; assembly: GCA_950005045.1. NCBI lineage: Eukaryota > Metazoa > Arthropoda > Insecta > Lepidoptera > Noctuidae > Agrotis > Agrotis exclamationis. Next base: position 22,658,320 of record OX465416.1, on the reverse strand, counting down.
GACGGCGCGTTGTGTTCCACGCGCGCCTCAAAGAGCGTCAGCAAGATGACGGGGCCCCCCTCTAGAGGGCCGAAGCCTGCCGGGGTCGCGGGACTTATCTCATTACCGTGACCCCGGAATATAAAGGGCTATTGAATGACACCGTGGATTTTAGTCAGTACAAGTCTGACAGTCCCTCCCGCCCTGCCCGGGGTGGGAGGACTCATTTGATGATTTTACCACGATAAAAAAAAAAAACCTAATTTTCAAATGACAAATACTGAGTAGAAAAAGAGCATTAATTCGTATCTTTTTCATATTAATAAAATGCATCACTTTTAGATGGCTCGAACGATGCAGCTTTTTTTCTTATCGGAAGTATTCAAGAAAAACTAAATTATATGACACCTGAGTTAGGTCGCTAGTCGAAAATGAAAATAAAATCTATGAAGTCTTTGATCAAAATTAAATCACATCATTCGTGAAGTAGAAAGTCATTGAAAGTAAAAGGTTTCATATACAAAGTAATAAGTAGCGAACGAAATAAATTATACACTTAGCCCGTCCACATCTCCACAGTCTTCACGATAATATGGCAAATAGTGTTATAAAGAAAATGTACCATAGCGAGTAGAATAGTGTGAAAACTTGTAAAAAAACTGGCTGTTAACATTTATCGAGGTACGTATTGAAGCCAGCGAGGAAAATAAAAAAACGGCTAAGTGCGAGTCGGACTCGCGCACGAAGGGTTCCGTACTATCTACAAAACCATCTGTAGAAACGGCAAAAAAAACACGTTTATGGGTTAAATATTTGTTTTATTTTACTTTACGAGTAATTATTTACTTTTAAAGTTTATAAATATATGTATAACTACTGTCTACCTTTGGCCGTTGTCACTATCGAGAAAAAAAAATCAGAATTGTTGAATGTTTATTTTGTTGTTTTTTTTAGTAGGTATTTGTTGTTACAGCGGCAACAGAAATACATCATTTGTGAAAATTTCAACCGTCTAACTATCACTGTTTATGAGATTCCTGGGGGCTGGTGAAGGACGGACAGCAAAGTCTTATTAAAAGGGTCCCGTTTGTCCCTTTGAAAACGGAACCCTAATAAAACAATAACCAGGTCACTGAAGCAGGTGCAACGTTCGTAAAAATATAATTGTTTGAAAATAATCTGGATCACATGAAAACTATAGTATTTCAGACACTATAAATGCCAGATTAATTTATTGGGGGCAATGAACTGAGGCGCCGACAGCATAATAATACACGATGTACAATTAGGTTATACTATGTAATGGAACCTAGTTTTTTTTAAATTTAATGTAACTGACTTCAACCCTATCTTACTGTTTTTAGGGTTCCGTAGCCAAATGGCAAAAACGGAACCCTTATAGATTTGTCATGTCTGTCTGTCTGTCCGTGTATGTCACAGCCACTTTTTGTCGAAAGTATAAGAGCTATCCTGTTGAAACTTGGTAGAAAGATGTGAACCGCATTAGGATTTTCACACAAAAATCAAAACAAAACAAATTTTGGGGGTGCCCCCCATACTTAGAATTGAAACTCAAAAAAAAAAATTCACCAAATCCATACGTGTGGGGTATCTATGAATAGGTCTTTAAAAATGATATTGAGGTTACTAACATCATTTTTTTCTAAACTGAACAGTTTGCGCGAGAGACACTTCCAAAGTGGTAAAAAGTGTGCCCCCCCCCCGTAACTTCTAAAATAAGAGAATGATAAAACTAAAAAAAATATTTAATGTAGACCTCAACCAAAACTACCAACGAAAATTGGTTTGGATGAGACACAGTTAACAGTTTTTGAGGTATAGTACATTTTCAAAAACCGCAAATATAACTTTGCCATTCATACAAATACTATGAAAAACAAAGTTATTTTTATTGTTTGTGTATATTACTTACTAATCTCAATATAATTATATCTCTAATCTATGCTTGCTACTACGGAACCCTTCATGGGCGAGTCCAACTCGCAGTTGGCCGGTTTTTTTACAATCGACTCACACGGGGTGAATTTTTCAACTAGGCGTGGAAGGCTATATCCGAAACTATGAGGAATATCGAAAAACGTTGAAAGGAGTCTCGAGGCCGATTTTGACGAAAACTAGAACTGCATCATTGTATTTAAATAAAATTAATAACCCTGGCCAGGAATCGAACACGCTGATTTTTTTTTAAATCACACCCTGTATTATTACGCCATTTGATAGTGTTGCTTAGAAGAATCAAATTCTAGGAAATAATCATATACGACAAACTTAAGAAAATAGCTGATTTTTATGATTTTTCTATGTTACTTTAATTCTACTGGTCGAGCCATAATTTATTCGAAATTATAAAATTTCTTTGTTTTCTATGTTTCACTGGTTTTGACTTATGTCTTGAATACAGTCATTGCCTTGATGATTGATCAGTATTTTTTTGTAATTTTACGTTTTCCTTAAGTTTGCCGTTTATGATTACTTCCCAGAATTTGTTCCTTATTAGCAACACTATCGAACAGTATAATAATTCAGGGTGTGGTTTTTTTTCCAAAATCAGCGGTTTAGATTCCTGACCAAGATTATTGATTTTTCTAAAATCCAATGATGCAGTTTTAGTTTTCGTAAAAATCGGCCTCGAGACTCCTTTTAACGTTTTTCAATATTCCTCATAGTTTCGGATATAGCCATCCACGCCCAGTTGAAAAATTCACCCTGTACCTATAAGTAATTAAGTAAGTTTAGATCAAAGAAGCGAATAAGGGCGTGGGCAAGATTTCCAAAGTTTTGACACCTGAGTATGTCGGTGCAATTTTAGATGATTCAAATATTACGAGCACTTTTCTCGTTCAGATAGGCAAGTAACTAATGCCTTCAATAAAAATTTCTAAATTTAAAACTATTAAGAAAATGCCTCCAAAGAATCTCTATGTTTAGGATCTCTATGTTTTTTTTTAATACGTAGTCAACAGTTGCTAGTCGCTAATGTAAAGCCTCATTGAGACCATGCAATTAATTACCTAGATGTCAGTTGCATGCAAGTTTGGCTACATTGCGGGACTTGTTTGACCAACTGAATTCATTGTCCATTAATGAAATCCGCAATGTAGTCATGTTTACTTGCAGTGTAATTTCGGCCAGGGTTTAAATGGGTTTTACGAGTAACTGTTTAAACACTGAAAATAAAGAAATTAACTATAAATTTAAATAGTTATACTATCAACGGCACACAATAAACAATGAACAAACACCAGAAGAATATAATAATAATGTGGAATTTAATCAATACACTTATTATGACTTATTATGAGAACTTAACTAGAAATAAATAAGAAATGACCCTGCCTCCGGCGTGGACTCAAGCTATTTTCTCATATCCTCGGAAAAAATCTCTCGGAGGAGATACAATCTTCTCACCGATGTTTGGTATAAGAAAAATGTAGTTTCCTTTTATTGTCCACTACCTCAAGATAGATGGGTTATTAAAGAAAGTTATTTTAAAAACTTTTTAAGTGTTTTAGTTCTTCGATAATCATGGGACAGAGTACAGACTATAGGGTATTTTGTATTCTTAAAACTTGATATCTAAGAGGCCGTGAAAATTTGTTTGGTTAGTTTCGTTCAAGAAACCAGCGGGCCGGTACTTATTTTGAATAACCCTCTAAAGTTGGCCTAGAGTCATACAGGAAGCAGGAAGCATAAAAATATAACGTTAAAAAATATAACAATATATCAAATAGGAAACGAATCAATTAAAATGATGGATCATACGCCAATACACTACCGATTCCGATACCGATTAAAAGTATCGCTTGCAACTTTAACCTCTATCAATAAAAACAATTTACTGGTGGATTTATTTTTACTTTTAAACTGAGAACTCGTCAGTTAAAGTGATAGGCAAACATCAATGAACCATTGATGTTTGCCAATCACTTTGACTGACGATTTTCAATAATTAAAATTATAGTTGTTAAATTATGGCAACGAGTATAATGTTTTAATAACGATGTTACGTTAACGTTAAATTAGTTTAGTGAATAATTGGATCAAGGAGATATCTGCTTACACAACTTGCTAATGTTTTCAAATTTTTTCGTATTTCTGCAACGCTTTGACTGAAACGGCTTCAACTTTTACGGGTACGGTACGTGTTTTTCTCACGTGGTATGGTATGGTTTACTGGGTTATTACTGTTCTGCATGTGTAGCAAAAAACGGGATTAGTCGTCATAAGAATATACAAAATTAAAGAATGTTGAAAGATTTATGCCATCGTACCACAAAAACTTTTAAACGTCTGTTGAAGACTTGCCTAGAAAAATGTCAGATTATGACGTTGAAATAAGGTCCGTTTTGCAGTCACACTTTTTTAGACAACTGTTTAACAGATGTTTAATTTTTTGTAGTAAGGCTGATGATGTTTAAAATTTATAAATAAATCTATTTTTGAGTGTGCAAAATTCAGGCAAAAACTAAATTTGTAAATTGACACATTTGAAGCTTATTTATTAGTATTGCTGAAATCATAGCAATCAAATAATGAACTACACTACCAGTAATAGAATGTATTATTCTTCAACAATAGGTACCCCTCATAAATATGAATACGAGAAGACCATTGATAAACGCTTGCTAAAGGCTGTCTGTAGTTCTGTTCATACAAATCAAATTCACCGTTTGAATAGATCCTTTCACGCCAACGTTATAGGCGCATTACATCACTTCGAGTAGCATTAATTGAATTTACTGAACATAATTGTTGATATAACCATGTAGGTATAGGTTCATTAGTAATTAATCACAGTTTGTAGATACCTACACATAGACATAACGTTACATTAAGCCGTTTTCCCAAAGGATATGATGAGGTAAGGCTGTATACACCTTGTATTTTTATATGTTTAAGTCTCACAAAAGGGACCGAACATTTGCCATCGATCGGGAGCAAATGCCGTCTTCAGGTTGCTACTGAGAAATTAACTCTGTTTCTACTCTCTTAGTCTACTGAAGAATAGACAAAAAGATAGAATGAGGATGATGTTTAAAATGTAGAACGGTGTTTCTAATCTCCAGTTGTATACGGATCGTACTGTGATCGGGCAAAAAAACGTCGACTTGTATAGGAATAACTTTGCCTATTCTTGATTCGTTCTGAGAAAGATACTCAAGACTTTATTGCGACTGTAATTAGTGGAGACAATCCTCTATTCTTTAAAACTGTTCTAATGAAAATTATTATAATAGGTATGTATGTTTGGCACAGAATTCAGCTACTCGAACGACGATCACTAATGCAGTCACAATATCATCAAGCGTCAGGTCAATTCAAGAATCAAAGGGAATCAACACTCGGCCGGTTTTGCAGCTACGTTTTCACACTCTCCTCCCACTCAGGGCAGGGCGGCAGGACTCATTTGATGATTTTACCACGATAAAAGAAAGATCATCCTATCCTTAGATAAAACGCCGCATAACGCCGCGTAGGTAACAGAAGAGGAGCCAGTTTTCAAAAATATTTATGTTTGTTTGAAATTGGTATTTTCTCAATATTCTTCCTGGAATTGAACAAGTTGGTTAGAAAAATGGGGCATGACTGCAGGCGTACCGTGGAGAGAATGTAAAGCAATTCTCTTAAGTGGTCTCGAAGATAAATGACTGCAGCGTTATTGACTGGCGTTCAATGGTTCCGCTCAAGTGTAAAACGGAAATTTTCATATTTTTTTTCATTTGTCTTTTTTCGTTTTATTGAAATTTTTGAAATATTCACTACCTATTGCTTTACGGTAGGCTTTTCGAAGTAAAAAATCATGTAGTTTTTAGTGAAATTAAATTTTATATCGAAATGTTTACCAACCTTCTTTAGCCCACCCTCTATTATCAGAGTTAATTAAGCCGCCTCTGGAAACCAAATAGGCCTCTGCCATTATGTCATATTGATTTTATAAGTCTAGGTTTTACTAAAGATGTTTTCTAGTACCGATGTCGGTGGTGACCAAAATAAACTAAGAAAGTACATTATGCTATGAAAAAGACACTTTTGTACTAAAAAAAAATAATAATAATAATATCTGCCCTAATCAAAAAAACCACCCCGGAACGTTCCTGGCACAAAAGACCCTAAAATACTTGCAGCATTACCACGCTGAATGGCAATTGACAGTCTCTGCACCAGAAACGATCCGGCGCGATGATCCAAGCCATTGGTCCTAAGACGCTAACCACTTGGTACTTCCCGGGGTTTAGACTCACAACCGTTTATTGCCCGTGGTCCACCCGCTCATCTCCTCAACATGAGAGGAGAGAAGAATTTTTCGATTTTGCGAAAAATTGGGGTTAAAGTTTTTTAAAGGGTTCGACCAACTCAAATCGTGAAACTATTTTCGACGTTTCATAAACTCGCATATAGATTCATGCAAAATTAAGCGTTTTGAACTGAACAACGAAGTGGCACAGGAAAAAAAAAAACTACGCGAATCTAAAGCAAAAACATAAGTACGGCTTTAGATATTCCTATAGTCCTAGTTAGGTGTGTAAAGTCAGCCACATGTTCGTGGTAGCCTTGCTGCAATAGCACCTTTAATGTCTGGCAGTATGGTCGCTTTTAGCCGTTCAAGTATTCTACTGACCGTACCTAAATGTCAAAGTTATACTGGGTCCTCGTTTATTTGAAAGGTTCCTTCTTGCGGGGGTGTGACGAAACTTATGTTCCCGTATTCAACATCTAAAACTGAAAGCGCTTTTCAGCTACCCACGGATAGGCTAGGCAGTATAAACGTTTGCTTTGTATAAAATATACACGGAATTGTTCACTGAGGTCCTTGGCCATGCTTCAGTGAATTCATTGTTTTTATAACTTTGATTCTGATCTTTATTTTCATTTTCTTAAAGGTTAGAAGTAAGATTGAATTGAAAGACAAATTGTAAAAAGCAGGAAACAGTGACGTAATTTTTTAATTAATTGTAAAAAAACTGTAAATATAAAATCACTTGATGTGTAACGGAGAATCACTTCGGGATGGCTCGACTTAATAAGCTGTTTTTTTTTTGTATCCGTATTTTTCTTGGGGACAAGCTTCTTATGAAAGAATATTTCGGTATTTTGTAAAGATTTTCTTTAATAGTTGCAAATTAAAGATTAAAAAATCTACAAAGAACAGAAGAAAAAAAACTTTTTGTAAAAAAAAAGGTAAAACAAACACAAAAAAGTGTTTTAAATAACTTTTCTTCCTGGAGTCGGTAGCTTTGTTTATTATTTCATTGACTTTTGCCACCGACTTCCGAAAGCAAAGTTATTTAAAACAGGTCGGTACATTCATATCGAACATTTCCGAATAAAATGGTTGAACCTAACTAACCTACCAATGATATTTATTTATTTATTTATCAAAATTTATTCTATCATTACAGGGTTTACCCTACTGCGACAGATAATCATAAGACCTTAAACTAAACCTAAACTATAAACAATAGAAAACAATAAAATAAAGTTAAAAAATATTACACAATAAAATTCAATTTAATTAAAACACCAAATAATGGTACAAAATCACAATACAATAACTGTACGAATTAACAATGTCATACGATGAACAACTAAATTACTTGTCCTAGTACTAACAGCGTGTGAACGGGTCCAAACTAAACTGGTTACGTGCAACCCACCTATAATACGGTGGTTGATTAATCAAATTCTCCTATAAAGGGCTGTACTACATATTAAACCGAGGCTTGTATAGTACGTACGTACTTACGCCAAAGTGGGTAGCGGGGATTTACCTTACCAGAGATATAAGAAAAGAAATATTGTTATAGTATCTTGTAAAATAGAGCAGTATTAATTTTATTTAAAAAAAATGCTTGACATGTCTTTAGCACCTTTGAGATGACCTATGCACATGGTATTTAAAGCGCAAAAGACGCACATAATGGCATAGCATAATTAAGTATAAAAAGGTCATAATAATCCCTCTGCTTTTATTTCAGTTTTATTTCAATTTAATTATAATTCCTAAACATTTTTGTTGCCTATCTGAACACGAAAAGTGGTCATAACTTTTGAACCGTACAAAATAGGAGCGTATGTCTCAGAGGTATTAAGATTGGAAATGATCTCTCCCATGCCCCTCCACTCTTCCCGGGACACCCTTTATAATTATGTGCCGCATAAAAGTCTCATCTTCATTAAGACACCGGTATTTGATCAACCATATAATATTTGTTTGAGAATATTTGGTAATTTTACTTCCGAATACTTAAAAGTCTTGAGTAACTTTATGTTTTCCTCCCTTTGTTACCTGTTATCGGATTTCCTAATCCGGGAGTTGTTATTAAATTATTCCGCTTGTGAAATAATTGAGAGGAAATGTTTAATTTTCCACGCTTTGTTTGATTTATCAGTGTGGCAATATAAAATTGTTTTCTTTTGAACGGAATCTTTGTAAGCGATTACTGATTGGAAATTTTCTACATTTTTTTGCTATAAGTAAATTGAAAATATATTCAGCTATTTTAAAAAGTTATTGCATAAAAATGAGTTCAAAATATCTCTACGCGTAGATATTCACAAAATATTAAAGTCACCGTAACATAATTTTAGGCATTGTTAATTTAAAAAATTAAAATCTTGAAAACTTTGAAGATAAATTTTCAGTAATTTCAATATCTAAAATACAAAATGGCTAGGCAGATATTGATTAATCATGGCGAATATGCAATGCATTTTTTTTATTGCAATAAGATGTGATGTAGGTAATGCCATAGACGCTGATGTCAAATGACATGAATATTTTTGTTCGAAAATGTCTGTTTAATTCCGCGTTCCCTATATAGCATATAAAATGTACCTCTTCCTGCTTTTCATCTGTTCAATATTGGTGGCTTTTAATACGAATTGCAAAATACTCTTGTTTAAATAGCCAGTGTTGCTGAAATGTTAATATATCAAGACAAAGGTATCAGACAAATATATTGAACCGCAATATCCGCTCGCCGTGACCTGTACACATAGCAATGTTTTTCGACGGATAGTACGATATTTATTAAACAGGCTATTCCTTTGTAGCCAGACTCCATTTTGGACAAATGAATCATTGGTTTTATTATGTGTTTGTGAGTCAAAGTGGAGAGAGAAGTGATATCTAAACTTTAACCCGAGATCCATAAACATAACGGTTTGTTTTTCCTCTGTGGTTTTAGAACGAGCTTAAACAAAGTGAACCTTTTAGAATAGGATTACGTTAATATTTGTTTTAATGAAAATAATTATTTTTGGTCTATGAAGCGAGACCGCTTTCTATTTATCGTGGCTCAATATTTCGGTCAGTGTCTGGTGGCCGAATTGGTGACCGAACTTTATAGCTAGTTCGATTATAAGTACATTGGTAGTTGCCCCACCAGAAGGTACACATTTATACTTGCCACTTGTATTTTTAATAATATTTTAAAGGTTACTTAGTTACTTGAGTACTTAAGAATAGATGAAATGGATTATAGCAAATGTCTCCTGAAATTGTTTGAAAATTTGACTTTATTGTTACGTGTTATTATAACACTAGATACTCGTATTAAAAAATATACTTCAAAAGTAAATTACAAGGTAACATGCAAACTAAAACTATACTGTAGATTCTGGAATCTACAGTATGTTTTAGCTCCTCTTAATCCATTTGATCTTCTCTCAATCAAGATTTCCTAATTCAACATGGATCAAAAGCTTACGTAGCTACTTTTCAAGGATTTAAAGGATTGTCAAAGTATTAAAAATACATCACGGTTTTATCATAGCAAATATAATACGAATTTAGTCATTCAAATTATAAAAAGTATCAAAATTTTCCGCTCATAGAACATAATTTTGAAAAGGTTTAAAATAACTAGGCTGTGGAGTTAGATATGAAGTCGCTTCATGTAAAATACTGAGGCCTAAATAGTCCACTTTAGCAGAATTATAAAATTTATTAATTGTGATAAAAAGTAAAATGGTCCATTGTATTCATAGTAAAAAATAAGATAGAATAGACGATTTACTAACATTTTGCGACTGAGCCATTCTGAGTGATTCTGATAAAGTGGTTTTTTTTTCACTCGATTGTCTTTTTTTTTTTTTTTTAGCGTGGTAAAATCATCAAATGAGTCCTCCCACCCCGGGCAGGGCGGGAGGGACTGTCAGACTTGTACTGACTAAAATCCACGGAGTCCTTCAATAGCCTTTTATGTTCCGGGGTCACGGTAATGAGATAAGTCCCGCGACCCCGGCAGGCTTTGGCCCTCTTGGGCGGGGCCCCGTCATCGTGCTGACGCTCTTTGAGGCGCGCGTGGAACACAACGCGCCGTCGACCCGGGCATGGTCCATGTCCGGGCGGCGAGTTGCCCTTTACTCGCCGCCCGCATGCCCGCGCCTACGGTGGCCGGAGATCGTCTTGCGACGTCCGACGCCGTGGGCGTCTACCATTGCGGGTGGGGCGGAGGGAGGACGCTGTCCTCTCTCTCTCACGGCCCGCCTCCTCCTTAACGAGCATTACTGCTTCGCAGAAGGAGGCGACCGTTTCCCACTCCGTCTCGCCCCGCAGCATGGCCTCGACCAATGCCGGGCGCGAGAGGTCTCCGCCTATCGCTGCCGTGAGGACACGGCGGTGCTCTGCCCAAGCGGGGCAGTCTTGCACCGTATGCTCTACTGTGTCCTCCGGGCGATCTTCGCAATGGTGACACCCCGGCGTTTCTTCCTTCCCCATCCGACACAGGTACCTCCCGAAACATCCGTGTCCGGTGAGGACCTGCGTCATCCGATAGGTCAGGACGCCGTGACGCCTTTCCAGCCACTCCTCAAAGAGGGGTCTTACCGCCGCGATTGCGGCGTGCCCGAATCACTCGATTGTCTTGGAGTAAAATGCACTAACAGTGCCATAACTAGTATTTTATGCGCTCGGTGCGAGCTTCTGTAACCGCGCCCTGGTATGGCCAATTATGGCCCTGGTCTGGCCATTTTTGGCCCCCTATTTTCTACACTGTGCACCTATCCCTGTATAGATCTGATCTGATTGTATGAATAATCGGGCTATAATGAACTTTATTCTATTCAATTCTTCTATTGTAGGTACTATAATTTTTTCTTTGCAGGCCCACGCTTCCACCCACATCATGCCTCCAAGCCAACGCGTCATGGTCCGCCGAGTCACCAGAAGGTAACATATAAGCTAACTGCGAATGTCTTGCGAAAGTGCCTCCGCGAAAGGCCGGCCGTTCCCTTTTTGTCACTATTATGTGTGTAGCTACGCGATTATAGCTAGGCCTACCCTTAAATTTGGCCAAACGAATACGGACAGATTGTGGTCACGGTGGACTAAGACAATGTACGGGATAGTGTCAATCCACTTTTTGTCTGTATCAGTTTGACCGTACCTTTATGAATTATCCATGTAAATGTCAACAAATTTTCTTTGCATTATAAAAACATTGTTGATATTTTTGCGCTTCGTAATCTCATACTTATTGCGCAGAGTCTGTTTTCTGAAAAGTAATTATTTCCAGCTCCCCTGACTCGGATGACACCCTGCCTGGTGATGACAGCGAGGAGTACCGTGATGACACCTTCCTGGTCAACTCCAACAACGAGAACAACTATTATGGTAAGATGTCGTTCCAATTAAGTATGTTTACAAAAATGCTCTTGCTCTATTCTGTTAATTTTTTTTTCTCGTATAAATGTACGTATAACTGATTTTATTGCTAAGCGATTTGAATTTGTTTAATGTTACGCGGTTAGATAAGAATATTTGATATATTGAGTAAATAAATATCTTTAACCGTATATTTGTTACAGCTTTTACTTTTTATGTATCTTTTTATACGTCAATAAATCGTACAAGTAGCACCTGTATACTGTGAAACATCTAGAGGCGATACTTTTCTTTTCCCCTACGTTTTTCCCAAATCAATAGTGTTTAAAATATTTTTTTTTAGTAGTTTGGCGGGGAATTATAAAATATTCTCGTATTTCTTTAATTACATCAAAAGTAACTCTTCATCGCCTTGTTCGTGAAAAATTTACAGGTATTCTTATTAGGAATGCTTTAGACCATTACTTGATGTTTTTGTTAAAATTAACTACTACATATTACTTTATTTCATTTAGGACAACAGCCAGCACAATCATTAATCTCAACACTTAGGTAGATACATTGTGTAATTATATGGAATTTGAGCAACCTTTATTAAAATGATAGAGTAAGCGTTACCGTTTATAGATTTCCTCCCTTTACTTTAACTCACGTGTATAATGGTATGGTAGATTTATGAGAATACTCGACTAATCTTGATAGGTTTAAAAAAATACAGTCCATGTTACTTGATGACAGTGTAGCTTTTATCGGTGAATATATTATTTTGTTTTTATAGCATAGTATTATATTTAAGGATAAAACAAAACTCCTTTATAGTTTTCACATATTTTTTTCCTCTCTGTACCTACATATGAACATATCCACGATCGTTCCGCACCAACTTAATTTCCCTAGTGATATGACAATACAAAAGGAAACGATAACAGATCTTTGCCACGGGAATAAATCAATATTTGAATATTTACTATTCATGATATTATATCATATTTTCATACCAATAAATTTCTCTGATATATCTCGAATATTCCGTAGTATGCCTACCTACTTACGGTTCATAAGGGCTAAATTGCGGACGCTTCTTTAGAAGAAAGCTCCTTCTTAAATATTTGATTGGGAAAAAGATGTTACAGGAAATTGAAATCTATGCTCTTATAGTGTAACTTCAAAAATGAGAACACTTCTTCAAATATAGTTTGAGAAATCTTTATCATGTTCGTCCTACTCAGCAGTCAAGTTTTCATGCTGAATATTCTCGGTGAAAAAGCAAAAATAAATCGCAAATCAGTTTTATTCCGTCAGTTAGACTATTGAAAAATAAATGGATACGTATTTTTGAAATGTTTTTAAATCAGAATATTGCCAAAGGTCACACATATCAAAATTTGGAAGTTAGGGGCTCGTGACGTTATATAACTAGTATGACGAATTGTGATTTTTAAAACCGTTGTATATTCCTCAATTTCCGTTTACGTAAATATAATAAAACAAAAAATACGCAGGGCTATGTGACTTTTTAGTCGTCTTACAAAAGTGGTCCACTTAATGTATCCGACCTAAAATACCTCTAGGCGAGCTTTTTGTTTTTTTTAATCGTTAATAATATTTTTTATTATTAATAAATAGGTACATTAGAAATATGAAAATGTTTACGTATCAAACTGTAGAGTATACTTACCCAGCGCAATAGTCGGGCAGATCATTCCATCTCCATTTTCTATCAGACAAGAGTGTTTTTAACTACGCCTTTTGTCATAATAACGAATTAAAATTTTATTTTTAAATTTTTCAAATCTCTTAAATAGATATTTTTTTTTATAAACGTGTTCTAGTCATTAGTTACATGAACTGGGCTGCCGTTGTAAGACGACTAAAAAGTCACGGTGTATAATATGAAGGACTTCTTTTCTTTTTCAGTTATCAAGCCCTATTATTAACTTCTACAACGTTGCATAAAATAAGTTCGTGACTGTACTATAAACCTTCACAAATAGTACCCAAAGACAGAAAAGAAAACTCCGTTGCTTTTCGATAAATGAATTGACCCTTGACTTACTTGGCATTGCGTGTTCAAGCAATAATTGTCTACTCAACTAAGTATTCCTAATAGACCAAATTGTTATAACTAAATGTCGATGGAATAGGTCGGGCCAATCATTTGTAGGTACCTAACTTACGCATAGATATAGAGCATGGACTTCTCTAGCCAGATGTAAAATTGCCATAGTTATATACTCTCTAAAAAAAGAGAGAGAAAAAAAATTGAACAGTCCGCGCTACTACTCATGACCTGCGGAAAATTCGTTGTAGGTTGTCATTTTTCTGATGACATAGACACTAGCGATGCACCAAAAGGTCATGAGTGGTGATACAAACTGCTTGATCCTATCATAAGTATCTATTTTTACGTCACCATAGAAATTAGATGGAGAAAGATGATAGTCAATGGTTTTTTCACTGGGTTGGTTTCATTTAAAAGTTGTTTTCATTGAAATGTTGTATAGGTTCTTAATTTTACTCGTATACCTAAGACCGTTTTCACAAAAACTCTGTTACTTTAATGCAATGAACAAGTTAAAAGCAGCGCCATCTATGTGTAGTTGGTGGTGGTTCATCTGGCAGCAACAGCAACTGCAACCGATTCCTGGCGGCTGTGTCCCGACAACTGCATGCGATGAGCTACTTGTGCCCTGGACTGTTCCCCTGGGTCGACTGCGGACCGGCTACGGAAATGAGCGGTAAGTTTAACTCTTACTTATTTGTAGTGCAATCTCAAACCGTGGACAAAAGGAATGAATTTTAATAAAAGTTTCGCTGTCCAACTGACCAGTGGTGACCAAATTGGGGGTAGCCACCGGGAATCATCGGTGCCCTATAACTAGCACTAACAAGGAAAGTTATGAAAAAGATTGTAGAATCAGTATTTTAGACATTGTAGTCAAATCGCGAATCGTTCATTCAACAGGCAAAACGTCACCAGTCAGCACCCAGCCTTATGGCTACTCGACAGACAGCCATCATACGGCTGCAGCTGCTATCGCGCGAATTTGTTTGATTGGTGGTGATTTCATAAGAAGATTATTTTTATATAGTAGATTATGCCTTTCATAATCCAAATTAATTGAAAATAAAACTAAAACAATTATAATAATGTAGGGGAAATACAAGACACAAATGCTTACTGGACTATAACTGATGAAATAATTACACAACCGATTGAAGTTGTGAACATACTTAATTTAGGAAAAAAAACAGATTTCGTTGCACATATCGAAAACGTCTGCTTCATAAAAAAAATGTTCTTGATAATTGATTGATTAAGTATACCTACTGTAGGTGAGTTAGGCTACACCCGTGCCTGAACATTCAGAGAAAATGACGCATCATGTTTTAACGTACAAGTGAAGAAGGAGAAAAGTATAGACGCATCGTACTCGTAACCAGCGTATGTCCCAGTCCAGATATATGATTGAAAAATAATATAACCAGTAAAGCATTTTGCCAATACTTTAATTTTGCTCACAGTTGAAGACTATAAATTCCTTGCTGGGGTATTTGTTCCCTGATAGCTACAACTCTGGGGAGCAAAGCAGTAATTGTAAACAGCGAGTTATACAATATTACCTAGTAACTAACTGTTGCCAGCAACTTCGCCCGCTACAAAAGGAATATTATCCGACGGGAACAATTTTATTTTTAGCGTGGTAAATGAGTCTCACCCCGGGCAGGGCAGGAGGGACTGTCAGACTTGTACTGACTAAAATCCACGGTGTCCTTCAATAGCCCTTTATGTTCCGGGGTCACGGTAATGAGATAAGTCCCGCGACCCCGGCAGGCTTTGGCCCTCTAGAGGGGGGGGCCCGTCATCATGCTGACGCTCTTTGAGGCGCGCGTGGAACACATAACGCGCCGTCAACCCGGGCATGGTCCATCCGACAGGAACATAACATCGGAATAAAAACTATCCTATGTCTTAATTCAGGTTATAAAATTTCTGTATACTAAATTTCATCCAAATCCGTTCAGTAAAAGAGTAACAAACACACACACATACATACAAGAAGTAAGACTGGTTGCAAAATAGCGGTTTTATGCCTGGTAGTTCGTAGGCTGGTAGTGACACCTGTCAACACCCATTTGGCTTTGTCGTAGACGACTAAAAATGAGATTGTATATTACACAAAATATTTAAAAAAATCGTTATTTCGTTAAACTCCTAACAGCAAAATACAAAACTGAAAATATTCTTTTTTAGTTTGAATATAACGACTCATAAATTGTTCCGACATTCGACTTGCATACCCTTTTAATGTTCGCTTTTAAATTTGTAAAATTTCAAGTTGTATGCAACTTTCATGGATGCTACATTTTTCAGCTTCAGTTTAATAAAGCAATCGTATTGAAACAAAAGGATAACTTGCCGTTTGAGCTTAGTAATCGAGTGTTTGAAAACACGTTCAACTTTTAAACGGGTTTAGTTCAAAGTGTAACTTTGAGTATGACAACAGAACGGCATTTGTTACATTTATCGTACCCGTTTGTGAATTCCTGATAAAGCAGAGTTGTTGACAATTTTGTACAACAGTAAAAGCTTTTACGCAGTTCTTTATCACGTTAGAATGCAAATAAAAATATTATGTTTCCATTCGTATTTCTATTTGAATATATATTTTTTAAAAGCAACCTTTGGATTCCAGATTGAAAATAGGAACTTTTGACAGCTTTCAGGGGTTCAATGGATCATGCATAAAGCCATTTTAGTAACATATTGAGTCATAGTTACTTCTAAATAAATAAAATTTTAATTAATTCTGTCTTTAAAAAAAAGTCAAAATTAAGGCCGGCCATACAGTAAATATCGATTGCTTCAAGCTGCGACTGCATAGCAAATTACAATCTTTTACGTACATACCTACACACATTTACGGAATCGCTCAAGCAGTCCGACTACTTCGGGTGTCAGTGAGGTTAAGCATACACGCACTACTCGAGCAGTACCTAAGCCAGTAATCAAATGGCTTACTCCTCGAGCACTCAGTGTATAGGCGGTCTAACTTGTGCTTTTTAGGGTTCCGTAGCCAAATGGCAAAAACGGAACCCTTATAGATTCGTCATGTCTGTCTGTCTGTCTGTCTGTCTGTCCGTGTATGTCACAGCCACTTTTTGTCGAAAGTATAAGAGCTATCCTGTTGAAACTTGGTAGAAAGATGTATTATGTGAACCGCATTAGGATTTTCACACAAAAATCAAAACAAAACAAATTTTGGGGGTGCCCCCCATACTTAGAATTGAAACTCAAAAAAAAAATTTTCACCAAACCCATACGTGTGGGGTATCTATGAATAGGTCTTTAAAAATGATATTGAGGTTACTAACATCATTTTTTTCTAAACTGAACAGTTTGCGCGAGAGACACTTCCAAAGTGGTAAAAAGTGTGTCCCCCCCCCCCCCGTAACTTCTAAAATAAGAGAATGATAAAACTAAAAAAAATATATAATGTAGACCTCAACCAAAACTACCAACGAAAATTGGTTTGGATGAGATACAGTTAGCAGTTTTTGAGATATAGTACATTTTCAAAAACCGCAAATATAACTTTGCCATTCATACAAATACTATGAAAAACAAAGTTATTTTTATTGTTTGTGTATATTACTTACTAATCTCAATATAATTATATCTCTAATCTATGCTTGCTGCTACGGAACCCTTCATGGGCGAGTCCAACTCGCACTTGGCCGGTTTTTTTAGGAATACAGCCACCAAATATTTTGAAAACGTTTTCATACTAATGGCTAACGGTTAATCTGTTTAGTGTACTATTTGTACCAGCTTGATACGCAGATTGCAGAACCACGCGTCTATCAATCTTTTCAAGTAACCGTTTTTGAGAGGATTAATCCTCATGGATTCGCCCAGTCTGGGACGAGCGGAGGGTTATTATATCGGACTCTTACCGCCCAAGACCCTACTGTTTCTTTGAGTATCCTGAGTTGAGGGCCCGGAAGATAGAAGCAAATTCGCGAGCAACCCTGATTTTTAATACCAACTTAACGACGGCTTTAATCCCCGAAAGTACACCCATATTTTGCTATTTATAAAACGCCAAAGGTGGCTTTCACCTCCGAACGCCAAATAGCTGTCATACTCGTAACTGTTAAAAGTTCCACGCCACTGGGAAGTTTAGCAGTTTAAACCCCAAGCCAAAACGTCAAAAATGATATAATGGCTGTTCTGTCAAATATGACAGCTGACAATGACATTTAAGTTGTATGTTATTATATTCCCATGTAGTAGAGGGCAAGATCCTTGTCTGATTCTGATTTCTGAGAAATTCCTTACGGAAACACTCAATATCATTGACCTAGGAACCGTACTCAGGACTTCATGCTTAGCAGTCACTCTTATCACCACTAAAGGTCAATTTTATAGCGCTCATTTTAATAGAGTGACTCAAGTTTTTATCTTTATTTACTACACAAAAATATACACATTTCACAGATGACGCGACGCGCTCTTTTTAATAGCGACACAAAATCTTACTTTATTTATTACACGAAAGGATACACATTTCCAGTACAGCCGCTTCACGTCGCGTCGCGTCGCGTCTCGGTATAAACTGACCCTAAACCAACGAGGCAGATAAAGAACTTCTAACGTAACTACTCTTCTCCTTCCCCCTTCTTCTCTTCTATATGTAACTTTGTATCTTTCCAACAGGAATGTTCGTCATCAAGTCTGTGGGTGTCATGTACGTGCTAATCATCGTGTTCGACCTGTTCGCGGCTTACGGAAACCCTGGCACCTCCACCTTCACCAACGTCAGCATGGTGCTGCTGATTCTGGCCATCTTCGGCATCCTGCTGATTATTTCCAGGAGACCACAGAACCGGTAAGGTTATTTAGATTTCTTAAATAATAAAATGACACACACATTATCTCAAAAGGAAGAGTTGATGGTTTAGGGAGACCTTTGCCCAGCAGTGGGGTACTTATTCAAACCAACATTTCTTACAGTGTTCCCTGAACGCAAAATATATTTATTACTCTTGTCGAAATATTTTATTATTTTGATGACAACCGTGACCAACGGCTTTACTTGCTTTCCGAGACATGGAGAAAACTCGCTATGATCACAGACCAGGTGGCCTACCACGAACTGTTAACGCGATCCAGTTTAGGCTGTGGGAAAGAGATGGCGCTAGACGACTTGTATAGCTCTGTCTCTTTCCCACAGCCTAAACTGGATCGCGTTAAGAGCTCGTGGTAAGGCCCCTGAATATCATAGCGACAATTTATCTTGTGTATGATAAAATGAAAATAAATAACCTTGGAGCTTTTGTGATATTACATAATGAAAGAAAGATAAAGAAAAGGAAGAAAGACAGCCTGCTAGCTATATGACCGGCTCCTTACAGCCACGTTTTAATAAAATTTTAATTCTTTTACACAGTACTTGGAAGCTCAGTTGAGCGAAAACTTTAAAGTGTATCTTTTTACTTTCTTGCATACTAATTTTAAACTTCATTATTGAAGTTATTTTGTAGAACACTTTCAACATCTTGTTAAAATCTAATTTTATATTCGCGCTGAGTTACAACTACTTACTACTAATTTTGCATTTTGAACGTTACAAGTTTACAAAAGTGTTCTAGCCGGCTTATAAACTATAGATTTTTGAGTTGATCCATAGTCGCGAATGCGTTGTGTGGAACTTTTATGGGTTCCGTATAAAAATAAATACATTCATTTTAACTACTCTCGATATAGCTACGGTTGATTCACATAAGTTCAAGACACATATTGGATGACTCAACTACTGTTCAACTGGCATTAAATTTGATTGCACTAACGAACGATTCATGTAATGTTCTTTTAAGATATTGGTTGTTTTAACTACGTTTGAAATACTGAATGGACGACTCGCCTACAGTACTTTGTTGTAATAAATAAAACGCGCTCGTTTTATTTCTAAAGCGGAAGATAAAGGCTTTCGAAGTAAGATCGGCGAAGCCCCGTTTCGCGGGGCTCCTTATTCTGTCTACAGGGTTTAAAGAAACATAACCAAACCGAACCTCGGGGTGAAAAAAATGCCGTAAAAACGACTTGGGGCACTCCGCCTCGGATAGCTTAGGTAAGAATCTCATCCCGTTCGTGTTTCTTTTTTTTAACCACCCTGGAGTAGGAGCACCGCGAAGCGGTACTCCGTCGACGTTTTGAATGAAACACATACTGCACAGGGATATTAATTGTAGCTAAATAGACCGTAGTTGAATTAACCGTAGGTGAATTAAACGTAGGTAAATTATCCATTAGTGTATTTCGTAGGTACATTAGTTATAACAAACTTATGTGAAACGACCACTAGTTATATCAACCAGTAGGTCCTTTGACTGTAGTTATATTGAAAGTAGTTAAAATGAATGTAGTTATTTTGATACGGAACCACTTTTTCCCACGTTTTTATACACTCACTTTTTTATACCTTTCTGCTAATCGAAGAAACAAACCTATGTAGCTAAATTCAATAAAATAAATAAAATATTTCATAACTTCTTCGTGGTATTAATGACCCACTTAATTTCATGTACTGCGTGTCCTGTCAGGTTTTGAAGGCCAATTTCCTAGTCCGTCCTGGGCCAAAACAATTTAGATGGCCATCGACATGTTAAGATTTTTAATTACAGATGATCGATTAATTTAAAACATTACAAAAAAATTGTCTTCCCTCGTTGAAAATTAATTCCAAGTTTAACTATTTTTTTTTCCTATTTTACTTATAATATGAATTGCTTTATCAATGTATTGATTGAAATATTTCAGACTTGCCCTGATCTACACCACTCCCGGGCTGCCCTTCGTGCCGACTATTGCGATCATCGTGAACATCTATCTGATCTTGAACCTCTCAATCTTGACTCTGGTCCGATTCACTGTCTGGATGATTCTCGGTAAGTTTTATTTTAATTTTCGAACGAAGTTCCTTATCGCGCGTTGCGAAAGGGGGCTAGACGAAAAAAATTAAGACGAAAAGTTGTAACGACACTTCTTGCTATAGTAAGCTATAGTATTTGCGCATGTTTCTCTGTCTCTCTCTCTTATAGAAAGCAAGCCAGATATTTTCGTTTCGTCTTTCTATATCGCATTGAACAGTGTGGTGTCGCGACGATAATTTTGTTGATTGTATACAGTAACTTCGTTCCATCCGGGTGTCCCTTGACACCTCTCAACTTTTTGTCCTTTTAATGTACATTATACATATATCTAATAGCGATATGTATATATTAAAAGCCTACAGACACTTGACCATATTTTTGTTCTTGATTATAACTTAGAACCTTCCGGTTGGGGTCGTCAGACTGTCTCATCAAATAACCGTGACCCTGCAACGTTAAGGGCTATTCAAGGAACACCGTGGATTTTTGTCAGTACGAGTCTGACAGTGCCTCGCGTCCCGCGCTGGATGGGACGACTCATTTGATGAATTTACCACGATAAAAAAAAGCCTAGTTTTTTTTGCTAATATATAATTATAATACAAAAACAAATACACAAATAAACATAACTAATAAATTAAAAAAAAACTCGTTTAACGTGACTGTAATAATTACTTAATTTTATTAATTTATTCATATCTATGAGGGATACTTATTTTGCTTTACTCCTAAAAAAAATCCAAAAACATTCAACTCCTTGCTTTTATCAAGGTATAAAACATGTATTTCACAAGTTTTGTATACAAAGTGTTTGCAACATTGCACTTTTTAGCAACGGGGGATCTATAAGGGCATTTTAAGCATATGCAATTGTATGGAATCATACAACATTCCAGTGAAAGAGTTATGACGAAAATTTTTATTCTTTAATTCTAATCACCTTTTAAAAATCTTCTAAAAGATCTACAATGTTTTAGTAGAACTAGTCTATTGGCTATCCTTAAAGTAGATAACTTTTTTTTTTTTTGCGTGGTAAAATCATCAAATGAGTCCTCCCACCCCGGGCAGGGCGGGAAGGACTGTCAGACTTGTACTGACAAAAATCCACGGTGTCCTTCGATAGCTTTGGCCCTCTAGAGAGGGAGCCCCGTCATCATGCTGACGCTCTTTGAGGCGCGCGTGGAACACAACGCGCCGTCGACCCGGGCATGGTCCATGGTCGGGCAGCGAGTTGCCCTTTACTCGCCGCCCGCATGCCCGCGCCTACGGTGGCCGGAGATCGTCTTGCGACGTCCGTCGCCGTGGGCGTCCACCACTGCGGGTGGGGCGGAGGAAGGACACTGTCCTCTCTCTCACGCGGCCCGCCTCCTCCTTCGCGAGCATGACTGCTTCGCAGAAGGAGGCGACCGCTTCCCACAAAGTAGATAAATACCCGTTTACAAACTTTAAAGTGTTGTCGCTTTTACTTTTGAAAGTGAAAAGTTTTGAGAGCCCGTCGGGTACTTTTAACATCTTTTCAGATCAATAAAAGAATTCGAAGAACTTTATCAGGCGTGCGTATTGTGAGGTTGCATATCGACACTTTAACATAGTCATTTTTGGATTGTCTGTCCCGTTGTCCATACCGAGCGCATAATTATGTCCCGTTTTTGCCGTAACAATAAAACCAGACTGTATTGAGTGTTTATGATTGATGATGTTTGGGGAACCAATCAATCAATGATCAATATAAGTTCAAAACCACGTCAGAGACCTGTGAAGTTCTCAGAAGCGGCTGAATTAACTCTGACACCAGGAGGTGATGATCACATCCTAGCAAGAAAAATAAAGAATTAAAAGAATTTACGTAACGTTTTTTTCATCGTCTATTCCAGGCATGTTCATGTACTTCAAATACGGCATCAAGAACTCTACTCTGGAAACAAACCCGCCCGTGCCGACCCCCGAGACCCCGCCGACCCCGAACCCGCTCGACCGCACCACCATCCCACCACCATCACCGTACCAATCAAGACCCACTGGCGACCGCAACATCTTTGAAGGCGACGGCAACGAAGGACTATACGGAAACATGGAGTTAGTATCTTCCTGACTTACAGAATGAATTTATTTTTCTATTTTGATGATTGTAGGTAACATAGGAATAGAGAATCATGGGTTATGATCATCTTTACGAGTGTGTAAAGCTTTGTTCACGGGCATAGCATGTCAGCGGAACTTATTGATGAGAACTCACCATACTCTCGACAAATGTGTGAGTAAAGCCATACACGCTGCTCCACAACACAGTGGAGAATAATATAGAAGTTGTGAATGAGTACCGGAATGCAACGAACAGTTACCATCTAGCACCACATTATCAAAAGATTCCATCAAATATTCCATCAATTATTTAAGTAGTATCAATAGAAAGTACATCAGTTAGAATTTAGCATTAGACGTATACAGGGTGGTCCAGGCCACATGGATATAAAATTTTTTTAGATAGTCCGTTTAGGGACCTATTTGTACCCGCCAGGAAAATTTAAAAAAATAATTTTATTTAATAATTGGAGTTTACGAAACATCAGTCGATTTCAAGGACAGTAACTATTCTTGCATTGATATGAAATTAAATGCACTTTTTTTTCTTTTTGACACTCTCACACATTTTTTTTCTTTCTGAGAGAGTGCAATGTCTAAGTAAGCACCTAAAATAAAAATATAATATAACTTTTCATTTGAAAAGTAAATAAAAATCATGAAAACATTAAAAGTGGTGATATTTCTAAAATTACAAAAAAATCATATCTTGTAAACGGGTCACAAGCGATTTTTTTCCTGGCGGGTCAAATAGGTCCCTTAGTCGACTACCTAAAAAAAATTTATATCCATTTGGCCTGGACCATCCTGTATGTGAGCAATTATATTTATGCACCTGTCTACCAAAACTCACCGTTTTCCAGATATGACAATCCTTTACTTACGTGGCATGAGTCTAACTTACAACCAGTAGCCAGCGGCTTTTCAAGTCCATCGTCTGAAAGTAATAGAATGCAAATGCAAGCGCATCCATCCACTTCAAATGCGTCTCCGTTCAGACAGGCAGAAACACAGTAAGTACTTATGCAAGGCCGTATTATGAGTTGTTAGATTCAACATCGCATTCGATAGAGAAAACAATTCAAAATACACCTGGATTATTCAGACTTCGACGAAAATATCTTTACTCTGTCACATCAGAAAGGACGATCTATACTCGGAGTGCCAAATAAAAGCTAACCGGCCCATTAAAGGCATGACACGACCGCGGCGCGGCGTTACAAAGTTTATAGTAGTTTTTTCGTTAACAAATGATTTTCGTCCTTATTTCAATAAAATTACGACAGAGATATTTTCGTCAAATTAATAGTAGAAAGTATTTTAAGCATTGATTCATTCATTGAATCTTATTTCATGTCATCAATAGCTTATAGAATGTTTGACAACTATTAAGGTGCCCTTTTGCTGAGGAGACATAACACAATTTGTAAACGGTAACTTTTGCAACTTTTCAGATTTGTAAACACGCAACTGAAGTGTTTGAGAAGCATCATAATCATACAGTAGCAATGCCTGATATTAAATTACCACAAGCTAATGAGTTTGATACCAGAGGCCTTACCACGAGCTCTTAATACGTTCCAGTTTAGGCTGTGGGAAAGAGACAGAGCTATACAAGTCGTATAGCGCCATCTCTTTCCCACAGCCTAAACTGGATGGTAGGCCAGTACTTATTTAAAAATAGCTAGGTATATATTTTATAACGTTTTTCAAATGGAAAAAGGTTTTTAAAAATGAAGATGTCAAACATTCTGTATAGTGCTTTGGTTTCACTAAAGTTTGTGATAGTTAGGTAGTTGTAGGTTTTAGTTACATAGTTTAATTTAATTACTACAGAACATGGATCGCCGAATCGGCAATGTATAGAGACGGCAGTACAGTTTAGCTTTGAGATTTCAAAGAGGTCTTTTGCGTCGTGCGTGGATCGATGTGTCTTTCTAGATTTTTGTATTGACAATGTCGCCTCTAGCACTGGCCGCCAAAAAGTTTCCGTGCTCTGTAGGTTCTTGTCTAGGAACTAATTTACACTTAATAACAGGTCAAAATTAAATTTCAATGTTATATTGTATAGTAGAATTTAGCAGAAATGAGCATAATTTATTTTACCTTAGTAAAACATTACACGCAGAAAAATGTCTGGCTACCTATACGAGAACTTCTGGTTGCAACCGTGACAGCAAGACTCACTAGTTGACTTTACAACATTTCTAGTAATAAATACTAAGTCCTTGTTATCTCTACTACTTACTTAGTATTTATTACTAGAAATGTTGTAAAGTCAACTAGTGAGTCTTGCTGTCACGGTTGCAACCAGAAGTTCTCGTATACATTTCTCTGCGTGTACCCACAAAAAACAAATACCTAATAATAACATAGTTGAGCTGTAGGTATGTACTTATATTTTTGGAGACACTTAGCCTTATTTGTTATACAGAAGTTATTTTTGCTCTCCCGAAACTAATTTCTGTTATATCCAAATCAAACGTGAAAAATCTATGAATAAGATAGATAATTAGGTATCTATACTCTTTTTTCATGGCAAATAATTATCAGCACTGTGCAAACATAATGTTTTTAAATCACCACAAGCCTTATAGGAGTAATTCTCTTCACCAAATAATACTGCCAAATCGAATACGCCGACCCAAAAAACTGTTATGGCATCTCATAGTATATGCACACGCACACATTGAATTTTCCGCAATTTTTTTCTTTGTGTACTAAAATGAACCTTAATATTTTCAGCTTCGACCCGCGCACGAACCAGACTACCACCGTGACGAGTTCCATCAGTCGACCTCACTGGGCCTACCCTGATGCCGATCCCTGGTCGTAATCTTGATCAAACGACTGTCTTACTAAAAGGGTTTAGACTAAGACTAAGATGAAACGCACCGTTCGGCTTTTTATTTTTCAACTTAGCAACTAATTTATACAAACTTCGCAAATTCAATAGAAATCGGTGATGTTTGTTTATTTTACAATTTCTTGATAAAATAGAATGAGATCATGTCTTCAAAGCTAGCGATGTATTTTTACGCCTTCAAGTAGATACTAAAATATTTTATCTATCGTCCCGTTCACGACTTTTATCTAAGAAAGGCGGGCGCCGCGAATAAGACAATAATTGGTCCTTTCAATTAATTTTTTTTTTCTCTTTAATGGAAAGATAATATATTTGTTTCTTAACAAACGGTTTTTAGTTTTTTTTTTTGCTCTTTAAAGAAGATATATTAAATTCAAAATCATTAGTTGAACTCCGAGCCGAAAACACGCCGATAGTGCGACGGGGTGGTGTGACGTCACTATATCAATTTCCATACATCGATAGTACGTGTTCCAACTTTGAAATTGTTATTGTAGAAACCAGTTGACACAGAGCTAAGGAAATTCTTTGTCATCGAGACGTCACAACCGAGGCGATTAACGTCAATTTTGTTCGAATTTTATCACTATTAAATTGGTCATAATTAATTATTAAAAAACAATTCAGATTTTTCTCTTCCATAAATGTTCTTATTTGTGGTGGATTTATTAATTACGTAATTTTTTTTTCTAAATTCAAATACTTATTTACTTTGTAAGTTCACGAATTCGCCACTGGCGACGCCTAGTGCCGTGTTTCGAGCATTTCTATACATTTGGTCTTACCATCGTCGCCCCGCATTAAGTCGCCGCTCACAGCGGCAGAGTCGTGAACGGGCCGTATCAATTTGAACTGAGACATGGTCCCCTCTTTATTTTTGTCGTGTATACAGCGATGTAAACACTATTCAAGTTCATGCTTCTTAAATCTTTAGAGTAATTTGTGTACAATCGGTACCCGAGAGTACTATCCGCATTTACGAGCACTTGTTAAGGTTGTACTTCTCTCGGATACCGACGATACAATTAAACTGATTTATAAATACTTCTTGGCCATTTACTGTAGTCATATTTATATTAGTGATATACTCGTACCTATATATTATATACCATCTTTATACATGTATCCTTATATTATGTAGTCTATAAACTGTTTTAATGATTTTAAATATCCCGTGCGTTAACTGAATGATTCGGCAGTACTCCCTTATCCAGAACATCAAGAAACATATCTGATGATAACTATTATCAAAATTCATCGTTTTTTACAATATACATTATATAATTATGTAATAACATTCATGGCTCAGTTCAACGTACGGGAGGCACTTACAACCTGTCTGTATATTTATTATTCCAAATTCTAAAATATTAATATCTAAACATATCACAATGAATTTCTACGACATTTATTTATTGTTACTCAAAATTGTTCTCCTGTTAACAAGACTTTTTTGTAGTTTGTATATACCCACCTTCAGATAGTCGTACCTATTTTGTATCTCATGTATTGCCCTCTTAGTTAAAGAATTTTATGATACCTTCATTATTTTTATATCAATTTTCACCTGTTTATTGTTACAGAATATTTTTATCCAGCTCAAAACGTTGTTGAATATTTATACATATTACTAGGTATGTATTTTATGTTACTTTTATATAATTTTATACTTAAGGTACGGTCACACTACCGATTTCTTCATTTTCCCCGTAATTTTAAAAGGCCTTTCCATTTAATTACCATCCTTTGGAAAATGGTCTCCATCTTTTAGCTTCTCCTAAGTAACACCAATGCGATACAAAGTAATAGTATCGTATTCTGCTGCGTCACTTTATAAGTAAACAGGAAGATACCCTGAATGCAGCGGTACTAGAACACCAGGATTCGACTCCAGTTCGATTACAAACAGATCCTGAGTATCCAGTACCTATCAGATAAAAACATAATAATTTTATTGGTCCTTTTACCTATAATTTAAATCAATTCTAGTCATTTTATATTTTAACCGTATCAAAAATTATTCTTAACAATGTGATATTTTAAGTAATAAACTATAAACTTAATCTTATTATTAGAACTCTTCAGTATTTATATATTTATTTATGATTTAGTATAATATATAATTTAGGCTAAATACCAATATTTTTAGTAAGGTAGTATTTCATTGTATTATATTCACGTTATCATGTGTTTGTGCTTTCCAAATAGGTGACATGATGAATGACTCACTATGGGTATTTATTACGCCCACATTTGGAAAGTGCAACTTTGCCTACTGTAGATATAATACTCACTGATCTCAAGTATGTATATCGGATTTTCGTTAATACCTTAATAAGGTAGGTACTAGTCGCTTTTTACACATGCGCTTTAAAGAAGACACAAATAGGGTTAATTTAAAATTAAATTTTCAAAAATACATAATGGAGAAAATCTTTTGTTACATGTTAATTAATTACGCAAGTAGTTCTTATTTCATTATGTTTTTAGGTTAAGCGTATTTTGTCAGGGAATAACTCAGGGAAAAATTCTCTTTGGATAACTAAAACTATGATAAAATTGGTAAGGCCTTAAGATACGGGCTAGACTGCTGGGACGCCGGCGTGCGCGTGCTGCTTCATCAATGAAACATTCAATGTTTCCTTTTTATTTGTGATCGCGGCGATCGCATCAACATGGAGCTGTAACTTTATAGATAGGTACAACTCCATACAAAAAGACTAAACGCCACCGTGCACGCCTGACGCAGCACGCCGACGACCTGGCGATCTGACAGTACCTTTAATGATTAGAATTTGTTGATGTTGATAAATAACTAGTAATTGTTGGCTTTCTCAAGTGGAGTTGTACTCAACTTGAAATGAAATGATTTGTAACTAAGTTGTAAAAGGTCTAACAGCCGATATTATGAGTTAAAAACTGACAATGACTTATTATTATGTTCGATATTCTTCTTGCGGGAGAATATGAAATGTAACTGACTACGGGACTTGACAATATGAGTGATCTCAGTTGGCACCTGAACTATTAGACAAGGCTCACTGTAAGCCTATGAGACATCGGCCAGTCCTTACGACTAGGGGAATCCCGTAAGTGTAAAGGACTAGAGGCTTACTTAGAATGCGCGTGAATTGCACCGACGAAACGAGGTTGATGAAACTGTAGAACAGTGAAAATCGATCATGGCAGCGAAATGTTTTCGACATGCTCAAACTTTCGGGCGTTATTCGGTGCCAGTAACCCGGTGGTGAATCGAGTAATTGTGTGCCTTTCACATTACCCATATTCTTCGCTGCCAGGTACATTATTTTATTACCTGGTAACCGAACTGTTAAGAACATTTCGCGTTTTCCATCACTAAACCACACGCATTCTAACCGAGACTACAACAACCACGTCTCGTATTCAAATAGAGATGATACCAAATGACTCTCTTCTATTTAATAGTATTAAGGATTGTCTGTGTAAACACACACTATGTATCAATAACTGTTAGTATGAATGTGCTCCTTCTATCAGACACATTATAATTACCATTTAGGGCTGTTAGCTTGGGTGGTGAAAACATTTAGGTGACACTAATGCGTGGACAAGCTACAGTGGCGATCTTTGATGTGACATACGAACTAAAGTGACATGTCTTGTTCATTATCATGGTATTGTAGCGAGACACACAGTGTCTGGTGGTAAGTTCGTTCTCCTCTTCTGTGGAGGTCAGAGAACTTATACCTCCAAAAGTCACGTTTTCTATCAGTATCGGCTTTTTTAATAGATCTCAACCTCAGGGTTTCAAACCTGTCTAGGTTAGTTATGTGTTGCGCAATACCTACTGTGTAAAACCAACTCGTGGGCGTAAACATCAGGTCAAAGTTCAAGATTTTATGTAAATGATGTATCTCCGTAACCGTACCTATAGACATGGTACTCTAAAATTACATTAATTTAATGAGGGCCTCATTAAATTTATGTAAACATCATTCACATGTTTACGGTCATGACCGCCGTCAATTCTATCAATAAAAGTAAGAAAAAGCGATGGCTACAGCTGTTCCTAAATGGTTAGTTGGACGAATTTATCGTTTTCTTTGTCCACATTCCATTCAATGGACAAAAGAAGTTAGAGCATGGTGTGGGAGAGTTTTAGTGATATCTCGTGAGCACCGTATCGGGTATTAAATAGGCCACCATCATCTTTTATCGGAATACTACTTATACCACCACCACCACCGTTTAAACCACTCCAGGACAACAAGCCCAAATCTAAATTATTTCAGTTTAATCAAAAAACATTTGGACTCGATATCAAAATTATGACGCTCAAATATTTAATTTATTCTCTTCTTTAAGTTCATAGATAGTTCTTGAAATTTTAATTATAAATTGTTGATATGAAGGATAGTAATCTGTAAGTCTTAATTATTACATACGTGTTATAAGGTATTATAAATTTAGATAAGTATTAAATGTTAAGCGTAGGGTAGACTGTGTGTAGCCGCAGGTGGACAATCTGTGAAAAAGCTGAAGTCATACAACCATGCGTATCTCAGCAGAGACATTCTGGTCATAAGCCGCTGTAGGCTATTACTTAGCACTAATTGACCTACAACATCGAAAGTCTACTACGCAGAAGTGTAACATCTCTCAAAACCAGGAATCCAATCAGCAGCTTGCACTGTTTACACTGTAAACAATTTACACAATGAGTGTGTCATTTAGGCCCATTTCCACTAAGAATCATTTTGTGCTTGGTGCACCCTGTATAAAAATCGTTTTCTCCACCATCTTGGAAAGATTGAGGGAAACAGAACAACGTTCCAAGTGAGATTCACACCTACGCCACTATAAATTGCAGATGCTACAAACAAAAATAGGTACCTACATCATTCTATCAAAACAAAAATAAAAAGGTAATCTGCAGGTGTCCAAACTGCAATGCACACAGTAAGCTCTAAGCTTTAAAATACATTAAAAGTTTTAACTACATTGAAGGCAAAAGGGGCAGTTAGAATGGATAATACCAGTTTAGTCGCGAAATTTTAGTTATTTAGGGTTGGTTTCCCTTAGCCTTGAGTGGAGATCGAGCTGGTGTATTTTAAAGCGCCGAATCGATGTTCCCCATATTTAACCGAGTTATCCAAGCACTGCTGCTATATTTAAGTGTAGATTCTGCTGTCCGTAAGTATATAAAACACGGACACAGAGTCGAGAAGGAATATTGAGTGGAGATAATGTTATTTAAATTGTACGCGAAGAATATTTCCATCAACTGTACCTTTGCGAATGACCGGTACAATTTTGAAGACGTTTGTTGTTAGGTTAGTGTATGCAACAGAGTCCAGTCTGTCATATCATCGCCCCCCTTGCGCATTATTCACTAACTGATACAGTACATTATCAGTCCGTGATCATCATCTTAGTAGATATAAGTCTACTAGTTTGCGGCCTAGCGTAACATCTGTCTGACGTGAAACTCGCTGTAATAATGTGCCAACAAATAGAACTGAAAACCTGACGAACTTCCAACACAAATTGCCTCCACACAATATTCTCACTCCGTAGTTGGCCAGGTACTTCGTGACAATTTCTAGCTGTATCTATGGATCACAGCTATTTCCCAACTACATTAGGTTTGGCTTACAACAGCAACAGCTTTATTACAAGTGTGTAATGTTCAGTAGGTACTCCGTTGTTCAGTTAGAAATTGACTCCAAGTACCTGTGTATGCAATGCTTGCATCCCTATTTTAGAATACATAAGACATTAGTTAATTTGCCTACGATTGATGTAGGTATACTTTTTAGGTTTGTTTAGTTAAGGATTTAATTATCAATAAGTATCAATAAGTTAGGTACCTGCATTAAGTTATTTTATTAGCTTTTACGACTATGACTGATTTGTGTTTTGTTCGTTCATTATAACTTGATGCAGAATATTTTCGTTTGTGGAACAAAATTTATTGTACTATTGAATATTTTACTCAAAAACTATTTAGACGGAATAACTTATGTCTGATTCTACTCTTACTGGCCGAATTTAAAAGAAGCATAGTCGTAAAGTATTGATGCACACTTTCAGTATAATTTAGATTATAATTTGTCTGTTTCTGCTGTCGCCTCTCCGGAACGCAGCAGCGCCGGTTATCATGATAAGATGGATGAAGAAAGTTGAAGGGAAATTGAAGATCGAGTAATTGTTTTAAACAATTTATTCCTGTAAGGGTAGTTATTAATAATGAAAGGTTACAATTTTGTAATGTAAAAGATGTTGGCAACATTAGACATGTCGAGAGAATAGGTAAGTAAAGACCTATGGTTGGGAAGGGAAAATTAAAAAAAAAGAACTTTTAAAATGAGAAAGCGTAAAAAATATGTAATGC
This sequence comes from Agrotis exclamationis, assembly GCA_950005045.1. NCBI lineage: Eukaryota > Metazoa > Arthropoda > Insecta > Lepidoptera > Noctuidae > Agrotis > Agrotis exclamationis. Next base: position 22,626,451 of record OX465416.1, on the reverse strand, counting down.
GTAGATAAAGAACAATTGAAAAAAAGTAACTTAGTCATTGGAAATTAAATAAATTCTAAATTGAATCAAACATAATCGTTATGTTGATAGAAAATTAAATATGTTTGCAATGTATATAAGCAAACCATGTATATTGGACCAATTGATATAACCGACTTGCTGCTTCGTTCCGGAAACTATTTATGCTGAAAAATGTAAAATAGTTTTTATTATAATCGATCGTAAAATAAAATGTTAATAAATCAATTATTAGTGTTTTATTTCAATCTTGTCCCTTACATACACGGCCATCGGCCATTTCTGTGGGCTTGTGTTTAAACACCGCCCAAAGAAGTCCCTATTTTACTACCAAAAAAATGGATAAATGGTCACCAAATAACGATTCCTAAAATATAAAAATAAAAATTAAGTATATTTTCTGTAATAATTAAAAAAATCGACCTAAGCAAGGTCAAGGTCGACGAAGCCCCACTTTGCGGGGCTTCTATTTCTGTTTGCAGGGTTTAAAGGAGCCTAACAAAACCGGTGTCCCTGAAATCTTGCTAAAGCGAGTTTTAGATTTGGTGACCATTTATCCATTTTGGTATCCAAAAATAATTATTGATGAGCATGAGCATTTAAATATGTAGCCATTCCAGGATCTGCGCAATATATATTATAATCATTTATTTATTTCTCTACACCAGTTATTAATTTATGCTAGGCTTAAACAGTAGGTACAATACAAACAAGGAACTAACGTTGTGAGAGACTGGTGCCTGAAGTAGGTTTCATTAGAACCTGTATCACAGGTCACCAGGGCCCTCCCTGGGCTACACACTTGTTATGACCCGTTTGATTACATAGCAGTGTTTTCAGCGATAAATTGAATTTACTTATGAACACAAAAAGATTTAAAATAAAAAGAACTTATACTAAAATAATATGCCAGGGTACGGTTGACACCTCAGAACAATAACTAAAGCATAGAAGGAGCTCTACGACATTTGAAGCGTACGCTGTCATAGACAAAAGAGTATTAGCTAGTGATGTGACTATGCATTAAATAAATATCGATATCGACTTCTTAGTTTATGGTATCACTCCATTGGTCGCGGGACTTATTTCATTACCTATTGAAGGACACCGTGGATTTTAGTCAGTACGAGTCTGACAGTCCCTCCCGCCCTGCCCGGGGTGGGAGGACTCATTTGATGATTTTACCAGGCTAAAAAAAAGGTATCGCTCCATGGCAATAAATCTAAATATGCCAAGGTGAAATAAAGAACTCACTTGTGTCTGACCAACATACTCGTATTTATTTATAAACAGCATAAATTATTAAAAAATTTAAATTACAAAGAAAACGCTTAAATAATATTAAAAGAGCGATTGGCCCTGAATGATTCCCAGTTGTTACGTGCAATAGCGTTGATCCATTTTTGCCTCATATCAACATCGGACGGAAATCTGAAAGTGACAAAAAAATATAGCCACACATGAATTTAAATTATTACACCATGAGCCACACGGATTTTTGACACTATCATTTCATTACTCATACGTCCGATTCGCTCACAAGACCGTAGGTTTTTATTTAACTCTTAAATATTTAATCCTTCCCAAAACTACGTGTAAAGAAAAATAATGTAATAATTTAGATGACGCTAGTTCATCGATATTGTATCGATAGTTTGTTTTTGCAAGCACTATTGCAAAAATTTATATGCCGATTTAAAATTTATAATTTCCTTAGAATCGAACTATTTAATTGCATAAAATATTGATTTCAAAACACTACCGTGTACACTTAGCTCAAATAATTTGAAATAATGCCAAAATAACATAAAATGAGAATGAAAAACTGACAAAATGACCATATTTGATTACTTACCGATGGGAGCTTATGATTTCCGCATCATTTTCTTTGCGGGATGAATGAGATTTACATCCCACTATAATGCAGGACATTATTTAATCTTTAAGCTTTGCGATTTACACTAAATCACTGTTATTTTTGTACTATTTTTACAAAAATACTTAAAACCAACGAATCACTTCAACTGGCATGCGCCCATAAGCATTATATGAAAAAATGCGATGAACAAAGTCATAGATAAAAACCTGAGACATTAAGTAGCTTTTAAACTTAGTACTATAAAGGTAGCCAAGGTATCCAAATTGACGTTTACTTTGTGACGATTTGCATTTTGAGCAACCTACATCTGTCTCTCTCTAATGCTGTTATGAGTGTATAAGAAAACAAAGACGACTATATTAGTTAAATTTAGCTTCCTTCTATGCTTTAGTTATTGTTCTGAGGTTGACACACCCGTTTTCCGACACTGGCAGTCTTCGACTATGTTGAATAAAATGACGTATATGTCATAAGTAATACCACGCCTATAATAATCCCCGAAGGGTTGAGTTGAGTGCGACGTACCGATGTACTGATGGAACTTTGTTTGGTCTCTACTGGAATAGTCCAGGGTTTTTCTAGGAATCATTTATAAGTCTCGTATAATAGTACCAAATGTCCCTCGTACAGGACCATTATCGTTTTCTTATTTTCTTTTTGTGTGTGCCCAATAAAAACCCTGCTCCTGTCATCAACCATACACACACAAATCCAACCTCCGTGGCGTTTTGATGTAAAGTCCGAATAGGTGCTCAACATTATGCTGCGGTTCCACTGAGGCGGAGCGGAGACGAGCTGTGCCGCGATTCACCAATCACATGGCTTGAATACACATGTGTCACGTGGCCAGCCATGTGATTAACAGCTCGTCTCCGCTCTGCTCCGCTCCCCCTCTGTGTAACCGCAGCCTTAAGCTTGGGAATCGAACCTCCACCTCATTAAACAGAGATAGGTAAAACCTGGAACCGGTTCTGCATGCTCTGATCATAAACTTCCTCCACTTACGTAATTAATACTGAAAATTATTATGTTAAACAAAAATAAAAACAACTGTTGACGGAATCAACTTTTTATTTCAAGTCCTCATAATGCCATACCATGCATGTGCGCTTTCTTCTCTCAAACATTGAACACAACAACATTAAGAAGAAATGTATGTATCATTTCTTTTGGAACTACGTATTATATACACAATGGTTTGAAACATTAAGAAAAGTCATCCCAATGACGTTGCTACAGAACATTTTATTTGAATTTTATTAATACAACATTTATAACAGATAAAATCTTTACTATAACGTTATTCTACTCATAAATTAATAACACAATTTTATAATACTTACGGGAAGCATCGGTACACAATGATTTTGTTTGTTAGTAATAAATCGAGTTGCCAACATGTGACAAAGTTCTTACATCTAGCCGTCATTTTAAACGTATTGCTTCAAAATTAAGGGTCTACATTCTAAAGTCGTTTTAAATTTTTTAGTCCTCGTTTCGTACTTAAATCCCAATAAATGTTTAGCAGAAACGAAAATACGCGACTTTCTAATAATTTTGATCATATTAGGTACTAAGCCACGCGCTTTGATATCAATAACACTCCAATTTTCGAACAATTACTATCAAACAAAAGATTATAAACTAAATAGCGTTAGTTTGGCGGATACCATATGGTAGAAAGGGAGGGGGAGGGGGGAGGGTTACATTATAATTTTTCCTGCTCACTACTATTTTAAAGGCATTCCCTCACTTAGAGCATTCGCCTGTAATGTACCAGTTACGAGCATTGCACGTGAGTGAGGATAACCGAGAATTGAAGTGCGCAACCTGTAACGATAAATCTGTAGCAGTCACTTACTTCTATAAAAAATGAAAGTAAAACTGTTACATTACAGGCGAATCATCGACGGAAAATGTAGTTACTGTGGCCGGCTATTAATGGATGTGAATGAATACTTCAGCTAACAGCTATGATATGAATAACATTGAATCGAATACGGATATTACAATATTTTATTATGAGTATGGTATTTAATATATTGACTACTAGATAATAATGTAATGTGGCTACATAAATTCCGTGTATCCATACCAGATTATGACTGTATTTGCGAACACTACGCACGCGTACCGTAAAACTAACATAACGTGAAACATTCTACGTGAACGTACTTATGTTACTGTTTGCGACTAGGTACCGAGAAAATGCGCATTTTCCATATTAATATCAACTTAATTCTATCTTATTTTGGTTATTGGTAGAAGGCGGAATCTTCATGGATAATTTTCAGCTTTACTAACGTTGTTTCTCATAAAATTTTATAGCGTCAAAATATACACACACCTTCTTCATTCCGAAAACAACCCAATGGGCGTTTTTCCATAAGCCGGCGCCGTGCCGTTGCCGGGGAAGCAAAAATGTATGAAATTGTATGGCTCGCTTTAGCAATTACCGGCGACGGTACCGGCCCGGCGTTCATACATTTTTGCTTCCCCGCACCGGCACTACGCCGTCGCCGTCGCCAGTGCCGTGCCGGCTAATGGAAAATGCTCATTGCGTTAGGATAAGAAGTAATCGTAAATCATAGTAATAATCACGAAAGGTCGAAAAGTCGACATATTTAAAATAGGAATAGAAAATTTAACTATAAAAATTCCGCTCTCTAGATATGAGACATTTACAGTCACGAGAAAAGAAATGTATACAGTTAGCAAAATTCTAAAGAGATTTTCTAGTGCAATAGTGTTTCTCACTTTGACATAACACTTATCTCTCAATTATGTTCGTGGAAATGTGAAATATCAATCAGTACACATTTTGCTAAGTGTATATATTTAATTGCTAGCTGAATGTATATTAGAAGTGGTAGCGCACGCCACGCGTAGCTTATGATTATTTATATACTAAGACACAAATATACCTTTAGCGCTTTGTCGGTACCCGACCGTTTAAAAAAACATAATATACAATGACAGGTGAAACCGATAATTATACAAACAAATATAGAATATACACAAATATCATATCAAAAGTGGAATTGAAAAAAAAAAGAAACATCAAACACTTTTAAGTGACATAAAAAAAAAACAGATTTTTTTACTTCTATCTGGTGAAAATGAACTTTCACATTAATTTGGTTGTAAAGTATCTAGTGACAGGCTTGGCAGTACATAACATGACAAAGTTGGCGATAATGAACGATAATTGATGATAATAATCTATTCTTCTTTAGTAAAATTAGTAATTCATATGCCAAAATGCTTCTTAAAAAATCAAGAGTAGGTAAATACTTTCCGTCAAAATAAGTTATACAAGAGTAATTATTGTAGAAAATTCTATTGAAATTTCAGTAGAACAAAATCACCACGTACATTTACTCCGTGAAACCAAAGACCTTTGTCATATTATACAATACTCCACCTGCAGCCGCATTTCAAACCCAGACCAACTATACCGCCACTTACACTGGTTAGTTGCTACTGCTAAACATTTTACAAAATGGAAATGCAGACTTAAATAAACCGCGCTCGCGTTTCGCCAGCTCTTACATAACTACGAAACTCATTGAGGAATCACATTACGGATCTTGGCACTCGCTATCGACGGTCTTCTGTTCGGTGTCGTCGGCCAAGCTTATGGCCGCCGCTTCATCTTGGCCGATTTCTTCATCGCCGGGTTCTGCTTGGCCGCTTTCAGCTTGGGAACCAGCGCTAGTGGCTCCCTCTGTGGCTGTAGTCTCATCCTTCTCTTCAATAGAAGAATGTTCGTTGCGTAAGCTAGTGCCGCCGGCGCCGCACTCGCCGGTCGGACGTAACACGAGGTACATGAGCAGATCGGACAGTGATATGATGCCGATCACTTTGTCGTTCTCGTCTACTACCACTAGACGATGCACCTGTAAGTCATAAAAATAATTTGAATTAAAATCGATGACTCTAAATTGTGTCCTAACGACAACAAATTGTGGGTCTGAAACAAAGGACAAGCCCTTTTTTCTCAATTTTGGTAAGAGCATCGGATGTACTGAATCCGAAGTTCGCGGGTTCATATGCCTCTTGCGGTTCGATTTTGCTTTCCATTGAAAATCTTTAAAGATATTCAAGTAGTATCAGACGCGTAAGCTCAAGGCCACTAACCCAAGGGGAGCTCGTGCGTACCCCTGCATCGATCCCACCCCGCGCACTCAACGCACGCTTCGTACGCACCCTACTGACCCAATTTTTGTAAACCCGGTTCGTCCTTTGGTACGCACAGCTGTAGTCATTTAACAGTAATACGGCTGCACGTACCGATAGTCGCGATGGGTTTCCGATTCAAGACGGTCAAATTATTATTAATAGTGAAGTTATTAGTGAATGTCTCTGCCAAAGCTACCCGAAACCAGACTCGGCGTCCTTAGATATGCTTACGACTGCCGAGGCAACCCGAAGTCAGGCCTTATTCGCCACTTGTGACATCCACACCCGCAGCATGGGAAGGATAGGCCATATTCTTAGTGGGGGTCCATACGGTACTTTTCGCATAATTAATATTAGAATAAAAGTAGTGTGTTTACCTCAGCACGCACTATCCTCTCCATGACATCAAAGAGCGTCTCATCGAGGGTGCACTTCTGGACGCCCTCGAACCATTCGTTGCGGTGCTCGTTGGCGGTCTTCAGGGATACGTCCAGATTGTTGTACGTCTTCTCAGCTGCCAGGTTCTGTAATTACATAATGGATACACTGAGTCACACAGAACAATTCAAGCGGCTACTTATCAAAATCCTGATTTTAGAGGACCGAATATTAAAATACTGATGGACAAAATCCCAAAAATTTAAGCGCCCGCGCCGCGCCGAAGGGAATTCTTAAAGAGGTGCGATTTTTGTGACGCAGAGTGTAGTTTAGCGGTTCTGCATCAGGTGTTCAAGTTTCCAAGATAAATTATAGCCTATATGTTAATCGGACTTAATACCTATACAACAAAAAAAAATCATTCAAATCCGTCCAGTAGTTCCGAAAATTAGCGTGCACAAACACACAGACAAAAAAAAAATTGCAATTTCGGGTAAATATAAAAAAATAAAAAATAACAACCCCTGCTACTTTTTTTTATATATTTACATTGTACAGACCACTTTTGTACAAATCTTAATATATAAATCTCGTGTCACAATGTTTGTCCTCAATGGACTCCTAATCCACTTAACCGATTATAATAAAATTCGCACACCATGTGCAGTTCGCTCAAACTTGAGAGATAGGATAGTTTAAATCTCAAATTAAAGTCGCAATTTTAATTTATTGCTAATTATTCCTAGTATAGTAGAGATTGCACCCGTGCGAAGCCGGGACGGGTCGCTAGTTTATTATATGTATAGATGGTACGAAACGCTACATGCGGAAACAGACTTTCACTTGGCCGTTTTTTTATTTATCGTAGGCTCTAGTTTGACCAATACCGTTTAGGGGAACAGTGTATAAGAAGGGGAAGCGAGGTATGATGGGAAATCACACAGTTAAGGCAAACTTAACACAATACTAACGTAGCGCAAGCGCCAACAGAACGCCATTTGTTAATGGCCGTTTACAAATGACGTCCTGATGGCGCTTACGCTACGTTAGAGTTGCGATAAGTATGCCTAAAGAGTGAATGTCCCCAATTTACCTCGCCATCCCCGTCTTATACACTGTTCCCCTATCTGTGTATCGAACAAAGTCAATGTCACTCAAACTCTAACAATAGAACCACATTAATGAAGAATGATGGATGGATTTATACAAAAAAATTAACGGGAAATAACGTAATCATCATCAGAAGCCTATAATGTTCCCATTGCTGGGACACAGACCTCCTCCCTGTAAGAGGGAGTGGGCTAATAATCCACCACGCTGGCCCAGTGCGGGTTGGTAGAAGCCACACCTTCTCGTCTTCGAATTTGATGGTTCTTGGACATGCAGGTTTCCTAACGAATTTCTCCTTCACCGTTTTCAGAGTAGTGGTAATGAAATAAATGACACAAAGTACAGTACAATACAACTCGTAAGTCGGGGCCGATACCACTGTGCCACCACTGCTCTCGAAATAACGTAAGTGTGGCCCTAACGTGATTAAACAATTCCAAGTGATACGTACAATGGACATGCGGGCGGCGAGTAATGGGCGACTCGCTGTCCGCCAATGGACCATGCCCGGGTCAAGGAGTGTCAGCATAATTACGGGGCCCCCCTTGAGAGGGCCAAAGCCTGCCGGGGTAGCGGGACTCACGAATTACCGTAACTCGGAACGTAAAGGGCCATTGAAGGACACCGTGGATTTTAGTCAGTACGAGTCTGTCAGTCCTTCCCGCTCTACCCTGGGTGGGAGGACTCGGGTGGGAGGACTCATTTGATGATTTTACCATGCTAAAAAAAGGAATACGTACAATAACGTCGAACTTAGCGTAAATATCCTTGAGTCGTCCATCTGCGTCGATGAGCGGGAGCGCAGAGACGCGTCTGTTGACGAACTTGCGCAGCGCGTCGATTATCGACGTGTCCTCTGTCGCCGTCTCGATATCGTTGAGCGTGCCTATGCGCAGGTCACGCAGCTTGTTCTGTAGGTACGCTGGCTTCGGTAAGTCGTTTATCTGGAATATAACAATAACAAATTATAATGATATTACATATTTTGGAAGAGCATCAATCAGCTAATTGAAGGTTTTCCTAAACTGTTATCTGCCCAGAATGTCCCCTAGCTTTTGCCTATCCTTCATCTTTCACATAGTCCATCTGTCGCTATTTTAGTATTTTTCTACTCTTTAAAAAAAAAAAAAGTTTCCCCACACTAAGAATTTCTCCTGTATCGTGGGTGTGTTTACAAACATAGAAAGTCACATACACGAACACCCAGGGCAGGGCAGGCGGGATTGTCAGACTTGTACTGACTAAAATCCACGGTGTCTGTCAACAGCCATTTACGTTACAGGGTCACGGTAATGAGATAAGTCCCGCAACTGCGGCAGGCTTTGGCCCTCTAAAGGGGGGGCCCCGTCATTATGCTGACACTCTGAGGCGCGCGTGGAACACAACGCGCCGTCGACCCGGGAAACTACTTAAACCTTAGATAAGAAGTACTAACGTATAAGAATAGAAAACGCAGTATCCTCTTGTGTGTCAGTATGTAGAGGACATTGCCGGTCTCGGGGTCGATGACCGGCAGCCGATGGATGCGGTTGGTGATCAGCATGCGAATGGCGTCGAACAGCGAGCAGTCCGGCCCGATCGACACCAGCGGCACCACGGAACCTTTCAGCACATCTGTAAGACAAATTCATACATCATCATCAGCCTATAATGTTCCCACTGCTGGGCCACAGGCCTCCTCTCTGTGAGAGGGAGTGGGCCATAATCCACCACGCGGGCCCAGTGCGGCTTGGTAGATGTCACATGTCTTCGAATTTTTGGTTCTAGGACATGCCGGTTTCCTCACGATGTTTTCCTTTACCGTTTTGAGAGCAGTGGTGATGAAATAAATTACACAAAGTAATGCGCCTGGCGGGGTTCGAACCCACGACCTACAACTCGAAAATCGGGACCGATACCACTGGGCCACCACTGCTCTACATTCATACAATTATTAGTAAATACTTTGCTCGTAATCTTTACTTTTATTACAAAGCTATAGAGTTTGTTTGGCAAATCTCAGGAACTACTGGGTCGAATTGAAAAAATCTTTTTGTACTATTTATCGAAGAAGGCTATAGGCTATATGTATATGACATCACGCTACGACAACAAAGAGCCTTCAGGGGGTAAAACCACGGGGAACAGCTAGTATCCAGTTAAATACTGTAGCTACCCGTCTGTCAAGAGAGGCTGCTGAGCGTAGGGATCAGATTCCTGATATTTCTTCGCTCATATCCATTACTGTGCCATCGGACTTTGAGATTAAAAAAGAGACAGTGCACTTGTGACTGCTCACAAATGTCTATTGTCTCTATAAAATTCGCCACCGTGAACCACAACGTAAACGGGAAGGGCATACTTTCAATTTTGCAAACGTCTTGAAATCACCGCACAAGAACCGGAAATTCCCGGTTCCCAAGACATCTGTGGAACCTGTCCATGTCCTAATCTATGGGAATATTATCAAAACTGTACATACGTCTCCAAGTCTCAAGTCTGTGCTCTTCTAGCTCTTCCATAGCGACATTCGGGCTGGTGTAGTACATTTGCAGTATCTTGATGAAGTCCGTAATGGTGAGCATGCCGACGAATTTCTGCCGCTGTGAATCCCATAGAGGAGCGGCTCGGACACCTGTCGGAAACAAATGGTTAATTTTATTGGGTGTTGGTGGCCACAGGCCATGGTGCATGGTAAAGGCCAACAAGACCTTATTGGTGACCAACAACAGCTTTGGGAGCGAGGATTACGGAATAAGTGATATTTTGCTGAGATTATACGTATTCAACTGCATACGATTCGTCAAGACGACCCCAATGTCACTGGCTAAAGGCTAGAGAGATAATATCTATGGATTTGCGAATTGGCCAATTTCATTTTTATTTTAATCTTTATTCTTTCTATTACTATACAGCATTATTTTTACTACAATTACAACATATGGTCAACGTTATTATGAGGAAGAGTAGACTCGATGGCCATACAATCTGTTTCTTGTTGTGGCTTTTTAACAAAGGGGAGCTGATTAAAAGAAAGAGATAAATTTCCTTTTTTTTATGGCATAATCAGCCAATGCTGGTTCGAAGCGGCCCAGGAAAAGAGTTCCTGGGAGGAATTGAGGGAGGCCTTTCCTCAGTAGTGGGACAGTACAGGCTAAGGAAAAAAAAACATACAATGAGCACTCCCACCTAGGGCAGGACGGGAAGGACTGTCAGACTTGTACTGACTAAAAATACACGGTGTCCTTCAATAGCCCTTTACGTTCCGAAGCACGGTTACCTGATAAGACAGTCCGCGACCTCAGACAGTCCCGCGAACCCGGAGATTTAATCCTTAAGATTAAAATCCTGTCTCCTTCACGTAAGAACGTTTGTTTTCAGGGAGACGAGGATGAGATCGGTACTACAATCTGTGTCTGCTCGAGTAGTCCGTGTATGGACGGCCTCCAAAAATTGGAGCAGAAACCTATTTTTAACCTAGAACCATTATTAAACAATGATTGATGTTCTGCACTTGTTAGGCTTCTATTAACTTGTAATAGTAGTGTTCTGTACATGATTGATTACTGTGTAAAAGATGAGACGAAAACACAACGTTCGTTTATTAGAACACCCAAGGACACGAAATACGATATTCTTACTTGGTAACATTGTTCACCGCGGATTATTAGGAAAAATTACATGCGGCTAAATGGTTTTGACTCTTGGGTTAGAGGGAGAGAGCACGAATGCGATTGGCGATTACTTACTGCCCAGTAACTGACCAGTATGTGAAGGTTTCTCACTGACCACTAAGCGATTGATTGATCTTTGATTGGTCTTTTCATTCCGACAGTCAGGAGAGTTCAGGCAGTGTTAATGAGCGATCAACTAATACACCTTCTGGGATATGAGAGGGCACGCACGAGTGCGATGGGCGAAAATGACTTTATGACTGCCCAGTAACTTTCTGTTCAGACTACATCTGGTGTCATTTATTATTCGGACCTTGTGGAAACTCGAACAAACTTCCTGCGTTCAAACGCAGTGGTTGCATGGAGCTGTTGCTGCTTGCATGGAGGAAAGTGGAAACATATTTTACCTACTCCCCCACTATTCCTTTCTGATTAATTTCGTTGCAGGATCCAAGACAGGTAAATTAATTCTCCGGAACACGTCGAGCTTCATTGTTTCGGCGCTTTTCTGGTGGTTGCCACTGTTGATTCTGGCTAACAGGAGTTGCAGTGGTATGGGAAAAGTGTGGTGGGTTTGTCCCAAAAAAAAATGACCAGTAACTTTTTGGTATGTGTATCTTTCTGGCCAGTAACTTTCTGGTATGTCTTTCATCGAGTCTATTGCTAGCCAAGCGAGTTGTTGGGAGAGTTGATCGCTGTTGTCACCGCGATAGCCGAATGTTGTTGACGAGCGGTTGTAAGCCATAGCAAACGATGGAAAAGAACACTATCAAAAACCGAATCCGATAAAAAACAGCAAAACATTTTCGTAAGTACCAACGGTTGGGTCATTACTGGGCGTTTTAACAGGCACAACAACCGTGACAAATTAAACGAACGCCAAAATATGCCACAGCTAACTGCAGCGGGCAATAGATGGTATCTAGCAGGCTGTAAGTATGTCAATCGCACATTAAACGGTGTGTGTAATAATCAAAGGTCGGGGCAGGTAGAGAGTATGTCATGTGCTTTAACTTCGATGAAGTAACACATGCAATAGCGCGGTTATTTTGCCCAAAATACAAAATTACCGGACCCGGTCACCGGATCCGGTAAATCAGTACCGGTTCGGTATTTTGATGTAAGATCCGATCAGACAAAGACGCCATTAGGTAATTGTTCTCAAACTACAACAACCAACCGGATTTTTTGGAAGAAAAGTTGAGTTCAATTATTCAAGTTAATCTAACTAATATTATTCTGGATAGGACTTTTTATTACGGTAGTATTATCCCCAGGGACAAATAACGAAAGTGTAAGTGTACAATAAAGACATCTAACTTTTGGCGAGATATTGTCATCATTTTTCTAGCCGTTTCACAACTAATTTGGGTCGGCTTCCAGCCTTTCCATATTCAGCTGAAAACCAGTATTTTACATGGAGCCTATCTTCGAATTTCTTTTGGACGAGCTACCTCCATCTTAGATTTCATATCTAAATATTATATAACTCAAAGGAGACTGACTGATATAGTGATCTATCAACGCACAGCCCAAACCACTGGACGGATCGGGCTGAAATTTGGCATGCAGGTGATGTTATGACGTAGGCATCCGCTAAGAAAGGATTTTGATCAATTCTAACCCCAATGGGATAAAATAGGGGGTGAAAGTTTGAATGAAACTTTGTCAATTTTAAACCGATCGGGCTGAGACTTTGCATGCATAAAGCTACTATAACGTAGGCGTCCCCTAAGAAATAATTTTGATAAATTTCACCCTTAAGGGGATAAAAAAGGGGATGAAAGTTTGTAGGTATATATCTTCTTAGTTTTTCGACTGATTGAACTGAAATTAAAGATAATTGGAGTTACTATGATGAAGACGTCCGCATAAATAGGATTTTGATAAATTTAACCCCCATGGGGATAAAATAAGGGATGAAGGAGGATGTAAATTAATAATAATACTTCTTAATGCGAGCGAAGCCGCGGGCAAACGCTAGTCTTATTCAAATTTAAAAAAAAAAACAATTCTACACACAGTATGAACTATTTTAGTATAAACCTACATCTTAGCTGTTGGCAGTAGGTATATAGGTCGTCTAGTCGAGCCGTAGATAGGCACTGACCTATTACACATCAAACGATTCTTTATTCACTGGAACCGAAATAGCCGGGCCTTAAGATACGTTAAATTGAGTCCCGTTGGGAGTGACCAGAGCATCTCTGAGAGGGTTCGGAACGGATTTAATAACGAATTATGTGGCCGAAAGGATATCAAACGGTAGAAACAAAGAACATTCTCAGAAAAAGGGGGATGAATTGAGAATATTATAAATTTACCGGCTTCAAAAAAAAAGGAGATTATCAATTCGACCCGTATGTACGAGTATGTAATATTTCCAGAACTGCCCAGTTTTCATATATGTTAGTCTATATCAGCGTCTGAACAAATGTGCCAAATTTCAAAAGTGTTTGTATGTATGTATTTATGTTTGTATTCGCATATCTCCGGAACTACAAGTCAGATTTTTAGTAATTCTTTTTTTGTTGTACTAGGTATTGTCCAACTTAGGGCACACTGCAAGTTTCATCAAAATCGGTTCAGGAGTTTTTGAGATAGGGACTTTTTTGCCTACTTGTGTTGTAGATTTTCAAAGTCGATTGTATGTTTGGTCGTGATTATCTCGCGTTTGGCTGAACCGATTTTGATGCGGTTTCCAATGCGCTTCACAAAAGTATTTGGTTACATTCTAGGAAAGGTTGTAGTATATAACAATCATGGATATCTCGTAACGTTGACCGCATAGATCCGTTTTTGTTGCTGACTTGGATTAAAGATTTCTTAAGACGCCGATTATAATCGGCGTCTTAAGAAATCTTAAAAATCTTCGTATACGAAGATTTTTGTTGAATATCTGAACTAAAAAGAGTAAAATATTTTTTTTTTTTTTTTAGATGAACGACTTCAAATCAAACATAAAAAAAATTAAATAACTTTTCTTTCGGAAGTCGGTGGCAATAGTCAATGAAATAAAATAGCCAACGACTTCCGAAAGAAAAGTTATTTTAAACTTTTTTGTGTTTGATTTGAAGTCGGTTCTTTTTTTTTTAAAAAAGTTATTAATCTCAATAAAATGAATAAAGGCAAAATAATAATATGAGTTACGATGAATAAATTCTATATCTATGATCTCCTCTATTGCTGGAGCAATAGAATAGTATATTCCATATTACGTGGACCTTCGATGGAGTCGACCTACTGGGCCCTTAACTTAATTAAATGTGCAATAATTCATTCGCTTTTTGTTAATTTAATTTAACACTGAAATAAATATTTTAATTTTCAATAATTAAGGGGGTAATATCAATACAAAAAAGAAAAGTTAAATTAAATAATTTAAAGAACTTTAATGCATAATCTCACGCTAGACCCAGTAGTTTAGGCACTGCGTTGTCAGTCAATTAATGAATTTGTTTTAGATTTTTATTGAGAAGATTGAATCCTTGGGGAACATCTGGCATCACAGTAGCCTTCTACCTCACAAGTGTCAGACAGACTTGTTACAGACAAATAAGAGTCACTTGTCAGACAGATGGCTAAGAATGAGTTGAGTCCGCGCTACGACTGAAGCGACTGAAGGCCTTTCGCCGCTAGTGTCTATATCATTACATCAAATTGCATTAAGAAAATTTAGCGTTCTACTAAATTTTTTTAATGCAATTTGATTCTGAACTGAACTGAATTTTCCGCAGAACTTCAGTAGTGACGCCGACTCTAAGTACTCATTTACCTCCTTAAGAAACAATACAGCCACGCTATGGAGACTGTACGCAAATAGGCGCCTATCAATGGGCAATTAAAAATATTACTACTAATGTGACCTTGTGAAGTTCAACGAACCGTTTCTCGTATATCCTTATCTTCTAATAACATTGATAAAAGTGAGCTAACAAGGATTTAGT
This sequence comes from Agrotis exclamationis, assembly GCA_950005045.1. Classification (NCBI taxonomy): domain Eukaryota; kingdom Metazoa; phylum Arthropoda; class Insecta; order Lepidoptera; family Noctuidae; genus Agrotis; species Agrotis exclamationis. The sequence goes on along the minus strand of OX465416.1, from coordinate 22,611,284 downwards.
CTGGTGTAAGAACGGTCGTAAAACCGTGTTTTGGATTAACATTTTTAACAAATAATAAAATATTAAAAAAAACTAGTAGTGTAACAGTCGCGATACAAGCTTATACCGTTTTATAATAAGAGCAGGAACGATATACACCTTAGTTTCCATGGCAACACGGCCGTATTGTTTCTTATGGGGTTCGGCCAAACATTGGAAACACCACAGCTGTATAAATAAATCAGAAATGTTATATCAGTTGATTTCTTTAATTACCTCGCATGGCATTATTAACGCTATTGAAATCGCTTTAGACAATTAGCTGGAAGGGAGAATAAATCGCAACGCTTTTGTAATACATTCGCTTGTACATAGGTAAGGTTTTTAGTTACATAAAATAGCCATAGCTATAAGAGAGTTAGCAGGTCAAGGTGTCACAAAATTGTCATAACTACTATTAATTATCAACGACAATATTTTCTGACAACTTGATTCGCTTTATATTAAAATTTATCTTAGGTTAATAAAACACGTTACAAAGATGACATTGAATAACAGGAAAAATAACGTGCAGATAACAGCAGCATTATAATAATGAGTTAAATATATTTTGTGGCAACACAAAAACTACATTGAGCGGTTCAAAACTAACCTGTCATATTGTACTCAACATGATATAAATGCTAGACACGCAAACAGTTGTTCACACTAACCGTTATAAACGAGAGCGAAGAACGCCTTCTTGACCAGGAGTTGAGTGTCGAAGACCACCAGCTTCGCCGAAGTCGGTATCAGGTCGTAACACTTGTGGAACTTGAAGAACTTGACGAATATTTGGGACTCATCCTCCTCTGAAAAGAGCATCAAAAGAAAAAACTTAGTATCGAAAAACATCGTAGCATGCGCATTGTACGGCAACGCGGACATAAAATAAGAAATGAGTCATTTTTGATGCCTATTTATAACCTTGGTACTACACTCACATGCGAATATTATGTACGTTATACACTCTACCACACTCGCAGTCGCCATTGGATGATTTGAAGTGCGGTGATAAGTTTTTTATTGTCTTTCCTCGTGTGTGCGTTTTTTTTTAATTTTTTGAAAGGAATATGACTGTAACGAAGGTAAACGAGTGACTATTGACTTAAAATATTATAAACATTGGAGATACACTGAAGTACTTCCCATATTTGTTTCAAGAGTTAAGTGGCGCGAATTACGATGGGTTAATACACTGATCGATAGATATGACTTGATACGAGTTGATACTGTATCAATCGTGTAAAGTTAAGTTAATTATTGCAATACGAATACCTACTTTATTATATTGCCATTGAATTCTATTCCATCTGTTTTGTTTATTTCTCTTTCGATAAAGTGTTTGATTATTTTCATGTTTACTACTGTGTGAATTTAATAGTAGTGAGCGAATAGCGTTGTTACTGCGCCAATATTGTAGTATGTGTTAAATAAATGGGTCAGTTTTTACATATTACACATTTGCATTATCTATATTGTTCGGAACGTTTTTCCTCGACACCTTTTAACAAAAATAACAAGGGGTGTAAAAAGGCCCTTAACGAACTTGGAAAGCAAACGTGTTCTTCCTGAAATTATGGTATTTTTTATTCTCTGGAACCATATGGAACCGGCTAATTACGGTGATATTGAAGGTCACAATTTGAACTTTATCACACTTTAGTATTTAAATCTGTTTCTAATTTTATAACTTTAAATTTTTATATGACCTCAGTAGTGATTATAGCAATTACCTGACCCTCTTTCGACAAAATTAATATTTTAAAGATTGATAGAATTTTACATTTCCATCATGAATTATATAATTAGTACTTAATGCATACATCAGCACAAAGTGCGTTACATTGAGACTTGAACCCAATCTACACAAAAAAAAAACAGGGCAGCTAACAATCTATAATTCAACAATTTGATGATAATAAGTAAACATATAAAAAAATATATATGATTATGTATATTTTTTTTCATAACATACCTACATGAATGCTTAAAATACCTACCAAGTTATTATACTTTGTACATAATCACCTAGAGGTCCAGAACAGATTGGAGGTGTGGTGGCAAAGACTGGAGAACGTTGGCCTGAAATTGAGCAGAACCAAAACAGAGTATTTGTTTTGCGATTTTGGCGGTCTCTCCAGTTCTGTGCCCATTACTCTTGCAGGAACGCCCATACCAGTCTGTTCCGACTTTCGGTACCTCGGGTCGCTTGTCCAAGGAGACGGCGATGTAGACCGGGACATAACACACCGGATCAACTCGGGATGGATGAAATGGCGACAGGTCACCGGAACAACTTGCGACCCACGGATGCCCCTCAAGTTAAAGGGGAAAATATACAAATCCGTGATTAGACCTGTCGTATTGTATGGATCGGAATGCTGGGCTGTGAAAAAGATGGATGAGAAACGATTGCATGTAGCGGAGATGAGGATGTTGAGATGGATGTGTGGAGTGACAAGAATGGATAAAGTAAGGAATGAGTTTATAAGGGGAAGTTTGAAAGTGGCGCCTGTTACAGAAAAAATGAAAGGGAATCGTCTATCTTGGTATGGACATGTGATGAGGAGGGATGACACCCATGTGACAAAGAAAGTGATGAGTATGAATGTTGATGGATGGAGAGGACGAGGAAGGCCAAAGAAAAGATGGATGGATTGTCTAAGGAATGATATGAAAGAAAAAGGAGTAAATGATACTGTGACGTCTGATAGGGGAGAATGGAAGAATAAAACGTGTTGCGCCGACCCCAAATAGAATGGGATAAGGGCAGGAAGAAGAAGAGTACATAATCACGAAGTTGCTTGACTATATTCCCCAACAGCTGATTAGGTTTATTTTCCTTATATCTACTTCCCCAAACAAGTTCATGATATAGCTATACTTAACTAGCACATTAATCTATCCTATAAACTAATATTAAACCTGAAGATTTGTTTGTTTGGTTGAACCCGCTAATCTCAGTAAGTAGTTACTTACTGGTTGGAATTAAAATTATTTTTATCTTGAATAAGTAGTCTACTTATTAAGGAAGGCTTTAGGCTATACAATATCACGCTTAGACCAACAGGGGACCAGCAGGGAACAGCTTGGTAGAATAAAATACAGTATCTACTAACTACGACAACTTGTTTACACATAGTGAAATAGTACATTGTTATCCGAGGGGTGAAAGTTACTTATTCCAGTCCCGAGACGAGGTTTGGCGCCCGTAACGCAGTGAGGGCGCTAAAAGTCGAGGGACTAAATAAGTAATTTAACTGAGGGAAGCACTGTGCTTTTCATTCCGAATAAAAACATAAACATTAGCTCAAGAAAAGATGAGTATTGGTCGAATTGTCGCCTCCCCGCTTATTTTGTTTTTTTTTTTGGTCCTGCGGTCGTCCAGCTATGCATCCAGTATTTTACATGCTCATCATTAAAAAAACGGCAAACGGGTTTTTTTAGAGAAATAGTTGAAACTAAGTTTTATTAAAGTCTAGGAACGTATTAGGAACTTAACTTTATTTTATCTAAAATCCCGCTGTAATTTAGTGGCTGTTTAAGTTTTAACATGGTCCAACAGAAATGTCAAAATAGAACCAGTTTTTTTTTTAATTTGGCAGCTGCCTGTTGAAAGCTATTTCCCTTAGGGCTGCAATGCATAACTTTCAACTCGCTCATCAAGCATGTAATGACCTACTTTCAGAGTATGAGTAATGAAAGTTATATAGTGTCTTTAGGATCATCTCGTTAATGAGTTAATTCAATAAATAAAAATCTCGTGTTTGTGGTTGCCACTCCTCCGAAACCGCTACACCATTAAATTATTTATTTATTTGTTAAATATGTAAATAGGTCCTAAAGTTTCTTTACCATTCTACCCTAACATCTCATTAAAAAAAAATTGACAACCAGCAAACTGGGCACAGAGACGCTACGGAAGGCAAAGAGTGGGCAGATATAGGAAGATGAAAACACAGCCATGCGTAGACCTCAGAATAAAAGAACAATGGCAGGACTCAGACAAAGGTGACAGTCCCGTGTTTAATACTCGCAGCAGCAATTAATACTGACGGAGTATAGTCAGATACAACAGTTCGCTTCTAAAAGATTGACCAGCAAAGTCAAAGCTGTACAAGAAAATTTATTGTTAAAGTGTCGTTATTTCTTTAGGAACATTTTGAAACGTGTTTACCAACAGCGACCCCGATTTTGTGAAGTATTCGTCACAGGTACACATTTAGGGCGAACGGCGGGTTATGTGTCGAACTTCGACCGGCTAAAACCTCACTGTTCTTGCTTCTAACTAGCATAAGTCAGGGACAGGTGAGATACAAGTACATATTATATTCGCGCGCACTCTGCCTGTCAATGTCAGTGGATCACCAAAAAATCTTTGCAGCAACGTTTTCTACTTGTCTATAATCCAAAACCGACTAACAATGAGTGGCCGTGAAGATATGTCACTAGTTCCGTAAACAATTTTGATGTAGAACAACACAGTCAAGGTGAACGCCTTTGTGTGTAGAGCTATTGTTGTTTTAATCTCTGATTCTGTGTTAATTATTTACTGATGATATTGTTATCGCTTCTAAGAATACATTTTCTAAACTACTGTAATTAATGCGAAAGTAAATTATGTTTTTATCTAAAACACTTCAACGCACCAAAATCATCGATATGTATCTACAACTAAACGAAATTAGAAAATTAAAGTACTTTTATATAGCAAAGAAAAAGATGCTACTGTCGCATTTACAAGGAAAGATAATTTGGAAAAATATTGTATTGTATACTGTATACATTCAAAAGCGCAGACGCAACAACTTGTGGCAACTGAGCGCTTACAAAAGTCGCCACAATGGCAGCGGCTTTTCCCCACTTGAATTTCTCCTGTATCGTGGGTGCCATGCGTTTACAAACATAACTCTACCTACACAAACAACCCCGTGACAACTTTTCGATCATACAAATATTTGAGAGCCTGTAAGCCCTATACAAACGATACAAACCATTTATCATTTAGGAGTAGAATGACGAATTACAGTGAGCGACATAAGGTTGAATGGTCAGTGACCTGCATTACTTGACTCACCTTCATTTATTCGGCTATATAAAATGGGTCATGTAATGAAGGGTACACTGTTCATGTTTTACGATCTCTATCATTTGCCTGGCCTTTAACGAAATAAGTTGCCGAATAGGTAACATTTTTTTTTTAACTATTGCATAGCTTTTTTTGCGGGCTCTGAGCGCGGTGACCGAATCAAGAAAATCCGTAACGAAAATAAACCTAATACTGTCACTATCACATCTGTCATGTCAACGTGAATGATTAAAATTTGAATGAATGAATTTTGGTTCTTGACGTTTCACTTGATTGACGTGACTGACCATAGCCAATGTTAGAGGAACTTCCCATAGAGCAACAATGGGATGATACTCTCGTTAAATATTCGCGGTAGGCTATTTTTTTTTTTTTCATAAATAAAATATATTAATAGGTAATAATAATTGCATAAGTTGATAAAAATAAAAAGGCTATGGAATAGCTTTACCGCGGCAGTCCCCGAGTGCCACACGTATTTTTTTATTTGAGTGTTGAGCGTTGTGCGTGCACGCCACGTACCCAGTACCCACAGGCGGCGTCTCGTGGCGTGTTTCAAACATTACTTTTGATATTTTCGCTCGCCCGCCGCGCCACGCTAAGCCACCGCTCATAAAGACAAGGTCGTGAACGGGCCGTTAGGCTCATGATACATAAGAAGAAACTTGCCTAGGTTAAATGTAACATAACCTATGCAAGTTTTCGCATGTGTATTACTGGTCATAGGGGAACAGTGTATAAGACGGGGACGCGAGGTATAAGTAATGGGGACATACACTCTTTAGGCATACTTAACACAACGCTAACGTAGCGCAAGCGCCATCAGGACGTCATTTGCAAGCGGCCATTAACAAATGGCGTCCTGTTGGCGCTTGCGCTACGTTAGTATTGTGTTAAGTTTGCCTTAAGTGTGTGACTTCCCATCATGTCTCGCGTCCTCGTCTTATACATTGTTTCTCTACATCAGTTTCACAGTAAGATAAGGCGGGGGTGGGGCATAGGGGATAGCACTTAGGATGAAGACTAGCATCGAAACAATACCTTGTGTTGGAGTGAACTATTGAATAATAAACTAGGACTAATGTATCTAGCTGACATAACTAAAGCATACTGGGAAATGTAGGCCGACAATAGGATCAGTCAAATGAACACGAACAAATTGGGTACCGGCTGCGGAGAACGGACATGGACAAGTATTTTAATAGTTATTATATGGAAGTGTCAGTGACGACCGTACTTTTCAGTCTTTACAAGACAAACCATGAGTGGAGCGAAGTAGTTGTTTCTATGTTATGTATTGGAAACTTTATTTATAAAATTACGATGTTGATAAAACATTTACACAATCAATACAGGCCAGGCCAGGTTTGACGGGCCTGTTGGTCTAGTGGTTAGTGACCCTGACTGTTATGCCGGAGGTCGTGGGTTCGATTCCCACCCAGGACAAATGATTGTGTGATGAGCACGATCATTTGTTCTGTGTCCGGGTGTAATTTATCTATAATATGTATGTATTTAGAAATATATAAGTATGTTTATCAGTTGTCTAGTACCCATAACACAAGCTCTGCTTAGCTTGGGACTAGATGGCGCTGTGTGATAGTTGTGGAATATTATTATTATATTATTATAATAGATATCAAGACTACAATCAGTATGTAGCCAGGTCGAGTATTTGATTTGCGCTACATATTCAGTGCCTGTTTCAATATGCATGTTTTAACGGCTGCACACTAAACCCAGTTGATTCAAATAGAATATAGGTTGTGAAAATATTGATCATGTGTTTAATATTTTTGCTTTTATTGATATTATATTTTAGAGAGAAGATTATTTTTTTAATAAATGAAATCAAAAACAACTGTTTCTAAATGCTTTTTTATGTATTTTCAGCTATAAATCGTTATCTGTCAGCGAGTAATATACACTATATATACTTTTCCCACGTTTTTATACACTCACTTTTCTTGTTTGTTTTTCAAACTACAACCAATGCGAACGGGGCCGATTAATAGTATAAGGTACTTGTACCTAATAATTTAAGCAATAAAATTATCTGTGAGAAAGTAAATAACTCGTACAGTAGTAATTTGAATACATAAAGTTTAAGCGATTTTTTTATGGCCTACAAAACTTGTTCAACCACATCGTAAAAATCTCCCTTAAGATTGTAGGTCAACCATTTTATTTGTTGAATATGAACCATACTAATAAAAAATAAACCGAACTAATAAAAAAAGAATCCAACTCGGATGGGCAGCGTTTGGAAAGCTACGTGATATCTTCTCATCGAGAATCCCACAGTGTCTCAAGACAAGGGTGTTTAACCAGTGTGTGTTGCCAGTGATGACATATGGCTCTGAAACGTGGTCTCTGACTGCTGGCCTTTTAGAGAGACTAAGAGTCACTCAACGAGCAATGGAAAGAGCTGCTCGGAGTTTTTTTGCGGGATAAAATCCGGAACATGGATATTCATTCATGGATATATGACCGGAAGACGCAGCGTAGGTAGGCCTCCCACTAGGTGGACCGACGACATCGTGAGGGTCGCGGGCAACCGATGGATGCAAGTGACGAATTGTCGTTCGGCGTGGCGGTCTAAGGGGGAGGCCTATGTTCAGCAGTGGACGTTTTCCGGCTGATGATGATGATGAAAGAAAGAAATAATTACTCCAACTTCATCTTAAATTAATTAAAACTTGAAAAAAATGCGCTGAAATGTACAGCCGTCAGCAGGTCAACTTACCCCAATCTCAAATTTCACCAATCGAACATTAACCTTCGCCTATTGCGATAAGAATGAAAATCTATTAAAGAAATGTGACAGATTGAAGTAGGTTGATGTGCTGGCGTCTGTACTAAAGCTAAATACTTATTGTTTCTTTAGCTTGTTAGATGTCTCAAAGGAGACAAGACTTTTTATTTTTTTTTTTTTCGTGGTAAAATCATCAAATGAGTCCTCCCACCCCGGGCAGGGCGGGAGGGACTGTCAGACTTGTACTGACTAAAATCCACGGTGTCCTTCAATAGCCCTTTATGTTCCGGGGTCACGGTAATGGTATAAGTCCCGCGACCCCGGCAGGCTTTGGCCCTCTAGAGAGGGGGCCCCGTCATCATGCTGACGCTCTTTGAGGCGCGCGTGGAACACAACGCGCCGTCGACCCGGGCGAAGGAGACAAGACTTGGGAATGTTTTAACATTTTGTTTTCAAAACTTTGAACTTTTAATACGCAATACCTACCAACGATAAGAAAATTTGTTAAAAAAAATCCAATGCGTGATCCTGTTTACTTTCAATATGATCATACTTATTTGCTTATTTCTCGTAACCTTTAAATTACTCATCATAATGTGAAAGAGCGGTTAACAACGAAATCATAATCACTATCAATAAAACTATGCGATAAATTATATTAGGTTTTTCAATGCTTTGTATTTTATGGATGTGTGTCACGCAAAAACTACTGAATTGATTTTAATAAACTTGAGTAATAATACCAAGCTGGTACAGCAGAACGAAACTGAGAATACAATAAAAAAATGTTACAAAATTCGCTTGTGACGCCGCATGCAGGTAGTCAGTATTATTTATTCACACCAAACATTTTCGCGTCGAGAGTCGCTTTGGCTTAGCCATATCAAATGTCACAGGAATGCATGTTGTGATGTTTTCAGTTTCTAACTAAAATACCAGTAAACGGACACCGCAGTGCTCACCTGTACACTGTATTCGCTGGGTGCGAAGTACTAGTACAGGTGGGGGTAGTACTATTCGATTGCAGCGCTCGTGGTGGTGAAAAGTAGCATTAATGTAGGATTATCTAAGAATACATTCAGCTTTGCAACTGTTAAAACGCGCTAATCTCAGGAACTTCTGGTTCGAATTGAATAATTCTTTTTGTGTTGGATAGTCCACTTATAGACGAAGGCTATAGGTATCACGCTATGATCAATAGGAGCAGAGCAGCAATGAAAAATGTTGCAAAATGGGGAAAATCGTATTGAGAGCTTTCATTGCGTGCGCTACGTACCTAAACGGTTTACATTACGAAAAAATTATGTATGACGAAATTGTTCCCCATGAAACGGTCTAAAATAAAGTCCGCGACAGCATATGTCTATCTTTTAAGGTTAGCTCACCATAACCTTTTATATGGAAATCGAATTGGTTTTAAAATAATACATTTCTTGCGACAATGTTTTTATGAACATAATATTAATCCTTACCCAAATAAATATGTTAATCATTACAAGCATTTAATTTTGAACAAAATTGCCCTTGACATCATTTGAGTTTAATGAATATCTGACGAGATATCGCAGTTTCTTCAACGTCAGGTGTTGGGGAGCAGTCGAAATACGATGGTTCAGTCTCACAATATATTCAGCTCTGCAATCTGTACATATAGTCCAGTCAACGAACAATTATAGAGGGAAAGTCTTGGAACACAATTTTTAACTACGCAACTTTGTTTGGATTAGTTAGGAGGTGAACATATCAAAAGTCCCCTAGACCTTGAGCTTTGCGGGAGCCCAGGTTGAAGGTACCATTTTTTGGTTTTTTGTTTATATCTCAGAAACCATGCGTCCTAGCGGCATAACATGTATGAACGAAATAAAAGCTGAATAAATTCCCCATAAGTTTTATTCAGTGAGTAGTCCAGTCAACGAACAATTATAGAGGGAAAGTCTTGGAACACAATTTTTAACTACGCAACTTTGTTTGGACTAGTTAGGAGGTGAACATATCAAAAGTCCCCGCCCCTAGCCCTTGAGCTTTGGGGGAGGGGGGGGGGGGGGTTTGAAGGTACCATTTTTTGGTTTTTCGCTTATATCTCGGAAACCTTGCGTCCTAGCGGCATAATATGTATGAACGAAATAAAAGCTGAATAAATTCCACATAAGTTTTGTTCAGTGAGCATTTCGATATCTTGTATAGTTTTCGAGGTATCTGCTCTTGAATGTCTATAATTTGGGAAAAATCATTTTTACCTTTTCACATTTGGAAAGATGTATTTGATATCGCCAAAGATCCAAAAAGCAGCAGCAGTCTTTTCAGACCCTTCCCTCACCACCTACGATGAACACAGCCAGATGAAACCTGCATGTTTAGCTGGTATGGGGCTCCAGCTAAAAAATCTCCCTCAATGCCCACAAGTACAAGTACTTAGTTCTTGAAGTCGGTGGCCACCATCTAGCTTGATATCTCTTGTCTTCCTCCCACCGAGGAAGCAGTAAAAAATAGCACAGAAACTCATTTTAGTTTAAATTAGGTTCATATTCAACTTAAGTCGAATTTCGTTAGATTCGAGTCGTTTCATAAGATTTGGCCCACTTCTGTAGCCCAGATATTATCTTTCTCATACAATAAAATTATCCTAACATGAGACTAAACCAAATAGCATAATTAAAAATAAATAATTTTTTCGTTCATACAATTTGTATGAAAAAATATTTTGTTTGACCAACTTCCGCCGTCCAGATTATTTTATTCCAATATCATAAAATGACCCTTACCTGAATGAGAGTCGAACAGCCTTAAAAAAAATTGAGCAACTCATTTTTATGGACAACTCACACTTGACCAAAATTAAATAGGCCAAAATTGTTTACATAAAAAAAGCTAAAGGTTCCTAAGATAGTTTTTCTATAGCTCTTATGGAAGCGGATTTCTCCCTATTGGTCAACTTAAAAGCATAACCCTATACATGTATCTGATAATTATAATCTAGAATGAGTTTCTGGCCAATTTTTACTGCTCCCTCGGTGGGAAGAAGACAAGAGATATCAAGCTTGATGGTGGCTACCGAATTCATTAATTACTTATACCTACGGGCATTGTAAGAGACCCCTTTAGCTGCAGGCTCACATCACCTCAAGATGCAGGTTTCACTTGGGTTTGTTCATTGTGGTAAAGGGAGGGTCTGAAAAGACTGCTGCTGCTTTCTGGATCTTTGGCGAAATCAAAATAATACAAGTTTTATTTGATATCGCCAAAGATCTCGTTCCAAGAAGTAGATCTCTATGGAGAAGAACAGGCAAGAAACTCCATAGACACTCTTTTTAGATCGCCAAAATTATTACAAAACCTTTGTTACATCATTCATTTTGAGATGGTACATTATGTGAGAACGATGTAGCAAGTTAAAAGTGTCCATAGCAGAAAATTAAAACAAAGACAATTCAGAAACAAAATAATAATTAAAATATACCGTGGCAGCTAAGAGATGACCAGTCTCAACTGACAGCGCCCGTTCACGAACATGACATATGTACCAGCACCATTCAGCTCAACCATTTTGAAGGGAGCTAAATGTACCTACAGTCAGTGCCTATTAATTATTACATGACCCATCTTATACGGCAAAATTAAGGAAAATGGGTCAAGTAATGCTGGCTTCTGAACGTAGGTACTAGAACAAATTTTTGGAAAAAATATCCTGAAAACATCTCTTTATTTTTACAGTCAAATTAAAAGCAAGGTACAACTGACGATTTCTCTTCAAATTTTTTGTTAACCATTTTACTCCATTGAATTCCCATTGTCTTAGACCGTATTGTACGATCACGTTCCAATGTCGAGTCACAAAAGAATCGCCGATGAAGCTGAACAAACAATAGATTTCGTAACTCTCAAACGTTATTATTAAATCCCGATTATTTCATTGGTGCCAATTAGCAGGCGAATGAAAAAAGTAAACAGAGGCATAACATGTCATTCCATTAAAATGTCATGTCATGATCTATTGTATAGATAGATATTATTAGTTTTATAACAAACTTGCTTGTATTCGCCAGATTCAGTCGTTCATATTCTATCAGAAAAGTATAAATTGTAATTGGTGACCATCGTTACTTTCTAACAATAAGCACTTAAAATGAGGGAGAGGTGGAAATTTTTCGAAAAATCTTTAAAGTTCGATATCTCCAAAACCAGTCAGTTTAGACCCCATGTTGTCAGGGTTAAAATTGTTGCAAATAAGGTCTAGTATCACCCATTTCAAGGACCGCATCCAATTATAAATTATCCTGTATAAGTAAGTATATCAAGTTATGAAGAACAAGATTTGCCTACGGCTTCGAGCGTGTGGATATCGTAAATTATCCAATGGGTACGTAGGTACTACTTCTAAAAGTGCCCTATGTACAGACGAAAATTTGACAAATTCGGGAAGGTTCACCAGCTAATGTCTGTACTTAACTAGACCATAGTCTCAGATTCATCCATTTAGGTGTGAAACAAAGCAAATTCGATTAGGATTGACTATTGTACCTCAGCTTTTGCTTCTGTTGTTGTTGTTTCGTTGTCGACGGCTCGAAACACCTAGCAGACGTTACGGAACTGTCAACGCGATTGTTTTGTCTATCATCGCTTCTATGCGTTATACTTACTCGTCTAAGGAAATAGGTCAGGGAGTCTAAAAACGAACCCCAGGCTGCGAGAATTTTGGCTAATATGAATAAGGTAAATTCAAAAATCAGCGTCGTAAGGATACAGTTTTCCTTGGGTACGAAAGTCTTCAAAAATAACACATCGATTTTAGTTACAATACAAATACTGTTCAGATGAATGATACAGAATTAATTACATTAACTAGCTTTTATAATATCTTGGAAGACTTAAATAAATAATACTAGAAGTAGTATACTCGTAGGTACCTAAGTGAAGATAGAAAACCAAAGAAAATAACATTTTCCTCGAAGGTCCCTTCTGTTTTGTGAACTAGAAGCTTTTGCCGGCTGCCATTTTAAAATTGTGATCAGGAAGCGGAAACACTGCTTTATAGAGAGTACGCTTACCCGAGCAGAATGACTTAACGTAAGTAGTTCAAGGGCACCCAAGGATTATCGTGGCTAGAAATGCATTTTATAAAAGTAGAAGATTATGAAAAGAGTCAAAAAACATGCTACTTTTAAAAGTACTTTAGTTCTAACAATTCTGAGTCAGTGGGGCATAATATTTTATTGTTTTGCACCAGCTCAACCACGGAAAAACAAAAGGGGTTGAGGATTTGTTCTCATAAATCTCAAACTGTGGCCATTTTTTATTTAACAATTGTTTTGACAATTGAAAGCCGACCAATTGGTCGCCTCCACATTACACCGGTTAACTTGAATGGAAGTTAAGCTTAACTTAGTTCAACAGCAGCGGGGTGCCAGGATAAGGTAAGTCCATACTGTCCAGAAACATTTTCAATTTATGAAGAATATGAAAGCGGTGCAAGATGAGCTTTAATCCTAATATGGAGTAACCTACACTGTTACTCTCACGGGAAAAGTTTATATGCCAATGTCCGTAATATCGTATGCTTTTTTAGGATAACATTTAAATTAGTTCATTCACTAAAAACGTCGATATTATTTTGGTTTTATTTATTATGAACTGCTGCATCTAACACTTGTGCCAGTCTAAATCGTAATGTTTGTCTTGTAACGCCTCCATTGCCGTCTATTAGTAGAGTGCATCTAATGCAATAACTATTTTATCACTCCTGCATTCAATGATAAACTACTTGCGCATGAGTCATGCGTTTGATATGATGTATGCAAAACGGAGCAGAACTGAAATTATGATAGACATTACTGTGAATAATTATTGTAATTAGGACCGTTGAATGGTGCTTATAAGATGGAACAGAAATAGTTGAGGAATGAGGAAGAAGATTAATAAGACCCAAGTACCCAGTTAGAAATACAATATACCTAACGCTCTCTGTACACGTGTATTATTTCAATTTGAGATTTATAGAAATTTGATTGAAAAAAATTTTTGAAATAGAAATAAGAAGAAAATAATTGCTATTAGTTTAAAAAACTAAAACACACGCTTTTAGCACGCACTTAAAATTTCAATCTTTGTATTCCTCTCGTCGAACCTTATTGATTGATACCCATGACATAGTAAGAATTTAGTGAGAAAATGTCATTTCGCATTATTTTCAGCAAACCCTTTCATTTTATACCTAAATCCTATGATTTAGGTATAAAATGAAAGGGCTACATTTCAAATAGCCAATCCGCCACCTTGGGACGGCCGCCATGTTGGATTTAGCTCAAATGATATTTTTTTTTCGTATCCCATTCAGCAAACCCCTTTCATTTAATACCCATAACATGGGGGTGCATTTCAAATATCCAATCCACCATCTTGGATGTCCGCCATGTTGGATTTAAGTCACGTGACTATTTTTTTCGTATTCCCGACAGCAAACCCTTTCATTTGATATCCATATCATGGGGGTGCATTTCGAATAGCCTGTCCGCCATCTTGGACGTCCGCCATATTGGATTTATGTCACGTAACTATTTTTTTTCGTATTCCTGACAGCAAACCCTTTCATTTGATACCCATATCATGGGGGTGGATATCAAATAGCCAGTCCGCCATCTTGGGGAGGCCGCCATATTGGATTTGTAATGACATTTCTTAGCTAGTCATGTATTGTCTCCAGAACTCAGAGCGTGTGCAAAATTTCATCCTTATCGAAGACCGGGGTCAAATTAAGATTCCAAGATTTTCTTACATATATACAAGTGAAGCTAATATAAGCGTGTTAAAAAAGACATGACGACGGCCAGATTAACTTGGTGCCTAGAAAATGAACTGGCCTGCAATGAAGAGAAGTTTTTAGTTATGAGAGAAGAAAGCCTAGACCAGCAGTTTGAAAATATGGGCAAGATTGATTGGCTTATCGAGTTCATGTTTCAATCTCATCACAAAAGCTAACATGGGTTGAGGTTTTCTGAGCAGGAGTATGATCAAGGCTAACCGACGCGCGACGGTTGGGATTTAAATTTTTCTCCCGGACAAATCTGTGTTAAAATATTCCTTAATATTCAGATGATTATTTTCATCTCGATTATCAAACCGAGTGTTGGCAACAGACGGACCAATTTATGTAAATAGTCCGTTAAAAAAATGTGACGCAGGTATCTTAAACGTCAAGATAAAAAAGACGTTGCTATCTGAATAACGTTCAATAGATGTTAGATGTGGATACCTATTTGTTTATTTACGTCCGTTGCTGCGTTGCGCACGCGGCGCTATAGATGTGACGTCATTACAAACTTCAAGTGGACAGTTTTTGAAGTAATAAATAATGTAGATAATATTTCAGTTACTTTTAAATTACAATTGAGCATACCTTGTTTTTTATAGATATAACGGACTGGCAAATCTGAAGCACTTGAAATTAAGTTGTTCTCAAGCCTCAGGGAACTTAACTCCATTATACCTAATGAACTGCCGAGTATGTCATAGTTTACCTGCCTTTTTAAACATTTACCACAACGAAAACAAAATTAATGAAAAAACAACAATCAAATTATTTTCCGTAAAACTGGATAACTCGCGAAATCAATTAATGCACTGGCTGAAGACACCGGAGTATAACGACTCAATAACTATGTCGTCACTGAGCACTGACGGGCACAACGAAAACAAAACGCAAACATCAACAGGTGCACAAAAGCGCTCGCGCAGCGTGGGTGACATAAACAAGCCGGCACCTTCGAGTAACCAGTCAGTTAGGAACGCCTTCCAAGCGCGGCCGACGGCCTCGAACTCCTTGATCAGGTCGATGGAATAGACGGTCTCTTCGTCGTCTTCGACGGCGAGCGCGGGGTTGTCCGAGAAGTAATGTAAGCGCAGCATGCGCGGGGCCCGGGCGGCGCATCGCCCGCCGCCACTCGGTGCGGCCCGGCGCGCCTCCCACGGCTCACTGCTAATTATACGCGCGCGCGCACGCCGGGAAACGCGACGAACTTGACACCACTAGCACCCGCGGTCCGCGCCCGCTGCTACGTCGCTGTCGCTTGGCCGGCTGCCCGCGCCCACCGCCGAGCGTGGCCGAGCCGTGCCCGACAAGATGCGACTACACTCCTTCCGCACTCATTTCACCTCTGACGACAACAACCCAATAGCTAACTTAGTTTGATCGACGTAAGAGTCATTATGTTTTAACTGACTTCAGTGGCCACTCCAACAGGACTTTAAAGATCACTGTGATTTTGACAGTGACGGTAATCGGAAGAAAAACAATAGTGAAAGACTGTATAATGCATCATACTCCTCTACCAGAGACAATTACACGTCTTCTGTGACGCATTGGTCTTCAGTAGTATTTTTAACTTGTTTTACTCTATTTATGTCAATAACAAGAAGGTATTTCCACCCCTCTAAGGGAAGATGCATCTAAAGGAATTATTTTTGACTAGCTCCTCGCGGTTTTACCTATTAGTCGTAGCGTAATGTTAAATAGCCCATAAACTTCTTTGATAAATGGACTATCCACAAAAACATTTATTCAATTCGAATCAGTAGCTCCTGATATTAGCGTGTTCAACCAAATATTAATTAAGTATAGATAAACTTTTATTATCTACAATGAATAACATTTACGGGTAGTAATAATAATTATCGTGAAAAACAATTAGAGGCAAACTCAGCTGACATTAAGGTAAAAGTACGTATTCCCGTTAGTGTACCAGTACCCGTTAACAAGTCAGTTTTTTTATTATTGCATTTTTCTACCAATTATAAGGTTAAGTTTGCAAATGGCAATACCTTCTTTGTAATATTTTGTACAATTGTAATGGCAACATTGTCCAATAATTTTAATGGCGTTAAAATCATGCGATGACAAAAGTTTGCAGTGTGAAAATATTATGTAAGTTCAAAGTTCTGTCAGTGAACTACGAATCCACCACGTCGCATTGATGAGCTAGCCATACTGCGACGGATAACGTTAAGGTAAGAGTGATAATTTTCTAAAATATATGAGTATATTATGTTGCGATAAAACCTATAAATTGAGGTGAATCTAATTGAGAAATAAATTATTTTGCCGTTAACATCTATTGGTACTAACAAACCCTTCTTGACCTAGTACCCGTTAAAATCGTAATTTTTTTACCGGATATTGGTACATGATGAACCCGGTAACACACTTTGTACCGAAACCCGTTATTGTGTACTTATTACCTTGAAATAGGTCTCATTTTCCTTTAAAACTGTGGAATACATTGCCGGATATTGGGACTTGCATTAAAAGTTGCATTTAAACCCGACATCGTCCTTATTGCCTCGTGTTAAGTTCTCTTTTCCTTCGAATCAACAGAATGCAGTTTCTATGTTCCTTGTTTGTGTTGATGTGTAACATCTTTACTATCGCTTCTGGGAGTGACTGATTGAGTGGTGAGTGATTGGTCAAATTGAATAGGTTTTGGACAAAGACATGGACCTGGAAAACTTACATGACTCGATCTGGGATTACTCGACCAATTTAATTTTAATTTTGTGTAACTTGTTCTTTTTAATATCGCTGCTCTATCCATTTTTCTATCATGTGAGCTTGAGCTTGAGTTAATTTAAGGTGTTTAAGAAAATTGAGGCAAGATTTTTAATTATAATGCATGCCCTGGGGGACAGATATCCATTCCAAAATTACTACAATGTTTTAATGTACCGTCGTTAAAATATTTTAAACGTAGGTATTTATATTTTCCTATTGATACGAATTCAGAAATTTTCAAGAACAGTGTTATTTTTTTTTCAGATAGCCATGTCTGATAGACAGAAGGCCATATTAAAGGCCATGGAAGCAGTCAAGCTGGCACATCACCGGACGCATGGCACAGAAGCGTGGCGGTATTATTTTTCAAAAGAGACGATAACACGCTTCTTAAAAACTACTGCCCCATTTCACTCCTGAGCCATGTCTACAAGTTGTTTTCGAGAGTTATCTCGAATCGTCTCGCCCAAAATTTCGATGACTTCCAGCCGCCGGAGCAGGCCGGGTTCCGAAAAGGCTACAGCACCATGGACCACATACATACCCTCAAGCAAATAATCCAAAAGACCGAGGAATATAATAAGCCTCTGTGCCTAGCGTATGTGGACTACGAGAAAGCCTTTGATACTGTCGAGACCTGGGCTGTGCTGGAGTCCATGCAGAGATGCTACGTTGAGGTGATGAGATGTCTGTATAAGGCCGCAACTATGACCGTCCAAGTACAAGAACACAGCACAAAACCAATCCAACTACGTCGAGGTGTAAGACAGGGAGACGTCATCTCTCCGAAACTGTTTACAAACGCGTTGGAGGACGTTTTCAAGACGCTTGGTTGGAAAGGACGTGGTATAAATATCAATGATCAGTACATCTCAGACCTTCGATTTGCGGATTGTCATCATGGCAGAATCTTTGCAGGAGCTGGAAGTAATGCTGGACAGCCTAAGCTATTCTTCAAGACGTGTGGGTCTCGGAATTAATTTAGACAAAACCTAAATCATGTTCAATGGTCATGTCAATCCGAGACCTGTAATCGTAAATGGTGCTGCCCTCAAGGTTGTGCAAGAAAACATATATCTAGGCCAAACAATACAACTGGGCCGGCACAACTTCGAGAAGGATGCAACCAGAAAGATACGCTTGGGCTGGGCAGCATTCGGGAAGCTGCGTTATGACGCAGCTCGGGTGGTGGTGGTGGGATCGATGATTCGAAGATATGTCTTCGAATCATCGATCCCACAATCCCTCAAAACCAGGGTTTACAACCAGTGTGTCCTACCCGTAATGACTTACAGAGCCGAAACGTGGACACTTACCATAGGCCTGGTCCACAAATTCAAGGTTACTCAGCGTGCAATGGAGAGAGCAATGCTCGGAGTCTCTCTGGCGGATAGAATTCGGAACGAAGTCATTCGCTAGAGAACCAAAGTAATCGACATTGCACGTAGAATAAGCACGTTGAAGTGGAAGTGGACCGGCCACGTCTGTAGACGGACCGATGCTAGATGGAGTAGACAAGTGCTGGAGTTGAGACCGCGAATGGGCAAACGTAGTGTAGGACGCCCTGCGAAAAGATGGGTCGTCATTGAGGAATGTGGCTGGCAGCGGATGGATGCGGACTGCCCAGGACCGGGAGGGTCGGAGCTCTTTGGGGGAGGCTTACGTTCAGCAGTGTATGGCAATGGGCTGATAATAATAAGCAGTCATACTCGTAAAAGGAGCCTTAATTTCAGCTGCTGCCAGGCAGTTCGGTATCTCACGGTCGACGTTGGATGACAAATTACGCGTATTCATAATGATGAATACTTAGTTTAAACTTCGTGATGTTAACTATTATTACGTATAATAATTTTCATAAATACATTTGAAATTTTTTCATTTATAGGTACAAATGTCTTTTCTTTGGATAAGCCCTTCTTTATTTATTTCACACAGATATGCAAAAATAGTATTTCTGTGAACTTTAACGTAAACCAATAGAGTTCAAATTCGCATTGAATATTACCGGATTCAGGGACAATTTAACGTTTACTAGTACAAATCTACCGGGTACTGGTACAATTAGCCCTTTATTTTATATTTTTCTTTAATTGTTAAAGAAAATTTATACTAATTAAAAAAAAGAATATTACAATAAAACTTGTTTAAATTATCTCTCTAGTCATGTAATTATTTTTTTTGTAAGTCTTCTAGTTTTACCATAGCGTACCTGCAAAGTCAGTGAAGTTCAAAACTTCACGGTTACTGGGCCGTTTACCTTACAAGCAATAGTTACGGTTTCAGATAAGGAAAATAAGAAAATAATAATACATGTCTGCAACTGAAATACCTGCTTGTTTTTCATGGTTTTCAACAATAATTCTAATTGTTCCGGTTTGCATTTCAATTATGCTCATGGAATATTAAGACATGTGACGTTACTTAGTCAGTTCTCGGAAGTCCCGTGCTCTATGTTTAGAAAACTAAAAATGAGTATGGCGGACATCAACTGGGTGACGTTCTCGCCCTATTTTCATAATTTTCTAAGAAATGAGGAAGAAGTTTATGGGCAGTAGACGTGTACGTGAGAATTTTCGCCATTTGTTCGAACTCAATTCAACGAAATACCTTGAACTTATAGTTTATTTAAGTTTGCAAGCAAAATTGTTGGTTATCATCTTGTCAATCATTATCCTTCATCTCGTTCACATCTTCCCGGGCAGCAGAGCATGTACGTACAGTACAAGCACATACAAAAGACATCTTTGAGTTTTCACTTTCCACGGCTTCTTTCTACGCGCGGTCTATCATACACAAATAGCATTCAAATCGCTTGCACTCATCATCATTCAATTAAATTTTAATTAAGTATGTAATCTTGCATATCAATCGAACAATCATCATTAAATGGTGTAAAAACCCTGCAAGACGGCTTTGGTGTCCCTAACTAAATGTTTTTACCTCAATATTTTTATCGATAAGCCAACCCGCAGCGTTACTAATTCGACACGTTAAAGTAAATTGGTTGAAAAACCAATGTGCATCGAAAACTGAGTTTTTGTCCCTGTTCCACAATACAGGGTGATTTGTAATTCGATGCGGTCCTTGAAATGGGTGATACTAGACCTTATTTGCAACAATTTTTACCCCAACAACATGGGGTCGAAAAATTGCCACCTCTCCCTCATTAAGTGATTATTGTTAGAAATTAACGATGGTCACCACTTAGAACTTTTCTGATAGAATATGAACGACTGAATCTAGTGAACACAAGTCTGTTATAAAACTAATCATATCTTGGGAAATTAAGTGTCATAAAATTTCTGCTTTGAAGTTTACTGAAAACTTCCTTAGTCTTTCAAAGCATATTTCTCAAAATAAATGTATGATACTCGATTTTGCAAATTACAGAAGAAACTTTCTTGTCTCATTACATTTCTAAAATGGTGCCAGTACCTACTTTTAGTACTTAAGTGTCCTACCAGAAAAAATTAGGGTTGTTACTGACAAGGGTAAATGAACGAAATTCGGTAATTTTTTTTTTCGATACAATATTTGTTTTTCTGCGATTTTTGACGAAACTGCTATCTGATAGCTTAGCTTTTTGAGTCAATCCGCTAAATCTTGGTCGATCACATCAAGCAAAATCGGTCTGTATCTGGAGTATTATTACCTGTCCTACCAGTTCGAGACCTAACTTTTATGCACGCCAGTTTAGTTTTTGTTATTTTTCTTTTGTGAAACCAGAGCTCACAAACATCCCTTCATTATACTTCTGTTTCAAATGGAAGAAAATTGATGCTTTGACTATCTGGACCACATGTAAAAATACTTCAGATAAGGACCGTTCGTGACTGTATCTGATTTTGATGGTATGTAATGAAAGACATTTAGATGACACAAAGGCCTGGTAAAGATATGAATATGAAACACATGGAAACAATTACACAAATACAATTAAAATTCGACTGAGGCTGCTACATTTACATCGACAAACCCCATAATATTAGTACTATAATATGAAATAAGATACCTCCACTCCAAGTGATTTTTCTTTGTCTTCGATAAACAAGCATATCTACTTTCTTCACTTACATACACATTCTTTGAATTCCAAACACTACTTGAACATCGCAACACAATCTTGTCCATGCATCATAGTATCGTGTTTCTCGATAGAAGGAATTTCAAATGCATTTCACGCTGTCGCATCATTCCTTTGTAACTTATTGTAAATAATTAAAAGAAAATAAAACACGAATTAAACCGTAAACGTGACCGCTGTTCAAGAACAGAAACAAAATGGCAAGAGTAACTGCTTCGTCGACGATAAAAAAACGAATTTATCGCTATCATAAGTATCGTTAAATTTTATATAACTAAAACTGTCAATTTCCGTTCTTTGCTAGATAAAAACAAATTTTTATTAGATGCCACACCTGTATTGCAACTTATGGAGACGATATACGTTAAGGTTTGCATGATATTTATAACCTAGCATGCATAACGGACAGGCAAGCCCTAGCGTGTATGTGTTAAAACTGTACAGTTATCGATACATGTATCTGTTATACTTGCACAGTTTAAACCATCATGCAAACCCCGTAAGTGTATTGAAGGCCTTAAATATGATGTAATTGAAATAGTTGTAAGACCGCGAGCAGTGATCACGCATAAACACTTGAACAAACTTCATTATGGTAGAAACTCCGAAATGAAAACGATATGAAAATCAGCTCTATATAATCTAGTTCTTAGCTCTTAGAGGGCCAAAGCTTGCCGGGTCGCGGGACTGTCTTATCAGGTAAACGTGACCGTGGAACGTAAAGGGCTATTGAAAGACATCGTGGATTTTAGTCAGTACCATTCTGACGACTTGAAGACTCATTTGATGATCGTATCCACGATAAAAAATAAACTATATTTAAATAAGTACTAGCGACCGTTCCAAGTTATCCAGTTAGTTTGATAATCATTCAGCATCAATCTAAATTAATAATGGGTAATGGAAATTAATTTGAATTGGAAGGGTTGAAAATTAAATGCTCTATCGAAATTGCTGATATAACGTAAAACGGATTAAAATTGTATTGTATTTAATGAATGGATTGAAATATCAGTTACAATATACAGTTGTTTTGTTATTGAAGCTAATTGATGATTGTAATTAAGCATTGGGTGCAATAAAAGTATCTCGTAAAAATAATTTTCGCGTAAATTGCAAATGAAAGTTTCAATGTAGGCTGTATGAAATAATTATTGTTTTTGATATTATACCGGCTGGCAGAATCAAGAAGGTTTAGGCGCAAAAAGTCTAATTCGCAAAATGGCAACTGAATCTCAAAAGGAGAAATTCTCAAAATGGCTAATTCTCAAAAGGCCTGATTAGCAAAATGGCAAATTCTCGAAAAGCCTAATTCCCAGAATGGCAAATGATCAAAATAGAAAATTTTCTAAAATTGGAAGCATATTCTTAGAAATGAAAGATTTATTTTCTACTCTTCAATTTAACTAATTTCATTTCATGCGACAAACCTTATATTTAGTCGAATTATACTCCCAATTGTAGACAATTTTCCATTTCGATCGTTTGCCATTTTGAGAATTAGGCTTTCCGAAAAATTGCCATTTTTAGAATTGGTCTTTTTGAGAATTTGCCATTTTGAAAATTAGGCTTTTAGAGAATTCGCCAGTTTAAGAAATTGCCCTTTTGCGACTCGGTTGCCATTTTGTGAATTAGGCTTTCTGCGCCTAAACCGTCAAGAATTCTATAAGTACAGAGTTCCCAACAAGGGGAAATCCGAATACGTAACAGATACTTAAAAACTTTGTTAACAGTTTTGGCACATTGGTTTAATTGGTACAGTGTGTTAGTAATAAACATCCAAATAAAGGAAAACATACAGCATAGATTCAGTGAATATTAATACCATTTTCCAGTCTGCCTATTCAGGTGCAAACGGCCCGGGAGATTGCATTAAGATCCTAACTTAATATAACTTTCTCTTGCTTTATAAAATACTAGCTGTTGCCCGGGGTTTCACTCACGCTACTGGGCACTATTGGCTGTAGCGTGATTTTTTATAGCCTATAGATTTCCTCGATAAATGGAATATCAAACACACAAAAATATTTTTTTCACGTCACACTCTTGGTAAGATTCTATTTCTCATTCAAAATCTGACCGCAAAACTCCATTTTGCGCCCTAGGGCGCAAAGTGCTGTTCAAAATTCGAACATGTATTCAATTGTTTTCTACACTGACAGACGAGCCGCCACCGCTGCATTTCCTCGCTGTGTGAGGTGAAAAGTTGTGTGTTGCACTCGGCAGCAAAGTTTTTCTGCGTCTCGTATACCTTTTTCAAGTACTCGCGCCAAATAACAACTTTGCAGCCTTGCATACCAAATAACTATTAAATTCGAACCAGTAGTTACTGAGATTTGAGCGTTCAACCAAATAAACTCTTCAGCTTTATCATACGAGTATGGATACAGAAAGTAAATACTAAAAAAACACGAACCCTTTGAAGTAAATACTCGTACTCACAGTAGAAAAAGTCAACAGACTAGAAACGATTCGAATGAACGATCCTTATCTGAATCGCCCTGCTGATTGCTGGGACAGAAACCCTTTATTTACATCTCCTTTCCGAACATCTATCATGCGTACTGACCTATGATGTAAGTACCTACCGGTTTTTTTGTATGACCGACTCTGATGGTTTTCTAAAAATAAACTTTGTTATTACTTGTATGGTAAGCTTCAGATAAATCTCACCCCTTTTTGGTCGTGAAATCTCTACCAAAAGGAGTGAGTTTTCACTGAAGGTGACTGTACAGACCTACACAACAGAATTTTATTTCATTAAATTATTTATGTAACCCCAAAATATAAGAGCTGAAAGACATCAAACGTCTGAACAGATCTTATGATCCACCGTCTCGCCACTTCTCGCTCACGTCAACTACGAAAAAATTGGAACAAATCGTATTGTGTCTGTTTATGTATTGATTTACTTTCATTCCTCAAGGTAAGTATACAACTTCTTTCAATCGGTATTTAAAGTCTAAATACCTAGTCCCTCAGTACTCGTAAAATAGACGGATATGACAATATTATTAAGAATATTCCGTTTTTGTCAAACGATTCATTAGCAAAAACTAAAAGAAAAAGCACCTTGACATAAAGGGAACACTGTCGACACGACACACATGAATCATTGTGCTTATTTGTTATTTAATATAAGGAAAACTGCTTTTATATTAAAGTTGTTTCTTGAGAAAGTTTCCTTAAGAGCCGAATAACTCACCAAGAAACGTTAAAGGTCTATTCAACCCTGAGCGATATTCGTTGCCGCTATGAGTGGAGGTATATGTAGGATATTAGGATTCCCTCAGGTATTCCACGGGCCAGGTGTACAGTTCCGCGGGACAGAGCGAATTGCATTACGGCTAGCAGTTTCCTAAAACAGATGACCCAACTTTTTTTTACTTTCCTTCTACCTGAACCCGGAAAACACTTTCTTAGCGAATAGACATTCTGACATTCCCACAATGAGGCTAATCGTGAGCCGTCGCCGTAGTGCACGGGCGGCGGCGGCGGGTGCGGAAATATCAAACATAATGAAATCGCCGCTCGTAGCCACACTGCAGTGACAAAGTGTGTGTCCACAGTCAGTGGAAGTCTAGGGCCTAGGCCTGTGGCGGGTGCGGTGGCGGGCGCGATCTATGTCCACACTGCCGATCAAGCATTTGATTTTGTTGCAGCGACTTCAGGGTAGCAAACCGGTGGTACCCAGTAGTTTCTATAAAAGTTGTTTAAAGAAATTCATTTTAAAATGTTTGATAGGTCATTTAGGATTGTATTCAACTAAATTATCAACCATTCTACATTATTCTACTCAAGTACAGTAAAAAAAAACGAGGAGTGCCGGTAGAAGTGAAAACTTTTTTTTAATTACTGTGTTAAGTGTATTAAAAAACTGGAGTGGTACAGAATCTGTACCACATTTATCTGATATGAAATTAACGAATTTTTTTAGATCTTGTTAGTGTCGTACAACATATATGCTCGATAGATGGCGTTGCACGACTAAAATGCAAGCTGTCGTTTGCCTCTTCGACTTACGAATTTTTATTCCAGGTGGTTCACGCTAAGAGCGATAGATGGCGCTTATTTAAATTACGTCTTACACTTTTCGGGTCGCGTGACCCTGACGCGAGTTTTACATTTTTTACCCATTACAAAAACAGTGTACAACGCCGCTAAAGAAGTTTTCACTTCAAAAATAATTTAAATATGTACAAATACCTCTTACGGTAGTTCTTTAGTGCATGTCCTGGTAACTAGATAGAGCTTTACTTAACATTCTAAAATGAAGATCTTTAAACAAGATTTATAGAAACTACTGGGTACCACCTGAAGTCACCGCAACAAAAACAAATGTTTGATCGGCACTTTGGACCCCAATCGCGCCCGCCACCGCGCCTGCCACCGCGCCCGCCACAGGCCTAGGCGCTAGCTTTCCACTGTGGACACACACTTATAGAACGTCTCGCAATGACAATCCGGCTAATCGTTGACCCGTCGCAATACAAAACGGCCGGTTTTGGAAACGGCTAGCCGTAATGTAAGACGGCGATTTAATACAATCCGCTTGCGACACATTCATAACGATAGGGAAATCTTGCCTTGGTATGAACAGTAATAACTAATCACCGTATACCCACTCGGGTTTCCCTACCGCAGACGGTAGTGAATACCGCTCCGGTTTGAATAGGCTTTTAAGATCTATTCATGATGAAACACTTAACATCGCCTGTCTGGAAGTCGAAAACTATCCCACGGGAACGTATTTCAGTACATTGCATTAACTGCCCCCTATTCCGCTCTTCGTTTATGTTTTACGAGTCAAGTAATTTAGAGTACGTACTGTACTTATTACGGGATAAAAGTATACTGTTTGGGTATTCAATTCGACACAACCATAAAGCCTCCTGCAGACACACGCGATTAATCGCGCGGGGCGACATGTCGCGGTCCATTCGCAGTATTTTTAGAGTGGAAATTAGCTTGGCTCGTTGTCGCAGCGCGATTAATCGCGTGTGTCTGCAGGAGGCTTTAAGCGTGCTCGCTCGTGTTCGATGATGCAGGAGCAATTTTGTACTTTAATCTATTACAGATTCAGTCCTTTATTTAGTAACGTCAAAAAAGCTAAGCTGAAGATTTTTGTTCAACATGTCCTGCTCTTAGTCAAGGCTATATATAGTCTAACATTATGATGTGTCCTGTTGAAACCCGTTCAGCCATTAAGGTTTTTGCAGGGGAGTTAATTCCGCCACTTCTACACTAGGAACTGGCGAAAGGAGCGCACTTTGGGGGACTGTCTTATGTTAATTGAACTTCAAAAAGTGTTGATTTTATGAGCCTATTTTGAACAAATATTTTATTTTTTCAATTTGATTATAGTGTGAAAAGTAAACAGAGGTACATACCAATTTATGATATTTGTTGAATATTAGCAAGGATGGTAATTCAACTTACCTAAGTCGGAAAGGCTGACTTTTTCCAAGAACGGGTCCGCCACAGGCAACTGAAATGAGGAGTAAACAATTATTTTCGTTTTTGTATTGTAATGTTTTTAATAATAACACCACAAGTCCACAATGGCGTAATTAAAAATCTGAATAACAACGAAACTGAGCGAGCATTAATAATAAATTCTTTGTTTATAATTCCCAATAAAAACACTTAGTAGGGAAGCCAGTTTGTGCCTAGCATTACCAGATTGCTTTTGTATTATAAGAAAAGGGGAGCAAGGCGAATCTATATCTGTGGAACCTAGTATTCAGGCACAATTATAGTGACATGAATAATAAATGATTAAACACAAAACAAATAATTAATACTAAGTGGCCTAGCTAGTAGGTCAGAGTTAATCCAACATTTTTTTTTAAATATTATTCATTCTTCGTAAGTCCTTCATGCACTACGAATCGTTTGTGCCTTATTAAAGATGGAATGATTACAAATTCACACATTTTATATGAATTGGAATTGTAAAAGAAAAGAAACATAAAAGAAAAAACAAAAATGTAAGAAAAAATAATTGGATACCCAAATCACTGTGGGAGAAATATTGCCAATGGCTCAAAAATGCACCTACTAATAGAAGGAACAATATTAAAAGCCTGTTGAGTACATTTTCATTTGCCGCGTTCAGTTTTTCCCAACACAAGCTACTTGGGGTTCCTAGCGCTCCGCATCAGGGAATCTGTTTGCTAGTTATCGGCACAAGTGGTGCTCCACGAGAAGTTTGCAAGCCATGATCGCATTTTGACTTTTGTTAGACCACAAGTGGCAATTAAGGCCCGGCGCACATTATCGGCAAGGAAAAAGATCCTTCGGCATTCTCCTTTTTATACATTATCTTCATCATGGCAATAAAGTAGAAATTGCCGATGCAGTAGCCTCAAGCATGCCGAAGCGGTATTTGTGTTACTATACGATCATATATCATGGAAATTTCTACTTTATAGCCATGAAGTTCAACTGTTACCATAGCTTAGCAATTAAGCGCAGCTGCATTCGCTTTGGGTCTTCTTTCAGTTTCATTGTGAGTAAGAAAGATTTTCCAGAGCTTGAAAGCAAAAATCCGTAGAAAATTATTAAGCCCGTCTAGGATTAAGCCTGCAATGTCAGGTTAGTTCTATGAAACTTTAAAATCTAGCCTGCAATAAGTACTGGGAAAAGAAAAAGTTCTACGGTACAGAATTATAATCATTAAAATCATCAATACAAATCTTCCACTTAGGATTGGCTACCTCGAGTTTGACTGATACTAATACTAAATGTCAAATGTCTTACTGAAGTCGAACATCGATATCGATTCTTTGTCTACAGAACCTTAATAACGAGCCAACTTCAAATTAAATTAAATTTGAATTTACCACAGGGTGACCACAAGAATACTTTAATTGTACACCAAGTTTCATAGATCTTTTACAATATTACAGATTCGATGCGTACAATGTCGTTGTAGTCGGTTTTAATTCCATCTTTATTTGAGTACCTACCTACCTAATTGGAATTTAGAAACATGTATTGTATTGATGATTTCTGTGATATAATATTTCTTTAATAATCAAGGTTTCGATCAAGATATTCAAGATACAATCTGACCTAAACTGCGCACTGAGTTACAAAAAAATATTGATTTTTGGAAGAAGGGTGACCCTAACACGGTCGCACGCCATTTTATAATATTCATGCAGGGAGAAAAGTTTCTCCAAGGTTCTGTTTTCTACTTTTATTTCTGTGAACAACTCAAACCTGACGCTTAAGGACATTACGTCCTTTTTATTTTTTGTTTGTCTAAGTGTCCTGTGTCTAAATAAGTATATAACTTTCGTTGTAAACCGAAATTCTGAAAAAAAAAAACCGGCCAAGTGCGAGTTGGACTCGCCCATGAAGGGTTCCGTAGCAGCAAGTATAGATTAGAGATATAATTATATTGAGATTAGTAAGTAATATACACAAACAATAAAAATAACTTTGTTTTTCATAGTATTTGTATGAATGGCAAAGTTATATTTGCGGTTTTTGAAAATGTACTATATCTCAAAAACTGCTAACTGTATCTCATCCAAACCAATTTTCGTTGGTAGTTTTGGTTGAGGTCTACATTATATATTTTTTTTAGTTTTATCATTCTCTTATTTTAGAAGTTACGGGGGGGGGGGGACACAATTTTTACCACTTTGGAAGTGTCTCTCGCGCAAACTGTTCAGTTTAGAAAAAAATGATGTTAGTAACCTCAATATCATTTTTAAAGACCTATTCATAGATACCCCACACGTATGGGTTTGGTGAAAATTTTTTTTTTGAGTTTCAATTCTAAGTATGGGGGGCACCCCCAAAATTTGTTTTGTTTTGATTTTTGTGTGAAAATCCTAATGCGGTTCACATAATACATCTTTCTACCAAGTTTCAACAGGATAGCTCTTATACTTTCGACAAAAAGTGGCTGTGACATACACGGACAGACAGACAGACAGACAGACATGACGAATCTATAAGGGTTCCGTTTTTGCCATTTGGCTACGGAACCCTAAAAACGAAATGACGGGCAACCGAGATAGGTCCAAACCCTACACAATCGGTTTATTTTAAACGGATTTTTTTGCACGGTCTGTTAATCTACCTTGGCTTAAAGATAAACACCATATTATGGATATAAAACGTTTTGCAATTGAGAAAACGTGCCGTTTGTGCGCTGTGGAACAAAAAGCTACAACAACAAACATTAACAAAACGTTCATAGCTAGTTATTTAGCAATTGTGTCAAGTACAAGTACTTATTAACGTCCTAACTATAAACGAGTACTCAGACAAACTCAGAAAACTGAACATTACTGAACAATGTTGTACTAGATTAGATACATCTGAACCGTGAGGAATTGTGCTGGTCATAGTTTTTTTTTTTTTTTGTAAATTGGTTTTTGTTTTTGATACTCAATCTAGCCCAGAAACAAAAATGAAACCTAAGTTGGAGCGAGCTCACGCAGAAGGAACTGAAACTCTGCGCACCGACGGAAAACAGTAGGGGAACAGTGTATAAGACGGGGACGCGAGGTATAATGGGGACATACACATTTTACGCATACTTAACACAACACTAGCGTAGCACAAGCGCCATCACGACGTCATTTGCAAGCGGCCATTAACAAATGGCTTAACAAATGGCGCTTGCGCTACGCTAGTGTTGTGTTAAGTTTGCCTGAAGTGTGTGATTTCCCAACATACCTCGCGTCCCCGTCTTATACACTGTTCTCCTAGATTCTATTTGGTGTCGGACTCCGACAGGATTGAGAAGAAAAGATGGTTGAAAAATATTAAAAAAACCGGCCAAGTGCGAGTTGGACTCGCCCATGAAGGGTTCCGTAGCAGCAAGCATAGATTAGAGATATAATTATATTGAGATTAGTAAGTAATATACACAAACAATAAAAATAACTTTGTTTTTCATAGTATTTGTATGGATGGCAAAGTTATATTTGCGGTTTTTGAAAATGTACTATATCTCAAAAACTGCTAACTGTATCTCATCCAAACCAATTTTCGTTGGTAGTTTTGGTTGAGGTCTACATTATATATTTTTTTTAGTTTTATCATTCTCTTATTTTAGAAGTTACGGGGGGGGGGGACACACTTTTTACCACTTTGGAAGTGTCTCTCGCGCAAACTGTTCAGTTTAGAAAAAAATGATATTAGTAACCTCAATATCATTTTTAAAGACCTATTCATAGATACCCCACACGTATGGGTTTGGTGAAAAATTTTTTTTTGAGTTTCAATTCTAAGTATGGGGGGCACCCCCAAAATTTGTTTTGTTTTGATTTTTGTATGAAAATCCTAATGCGGTTCACATAATACATCTTTCTACCAAGTTTCAACAGGATAGCTCTTATACTTTCGACAAAAAGTGGCTGTGACATACACGGACAGACAGACAGACATGACGAATCTATAAGGGTTCCGTTTTTGCCATTTGGCTACGGAACCCTAAAAAACACAAATTAATTAAGAATTAGAATCCAATAATAAAATGCCATTTAAAAATCTGATTGAGAGTTGAGAGTGGACATGACACCCAAGTATGTTTAATTGGTTTTGTCCTGTGTAAATCACTATTTGCCGACCCTTCAGCTGTTTGATTTTATCCCTTCTCATTTTGAACCGTAATACACCGAAATACAATTTAAATATACCTTCAACTTGCGAAGTCGAATTACAAAAAATAAGGTTAATAGAATTGCATAAATCTTTTTTTTTTTTTTAGCCATTAATGTCCCACTGCTGGGCAAAGGCCTCCCCCATATCCTTCCAAGCGCTCTTTTCTAGTGCCACTTCGGACCAGCCATCAAGGTACGCATCCAGATCGTCCTGCCACCTCTTTTTGGGCCGGCCTCGGCCTTTTATTACTTATCCATAATTAATTTAATTCTTAGTAAGCTAATCAAAGAATACCTTAACACTGTTAATTACGCAATAATTGTTATTAGCTAGTTAATAACTTCAGATTGCTTGATTCATTGATATGGTTTCTAACTCGACCTGGGGGGGTATTACAACGTCTTAAAACCAGGCTTATTCCTGTGAGTGAACAAGATGGCGCTAGACGACTTGAATAGCTCTGTCACTTTCACTCGCCGAAACAAGCCTGGTTTTAAGACGTTGTAATACCCCACCTGAACGTTATGTAAATACTAACACCATAATTTCTCAGCAACTTAATTGAAATGTAATGTAGCTATGATCTAGATTCATATAAATGTTGGTGACCTTAGTAATGAGTTTTATGTACTTATGGTTATTGGATATAAAGGTAATCTTTCCGTATGCAATACTGCATAATTATAACGGCCTTAATTTAAAGCGTCCTTCCCGTGACAGTTCCATAGAAGTAAAAGAAAAGCCTCGTATGGTTTTAAAAATCTAGTTCCATAGACGGCTGAAGCGGTGTGATCCAATAAGAAAATTTGTGTCCCAGTGGTAAATGTCCCGCCTTAATAATTGGATGGTTGTTGTTTCAATATTACGGACATCAAAATATCAATAACCGGAACTGCACTACCGAAGTCAACCAGTGATTTAGAGTGTTAAGGCACAGTATAGTACTGTGGTTTAAAGGTGTTATTGGCGATAGGAATGGACTGTATGGTTGCTGATGGAATAAAACTAAGCATTAGGTGATAAAAATCTAATATGCAAGCAGAAATATTTCGTTCAATGTCGCGAAGCTAAAATCAATGTGACAATTCTAATTTTTTGTAAAAAATACATCAAAGTAATAAAAAACTATAAAATACCAAGAAGGTTGTCAACAGGTGTGTTGAAAGTCCATTTGATGGTGAAGCAGATTTCTAAGCTTTGCAATCTGCATTTTATTACCTCTGGCTACATATGAATTTACATTGGGGCAAAGATAAAATGCTCTGTCGATGGGCGTAGCCAGCCATGGGATCAAGGTGGGGCAGCGCTATGGGATCAGGGTGGGGCAGCAATCTAAAATAATGTTTTATTTTTTTATTTTTGTGTCAACTGATTACTGTCAAGTGTAAACTTTTTTACGGATATTAAGTATCATAGTAAGTACCTAGATAATTTAGTTTTTAAGGTTTGGTTAGGTACCTTACAGGTCAGTCAGGGTGGGGCGCGCGCCCCACCGTGGCTACGCCCAAGTCTGTCCCACCGTCACCGTTGTGCGCTGGTCTGATACTCACCCCTCGCGAATCCCGGAACAGTATGGCAGCATGATGGGGGTCGAGGAAGGCATCGGACGCTCGATGTCGGATGGTCGGCACATGTCCTAGCGATGACCGACGCTTCTCTGCATCCTGCGATGTAGCTCTGCGCAAGTGAGCTCCTGTGAAACAAATGAACATGACGTCATTATTAGAGCATTGGTAGGTTGGAGTGGAGACCACTGTTGGGACAAAGGAGTGTGGGAAGGCAACCGACTAGGTAGACGATCTCATTAAAGTGATCGAAATATATGGATAGCCTAGACATAAAGCTGCCTAAAGTTGAAAAAAGATTGGGAAGAGACCTACGCTCAGCAGTAGATGGTTAAAAGTTAATAAAAAAGAAGGTGGGTAGAATATTCTTTTCTAGTAAACTATCGTATTTTCGTCTCTTCCAATGATGTAAG
This sequence comes from Agrotis exclamationis, assembly GCA_950005045.1. Taxonomy (NCBI): domain Eukaryota; kingdom Metazoa; phylum Arthropoda; class Insecta; order Lepidoptera; family Noctuidae; genus Agrotis; species Agrotis exclamationis. Next base: position 22,578,189 of record OX465416.1, on the reverse strand, counting down.
AACGAACGAAGGAAACAAACTACGTTTGGCTAACTTGAAGTCATAGTGAACATTTATGATTTATACATATACCTATTATATATCACAAACAGGCCAGGTTAGCTAACTTAATAGTAAGCGATAAATAAACTGCAAAAGGACGGTTGGGATCATCGATTCCCTAGCATTATTTATGGTCATACATTTATTTTCACGGTCCTCAGAAATGAGGAGAACCAAATTCGTCAATATCATGTTCAATCTTGTAACTGATTATATTATTAATGGACCTATGCTCCTCCGTCAAACAATAACTTGCCTTAAATCTAGGCACTACGGTCTACGTTTCAAATACGAAGAACAAGAAAATATGTGCGGCTAACCAAGATTACGAGGTATAAGTAATCATGATCTTCTAGACTTTTTGTCTTCTCATGTTACATGAGGAATCGACTTTTTTTGCTTCTATCAACTGTTCAAATGCTGTCAATTTCTTATCCACCCCCATTTATACAGCAAGCACGGCTGTGAAACTATCATGAATGTCAAACATGTATCTAGCTGTGTGTTGTATGTTATATTTCTCAAACTATTGCCTTTCGGCCACAATAGGTACCGGGGGCGGGGGTTCAATTCGTTGCATTTTCAACCTCCTTTTCATCTCCTGACTGAGTGTGTCCGAAATGAAAATGCTAGGGTAAACATTTTTTTAAATGAATGATATTGGCATCGTAACACCATTCTTGCTTTTCCAGGTTCCGATAAAGCAAAACTTTTGCACAAAGTAGTGTTAAATAGATCTTAGTCTAGTGATAAGTAACATGCTTGTAAGTTATCGAATCTTGTTTTTCCCGCACTGGGAATTGGCATGTGGTCTCTAAGAATCAAAGCCATTTAAATAAAAATAAAAAAAAAACAGATCCTGACAGAAATACGACTAATAGCAAAAATCACAAAAACACGTACCTAGGTATAGTAAAAAAACACTATTTAGAAATATGTACCTACAAATAAAAGTTATAAAGTGGAAATTAAATCATTCCGAACTTATTGTTGAATTTTTGATTAAGTAGGCAGCACTAATTTGAATAATAGTCACAGCTCGTTGAAATCTCTCAATGACATTAAAACTGTAGGAGTAGACGTATGATCCCACAGTTTACGCTTATTAAGGTCAATTACTTACAGCAAAAAAATATTTAATATAATTGATAAGGTTTGAGTGTTAATGAGATTAGCAGTGGGAAAAACTAACAAAACGACGGTTTGCACTCCGGGTGTGCCGGTAGAAGTGAAAACTTCATAAAATATATTCAATTTCATGCAGTAGTTTTTGCAAGATGCGTGATACATTCAAAAACTGTTGCTTTGGGATCTGTTGCTCTAATAAAGAGCACTCATATTAGTTTTACTTCAATTACGAGTACCTATATTGATTTTATGAACAGGCTGTTTTAAACTGGCTTATAGACCTTCGAAGCGGTTTTATGTTTATTTGGTAATAGTGATAATAGGTCGTAATAGTACATTGTTATCAAAGGGGGAAAATTACTTATTTAGTCCCGAAACGGGGTATGGCGCCCGTAACGTATTCATCATTTTAAAAAATGGCAAAGATTTTGTCAAAATCTATGTTATTTTAGAGAAAGAGTTGAAACTAAATAATATTAAACTTTATGTTATTATAATTTTAAATAGCGCTGTAATTTTGTGTCTGTATAAAAGTTAGAACCTAAATGGTTTAATAGAAATGTCAAAATAGAACTTTTTTTTTTTTTAATTTCGCAGCTGTCAGTGGAAATCTATTCTCCCTATGGCTACCTACTTTCAGTGTATGAGCAATGAAAAGTATTTTTCAACCTGCTACCCCAAACCCTTAGCTTCATTAACAGCACACGTATAGTTTCCTGCGGTATGTGCTTCGTCATTAATCTCGGTGAACACGAGATATACGAGTAATGACGGTGAGCAACATTTAACTTTTAGCTCTTAATCAAAATTATTTAACTAAGTTTCTCTTAATATTCTGCGGATGATGACTTTCTATTACTTGCTCCTAACATATTATGTTCCTAAAAACCCGATATTGCAGTAAAAATAATCGGAAAGTAGGCAAAATTCGTATTTATAACTTATTTTACATTTGTAGTATTGTTATGGAAGATGCAATAGATCAAGCGTTATCGGTTCGCTTTCGATTCTATAAAGCTATTGTCAAACAGACAAGCGAAGCGAATGCGATCCGAATCCTGTCATTTAGAAAAGCGAAAGCGGTCCGATAGTCTATGTGACAGGCTTCAAACAATTTCAAACATTACAAACAAAAACGCTTCGCTTCGCGTTCGCTTCGCCTGTCTGTTTGACAATAGCATAAGTGCAATTCGTACCGAGATGCCTACTTTCAAAGGAGATGAGCAAACGTACATAATAAGACAAGCCCACTAAAATAGGAGGGATATTTTCATCAAATTGCAGATAAAAAAAAAAACAAATTAACTATGAATACCTACATTAAAATGAATATTTATCGTGAGAATAAAAAGAAAATCAAATGGAAATACATTATAAAAATTTTCTGGTTATAGGATCATACCGTGTACCAATCTTGTTTAGAATTTGACATGATATTTATATATTTGGCATCCAGTCTTTCGATCTGACACATGAGAAATGAAATATGGTGTTCTAGTTAATCAGGAATGTTGATATAAAATAAAAACTACCATTCGCATTTCAACCAAATAAGATCAAACAAAAAATGTCTGACTTACAAAATATGCAATATCAAAACAAAACGTATTTAGGGTTAAAAATGTTAAACCTAGGTAAGATTGAGCACGGAAACTAACTTATGTTATAAATTATGACCATTACAATTGCAACTTTCATTAAAATAAATAATAAATAAGTTTTTGTATTATGAGCATGAATAAAATAGTAACAGAACTCTTACAATGGTTCAAAATTATAGGTATTATATTATGAGACTCATTTCAAAATAAGGTTTTAAATTATTTCTAAAAAAAATAGTCCTTTAGCCTCAATAAATAAATATACTGTGACTTAGGATATGGCAAACATCTTTTTTACCCGACTACGGCGAAGCAAAAAGGAGGGTTATGATTTTGACCGGTATGTATGTATGTATGTATGTTTGTATGTATGTATGTATGTATATTCATCTGTTCCCTCATAACTTCTGAACTACTTATCACTACTTGACAAATGAGGTGTCGTTAGAAGCGTCTCAGTTGTCCGCTGGTTATAGGGTAGGTAACGTCTCACCAAATCAATATGGCGCCCTCTAGGGGATGAAAAGTCGTAACCAAAAAAAAAATATTTTCGCACAGTAGGTATCGACATGGGTATCAAATTAAAGGGCTTGATGAGCACATTTGAAATATATATACATTATATAGCTTTTACTAGCTACTTTGCCTGTTTCTAACAGTGTCAACATGGGTATCAAATGAAAAGGCTTAATGAGTACATTTTAAATTCACTCGCTGCTTTGCTTATTATATCAAATAACCCCAAAATAGTGTAAATAAAAAATAAGTTAAAATAACTAAAACCCGACTACGAAAAAATCGCGCACTAAAAAGTATATAACAAGAACAATCCGTGTTACAGAAATTTTTAATTAATAGCCGTGGTCGTATGCCACCTGCGGTTGTTTCACACAATCTTTATTGGCTAGGTGGCATACGACCACGGTTATTAATTAAAAATTTCTGTAACACGGATTGTTCTTGTTTTATACTTTTTAGTGCGCGATTTTTTCGTAGTCGGGTTTTAGTTATTTTATTAATCAATATGTAAAGGTATTAGCTATGTAGGTATAGACAAATTATTAGGTTTGTCATATTGTCACCCCGGTGGCATTAACCGTTCGATGTCTGTCGTTTATGACCTATTGTTACAATCTAGTGTACCTACTGTGGAAGAGTTAATATTGATTCTAAAGGCTTAAAGGGACTCTGTCCTTCAATTATAATGTTCTATATTTAATGAAGGACGGAATTGCTTTTTTTTATTCAAGTACGTTCAGTTCTTGCTAATGAGAATGTGTGCGTACAGGACGCGTTGCGTCATAGGGCGAGGCGACGCGTCCTTCACGCACACATTCTCATAAGCAATAACGACGCGTACCCGTGCATGCATACCCGTTTTTGGCGGGCTACCCGTCCTAGGCTTACCTACCCTACTAATCCATAAATGAGAAAGCACAGTAGTTTTCATTTCTAGATTAGCATAACCAAATCAAGTGAGCCAATTTTCTTCATATCTTCAGATCGTTTACCTTATGATAAAGAATATCAACTATTTTTTGAAGTCCACAATATTATACAGACAGTCGGCGAATAGTCAGCGACTGCGATTGATAAAGAACTATAAAAACTTTTTTTTAAATCTTAAAGTTTATTGATCACCCTTCAATTTGATTACATTATCTCACTCGGCGTCTTCCTTTAGTACTCAATAATTTAACATAATTCAGAAAAAACGCTAACGTAACTTTTAACAGATAATTTTGACTTCTGTGATTGAATAGGTAGTTGTTGCGATTGAGCGCATAGCCAATTCGGACGAATTTGTATAAAATGGTAGTGAAATTGCCGAACTATACTGTATTTGTTAAATGATACGAATTACTAAGTCTACCTACAGAAAGCCAGATATATCTTATTACTAATTGAGATAGTAGGTGCATACCTATCGATAATGGTTCCACATAACAAGCGATTGATAGGTATTCATTTCTATGACACATCCCGGATTTTCGCCGTCAGTTTATGAAATCACTATTTTTGCCTGCAGGGAATGTACTGTATTTTGAAAATTTCCTAGGCCATGACGAATTCGTTGGACGCTTATTGAAATGAAAGTGTGAATATTTGCGTTTCTACCGTTGCAATCTACAGACTGACTTCCTTTTGGTTTCCAATATTTACGATTATGAAAACTCTATCTAGACTAAACAATACTGAATTCAATCCCATGAAATGTCCGCAGTAAAATGAAAATGTTAGTTTAGTTCCCAAGGAAATAACTAGAAACTCATTTATCAGTATTTAATAGCTTTTACAAACGCTGGAAATGAGGCTTCGATGGAAGGAACAGATTGTTTCGCTTGCGTCCCTAAGATAAAGGAAATAATCACAGAGGATAAGTAGGTCGAAACTAACGATGTCAGAATTAAGTCAATTGAATGGCGGGTGTGACATATTTTAATCCAGTTAGGCGCATTACTAATGTAATTTATAACATCACTAGAACTAGTGATTACGATATTTCGCTCTCTTTCTTCGAAGGAAATTATCGCGAGAAAACTGGCCGTGGCAAGTACTAGAGTCAAAAATTCGAAGACATGTGACATCTTTTTTTTTTTTTTTTTTTTGTTTTTTTTTAGGGTGGCAAAATCATCAAATGAGTCCTCCCGCCCTGGGTGGGGCGGGAGGGACTGTCAGACTCTTACTGACTAAAATCCACCCGTGTTCCGTCGGATGCCCTTTACGTTCCGGGGCCACGGTATCCTGGATTAAGAAAAATCCGCGACCCCGGCAGGCATTTGGCCCCATAAGGGGCCCCGTCGGTGACGCGTGAAACACGACGCGCCACCGACCCGGGCTTGGTCCTTGGTCGGACGGCGAGCGTACCCATTACTCACCGTCCGCAAGCCCGCTCCGCCGCTGTGCCCTCTGCTGTTCAGAGGGACACGCGTTAGAGCGTCCACCCGACAGGCTATTTGCATACGGGCAAAGAAACCCCTTAGGCACACAGTGCCTAAGGAGAGTTTTTGCCCGCATCCCAGGGCGCACCGGCCCGAAAAACTGGTCTTCCCCCCGGACGTATCCGAGAGGGAACTCCAGTCCACGGGCGCACGTGGAGGTTTCCTGTCTTAGCACCCCAGACATGTGACATCTACCAAACCGCATCAATACGCAATTTGGTAGATGTCACATGTCTGCCTCAGACCAATATTCTTCATGTATTCCATATATCGCTAAATTTACTTTTTGTTTTCGACTTAATTAAGCACAAACACAACTCATCAAAAGCAATCTATGAAATTCTGCACTGACAGTTCTTAATCGCAGTTTAAGCTCCGCTTATCGCGTTTAGTATTCATCCGTGAAAATCGGATTAAGTTGCTTATTGAACAAGTTCAGTCCCCGATATGTAATAATTATAGAAACACAATTTCGAGCACAGTGCTAAAGTTTAGATTGCTATACGAGAAGTGACTAACTACGAGTATAAATATACGTAGATAATTTGACAACGAAATGTTTAATGTTTGTATTTTTAACCGACTTCAAAAAAAGGAGGAGGTTCTCAATTCGTCGGAATCTTTTTTTTTTTTTTTTATGTATGTTCCCCGATTTCTCGAAGACGCCTGGACCGATTTGGAAAATTTTTCTTTTGTTTGAAAGGGTATACTTTCCAATTGGTCCCATGATCATCAGGTCAGGATCTGATGATGGAATCCCAGGGAAATCGAGGGCAACCTTCAAATTTTATAGGCACATAGTACCATTTTCATATATTTGCTAAAGCTGTTCAAGTATTTGCATCTGATAATCATCATCTCAGGTGGATGAGCTGATGATGGAAGGTACAACTCCTCAACGGCTTGGAGTAGGCATCGACTGATTTAGTTTGTGTTCGCATATCTCTGGAACTACAAGTCCGATTTAAGTAATCTTTTTTTGTTGTACTAAGTATTGTTCAACTTACGGAATACTGCAAGTTTCATCAAAATCGGTTCAGTAGTTTTTGAGATAGGGAATTTTATTAGCTTATTGTGCACTTGAGAGAGAATGATTTATTTGACAAAAATTTGAGTTGAATATTTAAACTAAAATGAGTAAAATAAAAAACTTTTTCAAAAACAACCACAAAAAAGGATAAAATAACCTACAAAATAACTTTTCTTTCAGAAGTCGGTGGCAAAAAAACAATGAAATGAAAAAGAACAAAGGCAATTAAGTCAATTGAATGGCGGGTGTGAGATACGAGTATTTTAATCCAGTTAGGCGCATAACATCACTAGAACTAGTGATTACGATATTTTCCCTCTCTTTCTTCGAAGGAAATTATCGCGAGAAAACCGGCCGTGGCAAGTACTAGAGTCAAAAATTCGAAGACATGTGACATCTACCAAATCGCGTATTGATGTCACATGTCTGCCTCAGACCAATATTCTTCATGTACCTATTCCATATATCGCTAAATTTACTTTTTGTTTTCGACTTAATTAAGCACATAAACACAACTCATCAAAAGCAATCTATGAAATTCTGCACTGACAGTTCTTAATCATCAAGTTTAGTATTCATCCGTGAAAATCGGATTAAGTTGCTTATTGAACAAGTTCAGTCCCCGATATGTAATAATTATAGAAACACAATTTCGAGCACAGTGCTAAAGTTTAGATTGCTATACGAGAAGTGGCTAACTACGAGTATAAATATACGTAGATAATTTGACAACGAAATGTTTAATGTTTGTATTTTGTGTATTAATTTTATACTAATTTATTAATTTATATAGATAATATTTATTATTCACTGGTAGACACCACATCAACTTCTTTTGCGTTACTTACTAGACTTAGGACACTTATTCACAAAGTCTAGGAGCGCAAACCTTTACATAAGAGTTCTTAAAAATAAAATACGAGTAGATTATTACCAAGAAAGTACATTTTTGCCTAAAATCATCAATTCATGGAGTTTCTTGCCGGTTCTTCTCCATGGAAACGACCAACCCGAAAGGTGCCAATTTTTTTTTTCTTCTCGACGTTTTATAAGTGCCCATTGAGGCCCTTGTAAAATAAAATATTTTGATTTTGAGATTTTGATTTCATATTAAATTTCGAGATTGTCACTGATGAAAAATTGCTACCGAGCGCACGGTTTATACCTACAACTTCAGAAGGGAGGATTTTAACTTAAATGAAAGTTTACTACTCGAAGGTCGGATTCCTGTCATCCCGTTCATCGAATCGTATTATGATAATAATATTGCCGCAGGCAAACTTAATAGGACAAGGCTAGGTAAATTCGGGTGACAAAATTTTAGATTATCTGAAGGCTTGAAAGGGGAAACCTGTTAGATACATAAGTAACATTGGTTATTTACGAATAAACCTCCAAATATGTCACCAAAAATATGGTTAAAAAATACGCACACACAATGATTAGTTTGGAATATTATGTATTTTAAACAATCTCGAAAATTACTCGTCATCCTTGAAAACAAAGAAAAACATGAAAAAGAAGTTGATATGACCGTTTAAATATTTTTTATTTAAATTCGCATCATAAAGTGCAGGTACCTTATGATGGGAATTTAGTTTGCTTTGTTCACAGTTACAAGTAAATTAACATTTTACTTTAAACTGTATCTAATTAATATTCGTCGTACGACTCTTTTCCAGATCCTTGGAATAATATTTTTGTTTCCACGAAATCGGTTCGTTGCATTTCACGAAGAAAAATAGTCAATATTTGGGTTAGGACTGAAATGTACTCGAGAAAATGTTGATATTACTAAAAGGATGTCGAGAACACGTTGACGTTGATGGTCTAAAGTAGAAAAACTGTCAAGGTACTGATAGGCTCGGCGAGCATTCGTCGTTTTTTAATTTTGTCGAACTGAACAACGAACAGAGCCAAGCACAGAAGAGCTAAGTAGGTCTTCCAATATCGAATATTTGAATACTTCGAACATTCGGCCTATTTTATTATTCGAATACTGACTGGATTTATTATTCTAGCCTGCTCTGTCCCCCACTCCTGGGCAAAGGCCTCACTCGTGACTGGATTTTTTTTTCGAATATTCGAATATTATTCAAAATTACAAACGTTGTTGATTTTTGCGTATAAAACAACCCCGAACGAAGAGAAGCGTGATGAAGCTTACAGGACGTCGATGAGTATCAGCTGATTAGACTCTCTATAGGGTCACGGTGGAGGAATGGCGAGATAGGGTTTAGCTATATGACTGGCCCCGGTACGTTCAAGGAGATGCGGCCTGTACTCGATGATTGGAAAGAAGCACGGCTTCCTGACGTTTCAAGCGAAACCGGTGCTCTCGGGAAGAATCTGTGTCGGATAAACGCTTCGCCACCGACTCTAGTTCGCCGCCCATCCTGCAGCAGATGCACTGGAGGTTTAGTTAAGGTCACAATATTATTCTATTAATTCGATAATTCTCTTTTTAGAAAATGGAATATTCGAATATCAAATGTCATCGAATATTTGGAAGCCCTACATAGAGCCAAACATTGCTACGAACATTTCTGCGATCTTTCTAGCGAATGCTGGTAATCGATGGTCGTCAAAAATTTTTTCTTCATGAAGTTGTCAAACTTGATAGTCGGCTTGGCAAAAAGCTTGCCAGAACGCTCGTGAGTGCTCGCTAAAACACCACCGATGCATGGAATGCTCGTGCGCGTTAGCTAGTGATCAACATAAACAGTCTGCTCGAGCAGTCAGTGTACGTTCGACTGCTCGACAGCTCAGACTCCGGTGTACGTGTTTACTAGTAGACTATTCTGTTTGCTATGCAATCGCAGCTTGAAGAAATCAATACTGACTGGTTCAAGCAGTCCGCGTATAGCCGGCCTAATACGAACAGCATAATAGATCATTATCTATTAGTAGGTACCTCAATATCACTATTGTGACCTATTTATTTTAGAACTTGATATACCTATTATTTAGTTGTTTGTGTACTTGTGAATGAACAAATACAAAGGGATTTGTCGTCGAATAAGTGTCTTATTCATAGATATTATTTTTTCTTTCTCTATAATATTGCTTTACGTTATTGTATTTCTTAATTTTAAATGACGGTTTTTATTTTCTTTGTCCTACCTCTGTCTTGTTGAATGTTCCCTCCATATTGAGTTTTACCCACGAGTATTCGTAGTTCGACAATTTCTACGTTACCAGGGCTACATCGACATTATGTCTTGAAGAACTTTTAAGCATTTTTTGTATTGTATTCTATGGGATTAGACCTTATTCATAATATAGCCTATAAGTTACCAAATGCCTACTTTGTTTCGTAGCACTATAAAACTACAACATACAGCGGGTGCGATTATACATCTGTTGGTACTACGGTCTGCAGTTGAAGGGAAATTATTATTCGGTGCATAATGGCCAAATGTGTTTACTTCCAGACCAAATGGGGAACTAATGTACGTATTAACCTCATTAATTAGGCAAGTATTGAAGCATCAATGAGGTTAAATTGTGATATTGTTCCCCAATTGCCTGATTGGTTAGGTTCCTAACCAATAAGGCAATAACGTCGTTATCGATAACATAATGTATCGCATTTTGTATTGGGGTGAAATGCTTTCAGCACTTACGTTCTGATAGCGATGAAAAAGTCATTTATTTATTTTACTATTTATGTACACACAATATTTGAGTACAAGGGTAGGTAGGTACTGCTATTTTTTTTAAGAAAGTTCTGTCAGCAGTCAACGTCGATGTTGCAGGAACTAAAAGCTTATTTTTAAACAAACGTCTAAAAAGGAGGGGATTATGTATTCAGCGAGTAACTTCTTTTATAATCTAAAAATTTGATATAGATTTGGAAATATATCCAAATCTATATCCAATTTTTACAGGATGTAACATAATACAATTAAATTTATTATTTACGATTTCTCGGTTACTGAAACTTTTCACTTTTCGAATACAGGGAGATTGGTAAAAAGTGGGCAATACTGTAAGGGACGAAATAAACATGAATATGAGCAGCTTCTGCTGCGAGATCACAGAAACATAAAATATATAACTGCCCTCTACACCTTTTCGAGTTACGAGAACATAAATAAGTACCTATATGGATTGCTGCTGATATCGTTTTCTAGTTTTTACGGTTAGTCCCGTAATCAAAGTTCTTTATTTTTACGAATACTACACACCCTTACAGTTATGCTCACATTAAAGGAATCAAACAATGTATTTATTACAAAATAAATACAAGTTGGGTTTTATCAATATGTGGGGATAAAATACATACCTAATACTAATTTTACTCCCATAGTTTTTTTTTCAGTTTTTCATAAGTCTAACGAGAACCGAGATGTTGAATAAGATATGAAGGTTAATTTCCAATTCAGATAATACCTAACGAAATGCGTGGCACAAACATGAATCAGTTTATTTTTCAGCCTTGAAAATTTGTAAGTACCTACTGCCTACCGTACCATGTATTCGTCTGAAACGGGTATAATTAACATTATCCGAAATAAATTTGCCCCTTTGACTTTGACCGTAAATCCTATTAAAAATTATCACGTACTGAAAATAGCTTGTTGTACCAACTTGTTTTAAGTCTATGAGATGGATGGAAGGATACGATTAGTACATAATAAGTAATTAAGTACTTATAAAATTGTACTTAGATGAGTTTGGATGTTTTTTCAGTGGACCAGCAAAAACTGGGTCTAAAATGAGGTTTTATTATTTTGGGGTATCAAGAACAAGGTGTAAAGTTCCATACTCAAGTAAAATGAGGTCTCTCATACCAGACGGGTGTTGTGTCTGATAGAGTAGCAATCATAGCCAAAATTTTCTTATTACATGTTCTAAACGCAGCCTGCGAGAGGCCTATGTTCAGCAGTGGACTGCAAAAGGCCGAGTCGATGATGATTGATGATATTCTAAACTCATGGCGAAATCGTGAGCTTGCAATATCACGATGACATTTTTTGAATATTTTAGTTCTTCTATTGCTCCATAGATGTCGCTAGGTGTCGTTTTGTTGCTACAGCTTCTTGTCCAATTTTAAAATTAGTTTTTGCCCGTCAAGCATATCTATTAATACGAGTATTGGGTCGCGGGTCTGTCTAAGCAGGTTACCGTGACACATGAATGTAAAGGGCAATGGAACAGGGTGAATTTATAGTCAGGGTCTGACAGTCTCATCCACTCCACCCAGGACGAAAGGACTGATTAGATGATTTTATCAACCCCAAAGACATAATAATATTATTTTGTGCTTATTTACATCCGCCTTTTAATTATTGTAATAAAGCCATTTCGTACGAGTACAATTACTTACGAGTATAAATAGTCAAAGTATAACAATAGTGACTTTAATATATGATTAGACTACGTTAGCTGTTTACATTATGACTACTAGCGGTTTCACCCGCTACAACTAGAAAATCATAACACGGGAAAATCGGGATAAAAATTATCCTATGTGTTAATTCAGATTGTGAATCTTATATTAAATTTCATCCAAATTCTTTCAGTCGTTTTTTTTTGTGAAAGAGTAAGAAGTATTTTCAATGGTAAAGAAGGAAAAATCCCGTAAGTATCTACAATTTGTTGTAAGCATGTCGGAAAACAAACAAAAATTAAAAAATAAAGCCATAAATTCCACACACAACACAGTCCTAATAACACATAATCATTCCACACATACCATGCCTATTTATTAAACTGAAACCGCTTAAACCTTTTTCATAATACATAGAATCTCATGTATGAAACATGGCCTGAGATTAGGTACACGTACGTCTGAAGATATTTTTTCCGAAGCTTACTTAACCGCTGCATCATAAGTAGGACGCGCGCTATACTTGGACCGGTTTCTTGTGATAAATTCTCTCCAGTCTCCATCCAGTAACCCATATATATTTACCTTCTTCATAGTGTTGAAAAAATAATTTCTGTTTTTTTTTATTTATTTCATATTCCGAACTTTATTCACGTGGTAACGAACATTTTAAATAAGAGCATGACTGAGTGCTATTTTAATATGAGAATGCAATCCGGACTATCCGTAATCCAAAATATTCGGATTTCCGCACATTTTTACTTGTCTTCCAAATCCGGATTTAAAAACCGAATCCTGAGATATAAAAGTAACAATAGAGAGGAGAAAATAAACAAAACAATAATTATTATTGTTTTATTAGATTTGCATTCACATTATTATATTCATAATATTAGAAACGAAGTTTATGAGGATGAATGTTTGCTACTCTATGACACAAAAACAGTTGAACGGATATGGATGAACTTTAGTATACCTACAGATTATTTATAATCTACATTTACACATGGGAAATTTATTGTCCCGGTATAACGTTCCCATGGGATAATTTCCGAGTAAATCTGGTTATAAATAAACACGCAGACAAAAACCACGCTATGAACACTACTTCACCAATAAGGTCAGTGCATATCCTCCCATGGAGTCCCGTCCAGGGGCATTGCCCCTCACATCTATCTTGTAAATTCAAGCACAGCATACAATAACTACGTTAAAAATCTCCTACATTCAAACAATTGACAAAAGCAGAACAATAAAACAATTTATCCCACCAAAAACATTCTGTAATAAAAAAACTAGCCAAAGTCTCGATAGAGCTGCTTATTTATCTCTAAAAAGTAATGAAATCTAGACAAAGTCGTGCCAAGTCTAAGGTTCCTTACTGCGATTTCTTTATTATTATAGTTAATGTTCTGAGACTTGGCCGTTGAAGGGTACACAACGGTACAAAACCAGGTGCTCCATGACACCATTGCACCAATCCTCTCAAGTACCTACTGAATAAGTTGAAACAACGACGGTTTGGGTGGATTTAAAATTTTATTTGCCTTAATTCCCTTGAGGCGGATGAATTTACTGTGATTCTGTAGGTATTTACCGGATTTTTTATAACCTATTTACCGTACCACTGCTGAGAAAAAGTGCAGCTTATTAAAATAAAATTAGTTTGGTTTATTTTACAATTTTTAGAACCAATAACATTTGTATTCACGGAATATCTAAACAAATATCTTCTTCTGGCAAAACTTGACGGCTCAATCGCAATGTTGTTTGTATAAAAAGATATTTTATTTACAGATTTCCCGAAAATGTCTAACAACGTTATTAATTTTACTCGTTGTGAAGAAACTCGGAGCCATCTTCAAATGATCATGTACCTAAATATAATAAAACGATAGAATAATTTGATAATTTATTTGGCTGAAGAAAACTTTGAGCCATCTATTACAAGAGAAAAAAACTTTAAAAATTAAGTTGAGTAACACTAATGGAGAGGCTAAAAGCATGTCATTGTAGAAAAATCCATCAAATTTAAATGTAAATTAATGTAGATACTTTTCAATTTATAAAAATACACGGTCATCTGATTAAAAAAATAATCTTAAAGAATTCCTTTCCCTTGAAAATTAATATCTGATATTTCGGTTGAAAAAACTGACACATTTTTATTTTTTTGATCAGATGCTTTATCACGATTTTTCACGTTTATGTGACGTAAAACCGTCGCTGTTCGTACACTAGTGGCGCATTTTCATTTTCCATACAGTTTACGTCATGATAACTAATTCAAGTACACTGTACGGTCAAATACGTAGGTAGAAGTCGTACTAGAGCCTAGTTCAGAAAGATCACGATATACTGGTTTTGTATAGCTTGATGTGTAGCCGTGTGTACAGCCACGAGTTTTGAAATGTATATGTTACCGGCAATCTGCATTATCCCGTATTCTATACAAAATCTAGGCAATGTGCAGAATGAACGTCACCTTGAGACGTTAGTAATGCAATGAAGAATTCTTGTCAAATACCTACACAATTTTCTTACAAGTGTACTAGAATTTTGCAATCCGCAGCACCGGTAATATGATCGCCCACAAAGACATTAAACTATATACGAGCAATAGACGGGACATCACGAAGAAAGTTGTGATCCACAAATTTTTACCACTCGGTAAAAACTCGACCAGTCTAGTTTGAGACGTCCGCCTGACAGGTCGTGTGACCGTTCGTCAAAATTCAAACTTCGTTGGACGATTATAGGAAAATATGCCTAGTTGCGCTTTGCGAAACTGCAAATCAAGATATAAGAAAACATGTGGACCTGAAATCAATTTGTTTTTCTAAATATTTTTTTATTTTTACCTGGTTTTTAAGAGTTTGTCTGATATTATTCTAGAACTCTTGCATTTTTTAAATAAACGCCATCTGTTGCTCAGTAGCTGTACGACAATATGCTAAAGAATTAGAGTTGTCTGTTCATCGATATGTGTTATCGATATTTATTAAGTCGAAGAGTAATTAAAATACCAAATGATTAATTTCGTATACTGACTTGTTTATGAATGAAAGAGATACTTACGGAAAAACTTTTTTAGGGACTAGCTCCCTTTTGAAACATTTTTATTTTGTTCAAGGGCGAGCTGTCCACAAAAATTAATTAAAACATTTATTTTCATGCCGTTTGACACATTTAATGTTAGGATCATTTTATGACATGGGAAGAATAAAATCGAGACGGTGGAAGTTGGTCAAAAGAAAAAGACGTTTTCATCAAATCATACGAGCGAAAAAAAATACATTTTTTTATGTTGTTCATTGACTAAGTTAATGACGATAGATTAATAACAATACTGTTGAACATAATCGTCAAATTGATAATATAGGATTGTATTAATAACTAATAATTTAATTTCTATTCTGCCCTTACACACTTTTTAATTTTTTTCTAATATTTAAATCCTAGTTAACTTTATCGATGTTTATGTATCGATAATTGTGCCATTCTAAAATGTTGCACCCCTGTCACAAGATGCTCAGTTCTGCCATCTATTGTGTAATGGCTAAAATATATTCTGATGAATTATTTTAATACGTGGTTTTGCTATACAACGCTAGATAGCGCTACTGACGCCCGACATCAACATTTTTGTATGACAATATTCCCAATGCCCGCTCTATGGTTCTTTTAAATCTCTTTGATCGCCCATGAACACAATAAGCTAAAAAATTCCCTATCTCAAAAACTACTGAATCGATTTTGATAAAACTTGCAGTATTCCCTAAGTTAAACATTACCTAGTACAACAAAAAAAAAGAATTAAGGACTTAAATCGGACATGTAGTTCCGGAGATATGCAAACACAAACATAAATACATACACTTCTGAAATCTGGAACATTTGTTCAGACGCTGATATAGACTAACATATACGAAAACTGGGCAGTTCTGGAAATATTAGGTCTTTAGGTACAGGTATGAAATTGCCGTTCTGCAGTACTGGCCATTTCAAATCAAAATAATTTTTATTTGGCTGAGAATTCTAATTTCAAATTAATTTTATTTCAAAAACATGTTTTTTTTTTCCAAAAGTAGTCATTTGTTTATTGATTAGTGTTACATTTTCATCGCATTTCAATCTTTTTCGTCATCATGGATACGTTAAAAATTCGAGTAATTTAAGGAATGGAGTATGATTACGGGTTTGCACTCGGGTTAAAGAAAATCATCAAAAAAATCCTAGAAAAAAATAAAAACCAAGTGACAAAACGAAAACGAAAATCTAATGTTAACCTGGGGTTTGAACCCGTGATCATCACCACGAAATTAAACGCTTAAACAAATTGGGCTACTTAAACGCCAGTTCGCGCGACAAAATTTTGAACCATATTCTTCCTCTAAATCTTTATGCGTCAAAATACGGAGAAAACGAATTTTCCCAGATATGGGACCTATCTAGGTTGATTTTCCTATATTCCAAATTTCATCGAAATCGTTAGAACGGTTTTCGAGAACCGGAAAATGGTAATTAAAATGATAAGTATGCCAATAATGTATAACATTAATGTTAAAATTATGAAAATATGCCAAAATTAACAAGGTAAGTAAAGTATTTATTCTTATTTCAGCACACCTTTGAAAAAACTATGGCCAACTCCAACGAATTTACCCTATATAGAGGTACATTATATACAAATATTGCTCGTTTAATGGTAAGTATAGGATAACGTCAAACGTTCATTAATATTAATACGTATCATTATGCCTAGCCTTTTCCCCAACTACTTATTTTGGGGTCGGCGTCCTCTTTAATTGGATGCAGCTCATACCTATAACTAATTTCCTTGTAGGACTATCTGACCTCCACAACCCAACAAATTATTTTGAGTAATGAGATACACGTTGATAAGACTACATAAAAATGAATTCACAAGTAGATGTTTTTTTTTAAGGTGGATGCTCCAGGGTAGCCCGCGAAATTCAAAATTTCTTGGGTTTTTACCCTGGAGCATCCACCTTAAACAAAATAGTTGTCCCTCAATAGGAATTTCTCCTGTATCGTAGGTGTGTTTACAAACATAGAAACTCACATGCACAAACACCCATATCATTTGAAAAATCATTTTCAGAAATCACATTTAAAAGTTGCTGCGTGTATTAGGTATTTCACTAGTAGCCAAAGCTCCTTAGGATCGCAGCATGATGTTGAATAAACTTGAATAACTTTCCTCAAGAATATTTAATTTTTCTGCAATAATGTTTTCAAACCCGACTACGAGTGGTTTTATATTATCTTCCTAATCTTACTAATATTATAAATGTAAAAGTTTTTAAGGATCGACATATGGATGTTTGTTACTCATTCAAGCAGAAACTACTGCACCGATTTGAATTATTTAGGATAAAGCCTCCTGCAGACACACGCGATTAATCGCGCGGGGCGACATGTCGCGGTCCATTCGCAGTATTTTTAGAGCGGAAATTAGCTTGGCTCGTTGTCGCAGCGCGATTAATCGCGTGTGTCTGCAGGAGGCTTAAAGGATTTTAATTTTTATCACGATTTCATGTTCCCGTGAGATAATTTTCTAATTGTACAGAGTGAAGCCGTTGGCAACAGGCAACAGCTAGTTAATATACATACGTAGGTATATAAGTATGGTATTTATGTATGTGGATTGCTCGTTACGGTGGCTAAATAATTACAGCCGCACAGGCAGATCTTCCGGGTTAAGCCGCGCTTGCCGAGGTTGTTCTGTGGATAGGTGACCATCTGTCATAGCGAGTTTACTCCGTGTCTCGGAAAGCACGTAAAGCCGTTGGTCCCGGCTGTCATTTGTAGATCTTTTACAGTCGTTACTTTTAGTGAGAAACTCATAAGTCTGACAAGCAGTCTTACCATGGGGTATCGTATTGGGTTGTGGAGGTCCGAAAGGCAGTCGTTCCATTTAAAATACTGATATTCAGCTGCATCGGGTTTGACTGGAAGCCGACCCTAGGCAGATGATGATTGCTCGTTACTGTACGTGTGTGTAGCACAAGAAAATAACACATAGACTTGACGCTGTTGAAACTACCGACTTTGCACGAAGAGATAATATAAAGCACTAGCCTTGACTTGGGTTTTATGCTAGCTTTATACGAGACCTCATAACTTTTTTAACGACAGCACTATTACTTCTGGAGTGGTAAAAAGAAAAGGCTTGTTACTGACTTAAATATAACAAGCGTCTCCGTCGTCGTAATAAGTTAGAATTAAATTAATTTATTCCTACAGCTAGCTATTGGCCGCACCTTCACCCGCTACCATTCGAAAAGCATCCCACAGGAAGAGAAAAAACTATTCCATGTGTTATTCCAAGTTATAAACTGTGTAATACCCAAATCCGTTCAAATGTTTTAACAAACATCCATACATCCATCCTCAAAAATAATATTATATTAGGTAGTAAGATTTTTATTTTTTTATCAAAATTATTTGGAGAACCGATCATATTTTCGAATATTATTTGTTCGAATTTTACCGAAAACTATTGACCGACGATGTCTTTTTTGCTATATGCATTATTTGACATATTTTTAGATCATCGAAGTATCATGTGTCATAGATATTACTTTACCGAATTATTTCGCCGATTTACAAAATAACTTTTTTCTGTTAGGCGAAGCCTCTTTTGAACTTTTTTTTTGCCAAAATATGATTTATTTGCACCACACCAAAACAAAATTTTACGGAATATTATTTGGTCACAAATATATCCGGTTACTTGATAGCAATTGCAGTTCACTAAATTAAATTAGTGCCATAAAAAGTCAAAATGCTATGCTACAACATTTTGTAACAGCAACGAATCGCTGTAAAACCGATCTCACGCAGTCTTGTCTGCCCTACTCCTAGAGTGTAATTTAAATTTTGATTGGACGGGTGGGGTGGCCTACGAGCTGAGGAGCAGGTGGTTATAAGGCTCCCCGCACTGTGGGCTGAAATCAGCGTTTCATAGACATTCAAATATTTTTTTTGTAAGTGTAATTTTCTTCACACATGGAATGCTAAAGGAGACTGATTACATGACAAAAAAATATTTTTTATGAAATTTTTACGTAAATGGAAGTCAGACTTCCATTTGAACATTTACTTTAAAAATTTGTATGGGGACTACATTAAAAAATTCGATAACTCTGCTATCGCACAATTGGTCCTAATTCCCTTCTAGGGGATTAAATCCTTGAATTATTTTGGATTTTTTGACATATTCGGTATCACGGCCTAGGGTCACTTTACTGCTTCACTCTCCTTAACAAAAAAGAATTGCATTGGCCGACATAATGAAACTAAGCAAGCCTTTGGGTTCTCCCACTTTTTTTTAGCGTGGTAAAATCATCAAATGAGTCCTCCCACCCTACTGTCAGACTCGTACTGACTAAAATCCCCGGTGTCCTTCACTAGCCCTTTACGTTCCGGGGTCACGGTAATTGATTAGTCCCGCGACCTTTGGGTTCACCCATACTGTATCTTCTTCACATGTCATTTTCAGTGGTAATATTAGTTTTTTTTTTTTCATGAAGACCTTGCGGTAATAATTTCAAAGCCTGCAGCGTAATTATTGCTGAGGAGTCTGTTACTGTTATGGAGTCACATTGAGCAGGGCAGCACTCTTTCTTTTCTTGCTGCACTCTATAGTAATGCAAGCAAGTAAGCAACATGCAGCAAGCATTGTTTCTGGTCACGGCTCCGGCGCTGCGGGGTCTGGGTGGCCCCACGCGAGCTTATTGTCGCAGAAGCTTTAAAACGCTCACCACTGTAGCTTCTGCAGCGGCGGCGAAGGAAAGAAAGGTACTTGTCCTGCTCTCATTAGCGCGACAGCTTCCAGTCTTGTACTCAGTGTCATCATGTGGCCTTCACAGAAATCAAGAAAACCTGATTGAGATGACGTAATCTGTAAGTATACGGATACTACTGTTGTATTGCTACTTTGTATTCTCCAGTTTCAATTACTATAAAAAGTACTAGGTATCAAACTTTAAGCCTGTTTTCACAATAATTTGAGTAGAGAATAGATGAATATTTCACGGTCGACAGCTTGCAATAGCGTTACATAAAATAATACCTAATTTCCTCTCTGTTCTTCGTATTCCGTGTCCAGGTTTCGTTTATAAGAATCGATAAGGAAAACAGGACAGTGTGCAGACAGATTAATTGGAAGACTGCTAAGAATATTTCATGCCTCACCTTACGAGAGATGAATTTTATCATGGAAGTTAAATTGGATATAGTTTTGTAGAATGCCGTGTAAGATTATCGTGAGAAAACATTTCACTCTTGACAAATTAATGGGTTACATGATTACCATCATCATAATTATCAGCCGTAGGACGTCCACGAAGAAGTTAAGAAGAATCTTTTAGTTCTGTGATTTCACATTTCTTGAGACCAAACCTAATTATTAGGTGCGTCCACACAGAGCGCGCAGCCTCGCGAGGCATTTGCTACGCGAGGAAACTGACAAGCGAGGCTCCTCACTCTGTGTGGACGCGTCTTTTGTTTTTCGACCGAGGTACGAAACAATATACGCGAGCAAAAACAAAAGCCGACACTGGATGGCTCGGGCGCTCGGTCGCTCGACCGCGGCAGCGCTGTCACTGCCTCGCCCGAGACACGTCCGCACCAACCGAAGCTGTTTCGCGCGAAAAATGCCTCGCGAGGCTGCGCGCTTGTGGGGACGCACCTATTGAATTGCGTTTTTTTATTATATTTTGAGTAACCTACTTTTCAGTCGACATTGTATAAGTACTCTTATTTGTGTCCACAACTAGGAAGGAGTTCACAAAAATTTTGATTGTTTGTTTAGTTGGTACTAGCTGTGCCCGCGACTTCGTTCGCGTGGATGTCGGAACTTAACAATGTAATTTTTTAGTGCTTCTTTATTAACAACATTAGCTGTAAACCATCATTCTGGAGCATACATAAATATGCGTACGTAAATCATCAAATGAGTCCCCACCCAGGGCAGGGAAAGAGGGATTGTCAGACTTGTACTGATTAAAATCCTCGATGTCCTACAAATCCTATAATAGGCCTTTACGTTCCGGGGTCAAGGTAATTCGATAGTTCCGCGACCCCGGCAGGCTTTGGCCTTCTAAGGGGGGGACCGTCATTGTGATGACACATTGAGGCGCGTGTTGAACACAACGCGCCGTCGACCCAGGCATACTCGCCGCCCGCATGCTCGTGCAAGTGAAAAATCTACGTTTAAATGCCTCTGGAACCTGAGTAGTATGGGCGTACTCCGGAGCCTGCCCGTTCCTGCCTTTACCGGCGCTGGCAGCCCCAGAAACAGGTCGTACCTATACGTGACCCATCGTATCCCATCGTATCTCATCGTATCCCATTATATCCCATCGTATCACATCGTATCCCATCGTATCTCATCCTATCCCATCGTATCTCATCCTATCCCATCCTATCCAATCATATCCCACCGTATGCCATCGTATCCCATCGTATCCAATCATATCCCATCGTATCCCATCGTATCCCATCGTATCCCATCGTATCCCATCGTATCCCATCCTATCCCATCCTATCCCATCCTATCCCATCGTATCTCATCGTATCCCATCGTATCCCATGCTATCCCATCCTATCCTATCCTATCCCATCCTATCCCATATTATCCCATCGTATCCCATCCTATCCCATCCTATCTCATCCTATCCCATCCTATCCCATCCTATCCCATCCTATCCCATCCTGTCCCATCCTGTCCCATCCTATCCCATCCTATCCCATCCTATCCCATCCTATCCCATCCTATCCTATTCTATTCTACGATTCCTTTAAATCGCTTTAATTAATTTACATTTTTTGTTTGTAAGGTGTAAACTGATTACGATGAAATAAAAAACATAATGTTACTTCAATTCAACACCTCTATTCCAGGTTTTTTTTAACGCCATCTACCGTGTTGTCGTTGGTTCTAGATCGCGCTACTGAACTGCGCGTCTCGGTGTGAACTGTGAACTGACCGTAATATTTTACTTCTGGATCACTTTAAATTCAAATATCTTTTGATAGACTGAACCGATTGCAATGAAACAAAAACTAAATGTTACTTCAAGTTACGCTAAATCGTTGTGTATAAAAATTATCTACATTGATTTCGTACATTTTACGTGATGCCCGAATAACCAAACATACAAACAGACAAACAGATAAACAGACAAACAGACAAAAATTCAAAAATTGCTGGAAATGGGTTCTATTGGTTGTCCTTTAACATCCTGGCTATATTTTTTTTATTTTTTTTTAATGTACAAAAATTTCTTTTCTACAGTTTTATTATATGTATAGATATAGATATAGATTACTTGTTACGAGTATTAGTGATGGAACGAATATTCGCATTCGCAAATATTCGCATTTTTTTTATATTCGCATTCGCATCCGTATAAATCGATGATTATGTTTGCGAATATTTCTGAAAAACTATATTTTAATTTACTTATATGATTTGAATATGGAAACTATATGTAACGGAATAGTCTTGAAGTAGGCAACCAAATTGAAATAGTTCTGTAAGTCCTATTAAAATATTAACAGAATCGCAACAAAAATGTATAGCCTATAGCACTCACGAATAACGTAGCTTTCTACCAGTAAAACAATTTTTAAAATTGGTTCATTACTTCCGGAGATTACCTCCTACATACAAACTCACAAACTTTTACCTCTATATAATATTATTATAGTGATAAAATCAACCATATCTAAGTCAAATAAGTTTTATTAGACTAAATGCATTTTTATTTCCTTAGCAAATTGTAATTGTAAGTAAAAGTAATCGTTGGTTTTTTTTATTCCTTATTTTGCTATTTTTTTTCTGAGTATTATAAAATGTAAAGTCAAATAAAACAAGATAAATTTATTTTGATTGCCTTGTTTATCTGTCCAGGTCGAGTAGTCTTATTGGGTTTCCTTCAGGATATTTAGTAACAGTAAACGGCGCTGGATTTATGGTCAGTTGTTGGCAATAGGCTCGCGCCATAACACATGGTATGAAGAAACATTACTGGCGGAATGTGGGTGTACCTACAATTAGATACACCTCTGCCTAACCCTAATAACAGGCGCGACGTTGCATCAATTTCAATTTTCAGATAATAAAAAAATTTTTAGAATTACTTTTATAAGTTTTTGTCCATTCCTGTTCCGGTGAAGTGTATAAAGAAATCCAGCTCCAGTCTAAACTTGTTGAATAAATTTCATGTGTTTAATGAATGAAGTTAGGTACATTCATTCAACTACATAATATCGACTTGACAATGTTCGGTTTAAATATGTCTGACATGAAAATTCAAACCTATCTATTATTTTGCGTGCGTTTTATTTGAAAGTTAATATTCGCATTCGCGAATATCCAAATTGAATATTCGTAACCGCATTCGCATTCGCGAATGTGAAAAATCAAACATTCTTTACATCACTAAAATACGATTATTAATTCCAGTCAGTAAAATGACATTTCCAGTGTTGCAGGTTTGTTTCATTTTGTTTGTGTCAGTGACAGTTGCACTTGTCATTTTACTGACTCGAATTAATAATCAAACTTTAGTAGGTATATAATATGACGTGAAAATAATCACTTATTTTTTTAAATGACCTTAGCGAAGACAGATAGGAGGGATACAGTACTTAGTAGGTACACAAGTTCACATGAAAGTGACATCTTCAATACATGAATGATGTTATTAAAGAAAATGTACTTGTACGTATTTGTTTGAATGCAACAAAATCTGTGATCCGTAACAAATCATATACA
Source organism: Agrotis exclamationis (assembly GCA_950005045.1). Taxonomy (NCBI): domain Eukaryota; kingdom Metazoa; phylum Arthropoda; class Insecta; order Lepidoptera; family Noctuidae; genus Agrotis; species Agrotis exclamationis. The sequence continues at coordinate 22,554,299 of OX465416.1, read as the reverse complement.
GTTACGAACCTAGCCTCTTTTCGCTTTCTAGAGATGTCTATAATGGGCATAGTGACTAATTTTGAATGTCCTAAAAGTATGTATCTGATCTACTATTTCCATAGACTTAAAAGTGTGGACTAAGCATCAATAGCCCATTGGTCGCGGGACTAACGAATACTGTGACCCCGGAACGTAAAGGGCTATTGAAGGACACCGTGAATTTTAGTCAGTACAAGTCTGACAGTCCTTCCTTCTCTGCCCTGGGTGGGAGGACTCATTTGATATTTTACCTCGCTAAAAAAAAGCAATAGCAGATTGACCATACTCTCTAGAAAGAAACAAATTACATATTATTTGCTTTTAAGTATAAGCAAATAACTGTTTTGGGGACAATATTATATCAGGGGGCTAGTATGACTATTCCCAAAATATACGAGTATTTCCGCAAAAAAAAAAAACATTTGTAATTTATAAAGTTGTAATAAGCAAGGAGTTTGGACTCCTTGCTTATTATGGCGTTTATTCGTGAAGTCATTTCTATGATTGTCAATAGTAATCAATGAAATATGAACATAGATAAATTCTATGGAAATGTAGACAGTCAGATCTTCTAGAAAGCGAGCAATGATTACCTAATAATTGGTTTCCTATTATAACAATGTAAAAAAGAGGCTATCAAAACGCAGCATATAATTGATAAACAAATGACTTAAATAATAAGGAAAATTGATATTTTATTATTTACACAGTTGGAGGTAAACGTAGCCCGAACCGCGAATCAATAACAATGTAAAAGAAAAATACATGAAAACGTAGGTATTTTAAAGATCTTTTCCGTTTATCACCAAACTTAAACAGGTACCCTGTTTAAGTTTGGTGATAAACGGAAAAGATCTTTAAGATTCTGCTATTTTTGCTTATTATTATGAGCCCTCGAGCCCTGGATGGAGCGGAATGGACTGTCAAACATGACAGACTAAAACCTATCTGTTCCTTCAGTTGTATTTTGCGTTTTGTGGTCTGTGTTTATCGTGAAAATTCTTTTCATTTACAATTTCTGAAAGTATAGTTGTGAGTAGACAATCGTGTAGATCAATCATCATGTTTACGTGATCATTCAAAATACCTATGTCGATATTGACGCAATCGCTGCTACCCCATTCATACATTCTCCGATGGATGTTAGAAATATCTATACTAATATTATAAAGCTAAAGAGTTTGTTTGATTCGTTGAACGCGCTAATCTCAGAAACATCATCATCATCATCAGCTTATAAATGTTCCCACTGCTGGGACACAGGCCTCCTCTCTTGTGAGAGGGAGTGGGCCGTAATCTACCACGCGGGCCCAGTGCGGATTGGTAGATGTCACATGTCTTCGAATTTTTGGTTCCAGGACATGCCGGTTTCCTCACGATGTTTTCCTTCACCGTTTTGAGAGCAGTGGTGTTGAAATAACTTACACAAAGTAATGCGCCTGACGGGGTTCGAACCCACGACCTACTATTCGTAAGTCGAGGCCGATACCACTGGGCCACCACTGCTCTCAAAAACGGCTGGTCCGAATTGGAAAAATATTTTTGTGTTGGATAGCCCACTTATCGAGGAAGCTATATAACGCGATACAACCAACAGGAACTGAGCAGCAGGTGTGAAATCACGGGTAACAGCTGGTGTTGTCATAAAGCATCAAATGCTTAGAACATTCCAAAGGGACTTCATAATGTGGTCATTCACAGATGACGGGCGTAGCGTATCGTGCTCCCATTTTAAAATAAACGCAACGCTGCATCTGCGCCAACTGCAGATTATTTTGTAATGAGTATCACTGAATCAGCTACACAGCTAATTAGTATTTAGATATACAGGGTGAATTTTTCAACTGGGCGTGGATGGCTAAACTATGAGGAATATCGAAACGTTGAAAGGAGTCTCGAGGCCGATTTTGAAAAACACAGTATTATTACACCATTCGATAGTTTTGCTAATAAGGATCAAATTTTGTGTAGTAATGACATACGGCAAAGTTAAGGAAATAGCAGGTTTTTATAAAATTGCAATAGTCTATGTTACTTATCTTCTACTGAGCCATAATCATTCGAAATTATAAAATTTCATTGTTTTCAATGTTTCACTGGATTTGACGTCTCAACAATCCCACTGTATTCAGCAATATGAACTTATCGAGATGAACAAAAAAAAAATAGCGTTATTTCGAAGAACAAACAGTTAGCTTACGTTTCGAATACAGTCATTGCCTTCAAGATTGATCTGTTTTTTTTTTTAATTATACGTTTTCCTTAAGTTTGTTTTATATATTACTTCACAGAATTTGATCCTTATTAGCAACACTATCGGATGGTATTATAATACAGGCTGTGACTTTTTTCAAAATCAGCAGGTTCAATTCCTGGCCAGGATAATTTAATTTTCTAAAATCGAGTGATGCAGTTTTAGTTTTCGTCAAATCGGCCTCGAGACTCCTTTCAACGTTTTTCAATATTCCTCATAGTTTCGGAAATAGCCATCTACGCCCAGTTGAAAAATACACTCTGTATAGCGACATGTCTTCTTAAAATCTACATATATTATGACCATATTTAGATTAAGATGAAAGTTTTCCACAACAACTTTTTGAGAAATATTCAATTTATTTAGCTGTCTCCCGTGGTTTTATACCCGATGCTCGGCGCCTATTGGTCGTAGCGTGTTGTTATATAGCCTATAAGTTCGTCGATAAATAGACTATCCAACACAAAAAGAATTTTTCAATTCGAACCAGTGTTTCCTGAGATTAGTGAGTTCAACCAAACAAACAAAAAATCTCTTCTGCTTTATAATATTAGTATAGATATAAATACCTATTTTTTTAAATGGCAGCCGGTATACTACCGGCTGCCATTTAAAAAAATAGGTATTTAGAAAAACTCGTGCTGTCGCTACCACACCTCCCCGACACCCGATCGTGCGATAGAGAGCGTTGCAGCTCGCGACTGACTGTAAGTATTTTTTATATGAAATTTGTCTCTCGGGAGAAAACGTTTTTCACATACTAAATCACGACCAATCTCTTAGATTCTAGCGTCAATCGTTTCAGCATATTATATTCTAGGTTTGTAAGTTTTGCTTTTTTTTAAAAAAACTTCTTTATTTTAAAATACAAAGGTTTTACTTCAATGAAGATTTTGTCATAAAAATAGTAACTCTTAGGCGCCTGTAACTTTCAAACTATAATAAATTTTGAAAAAATGAAAACCTATAAACCTAGTTTTTTACTGTGTCAGAAGCATTCTAAAAAAAATTGAGATAGGATAACATCTAGGGGCAGGTAAACGTTTTCTCTTTTAGTATGGACGAGCGCTCGGTAGACGATTGCCTTAAGAATAGATTAAACGCTGAAGCATGGACGTGTCCTCGAAAACTATTTTGCAGACGATAAGCAGGAGATTATTAAAAAGCCTTCATTTTTGAAGGATCCCAATCAGCATAGTTAACCATTCGAACCTGAATAACTAGTGGTCCGGTAATTATATCATATGAATACCAAAGCAAATGAAAGCGTATAGTGTGGTGTAAGTATCATGTAACGTTGTACGGTACAAAACCGCAAGAAAGTGCGCTGTGAAAGTCATCCTATATGATGCGAATCAGAGCGAACATTCAACAAAAACTAATAGCAGATATAAAGCAGATAACTGAAATTTGTTTCCTCATAAAGTCATTTAGTGACATAAAGTAAACGCAAATTACCTCAGAAGTCAGAGCACAACGTAGGAATCGTTGTGTTAGAAATGTTTTAGTTTATACTACATCTTGTCATATTATTTATACCTGCGACGAGATTCCAAATACAGCAGTATTTAGACTCGACAGCGGATGGTTCATAGTTTCTATTATGCAGTTGCACAGCGAGAACAATGCTTTCCCCGACTAGATAAACAAGTTTCTAACGTAACAAGTTTTGTATCAGAAACTTCTTGCTGCGGCTCTCGTTTTTACATCTACTAATAAATAGAATACTGTCAAGAACAGATACAATACCTTCTCTTAATATTTCGTCGTAAATCTGGTAGGTAGCGCCGCAATCTTCGAGCACTTGTCGCCTTATAATTTTATGCGCGTGGTCACAATCGAGAGACTTAGATCGTGAACGAAACTCATCACTGTCCATAGCACGAGCCTCGTCGTTACTGGCGGCCGGAATAGCACAAGAGCCTCGCCGTCCTTCCCCAGCTTCGTGCCGCCACTGCCCCACTTTTTTACCAAACGTTCGAATCAACTCTTGTATCGTGTGGTGCTTGTGCCGATGTCCGCTACCGCTTGACCCTGACCCTCGCCTTTCATTTTTTTTGTCATCTTTGGAATACTCTTTACCGTGATCTTTACCGCCGGTCACACTTTCTGTTAACTTTTGAGCAAAACTTTTGTTATCATGACGATGCCTATGGCTCAATTTTGAACTAGAGATTTCACCATATCGTTCACATTTGCTGTACTCGTGTTCTTGAATGTCGTCCATAGCATCGGTATAGAGGGGTGAAACAAAATTTCTGTAATCATTTCGTGGCGCGTGGTATGTGTTGACGTTAATTGTATGGCGATCTCCCTCGCTACGCTGTCGTCTGTAATCTGGCTGATGGGTGAAATAGTGTTGTTGCGTAGGAGAGCCTTTCTCTATAACATCACGTATGTAACTCGCGAAGTTGGGGTAGCGGTCGCGGGGACTAGATGCGAACTCATAGGGGCTTCCTGAACTAGCTCTCATGCTGCGTTGGGCATTGGAGCCTCTTTGGTTAATAGGGATAGGTCGAGCGGCTGATGACGATGAGGTGCCTTCGTTTGCCAGCACATGTCGTGAATCTGTTGAACTTAGAGTAGAATACCAGCTGTCGCTGCTGCTGTCATCTCTTTCCAATGGGGGAGTAGACTCCCGGTGGTGTTTATGAAGAAAATGTGAGAGACCGTGCATTTTGAATACTGTCTGTTTAAACTTCACTGAGGCCTGACTTTAACACCTTCATATTCGTTGAATATTGATCAGATCCCGGACTAGTGACATCAAAAAAATATTATTTTAGTATAGATATTATTTAGGGCGACGCGGCATCATCATTGTTTTCATGAGCACGGAATAAATGTATTTACAACTACTTACATCAGGCTTGTTTCGTACGTGCAAAACCAAAATGAAAATTAGATACTCGTACGTACAAGCTGCAAGAACACTTAAATGCATTTTATGCAATACAAGAGCGAGAGAACACATCAGCTGTGAGACTACGTAACCCAGAAGGGGACAAAAACAGGTTTAACGATTTTCAAGGTCACGACTCCCTACTTGGAGGGTCGTGATCATGACTGTGGCAAAGCGGGAACGCACAAGGCCTTGGGGACGCCGTGAAACAGCGTTTGGGACAGGACGCATGCGTAGGGTACATGGGGGTCACCTTCACTGCGTAGCGCTTACTGCGTGCCAATTCAATTCACCATGGGACATTCATTGCATTGCGAACGTGACTAGGGGCACACGCCACGCAATGTTGATATAGGTACAACAAAAAGATTATCTTCAATTAAAAACAGAACAATAAATTTACTAATTTATCATAGAGTTTTCGATAGAGCACTAAAAACAAAGTGACGTTATCAAATTTTATATAAAACGCCACAAATAAACCCTTTTCTAGTACCTAGTGGTTTATTTTTAGATACGGCTATTGAGTTTTTATTCATATCTTAATAATGACGGCTATAAAACTGCTTCTTGTTTTCTACTAAAATGTAAACATAAGTTACAAGTGAAACTAAGTTGCATGAATGGACAGACGCCAGCAGGTCAACCTACCCGAATCTGTCAAATTTTACCAATCGAACATTAACCTACTACATATAATATTGTGATAAGGTTGAAAATCTATTAAAGAAATTTGACAGATTGAGGTAGGTTGATGTGCTGGCGTCTGTACCAAAATATCAGGTTGTCGTGAACAAATAGAAAAAAACCCGACTGCATAAAAACTAATTTTAAATAATACGTGAAAAAATTAACTTAAATAAAAACTAAAAAGAAAGAAACAAGCTTAACAGAACAGCAAGAAGAAGCAGAACAGAACGACTCACAGTCGGGGCCCCTTGGGAAGATTTGATTGGTAAAATTTGAATGGGCCTCGACTGTGAGTCGTTCTGTTCTGCTTCTTCTTGCTGTTCTGTTAAGCTTGTTTCTTTCTTTTTAGTTTTTATTTAAGTTAATTTTTTCACGTATTATTTAAAATTAGTTTTTATGCAGTCGGGTTTTTTGTTTTTCTTTAAATTATTTTTTTATTTTATACTTTTTAGTTACGATTCATTGTTAACTGTTTGTTTTTTGTTTGTATATCGTTTATGGTGAAATATAAACTTAAATCAATAAGTAAGAAAATTAGCGAGAAGGATTGTTTTGTTAAACAACTTTAAATCGTTATATGTCCTAAACTATTATTTAAAATGAAAAATGGTGAAAGAAACCTAAAAATGATTTTAAAATACCTATTCAACGACACCCCACTTGACATAGTTCATCGACTTTTATTTTTTTCATATTGACAATATGGCGTCTGGTTGTCGCTGTGGTGAATTTTGATTACTATCATGTCTTTAGTGACACTCGCAAGGTTAAGACGAATCGATTGACGTAAGAATCATCAAAATCGGCCTACGCATTTGGTCTCTAAAACGCCACATAGAAACAAACATACATACATACATACATACATAGACTGATAAACACATTACCCTCCTTTGCGTCGCGCAGTCGGGTAATAAAGGACTAATGAATACTAACCAAGTAGGTATTAGAACGTTATCAGTTATCACAACTTTACTGCGTTCAAGGTCGAGCGATTGAACTGTTTACTTATTTTTTTTTTCTTTAAATAAAATGCATTCAACGAGTTCAATGATATACCTCTATATATTTTTAGAATTTGTGTAAGTAAGTATATAAGAGTATGTTATGTACAATCAGCAAAATCATGTTATTTGCAAACAATATTTTCGGGTTGTTCGCAAAACAGAACTTGTGTCAACCAACACAAGCTAGATTTTTATAAGTCTTGGATTTAGCATCAACTTACTTGAACCTTCAGGTCACAAAATTGCCTTGTTTAGTCAATTGAAAGAACAGACCATCATTTTAATTGCTCGAACATGACAGATATGCGATAATATTATATTTTCAATGACTATGTAGTTGCAAATGACTTGCTAAGGACACAGTCAAGAAACCATTAGGTCAACTAGTATGGCCGCAAACAGAAAAATATTATGAAATAAACAAAATGTACCTTGTAATTTATATAATGTCTGTGGTTTATCCCGACCCAAAGCTTGAAGCCTCCTGCAGACACACGCGATTAATCGCGCGGGGCGACATGTCGCGGTCCATTCGCAGTATTTTTAGAGTGGAATATAGCTTGGCTCGTTGTCGCAGCGCGATTAATCGCGTGTGTCCGCAGGAGGTTTTAAACATTATGACGGAGCCCCCTTAGAGAGCCAAAGCCTGCCGGGGTCGCGGGACTATCAGGTAACCGCTGCTCCGGAACGTAAAGGGCTATTGAAGGACACCATGGATTTTAGTCAATACAAGTCTGACAGTCTCTCTCGTTCTGCACTGGGTCGATATCGATGATTTTACTAAGTAAAAGTTTTAAGTAAAAAAAAAAGTTCTTTAAGTAAAAAAAAATGTTAACATTTTTGTTTCTAATGCAAGTTGTATATTTAAATCGAGGTCTACAGACCCCGTGACGCGAGAAAGATTAATAGCGGTGTGAGATTGATCCTGAACTTTAATTAAACCGGCCATTTGTGTCCTTAATCTCTACTTTAAAATGTAGATTTTTAATTTGGGAAAATTCCTGCCTACCTAACCGTATTTACCAGAAGATACCTACTTTAGTAGAATATCACTGGGTGGTGTTTGCATTATACGGGTGGGTGGTATTTGCAAGGACATAGTGATTCGACAGCATTTAAATCCTTTTAATATCCCACTATCCTACTAATATTATAAACGTGAAAGTTTGTTTGAATGGATTAATGTTTGTTACTCCTGTCACACAAAAGCCACTGTACGGATTTAGATGAAAGATCCAGGGCCAAAGTGGACCACTAGTCGTTGGTTTTATCCAGCTCGTCCTGCCATCTTCTACGAGGTCTGCCGCGACGTTTTCTGTATGTGTTTGGGGTCCACAGAGTGGTAATTTTGACCACAGCTCTTTGGTCAAAAAAGAGCAAAGAGCTCTTCTTCATCCTGTGTGTTAACCAGGATTAACACACAGGGTAGTTTTTATCCCGATTTTATGCGGGCGGAGCCGTTCGCTACAGCTAGTTACATGTACTTATGTATGTTACCTATATTCAGCATTTACATTTATTAAATTTAATGTTTGTTGCACACACGAAACATGAAAAGGCCTAGTGTAAAAAAGAGCATTCTAAGTTTAACTGTTCTACGTAAAAATGTTGCTTGGAAACGGCTTTTTTGTGTAAAAAATCACGTTTTACGATTCAATGTGACACACCCAAAACGTGATGATTTTTGAGAGTTGCATTAAATATTAGAGAAGCCTTGAAGTTATTTATAGTAAAATAACCAACATACCAACTTTATTTATTTGTAAATAGTGTAAAAACTTGTAGTGTCACCTCCAATATCTACGGTACTAGAAGATTCATAGACATAGACCAGAATATTAATAAAATCGCAATAACAGGAACATTTTCATTCTTCTTACATTTTTAGATTCTTCAAGGGTTGATTTACGCCCTTTATTTTGTCTGTAGTAAGGATCTTCTACACCTTGATTTCGTCTGTAGAAAAAACAATATCAGGGAATTGTAACAGTATCGTTATTCGATTTGTTTTAAAATGCGTAAAATGGTCTAATGATTGTCATAATAAGAAATACACACATCAAAAGTGTCTAGGGATCAAGCATTTTTATGCGGATTTCTTGAGATTGAGATGTGGCTTTGTAATAAATTTATGATTTTATAAATTTATATGGATCCTTTTTGGTGCATTTCATAATTTGAATCAGGAACTGTGAATCAAATTCGAGTAAAAGATGAAAATCAGCTGTCAATATTTTCCCTATAAAAACATACAACGCATTGAAGACATTATTAGTGCTACTGTTTCCCTACTACTGATTAAAACCAACGTTATTATGGAGCGGCGACGTCATTTAAGCAGGGAAGAAATGCTCAGAGCCGTGGGAATGATAGAAGCTGGTTCCCGGCAACGTACTGTGGCTTTAGCTCTGAATACTAGTCAGAGTGTTATCAGTCGACTTTGGACACGTTACCGAAGCACTGGTACCGTGGCTGAGCGCCATGGAGGACGGTATCGCTGCACCACACGGGGACAAGACCGATACATTCAAATCTTAACTCGAAGAGCTCCAACAATAACCGCCATGATGTTAGCCGTGAGGCTTCATCACTCTTCAGGGAACTTAATTAGCGACCAAACAGTCAGAAACCGCTTGCATGAAGTGAACCTTCATTCCCGAAGACCGCTACGGGTACCACCTATAGCAATGCACAATCGTAGGATTCGATATCAATGGGCTCTTGAACACAGAAATTGGGCAGAAGAACAATGGCGTTTCGTGTGCTTTTCTGATGAGTCTCGTTTCGGTATGAGACCGGATACAAGACGTATACGACACTGGAGAACCCCTGGACGCCAACAGCGATTAAAATCCTGCCAGGAAGTCCATCCTTATAGTGGTGGAACCATCATGGTATGGGCGGGTATTTGGATCGGCGGAAGAACTGAGTTGATTTGGATTAGAGGCAACCTCAACGCTCAAATTTATGCTGAGACGATTGTATCAGACGTCATCGTTCCTCTACAAGTGCAAATCGGTCCCTTATTTCAGTTAATGCATGATAATGCACGACCGCACACCGCAAGAGTTGTAAGACAGACTCTCGCCGCAGCTAACATCAATGTCCTGCCCTGGCCTGCTCAGTCGCCAGACTTGAATCCGATTGAGCATGCATGGGATATGCTACAGAGAAGAGCTCTGCCGAATATGGAGGGTATCCAGTCGCAAGAAGACCTTTTTTTGTTGTTGCAACGAACATGGGCGGCCATTCCACAGCGTGATTTGGATGAACTCATTTTGAGTATGCCAAACCGATGTTCTTGTGTTGTTAGTGTTCGCGGTAGAAACACGGATTATTAATTGTTTAAGTTACCCAATAAAATTTTAAAGAAAACTGTTATTTCAGTCTTTTTTTCGAACTTTTGTGTTAGTGGTTCAAATGTCAAAAATCCCTTTATTAGGAAAATGGCAAATTTCTTTATTAATGCAAAGGTGACTTGGTTTATCGTTACTGTGACAAACGAAAACACTTTATTTGATGAATCCTTAAAGAAAATTTTAATTAATATCAATCAGGAGAAAAGTTATTGCAAAAATATATGTTGATCCCTAGACACTTTTGATGTGTGTACATTCGTATCGCTCATATTCAATGATATTTAAAAAAAAATTGTTTAAAAATCTTTATAATTTTATCATTGCTCGTATTGCACAAATGTATCGCACAGTAAATAATAATCCCACCAAAAACATTCTGTAAAAAACTAGCCAAAGTCTCGATAGAGCTGCTTACTCGTATTTATCTCTAAAAAGTAATGAAATCTAGACAAAGTCGTGCCAAGTCTAAGGTTCCTTGCTGCGATTTCTTTATTATAGTAAATGTTGTAATTAATATTTTCTTTTTGACGTCAAATGAAAAAAATGATGTAAAGGCGGTATATGTCGATCTGTAATAGTTTGGTTGGGCTCTTGTGTTTTCTAATCAGGGTCACCATCAGGTACTCCGGATCTTCAATTATCCTAGTTTTTTATAGTTTTCCCTTTATGTGGCCATTAAACCCTAACTCTGTGACAAATTTCAACTCTCTGAGTTTATGGCAAGTAGGTACTAATGATCATGAGTGAGTGAGTGAGTGTCGTAAATGCACAACATTCATAATACTACAGGGTGTACTTGTGGCCCCAAAATATTCTTAGACATGCAGTCTAAAATTACGCCATTCTTAGAAAAACAAATTTATCAGAATTTACATCAATCTACGGTAAGATAAGTATAGTTTTGACTACTAGTGATAAAACTTTATCAGGATATCCCTGATGGATTACGATACAAAGATTACTAAACATCCGCTACAAAGACTGTTTTTGCTTAACAAACTTGAAATAATATGCAAATAGACGAGATTAAAGATTCAAAGACGAAGTTGGTATTAACAATATAACAATTAACTACATAAAATAACAAAATGCGTAACACTAACTTCAATGTCATTGTTTTTCTTTTTTCAAGAAATATTCTTACCTAGGCTTCTTGAACAATAGTGACAATAGTTAAATAGCGTCGTAAGTTATTTCATCGAATGTATTAAATTACACCTGACAAGCGATTATGTAACTCGAAACTGATGAAAACATAAGTTCAACATTAAAAATGCAAAGTTCATATTATGTAGTTTCCGTTCCAAATACTTGATTAACTTGCATGACGAACATTTATATAGAATTAAATACGAAACCGTCTTACGTCTCATTTGACCTATTTCGGAAAATCGCAGTATGTCGGAGCGGAAAAACTGAAAATCGACATATCGAATAAAACATCGCGATTTTTTGCGTGTACATTGTTAAAATACTTTAAAATAAATATCCTCTTCGCGAATATGTTTGTATGATAGGCAAACGATACTTTGTGTTTGTTTGTATTACCTGTGGTATTACACGCTCTTTGCGTTTATTTGTCTACTACTCGTTCGCTAGTTTGAGCTGATGTCAAGACCAAGAGGCTGGATAAACAACAATGAATGATATATTGGCACTTTAGTGGCCTTCTACATATTTTAGTAGGTAATAAGCACTTATCGGAAGGTTTATGAAGGATTAAATAATTTAAGATTTCGTTCTTTCATTGCGATGGTTTTATAAAATCAATAAGTGTCTCACACTCAACTTAAAAAACTCAGTCTTTTTTAAATTAAATATCATAATTTAATTCTACCATTCAACATAAAAACGTGGTAGTATTTAAAAACATATTTATCAAACTGGTTTTTAAGTTCATTAAATATCTACCTACCAAATAAATGAATAAAATTTAAGTACACACATTTAAATAACAAAAAAGTTTTAAACTTACTGAACTTCAACAAACAACAGCCTGTATTTGATCGAAGTTGATGTTACTTATTAAGTATTTGCATTAATATTAAGGTATTTATATTGTGTAAGTACATCATTTTATATAAGGGTTATATTTCTACTTCATCGGCAATGTTTTAACTTTTGGAACTTTCTAAGTAATTTTGTAAACATAGGGGCAGACTAATTGTGTAATTAATTTATCAAATCGTGTCTAAAAGTAATCTAGCGACTCGTATTGTAAGGCATGAAAGGCATCACTTTATATTCACAGTTCTTGTTATATGGAAATACATTTATCTATTAAAACCCGTTCTTACTGATACAGACGGAAGGTGCTGATAAAATGGTCTTTACCGTTTGTCAGGGAAAATATTGAACAACAATGATGATGGCAATTGGCGCGATTTCGGCCAGCTCTGACGGACCTGTTACGTTGTGAGTGACTTTGTGAGCTCAACAAAGTTGTTTACAACATGTGTCGCAATGCGCCAGCTAACTCACGACCAAGAAGTTGTACGAGCTCGCACCATGTGCCACTACGGAACGTAAACACCACGCCGTGGCACCGGCTGCGCCGAGATCTGATCAAACAAAGGGAACTCAACCTAGTAACCACATCCGCACCGTTCATGGACGATTTAACACAATGTGCCGCTCATGTGCATCGTAAATAAATATTCACAGTTCATTGTATCGTTATTATTATCGTGTGCGTGTAGGTCGCGCGCGACACGTCACGCACTCGCGGCAGACGTGGGAACACTAACTTAGTGAAATAAGCTACAAACCAAAGAGAGTGGGAACGAGAGGGCATTAGAGAAGACGCGCGTAGTCGGGCAGTCGGCACGCGGCAGTGGAGCAGCGGTCAGAGCGCGCACGAGACCTGCGGGCCGGGGGCCCGCCGCCGTGCACGTCGCCTCGCCGAGTGCCGGCAGTCCGTCCTACCGCGGTAACCGGCGGCGCATCATGCACGTTGGCCTTGGCTTGCCCGCCGCTGATGTCACTTGGGCCTAGTGGCCTACCACTTTTATAGTCTTATTATCAATTTAACTCTACAATAATATTGACGGCCAATTCGTGAGATGACTCTAGGATTGTACCCCTATTACCAAACGATAGATGTCTTGCAATCGTGTATGATGACGGTAGGTCTAAAGTCCTAAGTCGCTTAAGTCAATATATGTTTAGCAATACAATAGAAAACCTTTAAAATCAATTTGCACAGGAAATTGACTGATAAAAGAATACTTAACATAAAGTTAAGTGCGTAGATCTTAATGATAAAAATGTTTAAGTTGGGTTTTCACGCATCTGGATACCAGGCCCAAAGGCCCCTTACAAGCCGATACCTATCGGCTTTACTTTCGAAATATAGCTATTACTAGTATCAATGATTTTCATTTATCATTTAAACAAATTAATTATTTACGAAGTTACATTGTTGTGAAAATAACAATCAAAGAAAAACACTCAAACTAAAACTAACAATCAAAGAAATAAATAAACACCTACGCACAATTTTTTTCCCGTGAAGTTTCAACTCACGCAAAACAGGCAAGCCCTAACGGCTTGTCTGTTTTGAGCAAAACAGGAATCCTTCCTCTTGTAGCGATCGTGAGCTTGAGGCTACGTAACACCGCTAAATTAAGGACGTTGGGAAGCCGAATGTCTCCGGCTTATGATAAGGCCAGAGATATGAAATGCGTACGCCAGAACGAGATGGAATGATACTGGACTTCGTGATTCGTTTAGATAGTATTATTTGGATGACAGTATCACATTAGTTTTGGTTCGCGTTTATTTATAGTTTTGTATTTATTGTTTTCACCTGTCCATTTGCATTTGATTTGGTATTATTGTTAAAATTGATAAGTTTTGCGTAGTTAGTGCAGTAACAACAAGGTTATTTTAGTTCAATGGTATTATTTGATAAGTGTTACGGTGAACGTAAAACAGTGATTTGTTAGTTTCGAAGTTTTCAACTAGATGACGTTGTGCAATTATGTCACGATCCTAGTATAAGCTTTTGTGAAAATATTTTTTATTTTATTTGTAACTGTGTACTATGTATAGTATACTATTATCAAAAAGGTTACTCGATTCGTCCGCATAATTTTTATGTTTATTTCTATGTTTGTTCTTTGTTCGCGGGATAACTTCGTCTGTAATGAACCGATTTCAATGATTTTTTGTTGGAAAGAAGATAGTTCAAAGGTGGTCCATGATAAGAAAATCAGGGTTTGATGACGGAAACCAGAGAAATCGAGTGAAACTGTGTGTGTTTGTCAGTTTTTTCACTAGGTATTACAAAGCACTACAATTTAATAAAGGTCAGGAGTATAATATCTGATGATGGAGCCGAGTGACAGTTGAGGGAACTCGTCAACGATTCACAGCAGTTACCTTGTGTTTGAGCTTGATTAATTTGTATTGATGAGAACTTTTCACCTAGACGGGTTGTAACTGTCATTAGGGGTCTGATGACGAAGACGAAGAACAGTTCAGGGAACTCTTGAACGGTTTATAGCAGCTATCTTGCATTTGGACTTAATTCATTTATATTGATGAGAACTTTGCACGCATATGGGTTACATTATTCGATGCTGTTTACCTGCCATTTGTACCCATAAAAATTAATTTAGTTTGTTTCAGTAGTTTTTATTTTGTGAGCATTTTTAGCTTATTATGTACATGGGCGATGTTATAAGTTTATAACCGGTGCTACGAATAATAAAATTCTAGTGCATTTGTAAGAAAAATATGTATTTGACAAGAATTTGGGTTGAATATTTAAACTAAAAAGGCTAAAATTAGGCCAAAGCTATAGTTACTAGAATTCACGTTTTAGTCCGGCTTCACTTTCAAGAATATTTACCCTTCGCCACTGCTGGATACATCAGTAACCTAATAAAAATCTAGTCGTTAATCACAGACATAAGATATCGGAAATAAACGTGAGAAGTTAATCTGTTCCTGACACCAATATCCGAGCAGTCGCGGAAATAGGTACTAATGTCGCGCTGATGCACTGTTGACTAGTGTTGACCTATACAGTCAAGCGCGGCAAAGGCCAACGTCGAAGATAGATTGTGTTGCCCTTTTAAAACGATCCTAAATAAAAATATTAGAAAGTCTTGTATTTATTTATGGTTTGAAGCTTTACGAAACAATATTTTATGGAAGCATAGATTTTATTATGAAACCGTCACAAATTCGGGCTCGAATCAACTGAATTATAAATTATGTCGAATCCGGATTTACGATATGATAAATAACTAAAAGATCTCTTGATATCTTCTGATATTGATATCGACAAAAGAAAAGCTATGATATCATTGTGATAGATTACCACTGTTTTAAATATGAGCATGTTTGGATGGATATATGATACAAAGTCACACAAAAACTACTGTTTAGATTTGAATGAACATGATACACAGATAGTTTATAATCAACCCGGATTAATTACATAACATAGGATAAATTTATCCCAGCCTGACGTTCCCGTGGGACAATTATCAAATTTCACGCAGGCAACGCCGCGAGAATAAGTTAGTACGTAGGGTATAATATAAACAAGCTGTGATGGCAACTTCAGATAATGAAATGATTCACATTTTTGTAGGAAGCAGCCCACTCAGTTCCCCACTGACCTCTAATACGAGTATTCAAAAGTGGGATAAATTGGGGTGTTATGTAATATTATGTTCGGTTAGGCGATTCAGTGAGATAGGTCAAATCCATACTACTTAATATTATAAAGCTGAAGAGTCTCGTTTGTTTGTATGAACGCGCTAATCTCGGAGAATTATTGGTTCGAATTGAAAAAAAAAACTGAAAATAGACTATTTTTCTAATATTTTCTTTCCATATACCTCTTCCTTCAGTGGTTTCAAAATCTAATTACTACAGTACCGTGGTAAAGTAGTGTTGAATGTTTTTCGATGAGCGTTAGATCGGGTACCTACTGGCTGAGGAAATCACGAACGAGATTTGCTTCCGAATTATATTACACTAGTTGTTGCCAGCCGCTCCGCCCGCTAGAACTCGAAAATTATGCCAATTTTTGTGAATGCATACTAGAAATCTAGAGCGGTAATTAAAATGGAGCCGGCAAACATTTTATTATGGAACGCAGTGATATTCTTAAAAGAACTAAAGTAATAATATTTTAGCTGATGAATAAACAACAATATTTCATACACCTTTGATGTTGTTGAGTGTTAATTTAAAAACTCGTTAGTTTTAAAATTGAAAACTTTGCAATAGTTACCGATTATTTCGAAGAAAACCATTCTATTTTAATTAAAAGTCATACAGTTCAGTTATTTTTCAATAAATACAGAGAATCACGGACCAGTACTCTAAGCACGAGTTTTCATTCTTTTACTTTACAGCGTCTTTTCAGTATTTACAGCGTTTCTTGTATGAAAAAATGGAACAGCGCCTCTGGTGTGAGAAGAAGGAACTATTTTTTTCCTAGAAAATTGTCAATTTGAAATTGTCAAACTTCCAGTTTACGTCTCAAATACTGAAAACTCGTTCTAATGCTACAGCTCAGAAACTGTAAGTCCCATCAGAAATCAACAACAAAAACAATACAAGAAAAGAAAAAAAAAGTTACAACATCTATTGGAACTAATAAACAGAACAGTATTGTAAATAACTACGAGTCAGTTTCTTCCATTGTGCCGGAAAATATTAATTAAAGAAGCATTGGATGGGAAGAAATTTTCAATGATTGAATAGAGTCCAGTCAATTTGTGAGCTTCCTAGTAAGTGCAATTAATAACAAACCTTCTCCTAATTGCGATGCCCAACCAACTACTCTCTATGCACTGTAGGCAAATTGGTAAATGACCGATTTGGCTAATTTTGGAATCGAATTATTTTTGATAGTCCAGGGAAGGTTTAATTTAAAAGGTGAGTTATTATGATAAAATATTAGGAATACAGTAAAAGCAACAATTTCGTTTTCCCTTACAAAGTAATCCTACCTGTCAAATATTTGATGTTTGTCCGGTCGTTCGGAAATCAAAGTTTTATAGTTATTGATTTTGAGGTGTTACGAAGTTTGCCGGGTCAACTAGTATTTATTTGTACAAATATAACATCATATTTCGTTAGTTTTCATTGTAATAGGTAAAGTGTTTAATGCCATGAACCAGGAACGAACTCAAACTCTGTCACTACAAAAATAAACAGCCAGAAAACACTTCGTCATATCTGCACAAGTAGGATGACCGAAGAACAAGGTTTTCAAAATAATTATGTTATAGAAATTCTATGATCCGAATAAACATCAAGAATGTCGAACTACATGATAACTGACAAATGCTTGCACTGACTGGACAGGCCCACCCAAATTTTGTGGTTCTTTCTTCAAAAGACCATCTCAAATACTAACTTGCATGGTCCTCGTATGACTTGACCAATATACTCGTATGTTAGGACTTTAAAAGAGATTTTGAGAGCCTGAGTTTGTTTCGGTTGTTTGATCAGAGTAGTCATGTAAGAAACACCGGCCTCATCTATGTAGTTTGGAAAAGTGAACGTATTTTTTTTTGCAACTACTTGCAGAAATAACATAATTTCATTTAAATAGGAAAAACGAAGGGCAGAATCGGGGAACATAGGAAGAAATGAGAGAAATCTTTGCTTAGCAGTGGGACTCTACGTACAAAGTCGGCACAGCTGGCACAGTAGCTAAACGGTCGACTGCTACACTGCGCGACGTTGGTTCAATTTATAAATTATGATCTAAAAGTAGTTGTTCCAGGTATGGATTTGTATGTCGAAGTTTAAATGTTTGTGAACGCATCCACGATACAGGAGAATTTCCTAAAGAAAGGACAAGTTTTAAAAACAAAATTTGGCGCAGAATTGTAAAATACGAGTAGGTATTATACCTTAATTTTTATTCAGGTACAACTTGGAACACGACACCAAAGTTCATACTTATAGGTAAATTATTGTTTTACTTGTTCGACTAAATAATATTGACTTGAAAAAATGCAACGTTTGCCCAACTTGCATGTATTATGCAATGATGTCATAAATTTACAGACACACTTGGCCAAACAAAACGAAGGCTTTACTTTATTTCCAAAACTCTAGGAAGTAGTGTAACTCTAGGTAGGTAAGTTTTAATTTCCTGTAGAAGTAATTTCTACTCCGTAAAATATTACTCACTTTTATTTTCTACCCACGGTCCTCTATTCTTTCTGGGAATGAGCTCATTTATCACAGGCTATCTTAATTAATCAACCCTATAGCGGTCTCTGAGGTTATTACTTCCAACTGAGATAACACTGGACATGCCGAAATATTTTTTTAAATTTAAATATAAATTATTGTATCCAAGCCATGATTTTTGAACACGAATTGTTGCACTGTTACAGTAGTTTTTAATTATAAATAAGTAAGATTTCTTAACAAGCCGTTGCCAGCGGTTTCGCCTGCTTCCTGCGCGTGTATGTCGAAAATCGGGAGATACCATACCACGGTATCGAATATCGGGATAAAAGGTATTATTCCAAAACTTTATTGTACCACACATATGGGATTCTTTCAGCTGTTTTGACGTCAATAAGTAGGTAACAAACATCCACCCACGAACACGGGACATGGTAACTTTAAAAGTAAATTATTTTCCTTCAAGCTTGTTCCCTCGCCTTTCTGTCAATGTTCAACATCAGATTGTGAATATGAACAATCAGCACATCATATCCAATGGGAGTGTATGTACTCTTTGGCAGAACGAACGCAATATTATGTTGGATACTGTACACTGTACAGACTACATCTGGAGTCATTGACTATACGGACCTTGTGGAAACTCGAACAAACTTCCGTGCGTTCAAGCGTTTTTGCGATACATACCTATTATTGGAATCAAGTATAACAGCTCACAATTTAGGACCCATTAATATTAGTAATCATTTTTACCCGTGGTGCAAGGCAACTGGGCTTCTCCCAGTTGTAATGTCCCTTTGTGCCTTTTGGCCTTGTTTTGTTCTGTCTCCTGCATGGAGGGAAGTGGAAACATGTTTATCCTACTCCTCCACTATTCTTTTCTGATTAATTTCGTTGCAGGATCAAAGACAGGTAAATTCATTCTCCGGGACACGTCGAGCTTCATTGTCTCGGCGCATTTCTGGTGGTTGCCACTGTTGATTCTGGCTTTCAGGAATTGCAGTGGTTTGGGAATAGTGTGGTGGGTTTGCCCCAAAAAAAAAACATCCTTACATCCATCCTCACAAACTTTCGCATTTTTAATATTAGTTATGGAAGAACACACCGCCACTCATTAAGCTATACATAACTAGTTTATGTTGGCCTCGCCTTGAATTATTTTTCTACAAAAAGAGCGAGGAGCCGTATGTACCAATCTCATACATTTTGCGAGTGATGTGTTGTTGGGAGTATGAAATTGAATAGATAATAATTGTCCTTTACGCAAACTGTTGAACTGATTTGGATAAGCGTTCAGATTAAGGCGCATGTACGACCAAAAAGAGACGCTTTTTTTAATATTTTTGTAGAGCTATCTACTTGTTATTTAAAAAATTACCTACTTAATCATTCTGTATGGCGCGTGGTCTCAAGGTTATTTGCTCAGGGAAGCTCGTTAAACCCTAGATTAACATACAGATGATGTAGATTGAGACAGACAGAACTTTAACATCGGTAGCACGATCCCGCGCAATCATAACCGTTGCCAGGCGGACAATGCAACGGGGAAAAGATAGTAAAATCATTATATTTACAAAGTAAACAAGAGCATATAATTAATACTCTGTTTTTAATACAAATAAATAACAATAACCAACTATTTCTGCGGTGTATGGCTGTTTACATTTGGTAATTGAAATAAATTGAATGAACTCGTATTGTTAAGGATGATTCACGCTACGCCGTGTCGCGAACGGGCCGTGCCCCGGCCGGGCCATAGTCCAGGCGCTAGAGGTAGTTGAGTATACAAAATCCGAGTGACGGCAACTATGACCGGGTTCTTATACCTCAGATCCTAAATAATGACAAAATACATCTTGCCGCCAGGTAGGGTTACCAGATGAAAAAATGTAAAGTCCGGAGAAAAGGCCTGATTTCCATTGAAAAATCCTGAGATTTTTTACTGTTTGAAACTTTTCTCTCAAACGTACTTAACAATTTAAAATGTAAAATTTTAATTTTTCATACACTGCGGATTTCGCTCACGCGTTGCACATAGGTTACCAGATAGAAAATTTAAAAGTCTGGAGATAAATGAATGGATGAATTTCAATAATTAAAAATCCAAAGATTTTTACAACTTTGTAGTGTGCGCAGTGCGCGCGGATAGGTTTCTAGTTTCTACCATCTATCTCTCCCAAAGGTTTCATAGATTTTAAGGTTCGATTTTATATGTGCGATCCACAAGACCAAAATCGATTTTAAAATTAGTATCAATATGATAATAATGTTATTGTATGTAGGTATATAGAAGATTATTATTTGTTTGTCTAATAAAAAAATCAACAAATACTATGCTTTGTGAAAAGTGAAAAAATCCTGGGATTTCCTGAGAATACTTAAATCCGGCCGCAATCCTGAGAAAACCGTAAAAATCCCGAGTTCTCAGGACAAATTCTGAGATATGGTAATCTTACCGCCAGGTCTGATGGTCCCTTCCCGCTCCCTTTACATCCCCTCTGTGCCCATACAGTGAATGAAGAAATGAATGAAGTAAATGTTTTTGCGTGACGAAGTAGTCCACTCATTTAGTTCGTCAAATCAAAACAAGTTCCTAACTAATAATGAGACTGAGATTATTGACAAATGATGCATTTCACTAGTTCCATTTTATACGTATGTCGATTTTCCTCCATAGGATTAGGACTGTCAACCTATAATATTGTAGGTATATCTTTTTACCAAGATAAGAAAAAATATTTTTAAGCAATTATTATGCGCTTTATCTGTCCCGTAAAAAGCTCTGATCTGATTGATTGATTCTATAAATTATTACGGAAATAATAATTCAAATGATTTTATACCATGTACATACTTAATACATTCCCTTTACGAATAAGAGAAGAGGGGGTAAAAAAATGTACCGGCAAGTTCCACATTATTATTCTTTGACCTTTTCTTCACTTAAATCCGTTGGCAAAATTCTACACTCACATTATGAATACTCACTTACCTCGAGCGCCCGGTCTACCAGTCATTCATGTTACGGTTAAACATTATGGGACACGGCCCGGCCCCGGCACGATGTAGCGTGAATCCAGTGGCGTAGCGAAACCGAATCTAGGAAGGGGCAAAACGCATCTGCGAGGCCCTTCGCTTTCAGGACGGAAAATATGACTTGCCTCTGCTGCTGCTCGCGCGAGGCACCTATGACTATATATGACTTGGTCTTAAGTCATCTATACCAAATGTGATTATCAGCTTTATGAGGCCTCCTTCACTTCCCAGATAGAAATAAAACGTAACCAAGTAGGCTTGGAACAAGGGCCTTGCGCGAGCAGTGTAGGCACTAGCCCTAAATGTTATCGTCATCAGTTTTGCGAGGCCTCATTCAGTTCCAACTCACCGGATATCATAAATAATGTAGGTCAGGTTAATTTGTTAGTAGAAGTTAAGTTGTACTGCTTTACTGTTAACAAACATGTGATCGCCGTTATCAAGAATGTTTTATTTTTTCTGGGCGCGAGGCTCCTTCGGGTGCAAAGCCGGGGCCTAGGGTCCGCTTCGCCCCCGCCTAGCTACGCCACTGCGTGAATCATCTTTTATTCAATAAACTTTATTTACAATGTTACTCCAGGAAAATTTTATAAAATATGTATTGAAAACTTTGCATGCCGCGCGAGTCTGACAATATACGGAGAGTAGGTATTGGCTATGTTTCAAGTACCATACACGAACATAACTTCCCCTAGATACCGCATACAAGGCAACCTATGCACGCCACACGTCAGTGTATTAGCCGGCTTCTTGTGCTGTCTACAAAGAACATGTTTTATCAAATAAGTTTTTATTCTCAAGTCAAGTATAGATTTTTAGAAACTGTTAGCGTCACCACGGCTTTAGTGTCTCCTCGACACTGAGGGGATCGAGAACAATATAAACTTAAGTACGTGTGGCGCGCAAAGGTTGCCTTTTATGCGGAATCTAGGGGATGTAATCTATAAGCATTGTTTTAATAATGCATAGCACACATAACCAAATACATATCAGTATTGCAAGACACATGTTAACAGACATTGATAAATTGCACGAAACGACATTATTTGTTTGTTTATACTACAGATGACCTACAATACTTTGCACGGCTAGTCATTTATTAATAGTGTTTGATTACAAGTAATATACTTCAGATATCAGTGTCATTTATAATATCGTCGCCTTAGAGTGAAAACGGGAATGCATTTTTGCAAAAAAATATTTTATTGCGTTTGAAGCACGTAAAAAAGGTATACAGGAATACAATTTAAAAATTGCCGCCTGTATACTTAACTCTTTTGCTGACTTTACAAGGATATACGACAGCACGCAATGACACGGATGTTATCAACGACTTATTGGAGTGGGAAACAAATAGGGTCGCAAGTATACTATATGGGTCCTATCGGGAGAAGACGCAGTATGGCATAAGGGCAAGAGGCATTAGTATGAATACAAAAACCAGCAAATTTTCTTATACTATCGTACTCACTATTTGCAATTTTTAATACCTTTTGAGACGATCGTCAATATCTACCATGAATTAGTAATTTTTAGTAATTCAACACGTTTTTTGCCGGGTCTATGGCACGAACTGTAGACTAGTGAAGATTAGACATATTATTTTTCTACATTAGATATCGCCATGCTTAGGACGACGATAGAAATCTTTCTACATTCTGTCATTTGTCTATTTATCCGGCGACCTAAACCGTTTCTACGGTAACATAGAACGCATGCTCGACACGAGTTGCTAAGGCTGACCTGACCAGGTTAGTCGTAGCAAGGAAACCTACTAAGGGGAAGATACATTGGGACTCTGACCTACGATATTCTCTTGTAATTAGTATCGTGTCCTGTTATTTGTTCATTACAGGAACTGATGGCCGCTACTGCAGATGTCAATGTCATGGCTCAGTTCCGGGCCATAGATTGCCATCGACACTCCAATGCTAGCTTCTCACGGCATGTAATATCGCGACATGGAATGATTCTCGAGCGCGATCCGACATTATACGAATCGGAGACGCCAGCCCGAATCGCGCCGAGCCAATGCAATCACACGGCGCGTTTCGCGCGATTTGCTCGGCTCGTCACGTAGGTAATGCTAATGGCCTAAGAGCTGTTTGAAATTTTGGAAAAGACGTCACAGTTTCTGTGTTTAGAGATAATTGAAGAAGTATTGAGCAAGTTTTCAGCGTGCCTCTCAAGCACTGTCACAAAAATTCCCCGAGTGGGCGAGTGCTCCTAGTATGAGCTTACTACCGTTTAACAGATTTCGTTCGCGTGTCCTAGAAACAATACAGCGAACAAATAACATTTGTTATTGTTACCGAGTTACTTGATCGATGGCTGCTACGCGAAAACAACATTTACTTGGTTCTATTAGTACATCATTTATATTATATTTGTTTGAAGGTCTTTAGAGAAAGACAGAGGATTGATGCATTTGAGATGTGGTGCTGGAGAAGAATGCTGAGAATACCTTGGACTGCGAATCGCACCAATGCATAGATCTTAAGTCAGCTTCGAACGAAAACTCACTTGTCAACTATACGCCAACAATGCATTCTCTCCTATTTCGGCCACCTGGTGCGCCGAAGCGATGAAAGCTTGGAAAAACTGATTTTGGTTGGGAACATCGAAGGCAAACGATCGCGCGGTCATTCACTAAGTCAAGGGACAGATCAGGTGAAGGAATCATCACCCTGTAAATTTTAATCGGTGGTAAAGGATGCGCTGGACAGAAACCGGTGGAGGTGGATCATCCGCTCCAGATGCAACTCCGAAGCTGACCACGATCCTCAGACATGAGGGACCGAATACAGATAGAAGGTCTTATGTTTAATTTCAAAAAGAGCATTTAAGGCGATGATAAAGCTAATTAGTTTTAACTTTAAAATGTAATATCGCCTATTGGAGGACGCGGACGCTTCAAATCGTCTCATTTTCTTACCCTTGTTTAATATCCAGTTTTATTAATATTGCGCTTAAGTATTAATTGCGGATTCAAGCAGGCTTGTTCACCGTCGGATTCAATTATGAGATTGTGGCTTTAGGTACATCTACACCAATATTATAAAGAGGAGACAGTTTTTTCTTTTCTTTGGATTAACTCAAAAACTACTGAAACGATATAAATTTTATTTATTTATTCAAGTGCTACATTATTCAGCGAGTAACACAGACTATATTATTTTAATGATTGAATTATACCTGTGCGATCATAATTCGGTAATATTATCAATATTAGTAAAAAAAATCGATTTTAAGCACCGATGCTCACTTGTATGGTACAAGTGAACATCGGTGCTTAAAATCGTTTTTTTTTTCTATACTTATATATGTCTAAGGCTCGTATTTATTTTTGTTCTGTGTCCGACAACAGCTATAACTATGTTTTACACATGTTCAGCGCTGAAAATAGAGCTTATTAAACTGTATTACAAAAAAATATAATACCATCAGTCGACTCCAACGAAAACTATTAAAAGAAAACAAATTAGATATTCTTATCAATTTAAATCGCAATAAGTATGCTACTCACGCCCCAGCTCGGGGTTCTAAGTTCTATAAATTTTTAATATCACTTGGAGCGACTGTTCAACTTTGTGACATGCAACACCATTTCACGTTTATTTTCAAAAACGATCCTTGCGACAAAAATAAAGATAGTGCTCTGAAAACGTTCAGAAATATTAATAATAAAGTAAATCTATTCTTGTTATAATGCCTCTCAATGTGACTTTAGTCTACGGTATTTACTGTGAAGTATAATAGACTTCATAAAGAAAGACCTGGTGTACTAAATGTGATCATGTGTCGTAGGTACGTCTTCATAAGATTTATCTGAAGAAAGTTAATTTACGGGATGATAACTTTAACGAAATAGTTGATGATGTGTAGTGGTAGTACTCCAACAGAACGGACAGACAGAAAGGCATGACTCAAATAACTGTGTCAAACAAAAGTTCTTTTGAAAATGATCATTAAATAATTAAGTTAACATATTGATAGACGACCTTGTAAAGGTCGCCGGAAGACGCTGGATGCAGGTCGCTTCCAACCGGTATATGTGGAGATCTAAATGGGAGGCCTATGTTCAGCAGTGGACGTCCTATGGCTGAGATGATGATGATGATGATGATTGATAATGGTTATTTTTTTCTTTTCTCTTTCTTTTGATAAAAACGTGTACCCACAGTACGAATTTCTCCTGTATCGTGGGTGCGTTTACAAACATAGAAACTCACATACACAAACACCCAGACCCGGAACAAATACTTGTAGATCAATTATTTGAACCGTGCGGGGATCGAACCCGCGACACGTTGCACAGCAGTCGATCACTCAGCCATTGCGCCAATCGTGTTGTCAAATCCTCCCTAATTTAGTTAGTCACCCTTAATTTATTGAGTTAGTCATCAACATCATCAGCCTATAATGTTCCCACTGCTGGGACACAGGCATCCTCTCTGTGAGAGGGAGTAGGCCATGATAATCCACCACGCGGGCCCAGTGCGGGTTGGTGGATGTCACAATGTCTTCGATTTTTTGGTTCTACGACATGCCCGTTTCCTCACGATGTTTTCCTTCACCGTTTTGAGCAGTGGTGATGAAACAAATTACACAAAGTAATGTGACTGGCTGGATTCGAACCCACGACCTACAACTCGTAAGTCAGGGCCGATACTACTGGGCCACCACTGCTCTATTGAGTTAGTAGAAAATAATAAAGCACTCTAATCACCCTTTGTGTGCTGTGAAGTTATCAAGGCGGTATTAAGTAAGTACTTATAATGCAGCCGGCTTATAATGGTGCCGGTTTTAGCACTACCAGCGCCCTGGGCGAGATTTGTATGGCGCCCCCTAACTGCAAACCCGTATGAAAAAAAGAAAAGAGTATTACAAAATTACCATTTATTAAAAGAAAAAAGCCACATTCTAATCAGGCAAAAAAGATTTCAAACTTATGAGTTCATCACACAACTGTGTGACCCATCTCACCCATCGTATCTGATTTAAAGTCTACAAGTTCATATGTTTAAAAAATACCAATATTCCGAATACTCATTATTTTAACTGTTCAAATCTTTCACAAACTGATCTTAATGTAGTGTCGACAATTGAAAAATTCTTAATGAAATAGATTATGTTTTTCTCTATGGTCGAGGATTCTCAGTAAAATTAACTGCTAGCAGTGCAGTGCTCCGATTTGAACATTGCGTTTTTTCGCAAAATTTAGGGAATTTACGAGTAAGTAGGCTTGCGGCGCCCCTTTATATCCGGGGCCCTGGGGGGGTATTACAACGTCTTAAAACCAGGCTTATTCATGTGAGTGAACGAGATGGCGCTAGACGACTTGTATAGCTCTGTCACTTTCACTCGCCGGAACAAGCCTGGTTTTAAGACGTTGTAATACCCCCCCTGGGCGGTCGCCTAACCGCGCCTACCCCTAAAGCCGCTACTCAGTGCCGGTTTTAGCAATACCAAAGCCCTGGGCGAGATTTCTACGGCACCCCCTAACTGCAATTCAATCCCATACGAGTATGAAATAAGGAAAAGGATTTATAATGAAATTACCATTTATTAAAACTAGTAAAATTTTACTTTTCTAGACTTCGAGGTCGAGGTTATCAGCAATTTCATTTCGATTTTCGATTGACAAAGTTGCCAAGTTTGTCAAAATTCAACCAGTTTTTATTTAGAGATTGATAATGTTTTCCTCTATGGTCCAGGATTTTCGGTAACGTAAACTGCTATGCATGCAGTGCAGTGCTCCGAATTTGACACTGAGTTCCATTCTAATCTTGCCACCATAACGATTTTTTCGCTAAAGGGCATTTACGGGAATTAAGTAGACCTGTGGCGCCCTTTTATATCCGGCGCCCTGGGCGGTCGCCTTGCCCTAACGCCGTCACTGTCTTATAACAACTATTATGATAGCAAAATATTAAAAGAAATGTAAAAGAAATATAACTATTCTATTGCTCAAGCAATAGAGCATTAAATTGATAAAGAACCATTGTATCTCAATTCTATTAGCAACATTGCTAAACTGGCGTTTTTAGATCACCAGATAGGTATTACATATAGGTACCCTAGGAGTCAGATAGTGCTTGCATGGTGTTGATGGAAATTTAAGCGACTTACCTGCAGCATGCTGTTGTGAAGCTATCACCCTCTGAAATGACAGAAATTAACAAATTTTAGGCAAAAAAAAAACAAAACGGAACGTGATAAAAAAAATATGGCAAAATCATTTAGAAAATAAGCAGATTGTGAGCTAGTATAAAAAAGGAAGTAAAAAAATGGTTTTCTTTTGTATCATACATGATTACGTTATTATCTTATTATTAAATTAAAAAACATTACTTTGTTTTAAATTATTGAAAAAAAAAAAAACTTATGTCAGTATGTGTTTTAAGATTATTTAATCTCAATATTTAAGCACAATGATAAATAGTAATAATAGAGCAGTGGTGGTCCAGTGGTATCGGCCTCGACTTACGAGTTGTAGGTCGTGGGTTCGAACCCCGCCAGGCGCATTACTTTGTGTAATTTATTTCAACACCACTGCTCTCAAAACGGTGAAGGAAAACATCGTGAGGAAACCGGCATGTTCTAGAACCAAAAATTCGAAGACATGTGACATCTACCAATCCGCACTGGGCCCGCGTGGTAGATTATGGCCCACTCCCTCTCACAGAGAGGAGGCCTGTGTCCCAGCAGTGGGAACATTTATAGGCTGATGATGATGATGATGATGAATGATAAATAATAATAATAACAATAATTTTTTTTTGTTTTTGTGAAAATATTTAAAAATGTATTTAATAAGGAAAAAATGAATAAAGGAATAACAATAAAAATGGAAGACTTTTACCGATATTTTTTTCACAATTGAATGTAAGTATATCAATGGCGTAATAATAATATATACTTAAACAAAATAATAATGTAAACTACTATTTCTTATATTTTTAAAATGTTTTTACTTATGCTTTTGTAAAAAAATATTTATATATTTTAGCTCTCTGCACTCCTGTGTCAAGTTTTATACGAGCATGTTTTTGGTAAAAATGGGTATAGTTTTCACGTATTGTAATTATATATTTTCAATCAATCAATTTCTCTTTTTTTTGTGGCAAAATCATCAAATGAGTTCTCCCTCCTGGATTGAGCACTGTTAGACAAAGAAAATGTGGTAAGTATTGAAAATGCGAAAATAACTACTTTTAAGCAGGTCATGCAATACCTAATAAAAGAAATTAAATTGTAACATAAATTTGTCTAATTCAAACAACGACGTTCAACAAGGCCTTGTAGAAACAAAATACTTAAATCCTAATTACACTAGGGCCACACTAACGGGAAATTCCGTAGATTTTCGCGTTAATGTACCTTTATACGAACATTTAAACACTATCATAGTGAAAATCAACGGGAAATGCCGTTAGTGTGGCCCGGCTATTAACATACAACAGAGTAATGAACATTACTCAATGCCATACGAACAACGTCAAACGCAAATAGATTGGTGAGTACCAATACATTACCGGTCCATATTTGTCGAGTCCTGTTTATTAATTTGATCACCTGCATTAAAGGTTGACGTATGAATATACGTCACATATTAAACAAACATATTTATCTTGATAATGATCTATTGCATGTTTGCGTTACATGGCTGCAGTAGTTTTAAGCTTATCACGGGCTTTGAGGGCGGCGACCGAATCTAGAAATTCCGTAACGAAAATAAACCTAACACTGTCACTGTCACATCTGGCATGTCAACGTGAATGAATAAAATTTTAATGAACAATTTTTTTTCTTGACGTTTCACTTGATTGACGTGACTGACTGATAGCCTAATTAGTAGAGTAACTGCCCATATAGCAACGATGGGATGATATTCTCGTTAAATATTCGCGGTAGGCGATATTTTTTTCTTTTCCTTTTTTTCATTACTAAAACAAATTAATAATTATAATTGCACAAGTTGATAAAAAATGCTTTGCAATAGCTTTACCGCGGCAATCCCCGAGTGCCACACGTATTAATACGGTCAGTAAATTAAAGTGCATTGTCTTCTTTGACATGTATCAAAAAGTGTATAGGGAATTCTTGGAATGTTTTGTACAGACAGACAGACACTATGTAGAATTTGTGAAGTTAGGGTCGGAAGAGTTAGGCCGTGTAGATTCAGAAGCTTGGCTTAACATGAGATCTGATATCTTTTTCACAGGGCAAACATTATGTGGTCGTCTTGGCAACATTTTACATGAAATGTTTTTGGTGGGATATTATATTTTATTTATGTGTGCGACAGCCGATATATTTTTTAAACTTTATCAAGTAAAAGTAACAAGATTTCCATTTTGCAAATGGTCGCAGCCTTTTTTATGTGAATATGCAGTGCAAAAAATCTGAGCAACAAGTTTTTAATTTCGTATGTCAGATATTTTTGGAAAAGTATAAATAAAATACGAGAATCTTTTGTTGTTATTCTTATCAATAAATAATAAAACAGACAGGAACATAATATATTCTCTCCATTTCAAAGCTAAAAGGGGGCTTAACCCGTCCTATAGGATGAAAATCTGTAGTAGGTAGATACAGAAGCCAGCACATGAGCACATGAACCTATTCTAATCAGTCAAATTTTCCCAATCGAAAAGGAACCTTCTCCTATTGTGATAAAGATAAAAATCTAGTGTTGTGCTAGCATCAGTACATTCCAGATCTTAGGTTAGCTCAACGAACTGTACACATTTTAGACAGATCCAATAATGGGCGTCGTAGATTGACGGCAGCAGATAAATCCATTCATTTCTGAGAATCTTTCAATTGTTACATACATGTGCGAATTCTTCACATTCTTATGTGAAATCGTTTTCAATTAACTATGGCTGCTGACTGAAGATAAAGTAAATAGCTTGCAGGATGAACAATAGTCACCTTTCGTTTTTGTATTTTGTACAGATGTTATACCTACCTTAGTTTACATCACACAACATATAGATACGAATTAACGTGTATGTGAGTTGCTACATTAATTGTAAGCGCACCCACGTCACAGGAGAAATTCCTAGTCTAGAAATAATGAGGCAATGAACGCAAAAAAAAAGTTTTTGTAACCTTACTTGGTTCACAATCATGTTTACTTTGTGGTCAAATACTAGGGGCTATGCAGGCAGGCACTTTAATTTATTTTTTTGACATTTAATCAAGTACTTAGAATTGAACAGTAGCGTAGTAAAGAGATTTTTTATATTTTCCAAGATGAATCGGCCTCATTCGGTACTGAATAATTTATCTTAATTTAGTTTTTTACAACCGTATATTATCGAGTGTGAGAATTTTATAATAAACACAATGTAAGCGATTTAGCTTTTCACGAAACGCCACTGACATTTTCGATAGCCCCTGATCTCTACCGAAGGGAATGGCCGGCTTGGCCTTCTAGTCGGCAAAATACATAGTCAGTTTATAGAGTACAGGCAATCCATCTCTCTCTCATAAATTTTCTCTTTCGCAATCGCAACCGACCTCTATGAAGACAACATGACGTATAAAACCCGATTTTTACAATGCAAGAACTTGCATGCAAGTTTAACTACATTGTCTAAATGGGGTTTAATGGAGAATAATATGCAAGCATACTCTTTTTTTTACAAAAGACATTTCTCTTTTGTTTTTAGGGTTCCGTAGCCAAATGGCAAAAACGGAACCCTTATAGATTCGTCATGTCTGTATATCTGTCTGTCCGTCTGTCTGTCTGTCCCTCCGTATGTCACAGCCACTTTTCGACGAAAGTATATAGGGTGTTAAAAAATCAACTGCAGGAATTTCGTGTGTGTACTCGGTATCAAAAACCAAGTACATTCCAAAAAAAAATTTTGTTTTAGAGCATTTTAAAAAAAAAAAATTTTTTTTTCAAAATTGTTAATTTTTTTTCAAGCATTTTTCTTTTGGCCGATTAACATGCCCAATAAAATAAGTTATTTGTAAGTATTTCGATAAATTGCCAGTCCAAAGTCTGCAAAATGTGATGGGAAAGTTGGAATCAGCTGTGAACGCTACACACGGGTAAACGACCTCAAAGAGCAATCAAATTCATTAACATGGTCAAAAAAAATGCTTAAAAAAAAATTTTTTTTGAATAAAATACTCCAAAAAAAAATTTTTTTTGGAATGTACTTAGTTTTTCCCACGTTTTTATACACTCACTTTTCTTGTTTGTTTGTTTGTTTGTTTGTAAGTTTGTTTGTTTGTTTGTCGTTCCGGTTGGACTTTTGCAACTCAATTTTGAGGCACTTCCCGATAAGCTAGCATGCTGAAATTTTGTACACGCTTTGAGTTCTGATGACAATACATGACTAGCTAAGAAACGTCATAACAAATCCAATATGGCGGCCTCCCCAAGATGGCGGACTGGCTGTTTGAACCCCACCCCCATGATATGGGTATCAAATGAAAGGGTTTGCTGTCAGGAATACGAAAAAAATAGTCACGGGACATAAATCCAATATGGCGGACGTCCAAGATGGCAGACAGGCTATTTGAAATGCACCCCTGTGATATGGATATCAAATGAAAGGGTTTGCTATCAGGAGTACGAAAAAAATAGTCACGTGACTTAAATCCAATATGGCGGACGTCCAAGATGGTAGACTGGCTGTTTGAAATCCACCCCCGTGATATGGGTATCAAATGAAAGGGTTTGCTGTCAGGAATACGAAAAAAATAGTCATGTGGCTTATGCTAGGCTAGGCTATTAATCCAATATGGCGGACGTCCAAGATGGCGGACAGGCTTTGAGGCGATAAGCTAGCAGGCTGAAATTTTCAGGGTAGCTTCAAACCCGATGAACAATGATAAAAATAATAAAATAATTAATAGATTTAAAAAATTTAAAAACCCACGTTTTTAAATGTCCTAAAAAGAAGAAAATAACCCTACGGGGCTGAGAGAGGGGCCACTCAAAACGTGGGGGCGTATCTTTGCAAGTTACACCTACGATCTCACGTGATGTAAATATATCCCATAAATAATCCCTTAAATAATATACGCCCCCACGTTTTGAGTGGCCCCTCTCTCAGCCCCGTAGGGTTATTTTCTTCTTTTTAGGACATTTAAAAACGTGGGTTTTTAGATTTTTTAAATCTATTTTACCAAGTACGCACACGAAATTCCTGCAGTTGTTTTTTTAACACCTTGTATAAGAGTTATCTGTTGAAACTTGGTAAGTAGAATGTATTATGTGAACCGCATTAGGATTTTCACACAAAAATAAAAATAAAACAAATTTTGGGGGTGCCCCCATACTTAGAATTGAAAGTCAACATTTTTTTTTTTCACAAAACCCATACATGTGGAGTAGGTATCTATGGATAGGTCTTTAAAAATTATATTGAGGTTACTAATATCATTTTTTTCTAAACTGAACAGTTTGCGCGAGAGACACTGACACTAAAATAAGAGAAGATAAAACTAAAAAAATAAATATAATGTAGACCTCAACAAAAACATCCAACGAAAATTAGTTTGGATGAGATATAGTTAGTAGTTTTCGAGATATAGTACATTTTCAAAAACCGCAAATACAACTCTGCCATTCATACGTAAACACTATGAAAAACAAAGTTATTTTTATTGTTTGTGTATATTACTTTCTAATCTCAATTTAATTATATCCCTAATCTATGCTTGCTACTACGGAACCCTTCATGGGCGAGTCCAACTTGCACTTGGCCGGTTTTTTGATAACATGGCATTGAACCTTCTTTGTTATTAACCAAGACGAGATAATCCCTTTATTTTTTTCCTTTGTTTTTGTTATTGCGTTGATATAGCTCCGATAAAATCTATGTGCATATTTTCATTACATACCTACTTATTAAACTGAAACTAACAACGTACTCGTATATACATATCAGAATACAATTAACATAATGTATGTATTTAAGTCATTATACACGTAAATAGTCGTGATTCATTGAGACTATATTCTTGCTGATTGAATGTGTCTTTTGTGGATTCCATATTGAAATACCGACTAGACATGCCATAATACAAAGTGCGAATGCAAAATGCGGTAACATAAATACTTAGCAACGTAAAAACAGAAGGCAATACCGCACGAACCAAATAGGTGGCGTAAATAAAAACTACAGGTAATTTAGTTTTTGTCGTTATAAAAGAGGATTATACTCACTATGATATTTCCATAGATGTTTGGTGCATATAACGAAAACAATGTTTCACGAAGTAGGTTAGGTACAGTTTTTTTTTTAAATATATTACTTAGGTAAACTCTATATCTATGCAAAGTACGGGGGCTTGATTTATCAATCAACCTTTCTAACTCTGTATAGATTTCCAATTAAAATGGCAAAAGCATTAGTATCATATCTAATATATAAAATTCTCGTGTCACAGTTTTCGTTGCCATACTCCTCCGAAACGGCTTGACCGATTTTGATGAAATTTTTTGTGCTTATCCGGTATCTATGAGAATCGGCCAACATCTATTTTTCATCCCCCTAAATGTTAGGGGTAGTCCACCCCTAAATTTTTTTTAATTTCTATTCTTTATGGCAAAACAACGTTTGCCGGGTCAGCTAGTCATCTATAAAAATGGCAAAAGAAAGACGTTACTTATGGAAGGCCCCTTTTTTAACAGAAAAACATCATCTGTGAAAATTTTAACTGTCTATCTATCACGGATGAAATACAGCCTGGTGACAGAAGGATAGACAGACAGCGTAATTGGGCCCAGTTTTACGTATTGTTTATGGAATCCTAAAATCAGCATTTTTGTTCGCCTCTCGAACTATAAAGAAATACTTTGTCAGTAGGGGACGTTTCATCCCACGACTGTATTTGACTGAGGTTGATTCACAAGTCGAGACGACATGCCACGTAAAAGTTCAGCAACATTGTCTGTGCGACATGTCTTCTAGTAAAAACGATGCTTAAGGGCTTTCTTCGGATATGACCCACTGGGTTTTGAACCCAATCGAGTTTGATTCAAATTGGGGTCAATTTCATACTTGTGTGATTCGATTGCGAACAGTTCAAGCGAATACAATTCAGAAGACTTTCATAATTTCATATTCATTTTCTGTTCATTCAGGAATTTATTTAAGAGAAGTTTGATTTTTGTTAAATACTAGTGTTCAGCTGCATCCGGTTCAGCGTGACACTGTAACGCAAAGAGCAACTATAGAAACAGTGTGGATTTTTAGTAAATTAGAGTCTAAGTCCACCCGCGGAGTTCGTGGCTTAATAATTACAGCCGCACAAGCCGGGCTTTTCGGGTTAAGCCGCGCTTGCGGAGGTTGCCCTGTGGATGGATGACCATCTATCATAGCGAGTTTCCTCCGTGTCTCGGAAAGCACGTAAAGCCGTTGGGCCCGGCTGTCATTTGACAGTCGTAAATACTCGTAGCAGTCAGAAGCTCCAAAGTCTGTCAACCAGTCTTACTATGGGGTATCGTATTACCCAGTTACTGGGTTGTGGAGGTTCGATAGGCAGTCGCTCCATGTAAAATACTGATATTCAGCTTTACTGATTTGACTGGAAGCCGACCCCAAAATAGTTGGGAAAAGGCTAGGCCGATGATGAGAGTCTAAGTCCACCCGACATTTAACTATATACCTAACTTGTTTAGAATTCAAAAGCAAATCTCTTTAGATGTGCCAGCTGTTCAATGTTACTGCAGTAAACGCCTGATACGAAGATATTTTTGAGATCATTGCAACATGCACTTCATGGACATTTGGCAACGCCTAAGTAATAAACTATAGGTCTAACGATGTATGTCAGGACACTAGACTCTCGGTGGCCCCGTGTATGTCCAATCTGCGTCTTTATTTCCGAACGCATACAACCCTAAAACCCGGTTTCAGCGGGTGAAAAGAGTAAAAACCGGCCAAGTGCGAATTGGACTCGCCCATGAAGGGTTCCGTAGTAGCAAGCATAGATTAGGGATATAATTATATTGAGATTAGTAAGTAATATACACAAACAATAAAAATAACTTTGTTTTTCATAGTGTTTGTATGAATGGCAAAGTTATATTTGCGGTTTTTGAAAATTTACTATATCTCAAAAACTGCTAACTGTATCTCATCCAAACCAATTTTGCTTGAAAGTTTTTGTTGAGGTCTACATTATATATTTTTTTTAGTTTTATCATTCTCTTATTTTAGAAGCTACAGGGGGGGGACACATTTTACCACTTTGGAAGTGTCTTTCGTGTAGACTGTTCAGTTTAGAAAAAAATGATATTAGTAACCTCAATATAATTTTTAAAGACCTATCCATAGATACCCCCACACGTATGGGTTTGGTGAAAAATATATTTTTGTGTTTCAATTCTAAGTATGGGGGGCACCCCCAAAATTTGTTTTTTTATTTTTGTGTAAAAATCCTAATGCGGTTCAGATAATACATCTACCTACCAAGTTTCAACAGGGTAGCTCTTATACTTTCGACAAAAAGTGGCTGTGACATACGGACGGACGGACGGACAGACAGACAGACAAGATAGATAGACAGACAGACATGACGAATCTATAAGGGTTCCGATTTTGCCATTTGGCTACGGAACCCTAAAAATGAGCTCGCTCTGGGAACGCAAAAACTATTTGTTGGTGGAAATACAAGTATGCAGTTTGCGCTTGCGAGTTTAACGAAGTCATTAATATCCGTTCCGCTCGCTGTGGAGTAATATTTTCCGGGGATTAATATTTTCAAATTTACAGAATATTATGATTAACAAAAGTATTAAGTTTGCTGTACTTAACGTTTTTTTTTATTCATGATGGACTTTTAAAATACATTACAGAAAAAGAGTAGATAGTTACTTGTTCTTAATTCAAAGACCCAATTGGGGAACGGCTCATCAGCATCTGCCTAATGGTCAGTTCATCACACCGAGACACGACGAGGCGCGACGTGACGCAACGATACTGCAAATGTGCATCTTATAGTGTAGTAAATAAAGTTAGATTTTGAGTCGCTATTAAAAACTGCAGTGCGGAGCGCGGCGTCGCGCTGCGTTGCGAAAGGTGTATCTTTTCGAGTAGGAAATAGAGTTGGATTTTGAATAGCTCTATTGAAATGTGCGCGCAGCGTCACCTATCAGTATGAGCTGACCCGAACATTTCTTTTCATATTCAAAATTGTTAATATCAAAAAAGAAATAAAGTTCCTAACAGTTTTCCGGTATCTCTTATGGGGGGTATTTACTCTTACGGGCTCATAATAAATTATGCTGTAAAACGGGTCGATCGACCGTCTAAATGACAATTCGACTAGTTTTTTTACTAGGTACTAATTCTCGCAAGCGATGCAACTGGTGAAAAATGCTGATTCAAATTCGACAGGATTCAGATTTCCCCCTGTTGACCAACTTAAAAGAATGACTCTGTATAACTTTACTTCAGGTAACAAAAATAACCCCAAATCTTCAAGGAGATAAAACCACAAGAATGTACACGAATATCAATTTATAAGTGTCAACAACCGATTATATCGCTGATTCTTTGTTAACTTTAACAGTAGGTGCGAGAAACGTGTCACTGTAAGTTTGTCACAGATACGAGCCTCTTGATTCTTAAAACTGATAACAAACTGTAATAAACCGTACATTTTACATGTTCAGTATTTCAGGGCACACGCACGATGCTTATCAAAAAATGATAATGGACAATGTAAATAAAGTACTCAACAGATTTGTTTTCTTTTAGAAAATATGATAGGCATAGATACGAAACAGGTGACATCAAAACTATCCCAACATAATTCAGACTTTAGACAATCAACTTGATTCGATGCTTTAATAAAACTTGACCTGCATCGTTCATAAATCGACGTATGCGCAAGTGGCTATTTGAAGAAGGAACAGGTGCATCGCTTTATAGGACAGATTGCGTCACAATCTGCACTTTGCCATGTTGTCTATAACGCAAATTCTATCCATCTATCATACCTATGGCGAAAACGACGTAAATATAATTTGCTCTAATTGTTACTACATGAAAACGTACTCATAAATATTCAAGGATTTATTGATGTAAATAAACTAAACAAATAATTGACATAATGGTATTTGTGTTAGTAATTATGTATGCGAGACTTATAAATGAGTGGAATTATGAAAACCGAACCCGGCAGAGTTCGCAGGCACCAGCAGTAATGAGATAGCTATAGGAAATGATAACATCGGCTGTTTGCCACAAATATTCCGTATTCATTATTCAGAAAATGACGTTATGTTGACTTTTTTTTTTTTTTTTTTTTTTTATCGTGGTAAAATCATCAAATGAGTCCTCCCACCCCGGGCAGGGCGGGAGGGACTGTCAGACTTGTACTGACTAAAAT
The DNA here is from genome assembly GCA_950005045.1 of Agrotis exclamationis. Classification (NCBI taxonomy): domain Eukaryota; kingdom Metazoa; phylum Arthropoda; class Insecta; order Lepidoptera; family Noctuidae; genus Agrotis; species Agrotis exclamationis. Next base: position 22,516,481 of record OX465416.1, on the reverse strand, counting down.
CCACGGTGTCCTTCGATAGCCCTTTATGTTCCGGGGTCACGGTAATGAGATAAGTCCCGCGACCCCGGCAGGCTTTGGCCCTCTAGAGGGGGGCCCCGTCATCTTGCTGACGCTCTTTGAGGCGCGCGTGGAACACAACGCGCCGTCGACCCGGGCATGGTCCATGGTCGGGCAGCGAGTTGCCCTTTACTCGCCGCCCGCATGCCCGCGCCTACGGTGGCCGGAGATTGTCTTGCGACGTCCGTCGCCGTGGGCGTCCACCACTGCGGTTGGGGCGGAGAGAGGACACTGTCCTCTCTCTCACGCGGCCCGCCTCCTCCTTCGCGAGCATGACTGCTTCGCAGAAGGAGGCGACCGCTTCCCACTCCGTCTCGCCCCGCAGACGTTATGTTGACTTAGAGGCGAAAGTGACAATGAAAATATACTATCAATTATTCTCAGTACATCAAATGAAACAATAGAAAACTAGATAATTATCGATAAGATAAAGTAAACCGGCCGTGTGACCGCTGATAAATATGAATGCGATCTGGAACAACCGTTGGCTTAGCTTATTACAAACAAATTGATCGTCTATCATGATAAGACAAAAGGGACAAGAGATAACGTCGGAGTGTTTTCCGGCCAAATTGATCCAATCTTAGGTACATGGAACATTTTACGACGGCTTCTGGCACATTCAAAACATATTAGCTTCGTAAACAAAGATTGTCATGACATGCGACACCTTACGCAGATAGAGCAATACTTTATCAACATATTTATAATGAATAAATGAGTTGACGAGTGTTCCGACCTAATACAATCTTGTTGGGAACCTAGGTTACACCTAGTGGAGGAAGAATACTACCAGAACAATGCTTCTTAGTTTTAGGCTAAGTTCAGATGAACGCGCGACGACGCGCGGTTGGCTCGGCGCGCGGTTTAAGATTGTAACAAATCAATGATGTTTTGTACATGACCGCGCGTCACCGCGCGGTGACGCGCGGTTTAAGACCTACACCCCTATATCGACCAGGGGCCTTACCACGAGCTCTTAACGCGATCCTGTTTTGGCTGTGGGAAAGAGACAGAGCTATACAAGTCGTCTAGCGCCATCTCGAAATTCGAATGGAATGGAAACAAAATCAGAATCGAATCAGTTTCGGGAGTAACACCCCTGTTTAGTTGATCCGCGCGGGACCCGCGCGTCGTCGCGCTTTCATCTGAACTTAGCCTTAAGCTATTGCATAGCTTTTATAGCGGGCTCTGAGCGCGGCGCGGCGCGGCGACCGAATCAAAAAATTTCTAAAAACCTAAGGAAAATCCCTGACACCGTCGTCTAACGTCGTTTCAGTTCAGGAGACTTCGGCAATTATAAAGGTACGGACAGACGTGCTCATAAAGGTATGGACAGACGTGCTCATTACTAGGAGGAAAGCATGCTTTTATTGAGCAAGGGACAATTTTATTGTGGGAGAGGGAGAGGGAGTCGGAGAGGGAGACGGAGACGGAGAGGGAGAGGGAGTCGGAGAGGGAGACGGAGACGGAGAGGGAGAGGGAGGAGAACTTTTCTTGACGTTTCACTTGATTGACGTGGCTGACCATAGCCTAATTAGTACAATAAATATATAATTATATTTGCATAGGTTGATAAAAAATGCTATGCAATAGCTTTACCGCGGCAGTCCTCGCGTGCCACACGTTTTTTTATTCAATTTACTTATAAGAATTTTGGAAACTCTAACCCATCTGTATTTATTATTTACTTTATACGTCTTAAACATGACAAAAATTTGAAAAACAATTTTTCATTCGTCCTTCAGATATTATTACTTTGAGGGGCGTAGCACAAACTCTTGATAAATCGTCTTTGCAAATTTTTACGTCGAATTTGTCCTCAATAGACAATAGAATTTATTTTCAATAACTAAGTATTTCGAGGCGTGTGTATGCTAAATTCATCGTAACGAATTCGGGTTCGACAGGTTAAACCTCGTGTTTTTTAATCGAGGTCACAGGAACAATACGATACGACGCTGCGGCCCCCGAAAACATGTGCGTAGGTATGTTATTTCGATTTTCTCTACATAAAATTATCATTTCTGTATCAATAATAGTATTATCAATGCGAACGCTGATTGCATTAAGCTACATTATAAGTACAGCGAGGCAATAAATCCACTCCAAATTGGTTGCGTCCTGTCGCAGTTTATCGACACGTTCAATTGAACAGATTGCAGTTCACAATTACGTGGGATATATCTTGCATTATCAGTATTAGCGCATAATTTCGCAAGCATAATATATGTACGATTTACGAATGGAACGGCTCTGGAATATCACACAAGTATGATTTAGCTGTACGGTAGCACTTATCATAAAACGCTGGCCTCGTCTACCGCGTTGGATTACTAACTTTTTCTTAACAGGAGCGCGTAGGTAGACGGCAAGGACTCAGGACTAATGTCATAGTTTATCAGGTATTAAAAAAAAACAAAACATACAACACTCTACAATGTATCACAGCAACATTATACAGCGATAAAACTGACATAATTTATGTTTCAATTAAGATAACAGACATGGTTTATCAATCAAACATATGATTTTTAAATTGTATACTAGACAACTGGCAATATAAATATACAACAAATAATTATGTTAAAATAAGAACGGCATTTTAAATTCAATAGCGTGGTTGATTGAATCCAAAGTGCATGGGGCACTGAAGATTGTATCAACTGCGAGTACTGAAGATAAAGGCACTTAGCGGATGTTGATCTTTAAGTTATTATATTCTTTTCTAGGTTTCTAATAAATGATTTATTGACTAAACTGCGGAAGCAAAGCTATTATTACCTGCTGTTGTTCTTGTGCCGACTGTTTCTGTGCATGGTACTGTGCTACAAGCCTGATACCACTCAACTCCAAAGACCGAGGATCTAAAGATCGACTTCGCGGCTTCTCAGAATAAAACACATCTTCGTCTCGTTTGCCCTTCTTCCATCTAAAATAGTTTGCCATATCGGCCTATTCACTTTCACAGACACACTAATATGTACATTTCAGTGAATATGTTTTGCGCGAGCATTGTTATAATTTACACATTTTAGTAAAACCAGGGAGGTTAGAGCGCGAAGGCATCTCCATAAGTACTGAGAGATAACGTCGGCGTCACGAGACGTCGTTATTGTTATGCAACGCTGAGTGTGTGAGCGACCGATATCTGCTTGTGTCAGCACGGTTCCGCAGCGGAACAGGGAAATCGATGCGGGAGATGCGCTCGCGCTGCCAATCTAACCAACCTCGCACGCACCCACCGTCACAGTGCCCGCTCGCCACTGTCACAATAGTTGACAACTTAAAACTTACAGCTATATTGGTGAGGGGAATCGTGATATCGTAATTTAGACCATAGTTTATTTTCAGCGTAGTACATTATCATGTACCTAAAAAAATCGTAACGGTGACATTTTCTATGTTTATTCCTCCCTGATGTGTCAGATACGTTTCAATATTCGCGGGATACTGTAATGTTTACTTCCCAAATGAATTAATTATTGCGCAGGAGTGTCTGCGACGCGGATGGTCGGGACGAACGAACTGCGGACTAGATCCTGGGCCAGACGCGCCATTTGTCCATTTAATACAAGCCGTGTAATCACGAATGTACTTTACTGACTAGTAAACAACATGCACACGAGTCTGTATACAAAAGTGTAGCTGATGTAATCAAATCAATTTAAGGAGAAACGGTTCAAAACAACTAAAAAACTTTTTTTTTAAAAAGTACCGACTTCAAAACAAATACAAAAAAGTTTAAAATAACTTTTCTTTCGGAAGTCGGTGGCAATAATCAATAACAAAACAAAGCCACCGACTTCCGAAAGAAAAGTTATTTTAAACTTTTTTGTATTTGTTTTGAAGTCGGTACTTTTTTTAAAAAAAGTTTTTATTTTACCCTTTTTAGTTTATTTATTACATATTCAACCCAAATTCTTGAATAAAAAATACAAAATTTTCTTACATAAGCACTAATCTTGTAATCCGTCACAACATAAAAAAATCCATATCTCTAAAACTACTGAACCGATTTTGATGAAACTTGCAGTGTACCCTAAGTTGAACAATACCTAGTACAACAAAAAAAGAATTACTTAAATCGAACTTATAGTTCCGGAGATATGCGTGCACAAACATAAAAACATACATACATACATTACACTTATGAAATTTGGCACATTTGTTCAGACGCTGATATAGACTAACATATATGAAAACTGGGCAGTTCTGATTATATTACATACATACGGGTCGAATTGATAACCTCCTTTTTTTTGAAGTCGGTAAAAAATGCTTGCTGCATGTTGTCTTCAAAAATGAATAGTCACTTAACGTAATTTTTCAAAACGATAAATAATCTGACCCACCGATGTGATTGTACTTCAGGTAGACCATTTTTGACGAAAGATGATTCAAGCAGAAATCAAAAATATTTGCTTAGGGAGCAGACCCATGATGCGATTCGTGCGATTTGCAATTTCTACTAACTAAAAATGAAAATCGTCCTTGCTACTACGATATAATGATGCAATTCGATTGAATTGACGTCGTCGTCACGAGCGTGTTTTGTTTTTAACCGACTTCCAAAAGGAGGAGGTTCTCAATTCGGATGTTTATATATTTTTTTATGTTTGTTCCGGCATAACTCCGTCGTTTACCAACCGTAACCGATTTGAAAAATTCTTTTTTTGTTAGAAAGGGTATACTTCCCGAATGGTCCCATTAAAATTTTATCGAAATCGGACTAGCACTTTTTGAAAAATCAACAAAAACCTAAAAAGTTTTCAACATTGTCTACACCGATTACTCCGAGGTTTCTGGTCCGATTTCGATAATTCTTTTTTGTTCGATACAGTATATCTGCCATTTGGTCCCATAAAATTTTCATTTAGTTTGGTGCCAGTAGTTTTAATTTTTAGCTCATTGTGTAAGAGTACACACATGGGCGATGTTATTACCGGTGCTACGGATTACCATATTTTGGTGTACATGTAAGAAAATTATGTATTTGACAATAATTTGGGTTGAATGTTGAAACTAAAAAGGATAAAATAAAAAACATTACTTTTCTTCCGAAAGTCGGTGACTTTCTTTTTTATTTAATTGACTTTTTGTCACCGACTTTCGAAAGAAAAGTTGTTTTGTAGGTTATTTTGAACTTTTTTGTGGGAAGTCGGTTACATTTTTTAACCGACTTCAAAAAAAGGAGGAGGTTCTCAATTCGGTCGGTATGTTTTTTTTTTTATGTATGTACACCGATTACTCCAAGGTTTCTGGTCCGATTAGTGTAATTCTTTTTTCGTTCGATGCAGTATACTTGCAGTCTGGTCCCATAAAAATTTCATCCAATTTGGTTCAGTACTTTTTATTTTGTGAGCATTTTTATTAATGGATGATGTGATGATTTTTACTTTTTTGAGTGTTTGTTACGCGATTACTCCGCCAATTGTGGACCGATTTTCAAAATTCTTTTTTTGTTGTACGAGGAATAGTTCACTTTAGGGAACATTGCAAATTTCATCAAAATCGGTTCAGCAGTTTTTGATAGGGAATTTTATTAGCTTATTGTGTACATGAGCGATGTTAATACCAGTGCTAAGGATTACCAAATTCTAGTGCACATGTAAGAAATGATGTATTTGACAAGAATTTGGGTTGAATATTTAAACTAAAAAGAGTAAAATAAAAAAGATTAAAAAAAAAAATTAACCGCCTTCAAAAACAACCACAAAAAAGGGTAAAATAACCTACAAAATAACTTTTCTTTCGGAAGTCGGTGGCATAAAAGACAACGAAATAAAAAAAACAAAGCCACCTACTTCCGAAAGAAAAGTTATTTTGTAGGTTATTTTACCCTTTTTAGGGTTCCGTAGTCAACAAGGAACCCTTATAGTTTCGCCATGTCCGTCCGTCCGTCCGTCCGTCTGTCCGCAGCTTAGCTCAGAGACGCCCAGCACTAGAAAGCTGTAATTTGGTGTAAATATACGGATTTGTTGCGTCAAAAAAGTGGTAAAATAAAATCTCGTAAAATATTTTTTTTTTAGGGTACCTCCTGTACACGTAAAGCGGGGATGTTTTTTTTTTTCTCGCGTACCCCTTAGTGTGGGGTATCATTAAATAGGCCTTTAAAAAATATTGGTAGTTTCCATCAACAATTTTTTGATAAAAAGATTCCTTTGTGAAATATTAAGCTTTAAAGTGCTAATTTTTGCCCTACTCGAGTGTCCCCCCCTCTACCAGCTAAACGGTTATGTTTGGGGGTGTGAAAAAATTTACAATAGAAGTATATATAACGAAGTTTAAAAGAAAATTATCATGAATAAGTGGGCTTTACAAGTTTACGAGTAATAGTTGACCAACTTATAAAACGTACTGGGATAACATTTTCCTAAACAAAATGTATCGGAGAACAACTGCTAATGTAAGTTTGTCAACTTCATTTTTACAGCTATAATAGGTAGTGGAGTGGAGTGGAGTGCAGTGGAGTGGAGTGCAGTGCAGTGGAGTGGAGTGGAGTGGAGTGGAGTGGAGCGGAGTGGAGTGGAGCGGAGTGGAGTGGAGTGGAGCGGAGTGGAGTGGAGTGGAGGGGAGCGGAGTGGAGTGGAAGGGAGTGGAGCCGAGCGGAGCGGAGCGGAGTGGAGTAGAGCGGAGTGGAGCGGAGTGGAGCGGAGTGGAGCGGAGTGGAGCGAAGTGGAGCGAAGTGGAGCGGAGTGGGGTAGTGTGGGGTGGAGGGTCGAAAATCGCTTGAACCTTTTTAACAGGTTCATAGCGATTTTCGACGTGCCTTGACACCTCTCAAGTTTTTTTTTTAATACGTCATAAATCGTAAACCTTTCAAAGTTGGAACCAACTACAAGAACTTTTATAGTATGTTATTACTTGCTGCTACGGAACCCTTTATGGGCGAGTCCGACTCGCTCTTGGCCGGTTTTTTGTGGTTGTTTTTGAAGGCGGTTAAATTTTTTTTTAAAAAAGTTTTTTTTTGAAAATGTTTTTTATTCATCTACCCGTAGACAAACCGCACGTTTTATGTCATATGTCGTAGTGGTAAGGTTGATTTTCACTTGTAGTAGGAATCGGTCGAACTGCGTCGCATCGCGTCATGGAGAAGCTCCCTTAGCGTTTCAAAGTAGGTACAACATTTGGGGGCGTATTTATTTACCAACCATGTACCCTTGGTAAATAAATATTGACTTTTACTCGAGTCTTGTTTTCAAGACGACCTAACTTCGGAAAAACAGGTTTGGTTGGCGAAGTGGTCGAGCGTGGCGAGCTGCGCTGCGTGTCGCAGGTTCGATTCTCGCACGGTACGAATATTTGTATGACCTATAGTAATTGTTCCGGGCCTGGCTTGTGTATGTGAGTTTAAATTTTTGTAAAAGGACCCACAACACACGAAAAAGAAAAAAAAACGATGGACTAAAACTGCACTGGATGCAATCAAATATGGGCGCCATAAAATTGCTAGTTGGCGATAGAACGTCATCATACTATCCACATTTATGCTATTGTCAAACAGACAGGTGAAGCGAAGCGTTTTTGTTTGTAATGTATGGAATTGTTTGAAGCCTGTCACATAGACTATCGGATCGCTTTCGCTTTTCTACATGACAGGATTCGGATTGCATTCGCTTCGCCTGTCCGTTTGACAATAGTTTTAGAGCTAAGTTTAGACGAGGTAACTTTGGTTGATAGTACGCGGTTATCCCACATTTTTTTTTAAATAAATAAGTATCTATGGACCAGAGTTAAACACTTGTAGTGTGTTCGCATGGTATGGTATGGGTCGCATAATAACCCTTCTACAAAAGATGTGACATTTTTTTACTTTTTATAGAAAAATAAAAGTTAAAAAATGTCGATCACGATAAAAACGAATCTGTTATGGCATAATATTGTGACGTCATACACGCTTTTCTAAAACTCGTATGCTCTTTAATAAACAACAGTCATATGAAAATAACACTAACCTGATAATAAAAATAATAAATATTACTCAAAATTTATTTACACAAAGTATTTTTTGCGAGACGTCATTTTCAAATGACAGTTGACAGATTGAGGTCATTGACTTTTCTGTTCTAATCGTGCTATGTATACCTACGGAATACATAAAATCATTCTGCTATTCTAAGTTACCTGTAAGTGAAACTTGTGGGAATCTATTGCTTCTAGGGTTGTGACAGACTAACCGCTCGTGATACAGATTTATACTAGAACAAGGGGATAAAGTGAATTAGACTAAAGACAACCAAACCATATACCACTTAACATTCTCCTATCTGCGATATTGTCGAATTAACTTCAAATGATTTTTGTCTACTATTTATTATTGAGTTACTTTGTATAGTTGCCGTATTTTAATTTGTGTTTATGAAAGATAAAAATGTTGTATTTGTATTAAATGTTTCAAATATGACAATACCAAGAAAAAAAACAGAAGCTTAGCTTCTGTCGCGTACAAAGTATAGATTAGCCGAAGCACAGTAAAGCCTACCGGTGTCGCGGGACTGTCTACACAGGATACCGTGGCCCTGAAACACAAAGAGCAAGGGAAGGAACAGGTTGGACCACCCGGGGCGGGAAGACTCATTTAATGATTTTGACTAGGGATGCATCGATACTTCTTTTCGCCGATACGATACCGATACTCTCATAAAAATAATTATTATTATCGCCGATACCAATACGCAATAAGCGTATCGGTATCGGTATGGCCGATATTTGCCGCCGCGAATTAAAAAAATAATATAAAATAATTAAATTAAAAGTCAGACTATTTTTTTAATATAAAATTAGTGACATAAGTTATTGATATAAGATAATTATATATTTTAGTTACCAAAATTAATAAGATTTTTGTTTAAAAAACAAAGTATGTAATCTTAAATTTTTCGGAGAAAAGATATTTCGCAAGTCTGTTTCACAAAGGTTTCCCCGGGCATAGTTCGTGCTTCGTTTGCAACAATATAGATGAGACAACTCGCTCGTTAACCCTACATTTTTGAATTAGAAAGTATCGTTGAATCGGTTATAAAAATATCGTCGATACCGATATATCGGCTAACCCAAGTATCGCCGATATATCGGTATCGGATGCTATGCATTGCTAATTTTAACACCCTAAAAAAGAAGAAGATGCGTAATCGAATGTTTAATTAAGACATTTAATTATTTTATCTTATGAATAACTCAATATAGCTATTAAGATATATTAAATAGCTGCACATAAGTAGTATTTTATCTTCAAAGCCGACAGAATTAGATTCTAACTGGTGAACTCAGAACATCAAAGAGTTTAAATACATCTCATTTAGATTCTGATACTTAAAGTGTTGTATGTTTATGTTATGATTTATCTACTTCGGTGATCATCATCTTCATGGGGGATAAACATGGTTCGTAAAAAAGGTCATTTAGACGTTCAATTTACGTCGCACGGTTAAGTCGACCCGTCTATATATGTCCACAATCAGCCCAACTTTGCCCACTGGTGGGCATAATCCAGTCCCCAAGCTTCATCACCTGTATCGTGGGTGCGTTTACAAACATAGAAACTCACAAACACCCAGACCCGGAACAACTACTTGCAGATCATACAAATATTTGTTCCGTGCGGGGATCGAGCCCGCGACACACAACGCAGCAGTCCAATTGCTCAGCCACTACGCCAAACGGGTTGCTACCAATAATAGCAAGAATGTCTTGCCTACCTCGTCTCTGGATGAAAAACACTTTACCTACGAAGATAATATTCGATACTAGCTTTTCCCTGCGGTTTTACCCGCTGCTCGGGTGATGATATATGTATAGCCTAACCTTCCCCGATAAATGGACAATCAAACACAATAAAAATCAATTCGAACCATTCGTTTCTGATATTAGCGCGTTCATACAAACAAAGTTTAATGCTTCATAATCTAATATATAAAATTCTCGTGTCACAGTTTTCGATGCCATACTCTTCCGAAACGGCTTGACCGATTTTGATGAAATTTTTTGTGCTTATCCGGTATCTATGAGAATCGGCCAACATCTATTTTTCACCCCCCAAAATTTTAGGGGTAGTCCACCCCTAAATTTTTTTAAAATTATTTATATGGCAAAACAACGTTTGCCGGGTCAGCTAGTATTAATATAGATTTAAGGTTGTAAGGTACGAGTACTTCATACTTGGCACTATAAGCTAAGCTAGTAGGTTGGTCAACGTCAAGACCCCATATTTACAAAAGATAAGTGTTAGATTTCGATTCGGATTGTTAACTTTTTTGAAGCATACCGAAGCGAGTGAAATCGGATTGAATATGAACGTTGAAGCGTTACTGAATCAAAAAAAAAATGTATGTATAAGAAAAGAAGAACAAAAAAGTTTGATAAACGGACGCGAAACTTGAACTAAATAAGACACGGACAGCAAGTCTAAAACATCATGTAATTTTGTTATTACAATTAATTAATTATCAAAGAAACATAAATCATATGGAGCACATAGTAGAATCTGGCACTTCGCCCACGACATTTGCCAATTCAATAAGGACGGAACATTATTTGTTTACAATTTCCAGCGAGAGTAAACACAATTTAGCCGAGTTTGTTTTGACGTGATACAAGCCATGCGTCCGATGTGATCAAAATTAATTCATAATCAGCCTTTAAATGTTCCCACTGCTGTGACACAGGCCTCCTCTCTGTGAGAGGATGCAGGCTGTAATCTACCACGTGGGCCCAGTGCGGATTGGTAGATGTCACATGTCTTCGAATTTTGGTTCTAGGACATGCCGGCTTCCTCACGATGTTTTCCTTCACCGTTTTGAGAGCAGTGGTGTTGAAATAAATTACACAAAGTAATGCGCCTGACTGGGTTTGAACCCACGATCTACAACTCGTAAGTCGAGGCCGATACCACTGGGCCACCACTGCTCTCAAAGATCTCTGAGATCAATAAGCCTCCTGCAGAGACACGCGATTAATCGCGCGGGGCGACATGTCGCGGTCCATTCGCAGTACATTTATAGTGGAAATTAGCTTGGCTCGTTGTCGCATCGCGATTAATCGCGTGTGTCTGCAGGAGGCTTTAACATTTTGGGGGGAAAAAGTTGGAAAACAGTGACTTTTATGGAAAAAAAACATACTTCTAGATCCTGTTTTTCTTATGATGGGAAATCATCAAATGAGTCCACCGATGTGTGCGGATGGGACTGCCCGATTTAACTGACGCAAAATAACCTGTTCTTTCGGCTGTCTCTTGCTTTTAAGGGCCGTGGTACTCTTTTGAGAAAGTTAAGATCTTGTTGCTTAAGTTTAGCTAAGCGTTGTCTGTCATTTATTTTTAGTATTAGATTTCTATATTTTACACGGTTTATTAGCAGTGCGCTCATGTGTCACAAACGTCTTTTACAAGGATTGTACTATAACAGAGTAGGTATGCTACCTCCTCCGTTGCCTCAACCTCTTTCCATCTGAATCAATATTGATTTTTAAATTTTTAAATGTTCATATTTCGAATGTCATTCTGTCATTTGTCATCTTCAATTCTTTTTTTATCAGAATAATTTCATCACGGCAAGCAGCTGTACTTGCTGTGTGAAACCTATAATTTTTTTCATCAGGTCAAAGGTTACTGAGACAAAGCCTACGATGGAAAGAGTCAGAAAAAGCTTGTTCACTCTAATTTTGAAGAGATTTGGGTTGTATGCGTTCGGGAACACTGACGCAGGAAGTGAGTTCCACTCCTTTGCTGTGCGCATTATGAAGGAAGAAATACGTCCAATTTACCCCTCATCCGTGCAATTCGTGTCATTAATGAACATCACATCAAAATTATTGATGTATCCACTTGACATTTGAGTGAATTCGGCAAAGACTATTGTTAATTTTAGATTAATGTAGACCTTTGTTTTTTGTTTGTAATTTGTGTATTGTCTGTAGCCTGTAGCTTATTATTTTCAACATCATTGTATACTTCCTATTGTTACTGTTTTATGTTGTTTATTTTAATTGTAATTAATTTAATATATTAGAAGATAAGTCTAACAGCTGAAACGGCTAAAGGCTATGCGCTAATGCGGTATGTAAGCATACTCTTAGGGATAAATCGCGCGTTAATCACAAGCTGCTTAACGTATGACTTCGCTCTTATATTCAGAAATAGGACCCCAACCTTTTAAATAGGTTATACTGGTTTTAGATATTACGAGCAATATTCCTAACGATTCACTTCGCCACGTCATTGGCTATTCTCGTATTATTCATTCACGAAGTGAATCATTAGGTGTATTGCGAAGTGGCCATTTTAAACCCACTGATCAAAGTTAGATCAACAATTATGCATAGCTTGAAAACCTAGCGTCGTGTATCCTGGTTATTAGACCATTTAAGAGCGAACTGGTTAGTTGACTACAATCCTTTAACAGTTATTGTACTTCTAATAACAGAAACGTAATAACAACCTTGTCATAACGAAAATAAAGATCAGTTGAATTTTTGTCAGGAACAATAATCCAACGGGCACCTTAATCCAATGTCAATAAAGATCATTTTGGCAAAATATGGAAGTATAATACTTTGAAATTCTTACCGCTTTTCTCCTGTCAGCGCCCTCTATCGGCGTGCTCTGACCCGGCGCGGAGACTCGTCCCCGGAACATCTCCTTCACTTTGGCCATGGCACTGGGTCGCCGGTTCGACGATGCAGTTATTGTATGGTAGTACTGTTAGGGAATAAGATACAGGTTATAGAGACAATAGTTTTTAAGACAATGTTGATAATAATTGGGCCTAGTTGACAATAATAAACATTTTTTATTTATTTAATTTTAACGTTTTACAAGTATGCTGAATATTTATAGAGGCCATTTTAACAGTGCTCACATAAACCTTGAACGGTCACTAACATAGTTCAACAACATTTCACATGATAATGTATTTTCCCATAAGAAAGAAGCTATAATAGCCCGCAACCACATTGCCCCGCCTGACAAATTGAATCTAGAACCTCACACTGTCACGCTTGCGAACATTAGACCAACGCAGTAACATAGCACAGTAGGCTTTGAGTCTGTATGGAGTCGCACGACTCCATTAGCAAACACTAGCGATTGTCCCATACATTTTGTTCCGCCGGACGTTTGTGCGATATCTGAGCAATATCGTCAATCGATGCAATTCTGGATCACGCGGCGATATCTGAACAATATCGTCAATAGATGTAATTCTGGATCTCGTCATGAGAAAGCTCCCTTAAATTACCTTGAAATTATCCCTAAGTTCTCATTGAAAATGTTCATCAACTTTCATATTCATCTTCGGTTTACCGATTTGCAAGGACTCTGATCGTGTTGGCAACCGATGGATGCAAGTGGCGAATTGTCGTTCGGCGTGGCGGACTAAGGGGGAGGCCTATGTTCAGCAGTGGACGTTTTCCGGCTGATGATGATGATCGTGTTGAGGTCACCTTTCTTTCTATCTGGTACCTAAGTTAATAAATTACCGAAAGTTGTGTAGACTTTAATTATCTGCCTAATATTGCAATATAGTATTGCTAAAAAAATGAAAAACAGTTTTACGATCATTTATCTATTTCCTTTACATTACCAAAAACATTATCTATACAGGAAAGAGATAGATGGTTCTACAAATTGCTTTTTTCTCTTTCTTAGAGGGTATGGTTTAGTTTTCATTTGGCTACGGAAAATCTATGCTTCTCGCACTTTCGATTGACTAAAATGTTAACAAGTGTGTAAGCTACTTATTTTATACTATCTTTTACCAGCGGCTTCGCTCGCCCCCCCCCCCTCCCCCTATTGCCTAGTCACTCAGGACCAAAACAGCTTTCAACTGGTGAAAGAATTTTAGAAATCGGACCAGTAGTTTTTGAGTTTATCCATTACAAACAAACAAAAATACAAAGTTTTCCTCTTTATAATATTAGTGTAGATAGATGGAAGGAGATTAATCGGATATTGTATAAATAGTACGGGACAAATCGTCTGAGATCTGAGATTCGTATTATGCACTAGGAGTTTTATTCAACTCAAGTAAAAACCTCATGCAGTGTCGGCAAAAAATCGGTTTTTAAGTTTCACGAAACATGACTTGTAACTTTAGAACCTTACTGTACAAAAATAATGTACTACCAAAAAGTGCCCCCATATTAAAAATAAAAACATTCAGTCATAACTTTAAGTAGATCTAGTTTCTCTGCCTCAGAAATATTTTACTGCAAATAGGCTCAACTATCACCCTTTTCGTTTGATCTACGATTTTTTGCTCACCCTGTATAGCTAAGCTACAAATACTGCATTTCACATCTACGCGTATTGACACCACTTTCAATATAAAACTATAAGAAAAAGATACATATTATTTATATTTATACAAGCCAACCAATTGTCTACCGCAACCTCATAAGTATAAAAAACAGAACAGATTGACTGGCATCGTGTTAACCTATTTGTCTCAATTGACTGACACCCATAACTAACGGGTAACGACGACCAATTGATGCGCCAAAATATTATTTAATATCTGTGTTGGCAACTTTGCTCCGTTTTGCATTATCATAACTTTTTTTGAATTAAGCCTTACTAATATTATGAATACGCGAAAGTTTGGATGTATAATGTTTGTTACTCAGTCACGTCAGAACGGCTGAATGGACGTTAATAAAAAAAAATGGATGTGAAGGGTGCTGGGTGCACTACTAATAAATAATGATGCAATTCGATTGACTTGGCGTCTTCGTGGCGATCGTGTTTTGTTTTTCAGCTACCCGTAGATAACAACGTGTTTTATGTCGTAGTGGTAAGGTTGATTTTCAGTTGTAGTTGAATTGGTCGAATAATAATATAATTATAATATTCCACAACTATTATATTGGAAGGTTTTTCGGCTAGTGTTTCTAGTGTAACTAGTCCTAAGGCAGATAATCAGGTGTAGTAATACATACCCTCGTATCACTACCAGGATGTGGATGGGCAGACCCGTCTCTGGCCTTCAGCACAGGCCGGGTCACCGCTGGGTCCACCTTCGAAGTCTCCAGTTTGGTAGGATCTTTGGTTGGCGCGCTCGATTTGGTCATGTTCTGAAATCATGAAGAATATGTTATTGTTTGTGTAATATAGTAGCAGTTCTTTGAGGAAAATGTCGATTTTTATCTCTGAGGTCTTTTTCTACTGCTGAACTGCTGTGTTATGATTAGAGAAATAACTGCTTAACAGTCCACAAATTGTGCTATCAAAAAAACCATATACTCAAATCTGAGTCTTCAAAATAGGCTGATAAATTCAGTACTTTAGAAGGTCAATTTTGCAATTTTGAACACTGCATTACGTAAGACAGTCCTCCATGGGAACTAATGGGTCACTCGCCGTCCGATTATGGACCATGACTATGACGTTGATGAGTCGTCAACAATCTGACGGTGTCCCCGGGGGGCTATAAAATACCAAAGCCTGCCGAGGTTGCAGGACTATCTTGACAGGTAACCGTGACCCTGAAACGCAAACGGCCGTCGAAAGAACACCGTGGATTTTATGAGTTAGTATGAGTCTGACAGTCCCTCTCGTCCCACCCTGGGTGGTTGGACTCATTTGATGATTTTAACACGATACAAAAAAAAAACATTATTCTCCAAGGCGCTCGTTCTTCGTCGCTTTCTAGTATTTCTTCAAATATTTTACTGTCCTTTCACTGCTATTATTGTACACAATTGTCAAACAAATAACGCATTATTTTCACAAATAGCCAAAACAGTAAAGAAAAACATACAGTAAGTAAATTACAATGACTAACCTAGACTTACCGCCAAGAACTAAAGTATTTCAGAGATAGTCATAATTCAATACAAAACATTTCAAGCTGTGTCATTCACATAACTATTGTATTGATAACCGTGCTTAATTGAGTACATTGCAATCAGTAAGTACCTATGTACTTCAAATTTATTTTACTAAGGTGACATCATTGTTACATCACTTGATTCATGAGAAAAACAGTTAAATGTGAGTTCTGTTGTTTTTGTATCTAAGTTGTTTATAGATGTGTTAAAGTCTAAATCTAGTAATAATGTATTATTAATAATATCTAATCTGAAGTAATCTAATCTTTGCCTAGCAGTGGGACATAAACGGCTAATTTTATAAAAATGTCACAATTTCTGTTGTCTTATGTTTTTTTTTACTTTTAGTACCTAATCAAATAAAAAGCCAGCATTTTTTTTGAGCAGTGGTGGCCCAATGGTATCGGCCTCGACTAGAGCAGTGGTGGCCCAGTGGTATCGGCCTCGACTAGAGCAGTGGTGGCCCAGTGGTATCGGCCTCGACTAGAGCAGTGGTGGCCCAGTGGTATCGGCCTCGACTAGAGCAGTGGTGGCCCAGTGGTATCGGCCTCGACTAGAGCAGTGGTGGCCCAGTGGTATCGGCCTCGACTAGAGCAGTGGTGGCCCAGTGGTATCGGCCTCGACTAGAGCAGTGGTGGCCCAGTGGTATCGGCCTCGACTAGAGCAGTGGTGGCCCAGTGGTATCGGCCTCGACTAGAGCAGTGGTGGCCCAGTGGTATCGGCCTCGACTAGAGCAGTGGTGGCCCAGTGGTATCGGCCTCGACTAGAGCAGTGGTGGCCCAGTGGTATCGGCCTCGACTAGAGCAGTGGTGGCCCAGTGGTATCGGCCTCGACTAGAGCAGTGGTGGCCCAGTAGTATCGGCCTCGACTAGAGCAGTGGTGGCCCAGTGGTATCGGCCTCGACTTACGAGTAGTAGGTCGTCGATTCGAACCCCATCAGGCGCATTACTTTGTGTAATATATCTCAACACCACTGCTCTCAAAACGGTGAAGGAAAACATCGTGAGGAAACCGGCATGTCCTAGAACCAAAAATTCGAAGACATGTGACATCTACCAACCCGCACTGGGCCCGCGTGGTAGATTACGGCCTGCTCCCTCTCACAGAGAGGAGGCCTGTGTGATAATGATTTTTTTTGACAAACATTGCTCCACACTTGGAATTTCCCCTGTGTCGTTTTTACAAAGATATCACATACAGAAACGCCCAGACCCGTAACATCTACTTGTAGATCATATACTTTCTCCTATACTTCTTTCGGAAATCGAATCTGCGACACGCAGCACGGCAGTGCAATCGCTCAGCCACTGTACCAACAGTGCCGTCAAAATACGAAATAAAACCTCAAAGTTCTTCCTCTAAAATGAGCTGTTGGACTTTTTTGGACCGAAGGTTTGTAGAGATGCCTGATATAGATATACATAAAACAAGATTTAGGAACTGAATGATACTGATCCAAATGACAGGAAACAACTTAAAACTCTTTCGGGCTTTCAAATAACAAGAACATTAGATGTTTAGTTGTTTAAAAAATAAAAGTTGAGTCATTTACTTCACACTTTTGTCATGTTATACAAAATCTATGGGGTAATCACGTTTTGACAGGTCATATAAGATATATCACATGATTGGTATGTCCGTATGTATTTAAATAAAGTACTGACCTGTACAGCAGTCATGACTTGCTGCATGATAGACGGTTGTTTCTTGACGTCACCTTTTGGCTTCGACTTGAGGATATCGAACACCGCAGGCCTCCGACTCACCCCGGTGGTTCCTTGAAAACACAATATTTACTTTGAAATGGGGTTGTTTTAAATAGAACTTCTCTATCAACGAAGTGAGGATATATTATAATATAGGTTTTTGCAAAGATATATAAATCAGACTCTCTCTGGGAGGGGACCATTATTAACCACACGTAGTCTATATTATTTTTTTGCTGATACTCCACTTCTCCATAGGAAACCAGCGGAGGTTATAGCAAACAACACCATCTATCTTGCTCACTTCGACAATGAATTACGATTGTCAATGAAATCAATTTATGAAGCAACTAGCTGTTGCCAGCGGCTTCACCCGCTACAAATCGAAAATTATCCCACAGGAAAATAAAATCCGGGATAAAAACTACCCCATGTGTTAATCCAGGTTATAAACTATCTGTGTACCGATATTTCATCCAAATCCGTTCAGTAGTTTTTGCGTGAAAGAGTAACAAACATATGGGTGTTTGTTTCACTTTTTATTTCCATCAGAATTAGATAGAAACAACCTCGTATTTTCTACACAGCTGGGGGAATATTGTCATAAAGTATTAATTTACCGTGTATAGTCTGTTGGTACATGGGATGTGCGTTGCTATCATCGCTTGAAGTTCGACGTCTGCGCTCACCCACAGACTGAGTGCTCCGAGTGATCGCTGCATCCAAACGTTGCTCTGAAACGCACACAATTGATCAATAATAAATAGTCATTTTTTTAAATTTACAGTATCATGCTGATATAGGGACCTTTTAGCCTCTTACAGGACTAATCTAATCTTTTCTTTTTTTACTTGTTCTTTATGTAATTTTGTTTAGTGGTCGCAAGCGCTGATGTCATATATGGTTCTTGGTTCCCAGATCTGGCACTGTTATTGAGTTATTTCATGAGGATCAACCACGGTACCTAGATTTGTGACCGGTTGTTGTCCTCATCCCTTACTAAAGAAAACTTTAAATAGCGAGATATAGGTATACTTTAAGATACATAATGTTGAACAGGCTGCCGGCTGGTCGCTTGTCTAAACAGGAAACCGTGACTCTCGAACGTAAAGGGCTATTGAAGTAACACCGTGGATTTTAGTCAATAATAATAATAAGAGTATGATTTAAGCTATCACCAATTTAATTAGTTTTGTGTCTCCTAAAAAATAGAGTTTGTCCCCAAAATAGTAGATTTGCCACCAAATTGTAGTCACCAAACAATATAAAATCAATTCCATAATAAATCACCTGAAATCTTGAAGAAATAGGGTCTAGTACCAAATAATATTTCTGTATGTAATATAATAGGTTTGTCCTCATAATGGCTCGACGGAGCCCCGCTTCGCGGGGCTCCTATTTCTGCGTGCAAGGTTTAAAGTAACCTAACACGAAGGGGATGGCGGGGTCTGAAAGACCCCGCCATCCCCTTCGAACCTAACCTGTCCGTGTCGGGGTGCCCCAAGTCCCGAGCTCGCTTCGCTCGCTCTTGCAGCCTAGGTCAAATAACTGATAACTACCTGTCATGCTGTCATCATCGTTTCAACATTTTGTTTATTTTGTTACTAATTACTAGCGATGCATCCGATACCGATACGAATACCGATATATCGGCGATACTTCGGGTTAGCCGATATATCGGTATCGACGATATTTTCATGACCGATTCAACGATACTTTTTAATTTAAAAATGTGGTGTAAACGAGCGTTTTGTCTGGTCTATTTCATTGCAAACGAGCCACGAACGATGCCCGGGGAAACCTTTGCCAAACAGACTTGCGAAATCGCCTTTCTCCAAATCAAAATTTAAGATTACTTTGTTTTTTAAACCAAAATCTTATTGATGTTAATTTTAACTACTAATGTATAATTATCTAATATCAACCTATATCCCTACATTTTACATTTAAAAAAATCTGAATTGTGATTTATTTTATTTTAATCATTTTTTTTAAATTCACAATAAGCGTATCGGTATCGGTATCGCCGATATTTTGATAAGAGTATCGGTATCGGTATCGTATCGGCGAAAAGGCGTATCGATGCATCCCTACTAATTACGACCTTACAAGGAAAATAATTATAATTATATAATTTGGTAATTCATACCTGGGAACACTTTTTGTTTATCTGAGGGCGAAAATATTTCGTGGTGATAGATCTATTTATTAGGTGATACAACTTGGTGACAAATCTAAATTTTGGTGACAGAAAATATAGTTCCCTAATAATAATCCTTCCATGCCGTTTTCGGCTACGGCGACCGTTTCATTACTAACCTACTTGCGTCTATCATGGGCTCTCATGTGGCTAGAAAAACCGCCTTTGTTTACAAAAATTCTTGTACAAAGTGGACACGTGAGAGCCAATAATTGATACAATTAATTAATTTTAGTCTATACATTAATTTTAGTCAATACGCATCTGACAGTCCCTTCCGTTCCACCCAGGGAGAGAGGACACATTTGATGACTTTACCAAGATAAATTAAAGCTGAACCGGCTCGCCCTCTAATAAATAACTTCAGATTTAACATGTACCTACTATTTCACCCCTGCCCAAGTTATCGATGATTACAAGTATGACGTTATATGCAAGCTAATGTTACTACGTTCGCAATCTACGGTCAAGGTCAATTGGCAAGGAAAAAGCTACATCATCATAATCATGACGCACCACCAATCGATCATTAGTCTTTTCTCAGAATCTAACGTTGTTTCTATTATTGTCAAACGGCACACTTCATTCGAGTGCTGGCCCAGTGGTAACAGCCCCGACTTACGAGTTGTAGTTAGTCGGTTCCAACCCAACAGGACATTACTTGGTGTAATTTCCTGTTATGTCATCACCACTGCTCTCATAACTGTGAAGGGAAACATTGTGTATAATGGGCTGCTATCCGCAACTCCACGTCATATGCGCGTATTTTACGTGCATTAATAAAACCAAATTTCGTGACATGTGACATTTTATCAACCCGCACTGGGCTTACGTAGTGCTTTCCAGAGAGAAAAAGGCCTGTGTCCTAGCAGAGGGTAAATTACAGGCTGTAATGAGTGTACAGTCAATGTGTCGGCATTTTCATAGTTTTTCTTAAAACCTAGGCTACTACAGTTTTCAAAATTTTAAGATTTTTGTTACTTGGCAGTCAATTTATTATGAAAATCAGCTTCATGATAGCAATATTAATTGTATGTGTTGACAATTTACATTACGTAGCTGAAACGATGTATCCTGAATTAAATCATTCGCTCATGGTTCTGGCAAATTTCACAACATCATGTTAGGATCGGCTTCCAGACTAACCGGATGCAGTCGCATAGGTAAAAGTATTTTACACGGAGCGACTGCCTAGCTGAACTCCATTACCCAGTTAGTACCGGGTAATACGATACCTCTTGTTAAGACACGTTGTCAAACCTTCGTTTTGCCTGAAAAAACTGTCAGGATCCACGAATAACAAGAAGGCGAGCAGCTCATTTTGTAGGTACCTATTTAATGGTAGGCCTTACCACAGACCGATCTGGGCATGCGCGGCTTAAATTTGAAGAGTGACCCGAGCCGCTGTTTATGCGGAAAATATACAGACAGTCGCGGGGACAAAGCTAGTTCAGAGCATAATAATTGCAGTAATGAATCATAATCAAAGCGAAGAAGGGAAGGCGATAACACATTCACTCAGTGTGTGGGTATGTGTGTCAGAATCTACATAATTATCGACAGCGGTCACGCGGTTATGTTGCAAAACGGTTTCCATTGATGCACGTCACTCATCATAACTACCCTCACCTACTACCGCCATGGCATCATTTTATTACACCGTTAGCAATAACATCAGTCCATAATGTTCACATTGCCAGGAAACAGGTGTCTGTTCTTTAAGAGCTTGGACCGTAATATACCATTTAGACCCAGTGCGAGTTGGAAGAGGTCACATGCCATCGATTTATTGGGATTAAGGCACGGCGGTTTCCATACGATGTTTTTCTTCACATTTTTGAGAGTAGTGTGTCTGTGGGTTTGGAACCGCAACTTAACTCGCACGGCCAATGCATCTATAGAATTGCAATTAGTCTATCGCACTTCACTAGTATTGAAGTCGAAAGATCAATTACGTATGGCTTTCAACATTAGTCTCAAGTGCTGATCCAGCCGTTTTTCCATAAATTGCAGAATCAAAGTATTAAGACAAGTGTCCATATAGGTAATCTCCTGCGCCGCTGCGCCATATTATCGGAACTACTAGAATATCTACATGAGCTGTTATCTGTTCATTAAGTTCTATTCATTAATATAACTTTTCCCTAATATGTGATGGAAACTTGAGAAGCCACCGCACCTCCCAGCTAGATGTTTCCTTTTTTTCCCGAAACATACTGTAAGTAGTCGTCTATACAGATACCTACGACAATGTGAGATCACACCATCACTACCGTTTCACCTATCGTTTTGAAACATGATCGACATCGTAGTAATTTGTTACAGCTCGCGAAACGAAATGCTCCGCGCTCCCAATCCAATAATACGATCAATAATCGCACTCACCCACAATTGTTCCGTTTAAATAAAAAAAATACTTCTCATTTCCCAGAATCTTGGGGTATTCAAAATATCATCACTAGAAAATAGTTCTTGAACAAATCGAATACATTTAAATTTGGTTTGGTTTGTGCAACAACTAAAACCATCAAAGTAATTGTTTACATTATGCTCAAGATCAATGTTGTACTCAGTTGTAGAGTAAACTAACTGCAGTCTAACGCCTAATTGAATATGGTAGGTACCGTTAAGCCTACTGAAGGTCACAAGCAACCGGCTTGCGTTGTTACTCTAATAGAATTTACGCACTTCTCGCGAAGCTACGATCGTTGCAAATGCAGCATGACTATGTAGAAATATTTAGTAAGATGTATTTTCGTCAAAGAGGGCAAATGAACTACCGAGATTTTTGAAAAAGAAAAGAAAACATCAAATTTGTTAAACCAGAGTCTGAAGGGATCTGAATACCTGAACATCGCGTGACTATCACTTGACTAAACGTAGCCACTATTAAAACAAAACCATCAAACGACCCTTCGCAACAGAAATCGTAAACAAGATTACAGCAATGATTCTTGAACGGACAGCGTCACCATTGTTTACAGACATTATTTTATAACAACTCAGTGTGAATCTATGTCTTTAGATAGACATCGAACGTGTTAAAAGAATTACACAATAGAAGAGTATTCGTTTCGGGTTTTAAAAACAAAACAATTTATTGTCAATGTCGTAATGGAAGCAACGTATCTAAGTGTACATAGAAACGTTATGCATTATGTATTGCACGCTGTGGTGTGTGGCATATTCCGTGAGGCTTACACATTCATAACGCACAACAGATTAATTAAATGCTATCACTTTTTAAACACCTGGAACTATTTTAGCAGTTAATTATATCAGCACCGGGACTAGCGTTCATTTAGCTTTCATCTATAAGATATCGCAGTACTAAATCATGTCTAGAATGAAGTAAAACTGTTTTCTATCGCGCGTAGACAAACATCAGTGTGATAATGTTCACTACTGGTATGCTATAACCACAACAAACTCAAGGCCGTTGCATGCTATTTTGCATGTGGTGGGCTTAGACCAGACGAACAGAACAATGAACTAGAACACGTTCTTTTCTGGATGGTTTAGGGTGGAAAAATGATTTTAGGATAGAATATGTATTCCTTCGTTATGCCCATTGCTGAACCTGGGTAGTAATTATAAAATACACAATTGTCTTTTTTTCAAGTTGAGCTATTGACAAATGTTTAATAAGTTTTCTCGATCTTTTACTGCTCAGTTAGCGTTCTAGATAATATTAGACTTATAAACCTGTACCTACGGCTACTTTAGTCTCTTTGTTCTCTGTTATGTTCCAAAACTTATACGTTTTGATCATAATCATAATCAACATTATAGGTGTATCATTTACGTGCCTGCAGCTGCAACGCCGGGCACCTTTGAGATCGGACAAAAATAATTATAGCACAGCGTTTTGTGCACATACAATAATATCGTAGGAACTGGATGCGCCTAGTAGACAAGCAAAATTGTATTATCATAAACACCTTCAGTGAACAGATAGTTTTCAGCAGAACGATTATTTCAATCTGTAAGCAGTTTGTACATGAATCATTTATGAAAAATAAGAAGCAGTATAATAGAATTTGAACGAAGTAAAATTTGTCGTAGTCAATAAAGTAACGATAATAAATAGCCACAAACAATATTACGCTAATCTCGGTAAGTCTCGCGTTAACATCGACCCTTACGACTAGCTAGACAGTTGGCGAGCAGCCAGCTCGGGTGTGCGACTCAAATATGTAGGCGCACTCTGGCAAACATTGCGGGATCTACTACAATTTTCACCGATAAGAAATCTATATTTACTATGTGTTACGTAACTTTCCGTTTATTTGTCAACACAGCATCAACACTCCAAAGACTTTGGTTGTTTTGTCTCGCCAGTATTAGTGATGTCATGATAGTTGTCAGACCTATGCCACTAGATATAGATGATACCGCACTAGCAATTTAGTAATAACAGAAAAGTAGTATATTGTAAATTCATATCTCACCTCGTTTCTGTCTCCGTTCGTCACTACTGCGTCGTACTTCTTTCTCTTTCTTAACTGCAGTTTTAACTAGAGTCTTCGAAGCTGATTCTTTTTGTTTGGTCCCCGTCGCAGATCCCCATGTTCCTGAGCGCGCTCTGACTTGCTCAGTATTCGTCGTGTTTTTAGCTTCATTCTTTGCAGGCAACTTAGCAACACTTTCATTTTTCTTCGATAGCTCGGCTTTGGTTTGGGGCTCTTCTTTGAGTGCCTGTAATTTATTAAAAAAATTGTCAAAGGTATTGTTTGTATTCAACTAAGTCGTATTGAATTTAACAATAGGATCACTTACTTTGTCTTCAGTCCTTTTAACCCAAATGTCCTCAGAACTAGCGGCTACTCCATCAACTGTTGATCTAATTTCGATTAAACTACTATCGAAATAATTTTTATCAAGGTGGAGAGTCTCCCCTGCAAATATAGAACGAACATTTGGCCGCTGTTCTTCAGCGCCTTTGGTCCCAAAATGAACGGTATGAGCATTATGCACATGCGAGCGCAGAGCACGTTCGACCGCGGGCGGTGCAGAAGGAGGAGCCTCAGTTGGTGGCATTGTTGTCACCAGGAACTTATGACGTGCTCCCATTACAGTTCTTTTTGGTGGTTCCTGTCCATCAACTGCAGCATTGCCTTCATTAGATGATGGCTCGCTTACGACATTTGCATTCTGATCTGCTGTTTCAGTTGTGTTGCTTGATTTTGCAACATTGTGTCTGCTTCTAGAAACAATTTTGGGACTAACTTCATCCCACATATTAGAAGAAAGTAGATCGCCATCTTTCCTCTCATCATCTTCGTCTTCTTCGCGGCATTGTGATAACCTCCGACGCTCCGGGAATGGAAATGGTGAATTAGAATTTCTACTTGAAAGACTGTTGCAGTGATTCATAAAGTAGTGCTGAAAGAAACTATCTGTTTCTGGAGTATCATTATTGTCGCCTTGGATTATATCCTTTAGAGCGGCTAGTGATGTGATGGTGTTGTAGTTTATAGCATTAACTAAGTCTTCGCTGTCGGTGGAGCTGGCCGAGACGCTCCCTCCGTCGTCGTCGCCAGCCAATTTGCTCATTTCTTGACATACTTCTTCAAATGTGACGTTAGTATCTTGTGCCTCAACTTTTTTCTTCTTCTCATTTTTACGTCCGCTCTTCTTAACTTTTACGTTTGAGGTTGCTTTTTTTTCGGTATCCATTGAACAGCATGTGCCTTTGTTGTTTGGCCAAATCTACGATATTTAGAAAAGCGGCAAATTACTTAAGGCACTTACTAACTTAACACAGATTTAATTCACAAAAGTCACATGATAGTACAATATAATGTCACAAGTTAAGTAATATCGTAACAAGTTTCGTGGCTTCCGTCACCGAGCATAGGACATGGTGCTGTTGTGTGATTCCAAACTATGTCCAAGGAACATTTTACGAATCTGAAATTAAAATTGTTTAATGGTCACGTCTTTTCTTTATTTTAACATCTTTCATTTACTACTTCTACGCGTAGTCTCGGAAATGGTTACATTTATAATTCACTAGCTTAAACCAGCGGGTTTCTCCCACATGATAGACATAAATGATCCTAAGGGAACGTTATTCCGGGATATTGGATAATTTATTTCCAAAACTTAACTATTTGTAATACAGGTAATAATGATCGCAAGAAACCATTTCTAAATCTTGCCCTCAATGTATTGGAAGATGAACTACTATCGTTATACTAGGTTAATTTATATTTCATACGCGCAGCCACTTGTTATCTTATCAAAATTTGCTAAAAATGCGCCAAGTTTACGATGAGCAAAGAGAATGATTTGTAAAATCTCTATTCAAGTGTCCACAATGAAATTACATATCCTCATCGATATACTATTTCCAATGTAGATGATCTCATGACCGTTTTAAAAGAGTACAATTCTGAATAAGTAGATTCTCTGTCTCGCTCTGTTCTGAATTATATTAAGAAAAAACTATTATAGCAAAGTCATGGGTAAGTATGTTGACCTATAAAATTAACTAGAAAAATCTTCATAAAATAATACACAAAAAATTCAGGGAAGCAAACGAGCCTCTGAAAAATGACAGAATATATTTTTGATAGGATACTAATAATTTTTAAAATCTTTTAAACCTTTGTAAATGAAGGAATGAGTCTACCTCCTAAACACCATCCACCGCAATAGAGAAGTCATAAAATCTCAACGATCGTATCGGCATTTACGGAAGGAGTTTCATGGATGCTTAAAATAGTTGGTCTACATCTCGACACCCCACCACACCGTGATAATGTCAATCAAAGAACAAAGTACACAAACACTTTAGATACACAATACAACCAAACAGCATCCATAAAGTAATTAGACGAGATCAAGAAGTCATCACATGACATCTCAACGCTCGGTCTTAATAGACGCACGATGAATGGCCCGTGTACCGAATTATAATAGGTCCAGAAGTACCTCAAGTACTGTGTAACAATTCTATTGTCTCTCATAATCATAACATAATAGAAGCATTTTCGTTTGTAAATTAGTATCTGACGTCTGGACTGTCGGAGTATAGAGAAGAAATGGCAGTCGCAACTGTTGTTGTTCGCATAAGATGTTTTCAAGAATGGACCTACCTACGCACACTCCCAAAAATACTGCTACAGCTACACTACGCCGTGGATTACGAATGGCTCAATATTGAGATCCTATCGACCTTGAGTCAAGCTATAAATGGATTGTATACTGCTAATTAATAGGCGAACCGCTGTGCAAAGCGAACAATGTGTGCAAAATGGCAGCATAATACTTGTCATTGACATTTTGTAGGAATGGGTATTGCCATGGGGTCCAGCTAAATTTTGCAGTGCATGAATAAAAACAATACTAGAAAGGGAAAATAGGGAAAAATAGGCGGATCTGACTCTTATTTCTCGGCATATATGCCATTTTCATACGTGGCAAAATAGTAACCAGAATATCTGATACTTAAATGAGCAACAGCCTTAACCTGCGTTCTAATAAGATACGAGTATTACATAGATTCCAGTACGCTTGTATGTGCGACAACTGTCAAATAGCCAATGATGAAGGCTTTGATCATAATCTCATAGCACGAATGCAAGCCGTTTGTAGATTGGATTAGTATTTTCAACGATTATATTAATTTTACTAGTCAAGCCATGTTGAGATTAATGAACGATCGATGCTAATGCGGGTGCGCAAGGACGTAATGCCTAGGTAAATTAATTGTTAATACAAAACTATACAGGTTTTAGGAGACCAATGTTTAGTAGGGGAAAGGTGTACGAGATGATTCACTTAAGGGAGATTGCTTGTAGATTAAATGATATTCTACTTAGCGCGAATGTAAATATGTATATGCATAGTAAATTTATTTATCTTATTGTTGTCATACTCAAAATTTTAATTTTTTTGATGTTTTACTATTAAAAAAACACATTTTTAAAACGTTGTCAAAGGATCATCTTGTACACCCCGGTGTCCAAGATGGTCCTTGCGGTAGGGGCAAGATGATCCCAGGATCCAGGAAGAGAATTACCTAAATAAAACCATAATCTGGGTTTATTTTTTCACCTAAATATTTGATTGTACCGACAGCCACTTTATTTTTGACTTAGCCCACCTTTTTAGTGACATTACAGGCACCCCAAACTGTTTACTTGCTGTGCTATATGGCACGCCATTTTTAACAGAATCCAGCGCCTTGATCATGGAGTCTTCCGACCACAACCCGCGTTTAGTATTTTTTTATAATTATGAGGCATAGTCTAAAACAAAATAAAGTATTTATTGTTATTATTTAAAATCGACTACATTTTTTTAATAGTATGTATATTAATTAAGTCATGTTTATTTAAAAAAATACATAAACTAAAACATAATAACATAAAAATGGTTAAAAATATCTCCGAATAGTAGGTAAAAATACCGGTGTACAAGAAGATCCATGGGGATCATCTTGTACACCGGTAACATAATCATCTTGCCCCAACATAAACTTTTTTATTATTATTATATTTGTTTTATTTCTCAAAAAATTTGATTGTCACTCTCGACACCATTACTTTTGACTGAGGCGGGGGAATATCGGGGACTACATTTTACCAATAAAAACAACTAGATGACGCTACTGGCTTCGTTGCAATATAAAAGGATCATCTTCCCTCAACGGATCATCTCGTACACCTTTCCCCTACAGGTCTGTAAATACTTACTACTAACTGGTACTTCTGATAATTGTACATACCTATAGTTTTTATATTGTTTTTACAATTACTTTTGCGAATAAACAAGAAATAGAAAGTTATAAAAATCTAATGATGGTTGACAGTAGAAATAATAAGCGTAGAAAAGAACTATTGCGAACAAATAATTGAACAAAATTCCTTCTAGAAAAACTAACGAGATGAGAAAAGGCTCAATTTTACTTTGTAACTTGATCGAAAAACTCATGCACGTGAGAGCGAATGTGTTTCAATTTCCACATTAGCTCTTGAAATTATAAGCCTGTTACTATGGTACCTAATTACCTATGTGGGAAAACACGGCCTACATAGGAGTACATAATAAAACTCAGACAATAGATTTTAAACAAACAAACATAAGTACCTATCTACCTATGTAATGTATGCGACAAGGATAAGAATTACGTCATGTTGCCATCATCCATCCTTACTTTTACCAGGACATATTAAACTAATCTAGAGCATTTAACTGAAAAATGTAATTAGTCCGAAAGTTTATCAAAATGTATTTGACACCTATTTTTAGGGTTCCGTAGCCAAATGGCAAAAACGGAATCCTTATAGATTCGTCATGTCTGTATGTCCGTCAGTATGTCACAGCCACTTTTCTTCTTGGTAAGTAGATGTATTATGTGAACCGCATCAGGATTTTCCACAAAAATAAAAACAAAACAAATTTTGGGGGTACCCCCCATTCTTAGAATTGAAACTCAACGATTTTTTTTCACCAACCCCATACGTGTGTGGGCGTGTGGGGTATCTCCAGGTATCTCTATCTATGGATAGGTCTTTAAAAATGATATTGAGTATTGAGCTTACTAATATCATTTTTTTTTCTAAACTGAACAGTTTGCGAGAGAGACACTTCCAAAGTGGTTTAATGTGTGTGTGTGTCCCTGTAACTTCTAAAATAAGAAAATGATAAAACTAAAAAAAAATATAATGTAGACCTCAACAAAAACTGCCATTCATACAAAAACTATGAAAAACAAAGTTATATTTATTGTTTGTGTATATTACTCACTAATCTCAATATAATTAGCATACCTATTTAGAGATTAAACCGGCCATGTGCGAGTTGGACTCGCCCATGAAGGGTTCCGACTACGAAACCCTTCATGGGCGAGTCCAACGCGCACTTGGCCGATTTTTTCTTTTGTTGCGTAAACCAAAATTGACGATGATGCGAAACTTTTAAACCAACACGTCTCAAGCAAGTACAGTTATTGCTTTTGACGTCACTAGCTCCCATTCTCGATGGTTTAAACCTTTGTACTCGTAAATATGCATTGATTTGAAAAAATACAATTCTTCCACTATTTTCAAAACTCTCAATAACGTACTAATTAGATTTGCAATTTATTAATGCTGTCAACATTACTATTTATACGTTGTGAGGGATTCTCGTGGGAAAGTTTCCGATAACACTTCTTTTCTTCTTAATTGAAGGGTGCACTTCCTTACTACTTATTGTCTGAATAACACAATAACAAACCTACAATTCACTATCACTGTACTCGTTACAATACATATAATATCAGTTGAGGCATAAGTCTGAAACTGATTGGCATATCGTGACCAAATGGTTTATTACATGATGAAAATTGATTGACGATAAATACCTCCAGAAATGTAAGGAAACAATTGGCAGTGGCACCATCTGAAGAATGTAATGACAAGTATCTACATAGTAAGAAACAAACAACATTAGATAGCTAAGTTCTTGCATCTAAGCCTGCCGGGGTCGCGGGACTTATACCATTACCGTGACCCCGGAACATAAAGGGCTATTGAAGGACACCGTGGATTTTAGTCAGTACAAGTCTGACAGTCCCTCCCGCCCTGCCCGGGGTGGGAGGACTCATTTGATGATTTTACCACGATAAAAAAAAAAAAGTTCTTGCATCTACTATATTATGTATCTTTCAGTCAATTTGAACAATGACTTAGGTACTACAGTAAATAAATAATTATTATTATTAGCCTACGTTGTCCCACTGCAGGGCAAAGGCCTCCCTTCCCTCCTTCCATAAATTGTAATGTAAAAATTTGATTTCTCATTATAAATTCCATTACAGATAAAATTAACGTTTTAATTTAACCCAGTTTTTGCGTGAACAGAAGTAATGTTGTTTTTACAAATGTTTGCTTTTCATGCGTGTGTACACGCAAACTAGTATTCCAATTATTATTTACTTACTAATGAATGATGACTAATCGTGTAGTAGTTTCACTCGTTGAAGAATAAATTGAATACAATCATTGATATTATTATTCTTTTGAAACAACAATCGATAAAAGCGTCAGACAAATGGTCCCCTCTTGGCGAGATAACAAGCCGAGATTTTTATCAAGAGCTTTACATGGGTTAAATACCCGAAAAAAATTCACCGCCTTACCACAAAAATATAAATAATTATGCTGAACGATTCTCTAAAAAAAAGTGTAACTGCAAAACGACCCTTTTTTTTTTTTTTTTTTTTATCGTGGTAAAATCATCAAATGACAGACTTGTACTGACTAAAATCCACGATGTCCTTCGATAGCCCTTTATGTTCCGGGGTCACGGTAATGAGATAAGTCCCGCGACCCCGGCAGGCTTTGGCCCTCTAGAGGGGGGCCCCGTCATCTTGCTGACGCTCTTTGAGGCGCGCGTGGAACACAACGCGCCGTCGACCCGGGCATGGTCCATGGTCGGGCAGCGAGTTGCCCTTTACTCGCCGCCCGCATGCCCGCGCCTACGGTAGCCGGAGATTGTCTTGCGACGTCCGTCGCCGTGGGCGTCCACCACTGCGGTTGGGGCGGAGGGAGGACACTGTCCTCTCTCTCACGCGGCCCGCCTCCTCCTTCGCGAGCATTACTGCTTCGCAGAAGGAGGCGACCGCTTCCCACTCCGTCTCGCCCCGCAGCATGGCCGCAACCAATGCCGGGCGCGAGAGGTCTCCGCCTATCGCCGCCGTGAGGACACGTCGGTGCTCTGCCCAAGCTGGGCAGTCTTGCACCGTATGCTCTACTGTGTCCTCCGGGCGATCTTCGCAGTGGTGACACCCAGGGCAAAACGACCCTTATATCAAATGTGAATTGTCGTTTTGACGTTGACAGGTTTTTTAGACTGGTGTTCAACAGATGTTTAACTTTTTTGTGGTAAGACGGTCAACTTTGAAATCCAAAGAGTAAAACGATAAGTTCCTTCCTTACAAGCAATCAAAACAGTGAAAGCGCAAACAAGCGACTGTCGGGCCACAAACAGCAGCGAACTGTTTCCCAGGAATACTCGTAGATCCCCACCTGATGATTATATCGTTGCTTTCTCAAAGAGTAACTACTGACAGCATTTTATTGGGATAAGCTGAGTATCGGAAAAGAGGATAACAGATCAGCGGGTCTAAAGCGGACACTTAGTAATATTTCAAATGATTCAATTCGTGAATGAATAGCCAATGACGTTGCTGGAAACGAACAGAAATTAATGAAACTGCTTAAAATGGCTTTTTTAGACCTTCTGACAGTTTTAAAGATGAGCAAGATAAAAACAAAGTGGTTTTATTGATAGTAGGAAACAGAGCAGCCAAGTCGAAAGTAGTGGTTATTTTGTCAGGCACCACACTGAATAGAAACGGACAATGGGCAGAACCGGACATACCCGGCGACCGTGAACGAAAAGGGTATATTGTTGCTAGCGAGCAAACTGAACAAAAGGGCTGAAGAGTTATATTCCCTAATATCATGTTTATTACTCGGATATGCTCTTACATCAATTAACAATCTGATGCAGGTGCGCCTCAAAATTCAAAAATAAATTTAATATTTATAAATTGATTTTGCTTCACTAGTTACAACTCCAATCTAGTCAGGAGTATTTGCAAGTATTAATGCAGTTAATAGCAAGCTATTATATACTATATGCTCATATTCATAGTCAATTACATACATAACAAGATACGTTTCAATTAATTCATAGAGCGCCAACTAGGTAACATTAAAGTACAGTCACAAACAATGAGATAAAATTTACATTAAGCAAACATTATATCACGAATATCCAGGATTGGAGGATATAATTATGAAAAAGGATTTGTCTTCAGAAGAAACCTTTACTTCACAATCTTTAGAATTTTAAGAAGTGTTTGTATTTCATTGGCACATAGTATCAATCGACCGCTTTGAAAATTAATGGAGACACAATTTCGTAAATAACTAGTTTCCTATAGGATCGCATCAATTACTGAATCCAACGACCGCTTTGAAAATTAATGGAGACACAATTTCGTAAATAACTAGTTTCCTGTAGGATCGCATCAATAACTGAATCCAACGACCGCTTTGAAAATTAATGGAGACACAATTTCGTAAATAACTCGTTTCCTTTAAGATCGCATCGAATACTGAATCCATAGACCGCTTTGAAAATTAATGGAGGCACAATTTCGTAAATAACTAGTTTCCTATAGGATCGCATCAATTACAGAATCCAACGACCGCTTTGAAAATAAATGGAGGCACAATTTCGTAAATAACTAGTTTCCTATAGGATCGCATCAATTACAGAATCCAACGACCGCTTTGAAAATTAATGGAGGCACAATTTCGTAAATAACTAGTTTCCTATAGGATCGCATCGAATACTGAATCCATAGACCGCTTTGAAAATTAATGGAGACACAATTTTGTAAATAACTAGTTTCCTATAGGATCGCATCGAATACTGAATCCATAGACCGCTTTGAAAATTAATGGAGACACAATTTCGTAAATAACTAGTTTCCTATAGGATCGCATCGAATACTGAATCCATAGACCGTTTTGAAATTAATGGAGACACAATTTCGTAAATAACTAGCTTCCTAGGATCGCATCGAATACTGAATCCATCGACCGCTTTGAAAATTAATGGAGACACGATTTCGTAAATAACTAGTTTCCTATAGGATCGCGTCGAATACTGGAAGCGATGGCGGAAACCGCTAATGTCGGCCATAAATACCGCTTGCGACTCTTGCGAGACTACTATTACAACAACTGTCGAGTTCGACGACTTATTAAAGAAAATACACCGAAGTGCTGAAATTGCAGGTTCAGATAAAAAAAAACCATCTACTATCGTAGATAAAGTCGTTACGACTCAAACTATCAAGTCGAACGAATCTCATTTTTGTAAATGTTACTTTCAAATTTCAAACTAGGTACGAGTACCTTTACTTCACAATCTTTAGAATTTTAAGTGTTTGTATTTCATTGGCACATAGTATCAATCGACCGCTTTGAAAATTAATGGAGACACAATTTCGTAAATAACTAGTTTCCTATAGGATCGCATCAATTACTGAATCCAACGACCGCTTTGAAAATTAATGGAGGCACAATTTCGTAAATAACTAGTTTCCTATAGGAGCGCATCGAATAGTGAATCCATAGACCGCTTCGAAAATTAATGGAGACACAATTTCGTAAATAACTAGTTTCCTATAGGATCGCATCGAATACTGAATCCATAGACCGCTTTGAAAATTAATGGAGACACAATTTCGTAAATAACTAGTTTCCTATAGGATCGCATCGAATACTGAGACCATAGACCGTTTTGAAATTAATGGAGACACAATTTCGTAAATAACTAGCTTCCTAGGATCGCATCGAATACTGAATCCATCGACCGCCTCGAAAATTAATGGAGACACAATTTCGTAAATAACTAGTTTCCTATAGGAGCGCATCGAATAGTGAATCCATAGACCGCTTCGAAAATTAATGGAGACACAATTTCGTAAATAACTAGTTTCCTATAGGATCGCATCGAATACTGAATCCATAGACCGCTTTGAAAATTAATGGAGACACAATTTCGTAAATAACTAGTTTCCTATAGGATCGCATCGAATACTGAGACCATAGACCGTTTTGAAATTAATGGAGACACAATTTCGTAAATAACTAGCTTCCTAGGATCGCATCGAATACTGAATCCATCGACCGCCTCGAAAATTAATGGAGACACAATTTCGTAAATAACTAGTTTCCTATAGGAGCGCATCGAATAGTGAATCCATAGACCGCTTCGAAAATTAATGGAGACACAATTTCGTAAATAACTAGTTTCCTATAGGATCGCATCGAATACTGAATCCATAGACCGCTTTGAAAATTAATGGAGACACAATTTCGTAAATAACTAGTTTCCTATAGGATCGCATCGAATACTGAATCCATAGACCGTTTTGAAATTAATGGAGACACAATTTCGTAAATAACTAGCTTCCTAGGATCGCATCGAATACTGAATCCATCGACCGCTTTGAAAATTAATGGAGGCACTATTTCGTAAATAACTTGTTTCCTATAGGATCGCATCGAATACTAAATCCATAGAATAGACCGCTTTGAAAATTAATGGAGACACAATTTCGTAAATAACTAGTTTCCTATAGGATCGCGTCGAATACTGGAAGCGATGGCGGAAACCGCTAATGTCGGCCATAAATACCACTTGCGACTCTTGCGAGACTACTATTATAACTGTCGAGTTCGACGACTTATTAAAGAAAATACACCGAGTGCTGAAATTGCAGGTTCAGATTGAAAAAAAAAACTATATCGACTATCGTAAATAAATTTGTCGTTACGACTCAAACTATCAAGCCGAACGAATCTCATTTTTGTAAATGTTACTTTCTTTCAAACTAGGTACCTTATGCTTCTATAAGGTTTTCTTGTAATCTATACACAAAATAATAACTAAAAACCCACCACGGAAGCATCCGGGTAAGTACTAGGGGCCCTCGCGCCCGGTCGCTCAAACCGTCGGGACGAGAGCTGAAGGCGGATCGGTGCGGGCATATGACAACGACAACAAGCCGCTGATTGTTCCTGCACTCGCTTAGGTGCCGATTCACCCTCATCTCGCGCCAATGATCCTGATAATGTTGAGATCGGGCGCGGGGCACCTATTATCTGTATTTTTTCGTAGTAAGTAGTTTCGCCATTAAGGTACCTATGGTATGGTCATGTTTCATCCAATTTCTTGAATAATTTAAAAAACCAATCATTTAAAAATTACAAAAAAAAAAAAAAGGTCTTCACAACTTTCCCTTTCATTCATTTGATTTGTCACACGTTATAGTCTGTAAATATTATTTGAGGACTGATAGACGGCCACAAGAGCGATCCTAGGTTCCGTCTTTTTTTATTCGGAAGTAAGGAGCCTTAAAAAGGACTAAGTTTTTATTTAATTCGATTATTTAGAAGATGTTTCTTAAGCAGACTATCGATAAGAAGCAGCGCACACTTGCTCACAAAACGATTAAGAGGTGAACATTAACCTTTAACATCACGGGAGTCGCCAGACCCCACGCGCTATTTTTTAACTATAACTTTTTAAATTAACTTGTAATGATCGCGCCTTCTCAGTTAATCTCAATGCTTTGCAGAGGCTATCGATGGGTGGAAGTATGTCACGCTCCCGCTAAGGTAGGTACAAGGTATACTACTCACTTGGGGATACCTGTGGACCCCACCCGTGATTTTTTAATTTATTTTTAATTTATATATTTGTATTTTTTCATCTTTCTTAGAGTTAGCGTTGTAGAACAGCAAACATTAGGCGCCAACTCTCAAGAAACGCCATTTTATAAATTTCACACGATTTTAGTGACTCCAATAGCAAAAATTTATAAGACTAGACACAATCTTAGTACTGAAAAATAGTAATTTTGAGGCGTTGTCATTTTTTATGTTTTTCAAATGATTTTTTGTTGTACTTTTAAATAAAAGTTTTTAGTTCCTATTTTTCAAGAAAAAAATAATAAATTACTCAGAAGGGCTTCAAAAAATCTCTATGTGTGAGCTGTTATTATTGTAAAAAAATTCTCACTATCAAAAGATTGACTTTTTAAGGAATAATAAATTATTTTTTTAAACTTTAATAATATGTCTTCCCTTATAATCATAACTGTTTTAGTTTTATTCAGATTTTTTTTTAAAATACGGGTCAAATATTTATGGGGTACTGCTGGACCCCACGTGTGACGGAACGTTACCAAAAAGAACGCGTGTACTTAAAGGTTAAAATGTCATATTCTGGCGTTTTTATTGCGATCGTATGTTTGTAAAGCGTAAATATCTGAAGACCAGTCGAAAGCAACCCAAGTGTCTATTAACGACCAACACAATAAACATTGATCATTATGAATCATTTTTTTATGGATTCTTTTAAGATCGATGGAGGAGATAACAATATGACTGTACCAAAGCTGACGCTTTGTTAGTTTTACTATAATTGACTACATGAGGAAGTCAACAATGAATGACGAAGTTCGCGATAGCCCCTACCTGTATTTTATGTTGCTTTAGCAGTGCCGAAAATAGGGTGTACCAACGGTGCCTAGACATAGGGAACACACTCTAGAGGGGCGGAGAAATGGCTAGACCAGGACCACGATAGGCTATTTTACTCAAAAATAAAATATTAGGCCGAAAAAGATTTTCAAAAAATATTTGACCCGTATTTTTTATTTTGTTACGTAAACCAAAATTGATGAAGATACAATACTTCTAAAAATCACAAAACGTCACTACAGTCTGTGCGTTTTAGCATGGTGCGGGTGACAGTTGCCTAAATGACGTTGACATCTGTCAGTACCACATGACTAGGGATGTGACGTTATGCAATAAGTTTTTTTCTCTATCGACACTCGCAGGTTATATTTGGTAACTCATATCTGGAAGTTGTATTAAAAGCTTTTAACAATAAAAATTGACCTCCGCACAATAAACGTTTTTTATTATATGAAATATCGAAATTCCATCGTAGCAGTGCATCCCATCACTAATTACGCCTATGGCGTTACGTTATACGAATAACACTTTGCTTAATTTTAATTCAAATTAATTTGATTTGTGGACTAGAACATTCTGGTTGGGTTTAAATTAATTTACTACAGTTATTAATGATTTTGTATATTACGAATGTGCTACAGCTGAAGTACTAAGTCATAATTTGTAAATCACTGCGACTTACGAAGAGTGAAACGAAATGTTACTGAAACTGTCACCCGCACCATGCTAAAACGCACAGACTGTAGGTCGGTATAATTTTACAGACGCTATGACGTCCAAAGCCCACACTCTCAAAAAAATCCGTGTTCATTATGAAGCAACACACTAACTGATGGAGTTAACAGATTTTCAATTTATTTATGCAGTAAACTACCCTAATGGCCAGTCTAGGGCCCAGTTAAGAAGCTCGCACTGGGCGCATATAAGTCTAATTATAGTTACGGCACTGGATTATTAGTAGAAGGATATCGGAAGAATTTCCTGATTCCTGAATAGGAATTGTATGCATTTTATGAATGGGGAATCACAGAGTACGTCTGGTTGTAACTGGCCTTTAACACTTAAACAGATGACTGTACACTAGAAGCACACAAGAATGACATAGCCAAAATCTACAGTTCACTAGAAGCACACAAGAATGACATAGCCAAAATCTACAGTTATCTAGGCATGATTAGATGGCCAAATTTGATGGACATGGCCAAAAAAGGAGTTGATGAAGAACACTACCGATAATGCTGGTCATTTGGATATCCAGCTTTCTCGTGAGCAGGAATGATTATCAGGTTGTGCTATAATTATAAGCATAGATTATAAGCGTTCCAAAACCTACATTATTTTTAAGTGAAATCCGTGATTAGACCTGTCGTATTGTATGGATCGGAATGCTGGGCTGTGAAAAAGATGGATGAGAAACGATTGCATGTAGCGGAGATGAGGATGTTGAGATGGATGTGTGGAGTGACAAGAATGGATAAAGTAAGGAATGAGTTTATAAGGGGAAGTTTGAAAGTGGCGCCTGTTACAGAAAAAATGAAAGAGAATCGTCTGTCTTGGTATGGACATGTGATGAGGAGGGATGACACTCATGTGACTAAGAGAGTGATGAGTATGAATGTTGATGGATGAAGAGGAAGAGGAAGGCCAAAGAAAAGATGGATGGATTGTCTAAGGAATGATATGAAAGAAAAAGAAGTAAATGATACTGTGTCGTCTGATAGGGGAGAATGGAAGAAGAAAACGTGTTGCGCCGACCCCAAGTAGAATGGGATAAGGGCAGGAAGAAGAAGAAAGAAGTTGTAACTTGTAACATGCCAATATAATTACAATAAGACGATAATACCAATATAATAACAAACAATGAGAAATGACTGGCGCTTAAACTATTTAGCCACTGCCAAATGTTAAAAACATCATCTTCTATTAATAGGAAAGTTCTACTGTCTGAATACAATAACAAAAACAAACATAATTGTCTATAAGCAGTTGTGATATTTATTTGTTTGCTCATACCAGTCATGATCATTGATCGATGTGTAACAATCTTGCCCTATAAATTGCCAAATATACCATTAATACAACTTGGACCTCTAAGGTTGAGGTTCGATTGAGTAGCCAACTACTCAATCGAACCATCCACTCAAATCTGTGTGGTTCTTCAAAAAACCACCTCAGACACCTGCATGATTCTCATACATGTAATTTTATGAATACAAAATTGTCTGGAATTTAAAAGAGACTGTGACCTCTGAGTTTGTTTCGGATGTTTCATCTCAGAGTAGTCAGTCATCTAGTGTAAAATAGACGTGTAAAAGAGTTCCCCAAAACCAATTTACTGAATAAATATCATTTATTTATCATTTGAACCTCAACCTTAGAGGTCCAAAACATGTCAAACATTTTAGCAAATACCTTAGCAAAATCTAATAGCGTACTGCTATGAGTTGCAGTTGATGGACTTCAATCATTTAGCTCCAAAGGCTCTAACGCCTACACTGAGCGGCTAGGCCGCCTGGTGAAGGGTCTTGTGAGCCACGACCTTCATCAACAATACTTCACTAATCGATAGCGTACAATCGAAGCTTCAATATCGGATTCGGCCACCTGCGGCCATAAACAGACCGACAGCTTCAGCTAAAACATGATGAAATTGTCGCGGCAGCCGAAGATTTCTGGCAAGGGTGGAAAATTGGAAATTGATGGAGATGTTACGAAAGCGCGCCAGAAAAGGCAATGCGACACCATCGCATTGCCCTGGGGTCACACATTTCGAAGCGCAAGGTCATTTTACTCATTTTATTAAGATACCTAAGCCAACATTAACTTATAATCCTATACTTCCTACTAATATTATAAACATGAAAGTTTGTTGGGATGGATGGGTGGATGTTTGTTACTCTTTCACGCCAAAACTACTAAACGGATTTGGACGAACTTTGTTACACGAGATAGTTTACAACCTAGAATAACACATAGGATTTTTATCCCGATGTTATGTTCCCGTGGGATCATTTTCGATTTGTAGCGGATGAAATAGCTAGTAAAGAATAACGTAGTAGAATTATTGACTTTTGGCGATCCAGAACTGAAATTCTCAGGATTCGGCTTCCTTTGTAGGTTGTGCTGTGGTGATAACCATTTGATTGGCATCGGCTTCGGCCAGAAATTGACCTTCAATCGGACACTACTAATCGTCAATCTGATCTAGGACAATCTAATATAGGTATAAAATTCTCGTGTCACAGTTTTCGTTGCCATACTCCTCCGAAACGGCTTGACCGATTTTGATGAAATTTTTTGTGCTTATCCAGTATCTATGAGAATCGGCCAACATCTATTTTTCATCCCCCTAAATGTTAGGGGTAGTACACACCTAAATTTTTTTTTAATTATTTATATGGCAAAACAACGTTTGCCGGGTCAGCTAGTATTATCTAAATGCATGTTGGTACATGATGATAATAGACTTTTTGTTAGGTACCTACTAATAGCCAAGATTCTTGCGAAGTGTTTGCGTTGGAAGCGTATTTCATATCATATTATGGTAATATTTATAAAATATGTAATTATGCACAGTACCTACCTACTAGGTACGATTATGTAAACAATTCGAAGCGCAGACGAAATCGACATTGTTATGATTAGTATTTTTAAGGCTTTTCTAAGTGTGGGAACTTGTTATCAGGAGTTGTGGATAGTTAACACGTTCTCAGGTTCTAGCCTCTTCGAAATCTGATTAAAAACTAGGTAGGTACCTACATTTTTCTCTAGACTTATCAGACTCATCATTACATTTCAGAGCCCTTGTCGTAACCAATTTTTATTAATAAATCAACTTAGAAGAGGTTCACAAAAGAATATTATAAATGGAACAAAGTTTATCTTATCAACCCAAATATTTAAAAAATACTTCGGGCAATTAACGCTTATAGTGCTCAGTGTTGGTATTTCAACTCGGTTGACATTGATTACATGTCCTAGATCGAGCAGCGCGAACGTTACGAACAGCTAAATAATCTAGGACCTACTGTCGCCAACCTAAACTGCTACGATATGGAATTTATTCGTAATAATCATAACTTACATGCTGTTTTCGCAAGTTATCGTGAATTCTGAGCTGCCTCGCCTTCTAACCCACAGTTATCGTAACAAAGCCAAGGCGAGGCAAATTAAAAACTCGATGCTTCGCGCAAACGATAACAGACAGTCTGCGAGGTCGCGCTGTGTAGATCCGGCTAATCGCATGTGATGCCCACACGACATGACGTCATATGGGTCTTCCTAACGATGATTATGTTACTCTTAGTTTACATCTTTACAGTCGTGAATTAACTTGCTACACGCATTGTTATTCGCGTAATAAACTGCAATAGGTATTCAGACACAATCACGCGGTAGGAAGGAACCTATGGAGCAGAACTTTGAATTGGTGCGTATTTTGCTTTGAAAAGAACAATCGGGGTTTAGTAAAAAAATAACTATTTTGACTTAAAACGCTAACTACCTAAATTTTGTTAATTTCTTAAACTTACAATTTAAATGTGAGCAAATACCTACCCTCAATTATGATCACATTTAATTTGCAACTTTATCGTAAGTACATACCTACAATGACTTGTAGGATACAGAGTGTAACCAGTGCATTGTCTAGTGAGTAAATGTATGTTATAATTTTTACATACCTAAGTACCTACAAGGTTCTTCTTTAAAATCTTTAATCTTTGATCTTATAGACACTCATACCCAACGCCAACAAAAACAATTTTAAAAAAGAAACAAAATTGATGAATATTAAACAACTTTATATATAATACTTGTATCTTGATTAGAAAAATAATGGATGGAACGATTCATACAAACATAACATTTACCAAAGAATCCCAAATATGTAAACGCAAATGCAGTCTTTGTCAAACTAGCTTACTTGTACTACCAAAGACACGCATAATTATGCCAAAAGAGATGTTACCTAGGTATGATGGAGCACAATTTTACAATAATTTACCGTCCTACATTAAAATATAAAATCTTTCAGTGGTATCAAATCAAAATTATCAAATTATCTAACTGAAACCACTCACTGAAAGTTATTAGCATAAGTTGGAAATACTGTTAACTTGAGTTGTATAAAAAAATTAAAATGTAACCCATTTAACAGGAAACCAGTTTTAAGACAATTGTCCCTAAGCTAAGTACCTATTTTATGTTCTCGTGTAAGTGGTGTAACTTTTTTTTTGTCTTTTTGAGAATAATTAATGCTTAAACCTAAACCTATATTGGCCAACAGGGGGCCAAAAAAAAATTATGTAGGTATGCCTTTCGACTCAACTTTAGATAAGGATCATTTTTCTACAAAATATTTTTATATTTTTTCATACAAAACATAATGAACGAAAAAAATCCTATTTTTTTATGATGCTATTTGATTTAGTGTCATATAAGGATAATTTCATTGTATTGGAAGCAAAATATCTAGACAGTAGAATTTAGTAAAAAGTAAAATATGTTTCCTCAAATAGTACAAAGTCGTATTATAGTAGTAGTTCATGTTTCATGAGATTTGACCCACTTCTCCAGCCTCCAATTGAACCAGATGCAGTTGAATATAAAGCCTCAATTAGACGATGCAAGAACTCGCATGCGAGTTGCGTTACATAGCAGACTTTATAGGTACAACAAATTTAGTTGATTTTACTGGGGAAACCACTAGGTAAGACTGTTGTCAGAATTTCAAGCTGTGACTGTGAAAGATCTATGAGTCAATATTGACTGTCAAAGATTCTCTTGTGAACGTACAGGCACCAGCACATCATCCTACCTGAATCTGTCAAAATTTGCCAATTGAATGTGAACCTTTTTGTTTTGTGATTAAGTTGGAAATCTATTAAATAAGATAGACAGATCTGTTGGTCTAGTGGTCAGTGACCCTGACTGCTATGTCGGAGGTCGTGGGTTTGATTCCCACCCAGGACAAATATTTGTGTGATGAGCACGATCATTTGTTCTGTGTCTGGGTGTAATTTATCTATAATATTTATGTATTTAGAAATATATAAGTATGTTTATCAGTTGTCTAGTACCCATATAACACAAGCTCTGTTTAGCTTGGGACTAGATGGTGTTGTGTGATAGTTGTGGAATATTATTATTATTACATAATTTTATAGATTGTGGTACCTTAATGTGCTGAAGTCTGTACTTAGTAAGTATTTATAATAATTATTTTACAATTATTGTATAAGCAATTGTGAGAAAGTATTTTTTTTATAAATACAATGGATTTCAGGTATAATGACTATCAAGGGACCATCATGCAAAGGCCAAGGCCATATAAAGGCCATTAGTGCAAAGGTAAGAGACTTCCTAAAGACAGTTGCTACCCAGAATATCACTTTATAAGTGGATCATTTTAACCCCGAAACTCCAAAACGGGCATGTTGACCTACCAAAGTAAAGGTAAAGGTTGCTGACTTTCTGTGTGGAAGTAAATATAAGATAGGAACTCTGTTTTTTCGTTGGTCTCTCCCGTTGCAATATCTGCATGAGATTTTGGAGGTTGTTTTAAATGAAACCAACTGTGTAATGTTAAAATTATTTCTAAATTTAAATAGTATTTGTATGAATGGCTTAATTATGATTAATCATTTATATCTATATATATAAAAGAAAGTCGTGTTAGTTACACTATTTATAACTCAAGAACGGCTGAACCGATTTGGCTGAAAATTGGTGGGGAGGTAGCTTAGAACCAGGAGTAACATATAGGATACTTTTTACCTTTTTTTATTTTGTTTTGTTTTATCCCGTTTCTGTGAGACGTGACATAAAACGTGGTATAATAAAACGCAACTGACATGGAGTGACAGCAAAACGAAAAATTTATCAATCAAAACCTGTGTCAAAACATCAATTGACCGGTCGATGTGTTTGTATTGAGTTTCTAAGCTTATTGTGCCGATATTATCATAATTATTAATGCTATGCCGCCACCAAGATGATCAAATTTTTATCCTGTTTCCGTGAGACGTGACATAAAACGTAGTAACATGATCACGAAGAAGGTGTTGGTGCCGAAATTGAATAAGGGATCTGAACAAAAAGTACTATAAAGTGAGATCCCAGAGCCCCCAGACCTACGTCATTTTAGCAAAGCTGAAATTTTGATTGTAGTCAACTATAAAGTTAAGACAGTACCGGTATGCGTACTTACTTACAATCTTGAAAGCGGGGCCCTTCCACAGGTAGGTGGATAAAATCAACTACGTCATTTTAGCAAGCCTACATTTTACATGATGTTACTTATGGTACTATTTCAAGACCTTTTGTAAGCTACCAGACCAAACCGATGGGCCAATCATTCTGCCAGACGCCTTAAAGTCCTTCCCTTAAACTTGAATACCCCGCCTCTGTCCTGCCTCTCCTGAGCCAAAACCGCTTAACGCAGAAGTCTAAATTTTGGACACAAATTTTCGCTTTCGAGTAAGTACACATGTTAACTTTATAGTAGACTACAAACCCTCCCTCTCGCGCTCGGCATTGGTCGAGGCCATGCTGCGGGGCGAGACGGAGTGGGAACCGGTCGCCTCCTGCGAAGCAGTCATGCTCGCGAAGGAGGAGGCGGGCCGCGTGAAGGAGAGGATAGCGTCTTCCCTCCACCCAGCCACAGTGGTAGACGCCCACGGCGTTGGACGTCGGCAGGCGGCGAGTAATGGGTGACTCGCTGTCCGACGTTGAACCTTTCCCGGTTATGCAAAGAGTGTCAGCATTATGACGGGGCCCCCCTTTAGAGGGCCAAAACCGACTTACGATTTACCGTGACCCTGGAACGTAAAGGGCTATTGAAGGACACCGTGGATTTTAGTCAGTACGAGTCTGACAGTCCTTCCCGCTCTGCCCTGGGTGGGCACTCACTCACATGATTATTTTACCACGCTAAAAAAAATGTCAGTTGCATTTAGCCACCAACTTTCCAA
The DNA here is from genome assembly GCA_950005045.1 of Agrotis exclamationis. NCBI lineage: Eukaryota > Metazoa > Arthropoda > Insecta > Lepidoptera > Noctuidae > Agrotis > Agrotis exclamationis. The sequence goes on along the minus strand of OX465416.1, from coordinate 22,471,654 downwards.
ATGAATTAAAACTCCTTGGATATGCCTGACTTACCACTGCACTATTTACAAATAAAGGTTGGCTTCGTAATAGTCATGCTTCGAAACATAAACCAACCAAACCAGTGCAACAGAACGCGTTTGGTGGTAAGTAAATTGATGAACAATGTGATTTACGCGACGATACTCAAAGGAAAATTAGAAGTTGAGGAAGTTCTCATTTCGAGGATCCCATATGATAGGTTTGCCGTTTGAGTTTGAACAACCTCAATTTCCGATCCGTCTTGCATTCGCCATGTCCATTAACAAATCACAAGGCCAATGCTTGAAAGTTTGTGGTCTGAATATAGAAAATCCATGTTTTTCACATGGTCAGTTAGGTGTTTATGTGGCATGTTCACGAGTCGGATGACCATCTGCGTTATTTGTTCTTGCGCGTGATAATAATAAAAAAATGTCGTCTATCAGCATTGTCTATCACAACGTGCTTCACTGTACAGTGCAACCCATGCACCAAAATACATGGCTAATAAAGAATAACTTATTGATTTTTGACCTGATTTTTTAAATTATTTTTGATATCCTAATAAAAAATCGAAAATCTGCTCATTTATTGCCTCTAAGGCGGAACAAAGTTCGCCGGGCCAGCTAGTATAAGAATAATATTCAAAGTTTCCTTAATGGGTTGAGTGGTAGCAAGTAGCAATTAAGCCATTTCTAAGCAATAACCTAACAGCAAATATGTTTTCTTTGATGTGTTCATTATTCTTAACATTAAAAACAAAACAATAACTTATTTCATGGTCTCAAATTCTTTAAAAATCACCCCTAACTTGGTGAAATGGAGTAATGACATTTTTAAATCAAAATTATTAACCAACTTCTGCTTAAATAAGTCATTCCTTGTCAAGTGTCTGGATGACAATGGGGAATACAATTAGAATAAAATGTCATTTTATTTTGAAACATGAACACAACATTTTTTAACAGAAATTATAGGACACTAATTGAAATCCACTACCAACAAGTTTTTGAGTTTGATTTAGTCATCAAAAACTAAATATTTTATGTCACATTTTTTCACAATATTGGCATTGTCAGCTTGCTTTGAATAAACAGAGAAACACAGATATTATACTGAGCAGCCAAGGCATCTACGACAATGCAAAGATCTGATTCAAAGACAATAGACGATTCTAATTTTATATGCTTGAAGTTGAAAGTTACTTAGTTTCTCTTAGACAAAGTCCAGTACTTGCAGCAATTTTATAAGTATTGTTGTGAACCAGTATCTTATATGAAACCGAACAGATTTTTACATGAATCATTATAAAACAATTATTTCAGAGTTTTAAGTTGTTCCAGTCATGTGATAAGTTTTAAAACTTGAAAAGGATGTCCGTAATTGAGAAATTTCATAAATTTCTTTTTCTCTTATTTGTAGGTACCCACAAAATACTACTTTATTAAGTCTCTGAAATAAAAGTACTTTCTGCATAGTTTGAAAGTTCAATTTAAGTAAAAGTTAAAACTTGCGCCGGCTAAACTAACCATCAAAAGACAGTTCCATAGCTTTACTATAGTTTAGATAAATAACATCATCACAATTTACGCTGTGGCATTATTTTTTTCCAAGACTACGCGAGGCACCCATAGGGATAGAATAAAGAGACGTGACCAAATAATTGCGAAACAAACCGTAAACACATCAATAACACACACTGCACTTATTCAAAAACAAAATGTCCCATCACAGAAAAAAAACTTTATAGTCCGTGTAAAATAATACGATACTTTACAAACAATTTTCACGAGTAATTAATGAGTTTTGTAATATTCCTTTGCTCGAAACACTTCATCTTCATTTGACATTTTTGACAACTGAAAACCACTTACCACAGACTATGCCACAGACATTTTTTTTTTTTTTTTTGGTATTTTTCTTTCCTTCCAATCGGAAAAGGCGAAGGGCTTAAGCCCATACAGCCTGGTCTTATTTCAGTTCTAAGTCTTCAGTAATAATAATAATAGAGGCCAATAATGGCTTTGTCTTCCGTACGATGATAACGTTTTTCCATTAAATTTCTTCATTAACCGGTATATTTTTATGTCATATCCGTGTTGTAGTTCCAAATCAGGTAGAGGTCTATTCCGGTAATGCTTTTTCAAATAACTTCAATAATATTCTTGACGAAATCATAAATGGGATAAAATGTTTTAGTGTTCTTGAGCAAATCCTGAATAGAGCGCGGGACATCCAGGGCTTCTTTGTAAATTTCCAATAAGTTGTCAATGAGTACCAGTCTTTGTATATTAAATTGAGGGCAATCAAAAAATATATGATTCAGAGTTTGAATTTCAGAATTGCAATGTGTACATATTGGGGAAGGTATAATATTTAGTCTAAATAAATGTTCATTAAATCTGCCATGGCCCAATCTCAGGCGACAAATTGTTGTATAAAAATTTCTTTGTATATATTTTCCTTTAATAAACCATGGTTTTTTGATGTCCGAGTTAATGTAACGATACCATTTTCCTTTTATTTTTACTGTTTCTTCCCAATGGGTTATCCATTGGCGTTTGATGTTTTTCATGATGAGGGTCTTACAATCTGAAGGTGGTAACTTAATATTTTTAATGGGTATTTGACTAATATTGGGATTTTTAACTATGGAGCTGGCAAGTTTATCGGCAAGTTCGTTACCCGAAACGTCAATATGAGATGGTGTCCAAATAAATCGTATTTCTCTGTCTTGATTAAGCCTAAGCCTGCTATATTTCTGCCTAATGTTGTAAATGATATAATTTGTGCTACCGCTGTATGAAGGATTTAATAAAGCCATTAAAACACTCATGCTGTCCGAAATTATCAACCATTTCTTGAAACTGAGGTTAGTTGTTTCTATATATTCTAAGGCTGCATAAATGGCCTGGGCTTCTGCTGTATAAATACTTGCATTCGATGGTAGTCTGAAGCCATGTCCCAATTTAGTGACAGGATCATAGTATGCCATGGAGACATTATCATTATATTTTGAACCATCTGTATAAATTTGCCTATAATCTGTATGCTCATCCAGTTTATTGTAAACGGCATATTTATCAGTCAGTGTCCTGTCTACGTCAATGTTCAAGCCACAAAACTTGCTCTCATAAGTTCCCTCATAGCAAGGCAAAGTACAACTATTAAAAATATTATGTTCACTCATAGATGACAAAATGTCTTGGATGTTGTGTGTTAAAAAGTTATTAGAATTAATCTTTAACAGTTTCGAAAGAAGGGGATTTCCAGTTTCGGACAACAATCTTATGATTAGATTGTATTTTAAATGTAAAAATCTGATATTAAGTGGACACAAGTTACACTCAATTTGCATTGAATTAATAGGTGATGATTTAAAGGCTCCCAATATTAATCTTAAATTTATGTTTTGAATCTTTTCAAGTTTATCTACTAATTTAGAATTTATGCAGTAACAGAAAAAACTATAGTCAAAATGACTCCTTACTAAAGCTTTGTATAAAGTTATTAGAATCTTGGGATCGGCACCCCACTGGCTGCCAACCAAAGATCTCAAAGTATTTGTAGCTCGTAAAGCTCGTTCTGCTATGCAATCAACATATTTATACCATGACAAATTATGTGTAAATATTACTCCTAAAAATTTTGCTTGTGATTGAATTGATATCAAATTATTGTCATACTGTAGCTTAACTGCAGACACTTTCTTCTTTGAGAATACAACTATCTTACTTTTAGCAGTGCTAACTTCTAAATTTAAATATTGAAAGTAACTGTGTAATTGTTTTAGTGCAAAATTTAATTTTTGATTTGTGTATGAGATGTTATCACCACTGCAATAAATAGCCAAATCATCAGCAAACTGTAAATTGCTGACTTCTGATCCTAATATTTCATTTAGCCTATGAATATAAAGTATATATAGTAAAGGACTTAAAATGCCCCCTTGACAAACACCTTTGTTTGACAATCTGGGTCCATAAATGTTATTGGATCTCATTTTTATATATACTTCTCTATCACTAATGAACTCATAAATCCATTTGACACATTTTTCAGGTATTCCCAAGGAAGAAAGAGTTGTACATAAAACTGAATGATTAATGTTGTTAAATGCACCTACAATATCGAAGAAAACACATACAAGATGTTTATTATTGTTAATGGCAGTATCAATATCATGGAAGAGATGTCCTATGCTTTCTCTTGCTGAACAACCACGGCGAAACCCAAATTGATTTCTTGGAAGAATATGATTACATTCTATATAAAACTCAAGACGTTGTTTTATTAATTGCTCAAAAAGTTTACCTGCACAGGATGTTAGAGCTATTGGACGATAAGAATCTGCATCATTTGGATCTTTTCCTGCTTTAAGAATTGGAACCAAGCAGTCTTGCTTCCATTCTTTTGGAATTATTGTTTGTTCCCAAAGTAAGTTTAAAATGTTTAAAAATTTTATAAGACAAAATGTGTTCATTTTTTTAAACATTTTGTATGAAATGCAATCTAAACCAAAGGTGGTATCTTTACGTGATTTAATGGCTGCTTTTAACTCATCTATGGTAAATGGATCAATAATGTAACTATTGGTGGGATTTACAGAGGTATTAGTTAATTGTATGGGGTGTGAGACAAAGTCGGGTGTATATTTTCTTAAAAAGTTATTTATCCAAAATGTTTCACTATTAATATTGAGATTGTTATTTCTTTTGTAGGATTTATTAAATTTACGCATAGTTTGCCAGATTTTTGAAATAGGAGTGGATCTATTTATTTCTGAACAATACTTCTTCCAACTATCCAATCTCTCTAATTTAATTATAAGTTTCTTCTCAGCCTGATTCTTTTTAAAATTTATGTAATTTGACTCGCTTGGATATTGTTTAAATGCAATAAATGCTTCTTTACTTTTTTTCACTGCATTAGCACACTTTTCATTCCACCATGGAAGAGGAGGATAGCGGTATTTAGATTTGGTCCCTGCCTGCTTCAAACTATTGGTATTTAAATTTTGAGCCTGATTTCTAAACATTGATTGATTTACAGCTTTTTGCACAATATGGCAATATTCATAGTATGACTGTAAAGGATCATCATAATTAATAATAAATTCTTTAATCAAATTGTCAACTATTATTGTGTAATTTTCCCAATTTACGAGTCGTAAATTTGGTCTTTTGAGTTCTGATAAGTTTTCTTGAGAAAAGTTAGAAGGAAAGTCATGTATTGAATCTGTAACAGTATTGAATATTATGTCTGTTATTGTGGGTAGATGATAACTTCCCAGAGGATCATTATGAACTCTCCAGTTACAGTTAAGGGCGACAGATGGACTAACTATAGTTAAATCTAAACCATTTGGTCTCCAGATATTTGTACCGACTGTTGTTGGTTGTGTGTCGTTTAATAACACTAAATTACATTCATTTACAGCATCGAGGACATCTCTTCCACGTGGATTGACAGATTGGCAACCCCACATGGTGTGATGAGCATTAAAGTCACCTGCTATTAAACATGGCTTAGGTAATGAATTAATGAGGTTTAAAAACTTAGTTTTGCTAAAAGTAGGGCTACAATTTGGCGGAATATAAAGACTGGCTATTGATAGTGATCTATTATTAAATGTTATTTTGATTGCAATATTCTGTAGTGAGTCATCAGAATATGTCGTTAATCTATTATATTGAATGCTATTACGAATGACAATGGCAACACCATTATAATTATTGCCACAATCATTGCGTTCTATGGAGTATCCTTTAATATTTAAGTGTTGTATAGGCTTAAGCCATGTTTCGCAAATTAGAGCTATGTCAATATTATTTTCATATAGAAATTGAGTAAAAATATGTCTATTACATAACAAGCTTTGAGCATTCCACTGTACTAACTTTAATTTGTCTGTGAATTTGAAATAATGTTCTTTGTGTCACTGGGGTTAAAAAAATCACTCAATACATCTAAAACGTTTTTGGAAGATATTGGAGTATCTTGTGTCTTATTTAATGTTATCATCTTGATAATACTTTGCACTAAAAGGTTAAGTGCCTTGTCGTTAGATTTTAATAAAGTGAAGAGATCTAGAGGCTTTTTAGGGCCCAGAGATGGGAAAGTTCCATGATTGAATATGTCAGCAAATGATGGTGGCTTAACTTTTTGTCTATTTTCTTGAATTTTTTTCTGTTTTACTGGACACTGAGCTGAAATGCTGATATGATTGCCATCACAATGGAAGCATTTGGCATGTTCAATGAGTGTTTTACAAACTTTAAATGAGTGATCTTCTTTACAGATGGAGCAGCGTTCAGAGTTCTTGCAAAACTTTGCTAAATGGCCATACCTGAGACACCGGAAACATTGTTTGACAGGTGGAACATACGCTGAGATGTTGTGCCGCCAACCTTCCAAATCCACGTAGTCTGGAAGAACAGACGTCGCGAAGGTGATGGCTACTATTTGCAGCGGCTGTTGAATGAAATTATCATCAATTTTAGTCCGTTTTGTGAATCTTCGAACAGATATTATTTTCTTGTAACTTGACAGCATTGTGAAGATTTTTTTATTTGTCAGATTGGTAGGCACATTTTTAATTATACCTGTAATTTCCGTGCTTTGTGCTGGTATATTAGCTTTAAACTGATAATCCTTTAAAAAGGTAACATTGTTTAAAAAGGCATTAGCAAGGCTGGCTTTTTCAAAATATATAGCTATTTTAAACTTGTTCATACATCTAAGGTATTTGACCCCTTTATTAAACCTTTTGATGCAACTGGATATGGACATGAGATCTCGTGTTCCTAAAGGTTTATCAGCATTAGAAGACTCAACAAATACCACAAATTCTGCAGCACCGGAATCCTCGGGATATCTTCTTTTGTAGTCTGTAACTAGATATGGTTTATACGTATCTGCTACTTCAATCTCGGACTCTGACGACGTCGACTCTATTTCAGATTTTTCACCCTCTCCATCCTTCTTTGGTTTTTTTCTTTTTCGCACCTTCCCCATTGTAATTTATAGATTTAATAAAGGATTTGATGAATTATTACTTGTTTTCACTGCCAAAAACTCTATTAATAAAGGTTTAATCACTTAAATTAAACAAAGTTTTCAAAAATCCCGCCTGGTTAACTCAGTAGTTTCCCGCGCTTTCATGCCACAGACAAGTAAATATTGTCCTTTATGACATGAGTCGGATACACATTCAACAAATACCTACACTGATTTCGTGTAACAGGATTATTTTAGGTTATAAAGTATAAGGTCATGGCACACTATACCGGCACGGCAACGGCACAGCACTTAACTTGTCATTCAAATTAAAGCCTTATGAGCGCTTATTCTTAAATTTGGCAACGTCGCAAATAGTTGTCAAATATTAACAAGTTTTAATTAATTTAGCAATGTTACTTATTGTATGGAAATAAGAAATACCTCTCTGTAGTGCACTAGAATATTGATATAGAAATATGCAATTAAAACACTGAATTTGATGTTGTAACCGTTTCAGGTGTAAAAAAAGCATTTGGAAAGTTTCCAAATACTTTTTTTACACCTAAAACTATATATTCGGTGTTACGATATTAATTATTGCATTCCCAAATCAATTTTTGAGTGCACGGCAGAGCCTTATTTCTTAATATTTGACACCTATTTGCGACGTTGCCAACTTTCTGGTTATGCGCACTTTTAACATGTGTCGTATAATATATTTCAGTAATGTCATTATGAAAAAGCCATCGGCGGGGAGTCGGCGCACTTATCGCTACAATACAACTCGCCTCGCAGCCCGCGCGCTGCAAGCGAGCAGACGGCACGGCATGCTTACAGCGCGCCGGCGCCGACCGTGTGCTTACGGCGGCGGCGCCCCGATTCCGAGTTGCTAGCGAAACAAATGCCTTATAATAATTATGTTCACGGTGACAGCAGCAGGCTTGCACCTCGCAGACGGCGCACGGACTGCGAGCTTACACCTCGAGGACGACACGCGACTAGCACGCCAACGGCTAGCCGTATAGCCTTTTGAGGTGACCCCGCGACGTGCTGCAGCTATGCAGTTGCGGTGCTGCTATAATGTGCTATGACCTTTAGTCTGGACTACGGACTGCAAGTATTTAGGATAATTACTAAAAAGAATGCTTCCATTAGCCTGTTGACATTGCGACAACATTCACTTTAGGCTGATTCCCTTGCAGTTAGTTTGGTGCACATCATAATTTCGGCAAGGCGAAAACAGCTTTATGCTGCAAATCCAAGTGACCTTGACGTGGCGCTAGTGTCTATGAATTCATTCGCCCCTTCAGCCCCTTGTGATTTCTGCTCCCGTAACCGAAAGCACCTACTCTAGACTTACCACGTCTTGTACTCCCACTTTTACGTTGAAATCACTTGTAAAATCAGTGAAGAATATTTTGGTAGGAGACATTATAGCTTTTATTATGTCTTCGTACATGTCACGGCGTCCTGACCTACCGCATGACGCAGGTCCTCACCGAACACGGAAGTTTCGGGAGGTACCTGTGTCTGACAAGGAGGGAAGAAACGCCTGGGTGTCACCACTGCGAAGATCGCCTGGAGGACACAGTGGAGCATACGGTGCAGAACTGCCCCGCTTGGGCAGAACACCGCGGTGATAGGCGGAGACCACTCGCGCCCGGCATAGGTCCAGCCCATGCTGCGGGGCGAGATGGAGTGGGAAGCGGTCGCCTTCTTCTGCGAAACAGTCATGCTCGCGAAGGAGGAGGCGGGCCGCGTGAGGGATAGGACAGCTGCTGCGTCCTCCCTCCACCCCAGCCGCAGTGGTAGACGCCCACGGCGCTGGACGTCAGCAAACGATCTCCGGCCACCACAGGCGCGGGCATGCGGGCGGCGAGTAATGGGCGACTCGCTGTCCGACCATGGACCATGCCCAGGTTGACGCGACGGCGCGTTTTGTTCCACGGGCGCCTCAGAGTGTCAGCATTATGACGGGGTCCCCCTCTAGAGGGCCAAAACCTGCCGGGGTCGCGGGACTTATCTCATTACCGTGACCCTGAAACGTAAAGAGCTATTGAAGGACACCGTGGATTTTAGTCAGTACGAGTCTGACAGTCCCTCCCGCCCTGCCCTGGGTGGGAGGACTCATTTGATGATATTACCACGATAAATAAAAATAGAAATCGGCCTCGACTTTGTCGTCAGGCAGACACTTGTATGTATGATCTTTAGGGAGTAACTTTCTGATATCCTCAGAACAAGGTATGCCACCTTTGCCGACACATTGCCACATTCCACAATATTGTTGCTTAGTGACTTGTGGACCATAAACCTGACGCCACCTTGGGGTTGTTGGTGTCCTTCTCGGAAGTAGAGCAAGTGGCCACTATCGAGGGCTATCGTCTCCTCCCCCTATCTACGGATCACGTGCCAGTAAATACGACTTAACTCTTCTTCCAATTCGGCGACGTGCTCGTCCAGCCGCAGAGAGCGTCCGTTGTACGTCGCCAGGTAAAATTTGCGTTTAGAGTACCCTGCCTTCGCCGGGGATTCTTAGCATCCCGCGCCGCACCGTTACCGTGGGCCTCACCTTTGGGGGGATTTGCCGTAGTCACCACCGACCACGCTTGACATGCGTATTTGTGACCGCAGATACTGCAATGCTTTTGCTGATGGTGGTTATACCGCCATGTACCGGTTGCCAGAGCCAGGGCAGCTGGTGTAACCTCACATTCTGGCTAACATCCTTTAGTCGCCTTCAACGACATCCACAGGAGATGAGGTGGCTTATTCTACCACCCGGAACCACACGGGGTGTAGACACGTAGTAGGTACAGTAAGGATGAGGAATAAAACATCATCGTCTTCATTATAATTATTTATTTAATAATATTGATGTACAAGAATACATTCAGATAAAATACGTACAAAATAGCCATAATGTGTCGGCCAAGAAAATTAGGTAATATAAAATAAAATCGAATTATAGAAACACGTAGATACTGTAGGAAAGAATCAACCTATGTTTGTAATTTCGCCCAACGAGAGGCATCGACTACAAAAATCATAATTAAAGGTCTATTCATCTGTGTGGCCAGCGCCTAAGACGTCTTTTTTACGTTGCACAAGCTCGGGATGATAACGCGATGTATGTGCTGATAAACAGAAGCACCACTATGGCGTAACCTTTACAACAAGTATTTTTTAGTAACAAATATAGTATTTTTAGGACACACAGAAAAGACGTAAGACGCAGACGGGGCGCGGATATTTGTTTCTACAGCGTCCCTTTCATACAAAATGTATAGAAGCGTCGCGACGCAAAACATACAGAAGAGTCGGGTCGCGGGCGCAACGCTTTTGCGTCTGCGCCTGTTCGCGACGCGTCCTCGTCTTACGTCTCTTCTGTCTGGCCTGCGCTAAAAAGGAGCCCCAACCATTAAACTAGTAATGTACGGCGCCAACCGATTACATTTTCAATCAATAAGTATGTTGACAACATCAATTATTAAAAATTCTAATTATCCGTCACTAAGAGTTTTTAAAAAAAGTGGACACCTTTGATTAAAATAAAATAGCGGAAGATATGTCACTACACGATAGCGCCTGGACCGCATAAATTAGGCTAAATTGGCCTAACAGTCCTCAGTCGCAATACGAGTAGATTTCGGTTGAGACGTGCGTGCGTGTTTATTTCAAATTCGCCCCACCACTCTCAGAAGAAAAAAAATGCCTTCGTGTGCCTTCATCGGGTGTACGAACTACTCTAAAAGAAAAAACAAATCACATGGCCTGACATTTCATTCGTAAATACATATTTCTTATAATTTTCTATAAAGATTTGATGTATCCGTTAAAATTTGTTCGCCATTTTGTAGAGCGGGATAGAAACATACACGAGTGACTACACGAGTACTAACGAAGTAATACGAAGAGCGTCGATACTCCGCCTTGGTCGCACGCCACCTTTGTGCATTATTCTGTCTCTCTCTTTATTGGCGTGTAATAACAACGATTGTTTGTGTGAGTAAATGTGTCTGTGTGCGTATAAGAGTCACTGTTCGAATACTCAACAAAAGAACGTAACTTATCTACCGCTATTTTATTTTAATCAAAGGTGGACACGTATTTTTTCTTAATTACAAAGTAAAACGTATCATTATTTGAGAGTAGGGGCTCGTGACGTCACAACTTCAACCGTACTCGTTTGTGACGTAGGTATTGCCAATTTTAAGTGTCGTATATAATATTTTTTATAATCTCTCGGACAGACTAATTAGATTTTTTCAGTCAAATACACTATTAGTTCATAAAGTGTTTGTATATAAGACATGCCAATTTCCTATAAAAATATCTTAAATCAGACGAGAGTCATCCTTATCATGACTCTCTTCTAATTTATACATACTAAGTATAATACCTACTTAGAACCAAAAAAAAATACAAAGTAAAAAATTACCACAAATACAGTCTTCAATTTCGTTTTTCCTAAAAAATAGCCTCAACAGTTATATACTGATATTATTAAATAATACGTAATTACTAATTACATAGGTATCTTTAAGTAGTACAGAATTTAAATCGTTAGATTTGCCACTAGCCGTCAAAAGAGAACACTTTCTGTTTGGTTGTTTTTGACAATTACTTTTGAACAGTGTTGTCTCTCTATGTCATACTGCAAGTTGTATCCGTCGATTCACGCAGATTATGCGATCGTTTTATTTTCTTGTACATCTGACGATTTAAATACTGTGTTGAAACAGTAAGGCTGCAGGCTGGTATTTCGTAATCTGGGCATGTTAAGCACCTAAGCTTCATTTAGACGATGCGAGCAATTGCATGCAAGTTTTAGTGTATAGCGCTATTTGTTTGACCAGCTGAATTCATTGTTCCTTAATAGTGCGCAATACTTGCATGCAACTGGCATTACATTTCTTGCAGCGTGTTAATGGGCCTTTACTAGCGAGTGAATTAACAAAGGTAAATTAGCAAATTTTTCTATAAAATCCTTAAGTTTTAGGTTGGCTGACCGACTGCCAGTCTCTGCAGCCTAGTATAAAATAAAAATAAGCTCAAATTAATTCGTCTAAAAATAAGGTGGGACTCAGCCAACTGAGTCAACACCGCACATATCGTATGACTATTGTCCTAGACACAATACGCAGAGCAATAAATATTTTATTAATTTGCTTCATCAATGAGAACAAGCCTTGTTCATGGCAAGATATATCTGGATGAATCGAAAGAGGTCGGGTGAAGTAGTAGGATAAGGGAGCTTGACGCGATGCGACGCAATTCGACCGATTTCAACTACATGTGAAAATCATCCTTACCACTACAACATAAATATGACATAAAACACGTGGTTATCTACGGGTAGATGAAAAACAAAACACGCTCGCCACGACGACGTAAGTTAGTCGAATTGAATCATTACATCGTAGTAGCAAGGTCGATTTTAATTTTTAGTTTGTAGATATTGCAAATTGCAGGAATCGCGTCATAAGTAAGCTCCCTCAGTCTGACGACATGGAGATCAGAACAAGTAGTGAACAAAATGTCTGGCGACATTGATCGAGAACGCCCGATTCTTTGCCAGACTCGAACTTCTCTTTGAGCATTTATGGGGACAGATGCCCGATGACAAGGTTATGAATGTGAGATTTAGACGCAGCCTGCAATATAATATATTTCGTATTTAATCAATTAAAATGATTTACAGACGAAAACATATAATACCTACCTAACAGAGATGTATAAATGCATTTATTTTAAATGTAATTTATTTTAGTAAATTTCTTTAATACTAGCTATTTTTCTTTTTACCGCTTTTACAATCACACCTATAGAATCTTCTAATACACCTAATTCATTCACACAAAAAATTACCTAGGTACCCAATATACTTACATACAAATGCGAATGTAGACACACGAAAAAATACACTTCCAAAAACCAATACCTACGATTGACGTTGGATATAAGTAAAAAATAAGTTCTAAATATTATTAATTGATTTATAAATTCGTGATAACTACTGATATAATTTTCGTTAATATACAATCCGGTCAAAAACTTAAATCTAAACAAATCTAGGTATTTAAATTTCAAAGGTTTTGGTTGGTAGAGCAGTGGCAGTCTCGACACTTGAGTATATCATATTTCTCCTGAAAGTGAATAAATTTATATTAGACAAGCTATATGCTCAATGTGGTTTCACAACGACAACATTCAGGAGTCTAGGAGAAGATAAAATATCAAAAAGCAACGACTCAACTAATTCCAAAATAAAAATGAAATCGCCCAGGAAAATAAGTTTTTTTTTGTTTACACATAGGTATATAATTCATTTAAATTATTTTGGTTCCATGCCATGTTTTTTCAGATCGCACCATGTTTTATGCGTCCATACTTCTTAATCGTGGATATCCATGGCCATTTATCATCTTTCTCGCAGTCCATTCATCCATATTCTCTTTGTTTGTCCCAATTTCTACAAGATTATAATTCCCTGATACGTTTTCAAGTGACATTAAAATAGACCTTTAAATTCCTCAAGGATTGAGCTATGATTTCTTTTTAGGGTTCCGTAACCAAAGGGCAAACAAAACGGGAACCTATTACTAAGACTCCGCGCTGTCCGTCAGTCAGTCACCAGGCTGTATACAGTTTAAATTTTAAGTGATGGTGTTTTTCTGTTGCTGCTACAAGAAAAAATACTAAAACCCAGAATAAACTAAATATTTAAGGGGGCTTTCATACAACAGACATGATTTTTTTGTCGTTGTTATAGATAATGGTACGGAACTATTCGCGAGTCCGACTGACATTTGGCCGGTTTTTATACTAATTACGCTTCCATAAGTATTCAAACAAACTTTTCATTCTGAGACCCAGTGAGAGTGAGTTATGTTTACAAGTATTTATTTCGTTTATAATTCAACTAATTTTCCTGGGCCATATGCGTGCTAACTTCCACGTTACTAACTACAAAAATAAAATTTATGTAGATGAACTTTCATACATGCTTACTATTGGGCACTTTAAGATTGTTGGGCCCATTTCACAAACTTTCTTCTTCTAGTACTACATGCTCACCTCTGTTATCATCGTTTTATCATTCTTCTAGACTCTCGTTGATATCGTTGCAGTACGGCGTATACTAAAGAGGAATGGTAATTTTTAACTAACACTAAAACTGCACGTCTTAAGATAAAAAAAATTAACGAATTTACACACGATAACTTTTCTGTACTATATTTTTGGACGACAAAAGCGAGGTCGAAAAAAAATGGAGAACCGGGGGTTTTCTGAGATAAGTAAAGTTTTTTTAAAGTTGTTCTTTTAGAGGAACTCGGTGCCAAAAGTGCTCGCAAGGCCTTGGGCTCATGTACAGAGAGCCCAATGGATAAGACGGCCCTGAATCCCTGATGTGGTGGCTAAAGGTTTGAAGAAATATTTTTTTATCTTAATCCTTACCTTTGCTGATTGACCACACGTGTAAAATGTACTTTGTGGGCGACATAAATTGCAATGAAAAGGAAGAGACCGACGATAAATGAACCTCCAAGTAGCGCCGGAAACTGGAAAGTGAAAAATTAATATCATATAACATTTTTTTTTATTATTAGGGAAAACCAACAATTGTACATTAAGTCTTAAATCTAAGTGAATTAACAATAAAGTATATTAACGTACAATCAACAACGTTTCCACATGTTACTATTAATAATTTCAACTTACAGTGTGGTCGATAGGTAAGGTTAATTTTAACATTAAGCAGTTATACAAAGTTGTTAGGTGTTAAGTACATTGACTAATTCTTTTTTGAAAGTACTTATTTTGTGAAATTGCAAAAATGACTATTTTAACAAAATGTTGGTTATATATTTTAACTAATCTGTGAAGAGGCGCCCGCTCACCCGCATTTGTACGATAAGTGGTCGTGGCAAAGAGTGGGCAAGCGCGTACCTCACGTCTTAAAACAGTTCTGACATGACAAAAGAATAGAATGAATGAATACCAAAGTTTTCTAAATAATATGTAAATAGAACCATAAAACATGGGCAAACACGAAATTGTAGGGGAACAGTGTATAAGACGGGGACGTTAATAATCGCGAGGTATAATGGGGACATACACTCTTTAGGCATACTTAACACAACACAAACGTAGAGCAAGCGCCATCAGGACGTCATTTGCAAGCGGCCAGACGCAAATAGCGTCCTGTTGGCGCTTGTGCTACGTTAGTTTTGTGTTAAGTTTGCCTTAGGTGTGTGATTTCCCATCATACCTCGTGTCCCCGTCTTATACATTGTTCCCCTACACAAAAATTACTGAATATTTTCACATTTTTCACTTTAATTTTTGCATTAAATTAAAACACTGTATAATACTAGCACCCCGCCCGTAACTTAAGACTGTGCGAATTTCGAACTTTGCCTCTGTTAATTTCTACACCACCATCACCAATACCATCTAACAAAAAAAACAACAACCCCAAAAACAACCTGTTAGGGGTCGAATTTCGCAAAACCCGTTTCGAGGCAGCACTTATGTCCTAAAATGAAAATCTAAAGTGCCATAATTTCTTTTGATCAAATCATCATTAGTCCGAATTATTACCAACTCGAACTTATTCCACATAATATCACATTCCATAACATTGAAATTCCTAAATACTAATGTCCTACATTTGTTTGTCATAAATATGACAATCAATAATATACCAAATACATAAAACCAATTTCCATAAAATAATTATATATAAGTCCTGAATTAAAATTATAGAAAAAATCATAAAGTACCAAAAAAATTAGGGTTGTCGTCATCATCGTTTCAACATTTTGTTTATTTTGTCACCACCACCCAACAACTCTTATTTCTGCGTGCAAGGTTTAAGGCGCTGTACCCAAGCTCTATGTAGGTATCAAAGGTAGTCGCGGGGGTGAAGCAGCTGCGCGCGGGGGCAAATTGTAACAAAAAAATGTAAGAAATTTTGCAGTTTTAACTTAATATTTAAATAATTACAGGTCTGAGTTAAAAAAAAAATTAGATATGTCTTTAGTATATGAAATTTCTTCTGTTAAAGTTACAAAAAAAAATAATTTTAAGAAAAACAAATAACCCGACTGCGTAAAAACTAAAAAGAAAGAAACAAGCCCAACAGAACAGCAGGAAGAAGCAGAACAGAACGACTCACAGTCGGGGCCCATTCAAATTTTACCAATCAAATCTTCCCAAGGGGCCCCGACTGTGAGTCGTTCTGTTCTGCTTCTTCCTGCTGTTCTGTTGGGCTTGTTTCTTTCTTTTTAGTTTTTACGCAGTCGGGTTTTTTGTTTTTCTTAAAATTATTTTTTTATTTTATCCTTTGTAGTTATGATTCATTCGAGAGAATTTATGATTTGTTATATGTGTGTATCGATAATAAAACTATTTCAATTGTGTAGTTATTTAGTACTAATATTTTGTTGTTTTTAGCATTTATCAGTCCAAATTAAATTGAAACATATATATATTTTGGAAAACCATTTTTAAAATCCTTTATTTTAATACCCCACTTGATAGAATGTGAGAGATTTTAAAAAAATATTTTTAGTTCGGAACCCTTTGCACGCGAGTTCGACTCGCACTTGGCCAGTTTTATGTACCCAGTGACACTCTCACGTTTAAGACGAATCTAACGACACCTCTGAAGTTAAAATCCATCAAGCCGTTTAGGCTGCAGAGCGTGCCAAAGAAATATACCCACATACATACATACATACACTCGAAAAACATAACCCTCCTTCTGGCGCAGTCGGGTAAAAATATAATGGTTACCGCTGAAAAAATTGAGAATTTCGAGACGAAAAAATTTTTTTCGTGGTCATATTGACAATTTTTTTTCGTAGTTTTAGACCACTTTTGTGAATTGCTTTTGTTAAAGTCTTTACTTTATATTATTTTTCTGGCTTGTGGCATGTACAGATACGGCTAACTTTGCGACGAAAAACTAGTCATTTACAGAGTGTTCGCTATGGGCAGCGCCTTAAAGTACCTAACCTAACACCATCCCCTTCGAACCTAACCTGTCCGTGTCGGGGTACCCCGAGTCCCGAGCTCGCTTCGCTCGCTCTTGGATCCCAAGTTCTTCGGTTTTTTTATTTATTTAAATAACATGGCATACTTTTGTTTATCTTTACACAGAGCGTAAACATTTGATCACGAATATGAGGTCGACTATTTTTGTCGAAGGGGTTTAAAGGAACCTAAACAATTTAATGAAATATCAATTTTACTATAGTACCTAAATGAACATTTTAGAAAGATAATGAGGCAAGAAAGCTTTTTCTGTAATTTGCCAACCAAGTGTCACATTTATTTTAAGAAATATTCTTTGAAAGACAAGGGAAGTTTTAAGAAGACTTCAATACTGGAACTTTATGACACTTCATTTCCCAAGATATAATTAGTTCTGTAACAAACTTGTATTCACTAGTTTCAGTCGTTCATATTCTATGAGAAAAGTATGAATTCAAAGTGGTTACCGTCGTTAATTTTTAACAATAAGCGCTTAATGAGGGAAAGGTGGACTTTTTTCGGAAAATCTTAAAATTTCGATAACTTCAAAACCAGTTAGTTTGGACCCTATGTTGTCGGGGTTAAAATAGTTGAAACTAAGGTCTAGTATCACCCATTTCCAAAGAATACACCTAATCACAAATCACCCAGTATATTTAGATATTTATAGGTCTTTACCTATGAAATTGCCGTTCTGCAGTAAGTACTGGCCATTTCAAATCAAAATATTTTTTGTTTGGCTAAGAATTCTAATTTAAATTTAATTTTATTTTAAGAACATGGATTTTTTTTCCAAAAGTAGTCTATTGATTAGTGTTAAGCCTCCCGCAGACTCACGCGATTAATCGCACTGCGACAACGAGCCAAGCTAATTTCCACTCTAAAAATACTGCGAATGGACCGCGACATGTCGCCTCGCGCGATTAATCGCGTGTGTCTGCAGGAGGCTTTACATTTTCATCGCATTTCAATACTTTTCGTCATCATGGATACGTTTAAAATTCGAGTAATTATGGAACATGAGTATCGTGGCACGTCGTGGCAGCAACGCGGCACAAACGGCACGCAACATCAACGACGTTTATGAAGCTAACACTACAAACCAAAAACCACCTGTTATTGGTTCGCTTGCTTCCGTTCTGGAAATTTCGACCTGAAAAATGAACTTCGAGGTCGTCCGAAGACTTTGGTCGACAATGACGAATTAAAGGCGATTGTCGAAGCTGATGATATACAATCTACGCCTGAATTAGCAGCAGCTTTCGACGTTAGCGTCAAAACAATATTGGTCCATTTGCGTCAAATTGGCAAGGTAAAAAAGCTTGACAAATGGGTGTCCCACGAACTCAATGATCGCCAGCGCGAAGTACGCGTCAAGACGTGCCTTGCACTGCTCAACAGACACACAAATGAAGGAATTTTGAACCGCATTGTTACCTGCGATGAAAAATGGATTCTGTTTGATAACCGCAAGCGCTCAGCAAGTTGGTTGGATCCTGGTTCAACACCTAAACAATGCCCTAAACGAAAAATTACCCCTAGAAAAGTGATGGTCACTGTTTGGTGGTCTAGCGCCGGTGTGATTCATCACAGCTTCTTACCAAACGGGGTGAGCATTACTGCAGATGTGTACTTTGAACAACTGAACACAATGATGGAGAAGCTGGCACATCTCCAACCAGCATTGGTCAATCGCTCGTCTCCGCTGCTCCTGCACGACAACGCGCGACCTCATACTGCACAGCAGACGGTCTCCAAAATGCAAGACTTTTGGGTTGGAAGCTCTCCCTCGTCCGCCCTACTCAACAGACCTTGCGCCTACAGACTACTACTTTTTCCAGAATTTGGAAAACTTCTTGCCGGGAAAAAAATTCAATACCCGAGAGGTAGTACAAAATGCCTTTGAAGAATTTGTTGCCTCCCGTCCAGCTGATTTATTTAAGAAGGGCATCAATAAACTGCCACTGCGTTGGTAAAGATGCATTGAATGCATTACTTCGATTAATATAAATAAAAAATACATGAAAAAAAATCGTTTAAATTTTTTCATACAAAACGGCAACTTCATAGGAAAAGACCTATTATATTCATATAATGCCGGCCATACACACTACGGTCTACCGGAGAGGTCCACCTGTGCAGGTATGCCTGCGCAGGTAGACCGGAATGTGTGTGGGAATAGACCTGTGCAGGTTTTTGAACCTGGTTGACCTGCGCAGGCATACCTGCACAGATTACCTCTCCGGTAGACCGTAGCCTGTATGGCAACCATTAGGCTGGGAATCAGCTCTTCCGAACACCATAATTGGATAAGGTTGGTTAAAAAAGTTCGCTCTAAATCACTTTTTAGTGTGTTATAACTGTTTTAATATGGATGGATGGGTATGTGATTTGAGAAGATCTAGAAACGTACGTGAATCAAA
Organism: Agrotis exclamationis; assembly: GCA_950005045.1. Classification (NCBI taxonomy): domain Eukaryota; kingdom Metazoa; phylum Arthropoda; class Insecta; order Lepidoptera; family Noctuidae; genus Agrotis; species Agrotis exclamationis. The sequence continues at coordinate 22,452,184 of OX465416.1, read as the reverse complement.
TTGTAATGAATGTTAAAGATGGATTATATTGTGCCCACCCCAATTACAGTGGAATAAGGGCGGGAAAATTATCATACTAGATAATAAATACATTATTTACGCACGCTAAAAAAACCACAGAATACTTAATAGTACAACAGAAGGACCACTCCAAAAAAAAATCAAACAAATGTAAAATCTATAAACGAGAGAATAAAGTACATTTTAACTGGCAGCCGTACCGCCCACCTACTTTTATAATAGCCTAAACTTCCCGTGCGCAAGCAAAAATGTACAGAATGGTTACGCCCGAGAGTTTATTTTGGTTTATCTGACGCCAACGACATTAAAAGGTTACTATGGGTCAAGCTCAATAGGGTTGCGACTTGCGAGTTTAGGCACAAATAGGTAGGTACCTATGCGTATTTTATGCATTTGTTAAATTACATTATTACCATAAATACCTATGTTCCTCAAGGAATTTTGTTTTTATCATCAGCCTATATCTTTTTGGTTTCGTCATCGATTACTACATACATTATTGATTGTTAGCACGGAATGTTAACAGTAGGTAGTCTAGGTACCTACGGAACCTTACGTGAGGAATAATATTTATAATAATATTATCTTTTCTACCTATTATTGTTATATTTTTGAACATTTATCTTACAAAAAAAAAAAAAATATTTAAAAGATTTTATCGTCTATGGCAAAATATTATTATTATTATTATTATAAGCCCGTGTCGTCCCACTGCAGGGCAAAGGCCTCCCTTCCCTCCTTCCACTTTTCGCGATCTAGTGCGATTGTAGGCCAGTCCCTTAAAAATGAGTCGAGGTCATCCCGCCATCTCCTTCTGGGCCTGCCGCGTTGTCTTTTACCGCCATTTGGGATCCACTGTGTAGTTATTTGGCAAAATAGCCAGTCCTTATTATTTTGCACTCAACCTAGTAACCGACCAATTATTATCGCATACTGTCACAGGCCCCGCGTTGCGTGTCTTTGTAGGTAGGTAAAAAAGTGGCGCGCGTATTACGACCGCTGACCTTGAATGCGTAGTGTGGCCATTTTCTGAGTTAGAACTTTTAAACAGCAACGCAAACATCTTTCTACTTTCTACCGATCCTAATTCTTAGTACTCAGCTTAAGGTGAGTGAGAGTGTCGTCTTTTTATCTTGGTCGTCCAGTAGGCTCACCCCCCCCCCACTTACCCCCGTATCTATAAACAAGTCAAAGGTTTTACTTGAGTAAATGTTTATCTTGGTCGTCCATTAGGCTCACCCCCCCCCCCCCCCACTTACCCCCGTATCTATAAACAAGTCAAAGGTTTTACTTGAGTAAATGTCATTATTTAAGAGACGATATTTATTATGTAGATTAATAATTGCTTGAAGTTTGAACTGTAAAAATATAGAATTCTTACCTTTGCTTTGTTTGACGGTTCCCACTTCGTTTAAATTTATGTCTATTGCATAAAAAAAATTGCATAAGTAATTGCTTAAGCTAAAGTAATTACTTTCACTTGACTATAGATACGGCTGTGTATCTCGCCTCATTTCCAAACTTGTAACCTACCTAATCATGATCAGTTAAGCCCATACTTCACAAGCAGGGAGATAATTTTGTTGATCGTTACTAAATATGTACTATATTTTTTTTTTCTTCATAATAATATTGTGTTATTAATTTACCAAAAGCACCTAAAGCAAGAAACTTGTGCGTAACTACACGTAACGTAACAAAAATATTAAGGAGACGGAGCGCGTGCGTAACGGGTGGCGCGTGGTAGCCGTAGTGAATGGGCCACGACATAATGGCCCCGCAACTACTTGCAGTTTTATGCCTACACCGCGGAGTGAGACAGGCCTGAAAAAACATAAGATACTAAATAATACAAATCATGTTTTTAAAAAACATGTAGGTAGGTATCTGCAAAAATTAACTTTTTATTTTGTTCATAAATCTGTTTTTTATTTTATTTATAACTAAGTAGTTCATATTCCCGACGTAAAAAGAGGGTTGTTATAAATTCAATGTGTGTATTATCTGTATGTCTGTCTGGAATTATAGCTCCTCACCAGAACTAAATTAAACACTGAGTATTTTCACCAATGTTCTAAATATATGAGTTCTACATAATATCGAAACTAGTTCAAAATAAGTCTACATCCAAAATACTATACAAATTGTAAAAAATTAAGGTCACGCTGTTTTACCTATTCGGATTCTTGAAGATCCTTCGACAAAGACTGAAAAACAGTAAGCTTAGAGTCATTTTTTTAGATAATTCTTTGACTGAAGTTTGAAGATTCGTTCATTTTTTCACTGAACATGGGACTTACATTATGATTCTGTATTTTTATTACTAGTAGGCGCTATTTTTTTTTTCATCGGTACAAAAGTGATAATATAAGTGGTACTAAGCAAAGGCAATCTAATTTCAGTATTACATTTAAAAAATCTTATTGGACCACCTTTGGGCCATCAATTTTTAATGAGAATTGTATGCATATTTTTATTACCTCTTTCTTGCACTCTTCTTCAAAATTGACAGTAAGTAGATTGTCGTACAGCTTCCTGAATCTTTCTACAGGACAAACTTCTCCACAGTAAGGAATCTTAAGAACTTTCGGCTCAACAATATCTACTGTGTTCCTGTATGAGATCCTCACATTATGGCCACCAGTTTTGTCGTCTGAAATATACAATAGTATTTATTACTAACTAGCTGATCAGTGTCCACTTCGCTGTTTTATTTCACACAACATTGTTAGTTGAAAAAACCCACGTTTTTAAATGTCCTAAAAAGAAGAAAATAACCCTACGGGGCTGAGAGAGGGGCCACTCAAAACGTGGGGGCGTATATTATTTAAGGGATTATTTATGGGATATATTTACATGACGTGAGATCGTAGGTGTAACTTGCAAAGATACGCCCCCACGTTTTGAGTGGCCCCTCTCTCAGCCCCGTAGGGTTATTTTCTTCTTTTTAGGACATTTAAAAACGTGGGTTTTTAGATTTTTTAAATCTATTAATTATTTTATTATTTTTATCATTGTTCATCGGGTTTGAAGCTACCCTGAAAATTTCAGCCTGCTAGCTTATCGGGAAGTGCCTCAAAGCCTGTCCGCCATCTTGGACGTCCGCCATATTGGATTAATAGCCTAGCCTAGCATAAGCCACATGACTATTTTTTTCGTATTCCTGACAGCAAACCCTTTCATTTGATATCCATATCACAGGGGTGCATTTCAAATAGCCTGTCTGCCATCTTGGACGTCGGCCATATTGGATTTATGTCCCGTGACTATTTTTTTCGTACTCCTGACAGCAAACCCTTTCATTTGATATCCATATCACAGGGGTGCATTTCAAATAGCCTGTCTGCCATCTTGGACGTCGGCCATATTGGATTTATGTCCCGTGACTATTTTTTTCGTATTCCTGACAGCAAACTCTTTCATTTGATACCCATATCATGGGGGTGGGTTTCAAACAGCCAGTCCGCCATCTTGGGGAGGCCGCCATATTGGATTTGTTATGACGTTTCTTAGCTAGTCATGTATTGTCATCAGAACTCAAAGCGTGTACAAAATTTCAGCCTGCTAGCTTATCGGGAAGTGCCTCAAAATTGAGTTGCAAAAGTCCAACCGGAACGACAAACAAACAAACATACAAACAAACAAACAAGAAAAGTGAGTGTATAAAAACGTGGGAAAAATGGGGAGCGGGGCGTAAAATTTTCATACCAACTTCTTCTAAATACGTTACTAATACTAAAATTATGAACAAACTATAAATAAAAACTAACTAGTAATATGTACAAAAAAAAATACAAAATACCAAATATATTTAAAAAAAAACATTAAATTGGGCCCGTTCGGCGTTCGGAATGCAACCACAAACGCCGTATTACGAGATATTAATTTATTAGACTATTTTTTATCTATTTATTACAGATATGAGAAGTTGAAGAAATGCTTCTAAATTGAAGAATGAAGCAATAGCCCAGTCAACGAATGCTCAAAATAGGGTATAGAGGGAAAGTCTTGGAACACAACTTTTGACTTTGTAACTTTGTTTAGCCTAGTTAGGAGGTGAACATATCAAAAGTCCCCGCCCCTAGCCCTTGAGCTTTGGGGGAGGGGGGGGTTTGAAGGTACCATTTTTTGGTTTTTCGCTTATATCTCGGAAACCTTGCGTCCTAGCGACATAGTACCAGGAACAAAATAAAAGCTGATTAAATTTGCTACAAGTTATACTAAATAAGCATTTCGATATCTTCTTCAGTTTTCGAGATATATACTCCTGAAAGTCTGTCATTTTGAAAAAATCATTTTAACTTTACCTTTTTTAGAACGGAAATCTTCAAAGATGCAACTAGTTAATAATTGCCGGCAAAAAGCTTTTAGAGCATTACATTTTCTTCAATAAAACTATATTATTTTCCTTCAAATGTTAATGTAAATGCTTTATATTATATTTTTTATAAAAGGTAGGTACCTGGTCTTTGAAAAAAGGTCTTTGTAAATCAATGTACGAGTATGTATCAATGTAATGCTGGCACATTACATTAGCTTAGACTAAAGCACATTTTAAAGAAAATGGATAAAATATTATAGTATTATTAAAGGAAATTGAGTGTTCCACAACCCTTTTGCCAGCATTTACTTATGGTTGTATCGTTAAAGAGTTATCCGGTAAAAAAGCGCAAAAATGTAAAGTTAGTTTCCTGAAAGTCTGTCATTTTTTCAAAATGACAGACTTTCAGGAGTATATATCTCGAAAACTGTAAAAGATATCGAAATACTTATATAGCATAACTTGTAGCAAATTTAATCAGCTTTTATTTTGTTCTGAGGTACTATGTCGCTAGGACGCATAGTTTCCGAGATATAAGCGAAAAACCAAAAAATGGGACCTTCAATCCCCCCCCCCCTCCCAAAGCTCAAGGGCTAGAGGCGGGGACTTTTGATATGTTTACCTCCTAACTAGTCTAAACAAAGTTATGAAGTCAAAAATTGTGTTCCAAGACTTTCCCTCTATAATCATTCGTTGACTGGACTACAAATAAATCTTTGTTGAAGTGACTATATGATACTAAGTCTTGGTTTAATATAGAGTAACTTTAACCAAGCATACTTACCAATCAAAAGTTCAAAGAGTATAGTTGAAGTGTAAGTGGGACAGTTTCCATCATACATGTCTAAAGCATTGAGTATGCTCCCCACAGTCAAGTCATGGCCACTGTACATAGTAACCTTGTGACTGGTTTTTGCGGAAGCAGACATTGCCTCCTTCATATGTGTCATTATATGTTTGAGTAGCGGACCCACTTTCAGCCTCGCAAGGAGAGGTGAGCCCGTGGGTACAACAAAACTACAAAGATAATGTTGTTTTATTAAAGTATGTAGTTTGAACACATAGAGATACTGTATCAAATTAGCTCATATGTATAGAACTTTGAATAAAAGATAATACTTATTAATTTCAATAAGAAGAGGTAAATAATTTAAGATGTAATCTTACAAAGGTTCTTACATTATAAAAAGATTTAGTACAAGGCAAAATAATTAAAAAAAATAATAACCCATAGCAAGATGGCTCTCTCATTTTATCTGGGAATACCGACTGTGTCCAGTTTGGTAACGTAAAGTTGTACAGTGTCTCAATGTACAAAGTAGAATAGATGTCGCTAATATCATAGTAGTCCTTTACTTTCATACCAGTGTATGCTGAAAGATAACTGGAAAACAAATATATTATTTATAATATGCTAAAATATAATATGTTAATAGAAGTAGTGTCATAGTTCAACTGTGAAAATATAGTTAGGTAACAATTATTTAATACAAAAAAAGTTATGTAAAACAAATGGGTTGTAATCATTTCATTACCCAGTTTTCCTTTCAACAATTTAAACACATAGAATGTTCTTTATACAGACTGACATTTTTATATAAATAAAACATTATGAATTTGTGACTTACTCCATCAAACGCTGGTATTTACTCAGTCTCTCTTTGTATGCTTTAGAGTGCGTTAACCTCTCCAATTCCTTGTCATAAGCAGGACAGGGTTTCTTCATAGCAAGTAATTCATCGTCTTTTTCTGGCACCGTGTGTACCGGTATTGGCTGCCAGTCTATTTTAGTATTCCATGCGGTTTTATTGTTTGGAGGGTACAATCCTGTTCATAAAGAATATACCTACATCGGTATAATATTTCATGATATAATATGATAATATCATTTCATATTGCCAGTTTTACTTACATGTAACAGTACAGCTATTTCTTAATGATAAACATAACCAATATAAGTAAACAATTATATATGTGGAACTGTTATTAATTGTAGGCTCTATGTCACAAGTACGAGTACAGTGACTAATCATGAAAATAAAATACCTCACCTGCTAAATTTGCCTGAGCTGACATGAGAGTGCGGTCCACATCCGTTGAACGAACATAAATTTCAGTAGGATCAAAGTCTTCTGACAGTAAATGCTGAAAATGCAATGTATGAACTATAACTTTAAAATTAATAATGGCACAATTTTATGATACAAAATAATATTTTGTGCTTTATATGTATAAATTGTATCTCTTTGAATTTAACAGTTTCATTGTTCGCGCAGCAGACACAATGGGTAAAGTCTAGTATTCGGTAGCAGGCGGAGGCGGGGGGGTGAGGGGGGTGAGGGGGAAGGGGGGGGATTCCCCTACCCCCCGGTACCACTCCCATGTTAAGGTCATGCACCGTTCTTGAGAAAAACCAATTTTTGTAACCTAACCTTAAAACTTGTTGTAGTCACATAATAGGCGTATTCCAAAAACTTGGTATACTTTAGCATAAGGAGGGAGGTGCCCCCTGTGTCCTGGCACCACTCTCCTGTAAAGGCAGCGCCCAGAACCCGCCATCTCTTCGAATCTAACCTAAATCTAACCTGTCCGTGTTGGGGTGTCCCGAGCTCGCTCTTGCATCCTAGGTCAACTAGGTCATTGATCACTACCTACCAAGGTGGCTCGACTACTTCTGGGTGGTTTAAAAAAAAATAACCACTTCTAACCTAACCTGTCCGTGTCGGGGTGCCCCAAAGTCCCGAGTTCGCTTCGCTCGCTCTTGCATCCTAGGTCAAAAAACTGATTACTACCTACCAAGGTGGCTCGACGGAGCCACGCTTCGCGGGGCTCCTACTTCTGGGTGGTTTAAAAAAAAATAACCACGAAGGGGATGGCGGGGTCTTTCAGACCCCGCCATCCCCTTCTAACCTAATCTGTCCGTGTCGGGGTGCCCCAAAGTCCCGAGCTCGCTTCGCTCGCTCTTGCATCCTAGGTCGAAAAACTGCATTGATTTTTTTTTCAACTGATTTTGCACCATAGACAATACGTGGTGTATATATGGTTCTCAATCGCCCGTTTTTAAGTTCCGTTTTCGATTTTATCTGATTTGAGGTTAGAAAAATTGGTTTTCAATAATTTCTCGAAATATACATTATCTTGTGAAAAATGTGGTAGCATTACAATCGGGGACTTATACCTTACCAATTGCAAGCCTTTCTTAGAGCTCGGGACTTGGGGCACCCCGACATGGGGGGCGGGGTCTGGGCGCTGCCTTTACAGGAGAGTGGTGCCAGGACACAGGGGACACCTCCCTCCTTATGCTAAACTATACCAAGTTTTTGGAATATGCCTATTATGTGACTACAACAAGTTTTAAGGTTAGGTTACAAAAATTGGTTTTTCTCCAGAACGGTGCATGACCTTAACATGGGAGTGGTACTGGGGGGTAGGGGACTCCCTCCCCCACCCCCTCACAAAAGTTTTCCTTTATGTGGTTATTGTGCAAATAGAACTTTATATACCTACATGGAACTAAATAAACACCAGATATTGCAAGAATTTCATTTTTTGGATCTGAGGCAAACGGTAACTAGAAACCTAACACTCAACTGAGACAAAGATGGACAAATCTGTGTGGAAGTAGAGGATTTAATAATTGGCTATGATCATGACTCTTCAAGCTAACATATTATTATGTTGTAGGAACCATCAATAGTACATAAAAAATTTGCATAAATTTGCCTGTAGTTCGCAATCCATTAATGGGTTAATTGTTCTAAGCCCTATTTGCCAGTTCAAGGCTTTATTAGCCTTTCGCACTGCTAAGCTACCCTGACATAGCTTTTACTGTTTAATATAAGTAGGTTTCTGAATATCAACTCTGTTAAAAAGATGGGCTTGGCAGCAGTATACCCACCTAAAGCACATGTATAACTCAATCTATGTGGTATACAAACAGTAGATTGTATTCAACTTTTATACAGACAATTGTATGTACAGACGCCGGCAGGTCAACCTACCCGAAACTGTCAGATTTTACCAATCGAACATTAACCTTCAACTATTGTGATAAGGTTAAAAATCTATTAAAGAAATTTGGCAGATTGTGGTAGCTTGATGTGCTGGCGTCTGTACATTCAGATGTTTTATACCTGTGACATTCCCTAGTCAAGTTTTGAGTGAAGTGGAGACAAACTCACTCATTTGAATTTGAAATTCAAATGAGTGATTGGGCAATAATTATTTAATTCTGATAACTAACATGTATCAAACCAGTCTTACTTATCTAAGAACCTATTTAATAAATGTATGTAGGTGGTATGATGTTTATCAATTCACTGAAGTAGGTAATAGTGATTATAATAATCATTATGGGCTTCCTCAGATTACACTGACACAGAGTAACAATAAAGGTATCGTCTTACCGAATATCTTTGTCTGAACCATTTCCCCAGCCGAAAATGCTGCTTTTTACCAGTATTGGTAAGCTCTCCAAATCTTACAGGCCACAGAGATTCATTCCTGTATGGATCAGTAGGATACGTATCGACAGGCGTCCTATCACCATGTCTAAATATAATTGCAGCATATTTAACGCTTAGATCAGCATATGTCGTCGAAAATGTTAGAAATAATAAAATAATATGAATCATTTTGCTGATATTAAAAATACACAAACACTTCATTTCGATAAAAACTGTATATAAAACTAAATATTGATTATGTTACTGACTTTTCAATATGCCATCGCAATAAAGTTACAAAATTTGGGCCGTTGCACAAAATCGAAATCAAAATAAAACTCAAGTCGAGGTCGAGGGCCTAAGACAAATGACAAGTGACAACCACAGATGACAACATGACAAGTGCCACAGACAGAAAATTATTACAGATAACAAATTAATGATTTGTAAAAGTCTTCATTATTCCATTCACTTCATTCATTGATTCGGTTTAAATTAATCGAGTTTTTGTAGCCGTGTCGTAATCACAAATATTGATACCTAAATTGTGGCAAATTAAATGCGGAATCGTTTTGCAGTCAGACAGAATATGCGCCCCGTCGAAATATCCGAACAAAGGCGTTCGACTGCTGCGAAGCGAGTCGCGAACGCCGCGACTCGCGGGTTCGATTCCCGCACGTAACATTGTAAGACCTACAAATAGTTATTCCGGGTCTGGGTGTATGTGTGTTTCTATGTTTGTTTGCATACGCACCCACGACACAGGAGAATTTCATAGTGTGTGGCAAAGATTTTTGAAAAACAAAAATACATATTAAACTACTCGCGCCCGGCATGCTAGCGAAGGAGAAGAAGGGGCGCGTGAGGGAGACAGCGTCCACCGCAGGACCCAGCCGTCATGGGAGACGCTAACGGCATCGGACGTCGCGAGGCGATTTCCGGCCACCGTAGGCGCAGGCATGCTACCGGTGACGGTGAGTAATGGGTGATCGGCCGTCCGATCATGGACCATGCCCGGGTCGACAGCGCGTCGATTTCCACGCGCGCCTCAAAGAACTGCCAGCAATCTGCCGGGCCCTCCTCAGAGATGTCTACAAGGTATTTTTATGCAAACTCAACCAAGGTGCCATTTGTTGGCGGTTGCCCCAAGTAGCATCGAAGCGCTGAATATTAGCTGAATCACTGTTCACAAGTGAATCTTTAGCTGAATAATCCTGCTGAATCAGAGCGTTAGAGGCGCCTACTCAGCTGATATAACTCTGATTTCGGCACAAATTAATCAGCTTTTAGTTTGCTGAATAATGTAGCTGGTTGCACTATATTGAATCAGCGTTATTTGAGTATTATTAGAGGTACAGTCTGACACACGAAACATGAGCCTGAAAAATAGCGGCAATTTACATCATGGATTACTATCCATGATGTATTTTTCTTACTATATGCAGTGTAGATTTTTTGAATTTGCCGCTATTTTCCAGGCTCATGTTTCGTGTGTCAGACTGTAACAGTCGACCCAAGAGCTGAATAATGACTGATTATCAGGGTGATTATGTAGGTATAAAAAATTAAGTCGTTTCATTTTTCCTTTGTAATTTGGCAATAAGCTGTTTACGTATAAAATCATTACATTTTCTATTAAATTTCTGTTGTTTTTCGTTGACTAAACAAAAATAAATTGTTATTAAGTATATTGTATTCATACGATAGAATCTAAAAAATGGCAGACAAGCAATGTGTACCGTTTTAACCACAATCCAACGTCATCAGTTTAAGTGTCCACTCGTGGTACATGAATCTGTAACGAGCTGTTACGAGTGGTTCTTGTGTTACACAAGTCAGCTACAGATTCATGTAAAGCTTGATAGTGGGTAACATGTAGGCTTTATAAGAGCTACTTATAGCTTCTGCCTGCGGTTTCACCCGCGTCATGTTAGGCATTTGGCCCTATGGTCCCGTCCGCATCAGTTCCATTGAGGAGCGCGTGGAACACGACGCACCGTGATTTGGGCCTTGTCCTTGGTCGGACGGCGAGCTACCCATTACTCCTCTTCCGCAAGCGGCTGGAATATGCCCCACGATTTGTTGCCCCGCGGCTGAGGCGATAGGTTAGAGGATGTCCTTTCTCTCACGCCTTCCGACTGCTCCATATTCCCCTCGCTTGCCGCCGAATCCCTGAGGTACCTCCCGCAACAACCGTGCCCAGGAGGACTTGCGTCAGGTTGAAGGTGAGGACACAGTAGCGCATCTCCAACCACTTCTCAAGGAGGGATATTATCGCTGCAATTATGACATACCCAGGGGCAGTCATTATTCTGTTGTAGTATTATTTTGAAACTATGATATCTCCTAAGATATTCATTGAAATCAAACGATGTCAAGGGCAATTTTATTCAACTTAAATGCTTGTGATGATTAACGTATTTATTTATATAAGGATTAAATTATCATGTTAATGAAAATACCTTCGCAAATAATGCATTACTTTAAATTCAAATTTGATTTCCATAGAAAATTAGAAGATAGATATATGCTCTCGCGGACTTTATTTTAGGACTTTTCATGAGGAATAATTCCGTAACACATAATTTTTGCGTATCTTTAACCGTTTACGCAGCGCACGCAACCGAAGCTCTCGAAAATCCCGATTTTGAAACATTTCTCATTGCTGCTCCGCTCCTATTGGTGATAGCGTGATGTTATATAGTCTATAGCCATCCTCGTTGAATGGACTAACCAACACAAATATTCTTTTAATTCCAAGCAGTAGTTCTTGAGATTAGCGCGTTCAACCAAACAAACAAACTCTTCTGCTTGCGACAGTGGGGAAGGCAAGTGTCAAAGTGAAAAGTGACATTTGTGTCCCAAAAGAACTGTCAAATCAAAGGAATTTTCTGAAAAAAAGCGTTTTATTGATGTAAGATGACTAGATGATGTGTAAAAGGCTGTACAGCTTGGCAAAAAACAGTAGAAAACCGGAAGTCGCCACTGTCTTCTCGCTACCAGCATTTTGAATTATTTTATTTTATTTATTTTCACTTATTACGTTAGTTTTATGGCACAATAATAAATCTTACAAACCTGCGTCTTTGTTTAGGTACATCAAATATCAAATATTTTAAAACGTTGTCAGCAAATAAAAATATTAGTTCCGTTTCAAGACGTTCTGGCCAAGCTGTAATTATGATGGAACATACAAATTTCCGACAATTCACACTATCAAGAAATAATGGGTAGCTGCTGAGACTGCTGTGAGAACAAAAATTGTATTATCACTAAGGAAAAGCTATACAATAAACAAAAATCTACTCTTGCGAAGCTGGGACAGGCCGTTAATTGAATTTATTAATGAAATTCTATGATTATACCATAACTAAACAATCGAATACACCTTTGAAAATAATATCTACTTTTCTATTGGAGGTTAAGTATTGCATCACTCTTTATATCATGAAATAGTTCATGTGATGGAAGAATTATCACCGGGAACGTGATTTGTGATAGTTGTGGTGTTAGAAAGTTAAAATTCTTATCATATTGCTCCAATCTATAAAATAGATGTAAAATTAGATGAAGAAGACAAACACAAAACTTGATGACATTTTTCTCAATATAGAATGTCAGAAGCAGTACTGTATTCTTTGTAGAGGCTAGCACATGTAATACCTACTTAAAAAATACAATTTTAAATCCTAACTACAAGTAAATGTGTGTTTAATGTAGTAAAATCAAATTTCTAGCCTCTCAACTAAATCAATTTTTTTTTCCTCTTGTAGATGCACCGCGGCGTCTTAGTTCTTGTTTTAGTGTATGCACTTGCATTGACGAATAATTTTCCATATTTGTTTTTTAAAATAAACTCAATTTTTATAACAAAATACGTGTTTGTTTTTTGTACAAAATATACAGTAATCTGACTTATGGGACAACGATCGCAGCGACATCTACGAATAGCTTTGAGTTGCCATCCCCATTGCGTGTAACAAGCTGATTTACATTACACAAGTTCCACTGTGTGCAGCAAAAGGCATTATATCTTTGTTATTTGAAGCCACAGAATAACTAAAAACTAAATAAGTACACTCATGTGATCTTTCTTAAAATGCAAGTGGTCTAAGGGTACAGTTGTGGTCTTCAATTCAGAATATAGCTTAGTTAAAGTCCACAAAAATCCTTTAAATAGCTTAAAGCTGTATAATACTGAACTTGTTACCTATATTAACGCTGCAAGCATTACAGAGTGGCTCCGTGACGCATAATAACGTTCTTATACAGGTGAAAGCTCACTTTTCACCTAACACAGGTCGAGTGTATTGTAATAACTCTTCATAAGTGCTAAAGTTACCGATGTTACCTCTTGTGACATTTTACAATGCAGTTTTGTGCTACTTTTGGTTCCAACCGTGTTGCAGGCCCTTTATGAACGAATTTGCCACCGACATATCGTTGATAAAATAATTATGAAGTTGTGAGCACGCCTACCATGGGCGTGCTCATTTTGACCGAGTCGTTAAACAGTGTCTCTTTATTAGCTGTGTCAGTGTCTCTTTAGTAACGCAAAACGGTCATACCGATCACGGGTACGGTATCACCTGATTCTGACTCGTGCAGGTAAAGGACATTGGGCACAAAAGCCTGTGGCTACAACAGGGCTGCTAATGATGACGATGATAAATCATTTATCACTTCTTGACCCACTTTGGGTGTTTTCTGCCGAATTTTAAGATATAGGTATAAGAAGGTCGCTTGGCTGTCTATACAGTATCTATATTTCAAGTGGCGACCAAGTCTTTAATGCACCATCAGCATCACTGCAGGAAACCATCGTTAGTAAACCTGGTCTTTTAAAGTCATTATAAGCTCAAGACCACGTCAAGAGTTCAGGAGCCTGTGGGGTTCCCAGAGGCGGTTTAAATAACTATGACACTAGAGGGTGGCGATATCCTGGAAAAGAATCTGACTTCGACTTAATGTTAACTAACATTATAAAATAGATAGTGTGTTTAAAATTAGACGTGTCTAACGGCAAACGGTAAGTAATTAAATTAATAAAAGTGCTAAGGAATTCATTTTACGTAATTTGGAGTTTGGCAACATACATAATATTAAATAAATACGGATAGACTACTTTGCAATACTTTAGGCTTACGAATTAAAATTCTTCACATAAAAATTCTGGTGAAATTAGCGACGCGCGACGTTTGTTTTTAGCTAAATCTATAAGTGGTGGTCACATAATTAAAGACACTTACAGGATATAATTTTTTCAAAGTTACCTACCCTATATTTTTTATTATAATGCAATAGGACCTTGCGCGATATAATTTAAATTATTGTAGCGGTTATTGTGAAAGGTTTGAAATGAAGTAAAGAGATCAAAATGTCGTATTTTACATTTTTATCAAGTTTGTTTATTGCAAGCAGTTCAAACTAATAGAAAGACTTGGCCATCTAATTAAAGACACACAAATTATGTAAGTATAAAAAAATAAATATTACAAAACTTAGAATGAACTTAATTATAATTAGTTTTAGATGTATAATAAAAACATAAAACCATGTTTTTAATATTTTGTCGCATGTCCTTTAGCAGCAACAACAGCCCGACACCGTTTAGGCATTGAAGCGATCAAATTATTGCAGGTTTCAATCAAAATCTACTCCCATGCTTTTTTAAATGCCGTGTTATGTTGATGTAAAATACTTGTACGTTTTATGCAACTATTTTCTTCACATGGGACAACAAGTTTTCGACCAGGTTAATTTCGGGACTGTACGGTGGCTAATCTAAAACTGTTACTGATTGGCTTCTAAGAAATTCTTTGACCATTGCTGAATTGTGCTTGGGATCGTTATCATGTTGAAAAGTTCATATCACTGGCAAATGAACCTCGGCATAAAATATCATGCTTTGTTCTAAAATATTCTTATATTGAAATGTATCCATGTTACCTAATATTTTTTTTATAGGTCCCACACTGTGACCAGAAATATATTCCTAAACTGCAATATTACCCCTCCATATTTGACTGTTCTCTTTGTGCATTATGGATCATTTTTTTTAGGATGTCACCTCATTTAAACTGTTTCATCAGAGTTATCCATTTTAATTTTAGTTTCGTCGCAAAAAAAGCATATTTTACCACTGTCGTTTTGTCCAGTATGCATATTTTTTGGCATATTGAAATCTTGTTCTCATATTTTCTTACTTCAAAAGTGAGATCTTATGAGAAATTCTTCCAAACAAGATTAGCTCACAGAATCGCCTTCTAATCGTTCTTGCAGACACTTCTTTAGACCCCTCTGCACCAAATACTTCTAAGCAATTCACTTCTGATCCTTTGAAAGGGTCTTTTTTAGCCAACAATGCTATTCTTGAGTCTTCTCTTTGGGTTGTTTTTCGGGTTCTAGGTTTCCTAGGCACATATCCCGTAGTATTGAACTTCTTAAAATGCCGGATGGCGTTCATAACCATTTCTTTAGAACATCGCAAGTGATCTGCAATTTTATTTTATGACCAAGCTTTGTCATATAAAATTGAGAATCATCTTGCTTGCAGAAGGATCATAACTTCTGTTTTATCTTACATACTAATTGAAGGTCAAAATAGAGTTATTTTTTGCTGTGACGAAAATTCGTGGCATTATGGTAAAAATAAGTGCTCCTTTTAAAAAAAAGTTATTGAAATACCCACTGTCTTTAATTACGTGACCAGCGGAAAATGTACAAGAAAGTTTGTATTACATTTGAAACAGGAATTATGACTAAACTCTTGTTATTATAACTTATATACTGTTTTCATTTAAAAATATACGACTTCAGTGTACACAAAATGACAATTAAAATGGAATTGAAACCTATCTTGGTTCTCTAAATATCATTTATATCGTTGTATGTGGTCAACATCAAGGGTGTCTTTAATTATGTGACCACCACTGTATATAAAAGCGAAAGGTCACTCACTCATAGGACACGAAATCTCAGAAACTACCAGGGCTAGGGGTTTAAAATTTTGCATAGGGGTTCTTTTTAGGATGTAGGCGCTCGCTAAGACGGGATTTTGCGAAATTCCACCCCTAACGGGTTGTTTTTGGGGTTGATAGTTTGTATGAAACTTTGTTACTACAATTACTAGGAATTTCAAATTTTGCATGCGGGTTCTTTTTAGGAAGTAGGTACTACTTACGAAAGGGGTTTCTTGAAATTCGACCCCTAAGGGGTTGTTTTTGGTGTTGATAGTTTGTTTGAAACTTCGTTATTATAAGTGCTAGGAGTCTCAAATTATGCATGGGGAATATTTTTAGGAGGTAGATGTTCACTTTGACGGGATGTTGCGAAATTCGACCCCTAAGGGGTTGTTTTTGGTGTTGATAGATAGAGGTCTCAAATTATGCATGGGGATTCTTTTAAGGACAAAGATGCTCACTAAGACGGGATGTTGTGAAATTCGACCCCTAAGGGGTTGTTTTTCGGCATGGATAATTTGTATGAAACTTTGTTACTACAAGTATTAAGAGTTTCAAATGTTACAGGGGAGGGTTCTTTTAAGGACGTAGGTGATACTTAAGACTGGATGTTTGGAAATTCAACACCTAAGGGGCTGTTATTAGGGTTGATAGTTAGGAGTCTCAAATTTTGCATAATGGTTTCTTTTTAGGAAGTAATTACCTACTCACTAAGGCGGGATTTGTGAAATTCGACCCCTAAGGGGTTGTGTTTGGTCTTGGAGTTTGTTTAAAACTTTGTTACTACAAGCACTAGGAGTTTCAAATTTTGCATGAGGGTTATGTTTAGGACTTTAATTCTCACTAAGATGGGATTTTACGAAATCCAACCCCAAAGGGTTGTTTTGGGGTTGAGAGGTAGAAATTTCAAATTTTGCATAGGGATTATTTTTAGGACGTAGATGCTGCCTATGACGGGATTTTCTGAAATTCTATCCCTAAGAGGATGTTTTTGGGGTTGATAGTTTGCATGAAACTTCGTTATTACAAATGCTGGGAGTCTCAAAATATGCATAGAGATTTTTAGGACGCGGCCATCGCACACTTTCGGGCATGCCACAATCACGGCGGGCATGCTAGCGAAGGAGGAGGCGGGACACGTGAGGGAGAGGACAGCGTCCACATTGCAGCCCAGCCGCAGTGGTAGACGCACACTGCTACGGACGTCGCAAGATGATCTCCGGCCACCGTAGGCGCGGGCATGTGGACGGCGAGTAATTGGCGACTCACTGTCTGACCATGGACCATGCCCGGGTCGACGGCGCGTTATGTTCCACGCGCGCCTCACAGAGTGTCAGCACAATTACGGGGCCTCCCGTTAGAGGGCCAAAGCCTGCCGGAGTCGCGGGACTAACGAATTCCGTGATCCTGGAACGTGAAGGGCTATTGAAGGACACCGTGGCTTTTAGTCAGTACAAGTCTGACAGTCCCTCCTACCCTGCCCTAGGTGAGAGGACTCATTTGATGAATTTAACACGCTAAAAAAAAGATGCTCACTAAGACGCGACTTTGTTCTTGATAGTTAGGAGTCTCATATTTTGCTTATGGGTTTGTTTTAGGACGTAGGTGCTACCTCAGGAGGGATTTTGCGAAATTTGGACCCCTGAGGGGTTGTTTTTGGGTCGATAGAATTTTTGTTGGATATTGATTTAGATTTTCCAAAAGTATCCCATAAGGAGGGTGGCCGGGAGTAGAAATTCACAGATAAAAAGTTCGAAATACGCGCAGACGAAGTCGCGGGCGAACTGCTAGTACTTAAATATATTTGATAAATGGAATATAAATAAAATATAATATCTTCATTGTTAACTTGTTCTGACTGCTTAATAGATGCTGCGAGACATCGTATTTTCTACAATGCATATAAAATATTTATATGTATTAATGTTACAAGACTTGTCGGGACTTGTCCCTTACGTAATCATTTTAGAGCCACCTGGCACCCGACCAGGTATGCTAGAAGAAATTTCATCGCTGGACTCAACGATGTGCTGTACGACGGGGCGGCTTTGAGATCGTCACGAGCGATGAGCGATGGTGTAGCTGTCAGTAGCTTAGTGAATAGGTGCGTCCACATAGAACGAGCAGCCTCGCGGGGCATTTGTCGCGCGAAGCAGCTCGGTTAGTGTGAACGAGCTCCCGAGCCATCCAGTGTCGGCTTTTGTTTTGCTCGCGTTTATTGTTTCGTGCCTCGAGAAACAATTGCACGTCCAAACAGAGCAAGCAGCAAATGCCTCGCGAGGCTGCTCGCTCTGTGTGGACGCACCTAATAGCAAACTTTAGACCTAGCGTGGTGTGAGCGCTTTGGCCGCGCTGTCACAACACTGTGTTTTAAAGAGCACCGCCTCTTCGTTCGGCGTACAATCCTTGCTGACAATATGTGGTCCACGTGCAGTGGGCCATACGGGTTGGGCCCCTAGCACAAGATACCCATTTTTTTTATGTATAGTAAAAGGGGGCTTTGACGTTAACCGCTAAATTGGTACTACCAAAAACCCAAAGTCTGCTTTTAGAACAATAATGCGTGTTTTATTAAACGACTCTAAACTCTATTGTAAGGTTGCGGGACTGTCTCATCAGGTAGCCGTGACGGTGGAACGTAAAGGACTATTGAAGGATCACCACGGATTTTAGTCAGTACGAGACTGACAGTCGGGAGGACTCATTTGATGATTTTGCCACGATAAAAAAAACTGTATCATAAAGGCTTTTAAGTCCTTCCAAACCGCCTTTAGATCGTAATCTAATAGATTTTATTTTGATGGATCAAATTAGTTCCTCGTTCGTACACTAGAGAGAGGCGCTATTTCATTTCACATACAATAAATGCCGTAAATACTTCAAGTACGCTATACGCCAGTCAATCATTGGTGTGTCAGGTGGCTTTACGCGCATCGATGTAGTAAGTGCTACGAAACGTAATCGCGTCTACGCCGCTTCATCGCATCATTCATGATAAAGGGTTATGCTACGAAACGTGTAGCAACAAACCGGGTTCCTATTTTCATTTTCGTACGTTGGTGCTACGCAACATCGTAGCGTGTACGCCATTCAATCATTGAGTATGTGCTACGAAACATCGTAGCGGCTACGCATCGCCTACGCCGCTTTTTGGCATCGTTTGCGTGGCGTATGTGTTCTTGCGACCTATTTGTCGAGTAGGCATCACAGAAGCTGCATGAAGTTGTACTTGCTGGTAATATTATAGCGAAGCAATAAATATTTACGTAGTAACAAAAAAAAATGCTTGAAGAAGTAAAGCTTGCGACATAGGGAGGCAGGGTTCTACTGCGGGTTTTAAACAGCCACTTAGCAATACACCAAGTGAATCTTTAGGATAATTGCTTAAAGTGGCCGTTTTAGACCCTCTCGCCCCTTTAAAAAAACAGGCTAATAATAATTTTGACTTTAATACGTCAACATTTTTCTAAATCTAATTAGGTTTTAGGTGGCTGGGTAGAAACCCAGCTTAACTTAAGTCCGGTCCGGTGCAGAACCGATTGGAATCAAGAGCACTCACGGTTGTCGCAATGCGATTCCCGTTTTTTTTCTGAGTGTGACTGTCTGTATCTGTGAATCATAATGTTATTTCTCGCACCCACGACACAATAAAAGATCCGAATGTAGGGCAAATTAATTTCTGCTTATTTAAATACTTACGTTTTAAATAAACAGTGTTGTGTCTAGAATTAAGTAAGTTATTTTCAGGCTCTCTAAACGTAATTATTCTTTTAGCAATAGCATTATATGCATGAACCGCTAATTCTGGAAAAATCTAAGTTTACGATTGTGCAATCAAAACGTATTGATTGATGCAAATTTTATGCAATTCAGATTTGGAACAAAAATTAAAGAAAAATAATACTGCACATTTTATGAGTAGATATTAATTTAATTAAAATAATAAAAAGGTAAATATTTAAATATTTTGAAACTGGAAAATAGAAAAATAATATTGAAATATCGAATCACGGTATTTGTGGTTGCACTCCTCCGAAACAGGTCGACCAATTTTAGTTATTATTATTTTGTATACGTAATCGGTATTGTGAGAATAGATCGTAAAGTATTACGCGCTCAAGAACCTTCTTAAGCGAAAAAATACTGTTACATTGCTTTACAGGGTTATTTGTAAAACATTATCAACCTTTCATGGGCTGAAAGAACTTATGGTTATAAACAACTTTTACTTTTTTCAGTAAAAGTTGTTCCACCAACAAAACTGAAAAATCTAAAAAAAATTAAATGTTTCATACAAAATGGATTCTTGGACAATGTATAAAAATACTGTTTTTTTATCCTGGTTTCTTTCTCAGCCCATGAAAGGTTGTTAATGTTTTACAAATAACCCTGTAAAGAAATCCCACCCCATTTTTTTGATTGACGTCCGGCAAAGTTGGCAGTTGGAAACGGGTCAGCTATTTATTTATACTTGTTATAATGTAGGTAACCTTGGCTTTATGATTTTAAATTAGGTTTTTTAAGCTATTGCATAGCTTTTATCGCGGGCTCTGAGCGCGGCGCGGCGCGACGACCGAAACAAAAAATTTCCAAAAACCTAACGAAAATACCTGACACCACGCATCGTCTAACATCGTTTCAGTTCGGGAGACTTCGGCAATCATAAAAATATCCGTCATAAAAACAATTTACTTTTTCCCACGTTTTTATACACTCACTTTTCTTGTTTGTTTGTTTGTTTATTTGTTTGTTTGTTTGTCGTTCCGGTTGGACTTATTCCCACGTTTTTATACACTCACTTTTTTTGTTTGTTTGTTTGTTTGTTTGTTTATTTGTTTGTTTGTTTGTCGTTCCGGTTGGACTTTTGCAACTCAATTTTGAGGCACTTCCCGATAAGCTAGCAGGCTGAAATTTTGTACACGCTTTGAGTTCTGATGACAATACATGACAAGCTAAGAAACTTCATAACAAATCCAATATGGCGGCCTCCCCAAGATGGTGGACTGGCTGTTTGAAACCCACCTTCATGATATGGGTATCAAATGAAAGGGTTTGCTGTCAGGAATTCGAAAAAAATAGTCGCGTGACTTAAATCCAATATGGCGGACGTCCAAGATGGCAGACAGGCTATTTGAAATGCACCCCTATGATATGGATATCAAATGAAAGGGTTTGCTATCAGGAGTACGAAAAAAATAGTCACGTGACTTAAATCCAATATGGCGGACGTAAAAGATGGTAGACTGGCTGTTTGAAATCCACCCCCTTGATATGGGTATCAAATGAAAGGGTTTGCAGTCAGGAATACAAAAAAAATAGTCATGTGACTTAAATCCAATATGGCGGACGTCCAAGATGGCGGACAGGCTTTGAGGCACTTCCCGATAAGCTAGCAGGCTGAAATTTTCAGGGTAGCTTCAAACCCGATAAACAATGATAAAAATAATAAAATAATTAATAGATTTAAAAAATCTAAAAACCCACGTTTTTAAATGTCCTAAAAATAAGAAAATAACCCTACGGGGCTGAGAGAGGGGCCACTCAAAATGTGGGGGCGTATATTTGCAAGTTACACCCACGATCTATACACGCCATGTAAATATATCCGATAAATAATCCATTAAATAATATACGCCCCCACGTTTTGAATGGCCCCTCTCTCAGCCCCCGTAAATTTTCTTATTTTTAGGACATTTAAAAACGTGGGTTTTTAGATTTTTTAAATCTATTAATTTTCTTACTGATTCTAAACGGCCAGCTACAAAAGGAGTTTTCACACTGAAACGTTCTTATAAAATTCTCCTACAACAAAGAAGTTCTTTATTACAGTAGTGCACCACAAACATTTTAAATAAATTATATTCTCGTTAAATATACGCGGTAGGCGATTTTAATCTTTTAAAATAAAAAAATAAAATGTTATGTATTGCATAACATTTTTTCACCGCGGCAGTCTCCGCGTCCCACTTGTATTTTTTTTTCTGCATTTAATTTCAAGAAACGGTACCTATAGTTTAACATTATGTCATCGCGCCTGTAATGCTTTTTGGGCCCCCTAGAGGGCCCAAAAAGAACGGCTAGGGAGAGATGCTGTAGATCTTGCAGACGAGTCTATTGTGATCAACTGCACTGAGGGATAGAGGAATAATTTCGTGAAATCATTTTTGTTAACATCACTCCACGACCTGTAGGAGCCGAGCAATGGGTGTAAAACCGCAGGGAAAAGTTATCGTAAATTCTAATTTACTTTTTTCTGTAATATGAAACTTTCGCAGGCCTGCCCCCGTACTCCGCAAACTTAAGATAGTATAAGGACGAGATGATGATAAAGATGGAAAAGGTCAAATAGTCTCACATTTAAAAGTAACAAATGCATGCCATGTAATATTATGTAAAAATTAACGACACAACTCATTACTATTCAATACTATGCTAAATATATAATGTTGCAATTTTAAGAACAGTTAAAAATAAAAAACCTTTTGGTGTCTAAATTCTAATCTAGCTTTATTTTTATTTTTTTCAAGGTTCTTTTTGAGGATAAATAAAAGTAATGTTTAAGTATTTGTAAACTAAATAAATCTCTGTGTTTCGGGTGTTGATTCTTGATTTAGGTTAGTTACTTAACATTATTTGTAGTTTCATAAAATTACAAAAATGTTCAAAATAAAAACTAGTTATTATTTTATTTTTTTGTTTTGGCAGCGGCCTTGAAATACCTGTGTTTACAATATAAACGTACAAAGTCTAGACTCTAGTGCGTTCAAAAAACTACAAAATAAATGTACACGCCATATACACAAGGGCATTGGCATATTACTATTCGGCCAACGCTTAAGAAACGCGGAAATGTCTTTACAAGTGTTCTTTATAATTTGTTCGATCAATCCTTTTGAATGTACTTCTTTATTAAAAAGTAGATAATTCGATGGTGACGGCCGACTATATCGAGTGCATACCTTTAGCGGAAGGCATGGCCACAGCACGTCCTCGTGGTTACTGTGTGTGATATTTTCTGGTGAATCGACGTTACAAAGCATATTAACTGAAATATTTAATGCAGAAAATAAATAACAACTACAAATACTTAAAAATGAGAGTAAAATAACAGATTTGAAATGTTTTCGACAGTTTTTATTTGTTATTCGCATGTGACACGAGATACTTGTTTCCCTGAATGAGATTTCAGGACTGTCTCGAAAGAAAATTAAACTTTAATGTTAGGTGGTACAGGTGTTTGGATCGAGAATTTGCGCGTCATATGTGTACTACAATAAAAATATGTACTACTAGCTTCCGCCCGCGACTCCGTCCGCGCGGATGTCGGTCTTCGCGTGGATGGTTTATTTCTCCATTTTGAGTAATTCTGACAATGACATCTTATAAATATCTATTGGACCCAAATACGGCTAAGCCTAATAATAATTAAGGAGATCCCTCTATTGAGCTACTGCTGTTGAGCTCGCGTTCTGTAGTAAGTATTTTTTTCATAGTAATTCCGACCTTGTATTTACAAATAACTGATAGGAACAGTAATCAAAAAGGTCGCGCTGAAAAGCACGGTTTAAAATGACACGCATACAATATTAATTCCACGGACGACCGCTCGCCTCAAAATTCAGAATTTATATGCATCGCGCGGCGCGGAACGCGGCTCCTTATATAGGAGTCGGGGAGGCGTGGCCCGCGTGTGCCGCAAACGGTTCAAGCCAAATCCGACTTTCGGCGCTACAGGTTACGGCGCTGAATCCACTGCGGGTAATGCAACGTGTGTTCGCGGTTCTACAGAACAACGTCTATGAATAAAACTGAAAAATAAGATTTTTTTCTACGTACCTATTTTTCCAGGATAAAAAGTATCCTATTTTATGCCCAGGATAATAAGGTATAATTATACCAAGTTTCATCGAAATCGAACCGTTAGTTTTCACGTGATGCCTGCACATACAGACAGACAGACAGACAGAGAGACAGACAAAAATTTTTTTAATCACTTATTTGGGTTTGGTATCGATCCAGCAACACCCCCCGCTATTTATTTTTTCAATATTTCCAATGTACAGAATTGACCCTTCTACAGATTTATTATATGTATAGATGTGACGAGTGACGACTTCATTACCTGCAGCAGAGCTGTTGGCGCGACGCAAGAAGATCGGAGCCACCCGTTCGCCCATTTATCCCTGACTGACTCACTGTTTCTTATTACACTAGCCTGTCCTTGCAGACAGGGCCCGAGAGCTCGTTTAGTGTAATAGGCCCATAGAATCACATTTAACTCGTACTTACCGCAAAAAAAAGAACTGTTTAAATAATTTTAGTTTCAACAGCATCAGCGTGCAATCAGATCACGACTATCTGTTACGTAATAAAGTTCCTGAGAATCTCACCTATGACCTCAAAGAAAGCGGCCTATGAAGTTACGCTCGCATTTATTTATTGGTTACCTATCATACCCGTATCCATCAAGTCTAATAAGTCTATCTGTTATCTAACATTTGCAATAGACGAAAATTTTAGCATCCTCCAACTTTCCTAAAAACATCATAATTAACAGTTTGATAATAAAATGCAAGTGACCTATCTAAAATGTAAAAGTTCACGATGCGCCGAGCAGGAAGTGGTGCAAAAAGGTCAATAACGACATTTTGTTATTCATAAGATATAGCCCGTTTCTGAAGCACCGTTAGAACAATTTCCAAAAAATATTTTTGTAACCATGTCACGATATGGTGCAGCGTCGCAGCGACGTCACAACAGGATTTACTTAACTAAAAAGTCAACAATTGAGTTAAAGTTGCTATTTAGACAATGTGAGGCATGTGGTTGCGCGCGCGCCACACGAATATAAATCAGGCTAGTGGTGCCGCATGGCGGGCGGCAGTGGCGGCGGCGCGGCGCGGGCGGGCGCTGCAGCTACATCCACTTGGAGTGTACCGGAGGTGTTCGAGTTTGAACGGCAGATCAAGCGTGGCCTCCGTCGATTGTAGACCTGCACAAAGCCGTGCCGCGGAGAAAGGACCGACTCTAGTGCCTCTTGCGACATCACCAGCTGCACCACACAAACATGAAGATTCTACCCCTGTGAGTAAATCTATAATTTAAAGTATCGTAGTTCTGCCCCTTTCAAATGTATTGTATCCCAATAGTTTCACCTTACTTTTGTTAAGGAGTGCTTATTCATTATTAAGCTCCGGTTGCAGCTGTGCGATTGCTTTTGCGATGTCTCTTTATCTGTACTTCTTAACACTTAGAAACTAACTTAATGTCTTTCCCAAGTGATTTATAATTTAAAGTATACTTGAAACCTTTTCTAAATAACACTAGCAATAACATTTATTGGGGATTCCGCACGGCGATATAATTTGAAAGGCAGGCTAAGTGAACGATTGTGTTAGTTACCCATTTATTGATATATGGTTAATAACCAAGTGTCGATTATTGCTTTATAACTTATGACGAAACATAAAAACGTAATCATAAATACAATATAAGCTTAGGAATGTTTACGGCGTGTGTTGCCTTTCTAATATCATTCTCAATGGTCAAACGTAATACAACGCACCCTTGTACTTACTGCAAGTGACAGCTAGCGGACATTATAATAAATGCCGCCTACGAGTCGGTCACTCGTTACTTCATTACTTTGATATCGATTACCCCAGAGTCCTATCGGTAAATCAGAATAGGGTGTTAGCTGATATTTCATAATTTGTTGACTTATAAACCTCATTAAAGAGACCGCGGACTAACCCGCGTAACAAAGTAATTAATTTTCAAATTAATTGAGCGAAACCAAGAACCGGTTGTATGAATGAGTCGGTCCCATGTTGAAAGTTGGTCCCGCGACCTACGATTAGGCAATGTAACGTTATGTAGGATGCGGCAGACGAGCGGCAGGCCGAGCCTAGGCTCCCGGAGTCGCGGCATTTACAGCTCGACTGCTAGCATTGTTATGTAAAACGTATCCGCGTCTTCTTATATGCACGTGACTGGCTAGACCTAGATACTTAGTGTCTGAAAGCATCGGACTTTTATTTGAGTTAAATATACGCATATCCCAAGTTTAGTCAAATTCACATACCTAGAGTTGATTTAAAAATTAAGGTCACAAGGCATCTATTGGCTTTAATGTAACAGTTCCCAATTCAATAATAATTAATCTACTGTACTGTAGCTCTTTATAGTACAGGTTTGTCCATGTTTAGGAACCTCGAACCTCAGGAAATTCAATTGCAAGTTTTAAAATAAGTAAAAAAACAACAACATTAAAATACTTAGTTCTTCACAACATCGTTCAGGCAGCATGCGCTTTGTACTGTTTGGTTGGGGACGGCGTCATTCTATTCTTCTTTCACATGTTTGTAGACAACCTTTAAAGTGCTTTTACTAATTGATACTTCATTCAATGGTTCTTTATGAACATCAACATTCAGAAAGCCGTAATTATCTTTTCCTATAACTTTTTTACGATGTGGCTTTAGACGTTGAAAGTTCTAAACATAGAGGTCAAACATAGTTTCATTTTGTTCAACTCTGAATTTAGAATCACTAGAAACCACTAGCGCATTTACTAAATATGCGTGTAGAAGTCCTTGATCGTGTTTTGTCGGCCTTTGGAATGTTTAGAGTTCAAAATACATATCTATTCAGAAAATATCTCGTTCTGCATTAAATTGTCGTAAAAAGGTTTACAAATCAGTCTGTCTGCACGTGTGTTGCTTTTAAATGAAACGTTCAGCAACACTTACACAACTTAGAATTTATTGATCTTAGTTTACATATTCCGTATATTTTCCGAACAAATACAAAAATAATGCTGTGAACGCCGAGCCTTTTTGTAACAGTGGGTTTATTTACATGAAGATACACTGTCGTAACATCAGAATAAAATTTCGAAAATCACGATTATGAATTGCAACAAATGCCTTACTTTTTAGAATTCATTGTATCACGAACTTTCACATGTCTGCATTTGAAATTATATTTTGCAACACGAGACTACCTAATATAAAAAAAGCCTCTAAAACGCAAAACGGAAAATATTTTGTCTGGATAATTAAAACAAGGTTTAAGAATTAGTGTTTCTACATTTTGCAATGTCGGTAGGTAACTATTGATAATGAATGCAACCACTTCCACTTGCTGGCCTCAATTAATATAGATTATAATGTATTAAATTCTGCATCAGTTTGAGTATAGTTTTCTACCCTATATTGATCATTTTTGAACCTTACTGTATTTAGCAATCGCTGTTCGTTGAGACAATGTATTACGTGGGTGAATGATACGCAACGTTCATTGTGAGCTTCACTGCTCATCCCACATACCTACACAAGATTCACATTCTGAGATACAAGTTAGTTCTGAGCATGCTCGTAGCATCTGTAGAACAAAGGCGTGACTGGAAGTAGATGCGCTCAAAAACACTAGCACTTACTCAACGCCGACATTACCTACGGCGCACATAAGACATTTGGTAATAAAATAAAGTTGCCCAACAAAACGATTGACATTTGCCTATTTAATCGAGGAATTCGTGAGCATTCAGTGTTTCACAGTATCATTTCCACCTGCTCTATCCTTGCATAATTAAAAATTCATGGATGTGTCGAATACAATGTTCACTGAAATTACTCACACCGAAAGCTTTCTCAGTGATTCGCATAACACGAGCACATTGCTCAACTGCTATGAAGCTCCGTTTATCTGTGAGAAGATTCTTGCGCTGAAGCTCGCATTGTTTCCCAATTTATTGGACTCATGTTAGATCTGCATCAAAGTGTTATAATTATTTTTTATCCAATTACTATTTTTGAGCGTTATTGTTATTCTGACTGTCGAAATTCGTGGGAAAATGGTGCAATAGGATTTTTGTGTCACAAGAAGGTTACCATAGAAATGGTATTCCTGTCAGCGGTGCTTAACTCCGTGATGGCTGGTCAGAGCGGTGCGCGTGGTCCGGGGGCAGCGCGCTGCGCCTGCCGCATTGCACTGCGAGGTCAGCCTACTTTTTATCACTTCTGGTTTCTGGCCGACTGACCTTGACGTGATTTGAGGTTAAATTTACACATTCGGTGTGCCCACACACGTGCGACATAGTAAATTACATTGCCTAGTATAGAAAGCTGCACTTTTTCCGACGTGACTTGAATTGCAATAACATGATTTCTACTCACTAGAAAATTTCAAATAAAATGTGCAGACGTCCTTTTACAATATTCAAAGGCACGTTTACAGAGGTGCTATAGAATATTTGAGAGTAACCGATGTGATGATCGCTGATCATATTCCCAGCACTCGTGATGGCGCATAACATTAGTCGGACAATGCGTGCGGGTAGCGCTGTTCGATCGTGAATTACATAAAAACAGAGAAAGCATAGGGAAGCTGTTGTCGGAAGCGGATACGGAATTGAAGCGTGGTCCACCTGAGTCGACCCTGTGCGAGGACCTGTTATACTACAATCTATGTAGTAGCGACGTGTTGACCTTTGTTGCGATGCGAAGCGGCGTGTGCGTATGGTGGAGTCCCAGAGACTCCGGCGCTGTTCCGACCCGGAGGTGGTGCTGAGTTGCAAGCCACGCCGCGTAACACGACATTCACCCAGCCTCGGCATGCCGTACTTCGACATTTAACGCCTTGAACTATGTGTGTATTAAGAACACGTCAGGTATTAATAAAACTCATTCTTCAACTTAATCTAGCTTGACGTTGCACGTTAATTGGTATTGATGTGTAAAAACATGTACCTATCAATTAAAACTTGGCGTTTAAAATCAGTGTCCCCAAAAAGTCACACATAGGATGTGCGTAACAACAATTGATTTATCAAATGTATTGTTGCCCCCTTGAACTTAAAATTAACTGACCTTTAAGTATAACCAATTTTTACATGTTGAAATGTTATTTTCTATTACGTGATTCGTATAT
This sequence comes from Agrotis exclamationis, assembly GCA_950005045.1. Classification (NCBI taxonomy): domain Eukaryota; kingdom Metazoa; phylum Arthropoda; class Insecta; order Lepidoptera; family Noctuidae; genus Agrotis; species Agrotis exclamationis. The sequence continues at coordinate 22,423,502 of OX465416.1, read as the reverse complement.
ACGTAACTTTATATTAAACAGTTATATTCTATTAGGGGTTATGTAAAAAATAAATGTTTGCGACAATTATACCAACCGTTAGTTACATCGTTCAAGTATATTTTCTGATACATAGATAAAATATTTATATATAATGTTGCACGTCTTATGAACGTCGTGGTCTTAATTGATTGCACAAGGACAACACAAATTCCCAGTGCATGATACTCATGACACATGACATTAAGTATTCGAGGAATCATTCGTCTTTCTTATTAGTTATAAATTAGCAGGTATTATAAATTGCGCATTTCAAACAAGTACATGGATAGGTGGCAGGTATGTAAGCGGCTATAATAGATATCCCTGACATTTTACATCTAAATAACTTGTGGCAGAAAAGTCGCGATACTGACGAGACTAGTTTTATTATAACGGCTTTATAATTCACAACCTATTAAGCAATATGAATTTTATAAATGGTCAAAATTTACTTAATTACCTATCGCGGGTTAAAATATGCATCTTGCATATTAAGTATAGCTAAAATGGGATATGCAAGCATAAATAAATAGCAGACACTGATGGTCCATTATAATTGGAACAACGTCAAATCTGGTTATTATTATTTATCAGTATTGTTTTATTCCCCCCCCCCCCCCCCTCAGGAGGAGGCCTGTGTCCCAGCAGTGGGAACATTTATAGGCTGATATGATGATTACTGTTTTATTTTGTGGTGATTGTATCAGTATCTGACGAAATATTAAGCAGTTTATTAAATGTTTGTTAATACACACCTAGTCACCTATTGGCACGCAACTTGCAGCGATAGGTCTGGTATGAATTTTAGTAAATGATCACTTTGTGAACTAGATACCAACAAAGTCAGGGTTGTATTAATTTAGTCTGACATGGCTGCAACTTGGAAGGGATACAAGTAGCGTTGAAAGAACAAAATAACTGCACTACTTTTAGTTAACCTTTAAGTACCGACGTGTGGTCTGACAGACACTTTGGGTATTCGATTTGTCTAGTTACCTGTGTTAGCGAAGACGTACCCCCCCGCGCTTTTCTCTACCCCTCGAGCAGTCGCTTGGCAGCGTTTGTGAAGAGTGGTTGTGTTTGCGCGTGCGATTCCGGTGAGTTTTGGCTTTTATAAGATCGCGAGTGGTCTACCAGACCACTCGTCTGTACTTGTGTATTTTTTTTTAATGAGACTTGTTTGAGCATTTAGCTTTTTTTCTTATATTTTCAGTCAGATACGGAAATGGATCAAACAAGTACTTCAGGAGTAAAACGTGACATAAAAAATACCTTACAATGCCTCAAAATAAAGACCATGCGGACATTATAGAGAAATGGCTAAATGAGAGCTCGGAGTCCGATTGTGATGACATCGATCCAAATTTTGTTCTTATGGAGAGTGATAATCATTCATCAAGCGCAAGACTGCTGATAAATGTGACACTTGCATGAAACATGTGTGCTTACAATGCAGCAAAGACTGTTTGTAAAATTTTATTGTTTCGAATATTTTGTGCATTGCGATTTCCAAGAAATCACTTTATTTTTTGTTTCTTTTTATTTTTTCTTATTTGCTTAGTTATTAAACTTTAAGAAAAAAATGTTGGGAAGAAAAAATAATTGTTTACTTTTTAAATATTAATTACTAAGTAAAAAGTTGATTTTTCATACAAAAAAGTTGAGACTGACAGATAAATGCTTATAATTAGTAATAAATGTGAAAACTTTTATATTCTATTTTACTCATATGATAACTAGATATATCAAAAATATATATTAACATTTACTTTTCTAAATAAACCAGAAACATAAAATTTTTGGTCAGTTAAGCTACGGTGGTCTGTCAGACGTCACGTCGGTACTTATGTAACTAAAGCCTCACGTCGGTACTTGAAGGTTAAAACATGAAAAATAAATAGAAAGGATGTTTTACAAAAGTATCAAGCTAAGATTCTATTAGTTCTTGGCAGTCGTAGGTACTAGCTAAAACCCTTGATTACAACATAATCCACATTAATGTGTGGCGGCAGACAAGCGGTCATCAAACGTCCCGATATTGTTGTGTGATATATGTGCGATTGCACTCGCAGACGCTTCGGTGCATAAAGTCTCGGTGATTTCGACACGAAATGATACTCAAGAGTAATATTGATTTACATTGCAAGCATCGTCATAACTACATTTCTTGCTATGCATTATTGGATGCAACACTGTTGGCGGCACACAACATTTAACAGCCTATAATACAGTTTTATAAGTTAATTTCTAAAGCTATAGTTAGTATTGTAATTCAAATGATTTCATTGCCGACCTATGTGATTGATTGATATCGATGCCAGTATTTGCCTACAGCAAACATGCCGTCAGGTGAAAAAGAATGTAGTAACTAATAATATATGTAACAAACAGGTTTGTTACACAAATGTGTTACTGTTACGGTCCTGATTCAGTGTTACCATAACACCCCCTTATAATATTATCTATAGAAAAGATGAGGTCTATCGACATGAATGTTGAAATATGAATAGGTAAACTATTAAATGTTTGGGTGGTCAGCATTAGATATGCAGTGACATAGAATTTGTACCGCCTTGTTAATGTCGAACTATTGGTCGTTAACGCCTTTGTAACACCAATTTAAACTGGCTTTTATCAGACGGACAGTGTGATCAAGTTATTGTGGAATATACATTCATAATAACTGCATTGCATCTGGAACAATGCACGTCTCGATAGTAAGAGCTTTTTAGCCTCGCCCTCTATATGCAATTATGATGACTTTACCCTAGATATTTGAGAAAAACCGGTGATTGTGCATAAATTCAATATATCAATGTTTGTATTTCAGGTTTATACTGGTGGCGTGTGTCGTGTGTGCGCGGGCGCAGGACGAAGAGAAGCCGGCGGCGCCTTCACGGGGTCTGCTCAAACGCGGCGGGCTGGCTAAGGGGAAGGCGACCACAACCACCACACCTGCACCTCAGGTATATTCACTGCTGTTATCTGTTACATCTGATTCAAAAGAAAAGATTTCCAACGAAGATACACCATGTGGCATTAAACTACAGCATATTATAAGCTTCATTTTTCATTAATCGGATTTGGCTTTCCTTGATAAAGCTCGTGTTCGAGACGTATAGCGTCACACTTTTACTGCAAGAGGGTTTTTTATGGTGTGGCAAAAGAGGTACTGTTTAAATGACATGTCATTATATCCATTGGTATTTTACAAAACCGGGAATCAAGCAGTGGTTATTTTGTTTCTCCTTCTTGGTCAACATTCTTTCTAAACTAGTAAAGATTTAGAAAGAATGTTGACGTATGTAGAAGTATGTTTTCCTAGATAAGTAACAACACGATGTAGGCACACCAGACAAATAAATACAATCGATAATCATAAAATTTCTGAACACTAGATTGTCTATTTTGGGTAAAATGTTATTTGATTACCTACCAAGCTCGGCGGTTACCGCGCAGCCGCGGTTACACAAGCGACAGCTCGCATGCACACATACAAACAAACATGTAAAACAACAATATTGCACACATCTCCGAGTCTATTGAAAGAAATTGCCATATTATCCCGCGACGATTTAAGCTCTTAGAAAGTCCACTTAGTGTCGTTTCGCAATAAATCTCAGTCAACGCAGATTGTTTGGCCGAGAGTGAGCGTTAATTGTGAAAATATGTGTAGTCAGATACCTAGTCAGTATTACATGGGATGTCGTGTGACACGAGTCGATGACACTAGACGCGCCCGCGCAGCCTCTCTCCGCTAAAAGGTGGAAGTTCATGCGATTACACGCTCAATTAAATCTAACAATACCGAATTATGTATTGGAAAGCGTTTCTTTTTTTGTTTGTCGAGGCATGAGAGGAAGTGTAGAGACTGAAGTACAAAAGTAATTTAGTTGGAAGACTTTGTTCGCCAGCGCCGAATAGATGTGTAACGCAACTCTTCCAACGGATGAATTCATTTATGTTTTTCAGATGAATAACTAGGTATTACAGTACAGACCAGTACCTCCTAAACATTCCTTTCTATTAAACAAAGGAATGATGCAATGGTTGCCTACTAAAGCTTTTATACAGTGTATGGTGCAAACTGACATTTGTTGCCCTCCAAATCCTGTTTTCGTACATGTTTACCTTGACCTGTCTTTGAGTCATCAAAAACGAGGAAAACATTGTATTTAATATTTAGTTCAAATGAAAAAAGGCTACAGCAAATTTTTTACACAACTTGTTGAGTATTGAGTTAAGTATGTGGTATGAATGTAAAGCTTTGTCAAGCATCCGCGAAGCGAATAATATCTATAATTTATCAGAAACCTTGATTGACTTGTCGCAATGTGTTGAAGCATCTAACGATTCTCCGGCATTCAACTGCGGTATGGAACGATTTCGTGGTTGTTCTCAGTAACAAACAAAGGTAAAAATAGGCACCTAAAGCTGGGCAGTGACGTCGTACGATGCACCAGAGTTTCGCAAAGGATGTCGTTGCAGGTCCATCTAGTTCAAGGCGAGTGGGGCGAGCATCCGATGATCGGGTCACCTTCGCGTATGACCTTAGCGGGACCTCCCTTTCCTTTGAGGAATTTCTACCTGCATGTTTTGGCCACCACCCGTTGGCAAACCGAACTGGTTTCCCAAGGAAATGTATGACGTCCAATGCAGAACGCGATCTTTGCTCTTAAGCGGAAAATGCATTCATTAACTTTTTTTATTCTCGCATTCGTCATTGAGTCCGGTTCACTAGCCGTCTAATTGTGAATATTATGTAAAGTCATTTTTTGTAACGGGACTTGTGATGCAAATGTCAAGGATAGGTGCTCGTGATCTAGCTGAAAGGTGGCCTTGATGCTTGTAATAATTAGGTACAGTTTTTGATCCGTTTAGAGTTGGACATCTGTTTACTATCGTACTGTTCTCGAAGCTTATTAATACCTACCAATTCCTTAGGTGTGCTTTGAAATATTATGCCCAAAAGACGCCAATTATCGAACTAAGAACACGAATTCACCTTACCTTATAATCAAGTTTATGGATAAGGCAGTGCAGTTGAAATCAATTGGAATGACTGCCCAAGATACCAGTTGTATCGATCCTATTCGGTGTTGCTGTCCCTATAAAATGCAATAATGTTTCAACCTTTTAATACGCCCTGAGGCAGACGTTTATTGGACCTGTTTTGGTGGGTCAATGGCGGGTCTTTCGAGTGGCAAATGAGCTACTTTGTTTCTTGTATCGATACAATTGTCAATGCAAAATAATGTCGTGATCAATTCGTAACTCTTTAGAACAATATGGGCTTCCGTTCCGAAGATATTCAATTTGTTTTTGTTGTCATTGTAACCTGTATAGTCACGAACACCATACGGAGTTAGTAAAGTAAAAGAGCTAGTTCTTCTAAGACTGCTTAAAATATAGTTGTTTGAAATGAAAGTTATTATAGGTACATTTAAACATACCTAATAAATGCGAAAGTAACTATGTTTGTTACTTCTCACGCCTTAACTCATCAACCGAAACGGACATAAGGTTTCAGTACGGTTCCCGACAACAATAACATTCCACTCTTCTCAACTTCTAACTTCTCAATGCTACTAAAAACTATTAAACATCTGTATTTGACCTAAGGATCAGTCGCCGGTGTGTATAGATATAAACACCTCTACCTTATCCGGAGTACACTGTACCGGTACCCGTTATATGGCTGTTGACTAAAGCTATCATATTTCCTTTTCCAGGAGGAAGCAGAATACGACGATGAAGCTGATTACGCAGCAGAAGGTGATCAGCAGGAGCCTTCGACCGAGGCCCCCTCATCCACGACTGAGGGCAAGAAACTGGTTGGCAGTGGCGTCAGGCCTTTCAGGAGTAACACGGAACTGCTTGAGATTCTGAAGAAAAAGAGGGCTCAAGCTGCTGAAGGTCAGTTAGAAATGTTAGCTGTGATGATTGATTCATGTTGTGAATGATGAAACAATGTCTGTTACACTAGAGCCACACTAACGGGAAATGAAGTAGAAGACTACTATCGGGAAAATCAGAAAACAGAAAATGCCGTTAGTGTGGTCGGCCTATTTGGGACTTAAAAATTTTATTAGATTCGGAAACCTACTGTTGCTCAAAACTAAGCTTCCTTCTTGGTTAAATATTGGTGGTATATTAATAAAAAAAATAGAAAGTTGACCAGGCACTATGCACGAGCATCATGTTATGAAAGATCGGTCCAAAATTAACAACACTTTGTATTTACAGCCAAATTGAACGCTCCATCGACAACCACCTCGTCGTCAGCGCAGGATTCTCTTGACCCCACCAAAATTTCCTACAGTTAGTAGTACTACTTAATACTCATCGATAGTCACAATTCATCATGCACACTTTGTCAATCATTGGCACTATCATCTGGGTGACAGGTTTTCATAAATATTAATTCCTCATCATCATCCTGTTAATAGCATAGCATAAGTTAAGGATGTTCTTTCTGCTACAGATAACAAGAGCAAAAAGCGTTTCAACAATGCTCCAGTGACCAGGGAAGTTGCTAATGACGAGGCTCCTCCAGCACCCAAGCCAAGCAGAGGCCGTTTCGGCAGACGTGAGTGAACATACCTATAGTTACTTTTCATGACCGTACCAGTTGGTATCAAACTGAAATAAACCAATTAGTCATCTGTTCATTCTGTTCACATCTCTTCTGATTCAACTGCAATTGCTTTTTGAACGACATACAGGAGGCTGTCCAAAAAACCACCAACATTTACGCTTAAATACATTGTTGTAGCACTTTTACTTGAACTATTAAAGGTAACTGTTTGGCCTTGCCTCGCCCGCCCTTCATCCACGATCTTGTGAACGTACTGTATTCATATAAATAGATACTGATTGTGATATTATTTCCTGAGAAATCATGAAATAAATACCAAAAACATCAACTAGTACCTGATAACATACTAAATATGGTTAAAACATTTTTTTTTTGTCGACCAAAATAGGAATTTATCGATCAAATTACGTAGGTAGGTACTTGTCATAAATCTGTTTCTTGTATTGATATTTCAGGAAAGAGATATAAACATGTTTTAATTATTGTTACGAAGGCTAAGTTGTTGTTTATTTGTACTCACAGCCGCCACAAGGTCAGTCCAAGAAACAGAAGAGGAACCTCAGGCCGAGGCCGCCGCTCCCGCCGCGAGGTCCAGCAGGACGTTCAGGCGAGGCGGCAACTAACTTCCCCTCCCCCTCAACACAATACTTCCCTACCCACCATCCCGCTCCCCTCATCCCTTCCTATCAAAAATATTATCTGGGAACAAGTTTATGTCACTCTATGCAGGCTATATCAAACCTAGAATATATTCGTAACACGATGCGGCAACTCACCCTGTGATATTGTGAAATAATTTGGACCATATATGTAATTTAGATGCAATGATCAATATTAATTTGCTTGGCCAATTCATCGATTGTTACGTAATATCATCTAGGTTAGCCCGACAGAGGAGCCCTGCTACAAAGAACCTTTTAAGATTCCAAGTTCATCACATTAGATGGATTAGAATACATTTTTTATACTTGTGTAAATTATAAGTGTAAGTAATTTTTAAATAAAATAATTTTAAATTTATTTTTGTAGTCTTTTATTTTGTTACATATTGACAGATCAACGATATTTTCTGATCCAGGAAAATGCTGTTGAACATTCAAATACCTACTCTGTTTTGTATAAAAATATAGAAATAAAAAATAACAATTTCAAAACAATAAGAAAGGGACCTAATTAATGTTAACCAGGAAAGTATCAAAAAACGTGTTGTCTCATCATGGCACTAAGCAATAGTTTAATACTCATTGAGTAAAAAAGGATTTGGACGAGCCCTCATTATAGTAATGTTGTAATTAAATGTATTTATGAAGCAAAGTCTCATTTACACGAATCTAAGTTTACACGTCACAAAAAATTGCATGCGAGCTTTGACTACATTGTGACAATCATTGCGGTATTTGTTTGATCAACTGAACTCCATACTTACTTGCATGCATCTCGCATGCAATTTTTTGCAGGTTATAAATACTTAAATAGACCTTACTAATCTGTGCCTTTACTTTCTTCATAATACGACGTCAACAAGAATGTCAATTACATGCAGTGCAGCACGGTTATTTTGGCGTTTGAATGACAGTGTCAGGGGGGGGTATTACAACGTCTTAAAACCAGGCTTATTCCGGCGAGTAAAAGTGACAGAGCTATACAAGTCGTCTAGCGCCATCTCGTTCACTCACTGGAACAAGCCTGGTTTTAAGACGTTGTAATACCCCCCCCCCAGGACGGCGGTTCTTTAGCATTTGTGAAACGATCTATTTTAACGAAAATGAATTGCAAATTACAAGATGGCGGCATTAGTTCGGAATACGTCCACGCGCCAAAAGAACCATACAGCGCTGTATCTTCTGGAACGAAAACTGTCCGCAGATAATAATAATAATTGTTAATAAAAATAGCTTATAAATAAAAATAAAATGAATGATAAAAATGATGAGTTAACTTATGAATATTTCTTCTTTCCACTTGTCTACTTCTTGAGGACGCGAGTGACCTCTGCGAGCGGGGTCTTGTATGTGCCAGGCTTCACGAGGTTCACCAGCTGTTCGGCGATCTCTTGACCTACACGTACTTGAGCCTCCTTTGTGGACGCACCTGGGACACATGAATATGTATAGTAAGGTTAGGTACTTAAAACAAACATATCTTTTTGCATAATTATGGTTACAAAGACTAGAAAAAGTCTTTATCCTCTCAATATAGTCCAAAGCTGCTACAATGAAAAAGTCTCAATAAATTCTCTTACTTTTTCCCTATCGGCAATAACCGTTTTTCTCTACTAAAATACGATTATTAATTCGAGTCAGTAAAATGACATTTCCAATGTTCCTGGTTTGTTTCATTTTGTATGTATCAGTGACAGTTGCACTTGTCATTTTACTGACTCGAATTAATAATCAAACTATACAATCAACGAGCGAAGGATAAGGTAAATTCCGGGTAAGTAATATATGATATAACTACAAAATCTCTAATATTTACAAGAGATAACAACTGAATATATAATTTTATTTGATATAACAATCTTTTAATATAATAAACGATTGACATAATTTTATAATGACTAATTTCTATAATCATAACAATCAATGAATATAAAATCGTTTTGTATACCACTCAAAAGACATAAAACTTATTTGGTCTAATTTTTTTTTCTTCCTGGTATGTAATCTAACTCTGATGTACCTAGTAATAGTACCACCTACCATGAATGCTCGACGGAGCCCCGCTTCGCGGGGCTCCTATTTCTGAGTGCAAGGTTTAAAGTAACCTAACACGAAGGAGATGGCGGGGTCTTTCAGACCCCGCCATCCCCTTCGAACCTAACCTGTCCGTGTCGGGGTGCCCCAAGTCCCGAGGTCGCTTCGCTCGCTCTTGCATCCTAGGTCAAATAACTGATTACTACCTGTCATGCTGGCTCGACGGAGCCCCGCTCGCGGGGCTCCTATTTCTGCGTGCAAGGTTTAAAGTAACCTAACACGAAGGGGATGGCGGGGTCTTTCAGACCCCGCCATCCCCTTCGAACCTAACCTGTCCGTGTCGGGGTGCCCCAAGTCCCGAGCTCGCTTCGCTCGCTCTTGCATCCTAGGTCAAATAACTGATTACTACCTGTCATGCTGGCTCGACGGAGCCCCGCTTCGCGGGGCTCCTATTTCTGCGTGCAAGGTTTAAAGTAACCTAACACGAAGGGGATGGCGGGGTCTTTCAGACCCCGCCATCCCCTTCGAACCTAACCTGTCCGTGTCGGGGTGCCCCAAGTCCCGAGCTCGCTTCGCTCGCTCTTGCATCCTAGGTCAAATAACTGATTACTACCTGTCATGCTGACTTGACGGAGCCCCGCTTTGCGGGGCTCCTATTTCTGCGTGCAAGGTTTAAAGTAACCTAACACGAAGAGGATGGCGGGGTCTTTCAGACCCCGCCATCCCCTTCGAACCTAACCTGTCCGTGTCGGGGTGCCCCAAGTCCCGAGCTCGCTTCGCTCGCTCTTGGATACTAAATTTTTCTAATAACAATAGCATTCGTGAAGGCAAACAATCAAAGTCCAAAGGATAAGCCAAAGTCATCAAAGAAAATGGTTTAAACGTTAAATTATATGTTTCAAACGTTATCATAATGATTTTCGCTTAAATAAACGTTATATCAAATAAAATTATATGAAATGAGTTTTAGAGTAACACAAACATTATGTGTAAAGAAATTATATCAATCGTTGGGTATTTCTCACGTTGATTATATCATGTGAACGTTATTGAAATGAAAATATATCAAATAACTTTATATGAAATGAGACGCACCCGTAAATTCCGAGGTTCTAGTAGGAATTCTACGTATTTGACAGTACAGCGTATCCACTTGAAGAATTATGACGTAAATAATTATATGTATATGAAAAATTGAGAAGCGCCTCTAATACGAGAAACTCATTTTAGTGGGTTTACTTTACGTCACGAAAACGCTAAAACTCGTGTTATGGCTTCCGATTTCAAATTAAAATGCATAATTATATAGTAATTAAACACAGGCTTGACTGTTAAGGTTGATTAGGAACGTATCTTTTAAACAGAAAAGCAATTAATATGGTTACGTACCCATTAAAAGGTACCTAAACAAACCACATAACGACGTGACTGTATAATATTATTTGAATAAATATAAGTACTTAGAGATGATTAGTATTACAAATGTAACCAGAATATGATTTGGTCAGGTCCGGTAATAATCACAACCAGCGTGTGTGTATGACCTGCTACGCTATTCTGTAAAAGACAATTAAGTACTTGGCTGCATGCTACGACATGCACGTCATCGAGGCAGAGCCTTTCTAAATACGGCCACGATTGTAGCTTAGTGAATACCAAACCGTAGTTTTGACTCAGACTCAAACATTAAATATTATATGGATGGCTCCTTAGAGAATAGCACTGCAAACACAGAAATATTCTTTATTATATCTATGACTGTAAATGTACATGTACATTTGTCTTCATATGTATATGAAGCTGGACGCAAGGTAAGAAGTTGGTAGATGCGGAAGGATCATATTTTCAACCTTATGTTCTAGAACACGAAATACCAACGTTAGCCTCAGCGCTGCCACGGCGGTGAGTCTTTTAGAGAATATCAATACAGGTCAGGTAGGTTTCTGTAGCGCCTGTCTATCCCCATTGGAAAAAGGCGTAAATTTATATAATATGTATGCAGAACGTAATAACTTCTAGAGTTATGCAACAAATACAGAATGGTAATTTGTATGTAACTACTTGATAACATACTAACCTATTTTTCACAGTAGCTGTACAAAATTATTCACAGATTATGGTAATTTTAAGCAACTTATATTGGAAATTATACCTAACTACTTTGGCTACTAGTTCTAGAATTGTATATCTTTAATTTTTGTATAATTAATCATAAATATTCTTTAGTTTGTAAGTAGACACTATTTCCAACTTCAACGAGCCATTGATAAAACCGAATGATATATTGAGGTGCTTTCTTATTGCACAGGGAGCATTTGCCTGTAATGTAACGTTACAATATAGATTAGAACATTACATCAGTTAGGGAAGAAATTCGCACCTTGTTATGATACAATGTTTGATACAATATTTTAACATAAATGACCGCCTCTAATTAAATGAGTCCGGCGGGCCACATTCATTACAGTACACGCGAAGGCTCGTCATTTAGCTAGGTAGACGTACGCTAATTCCTGGTGAGGAAGCATATTTTAAGAAACACTGCGTTTTTTTTTGCATGGATAGGAGGCCTAATTCCACTGTGGGAAACCGTTCCAACATCACTGGAATTACTCTCGCTTTAATACGTTATGGTAGGCCTCCTGATCCTTAAAGCTATTAAGACCAATGCCTACATGCTAATCAAATAGCAGGATGACAAAATTGACAAAATTATTCGTAATACATTAACATCCATTCTTAATGTGGCCTTGGATGACCGAGCGTGGCTTCAAGCCACCCTTCCAATTCATTTTGGTGGGCTCGGTGTCCGCAAAATTTCCAGTATTAGTTTCTGTCCTCTGTCCACAGCACTGAAAAGCTGACCAGGAGAATTTTATCTTTCTCCCTGGTCGACTTTGAGGTGCCGTGTTCGACCGATCCCGAGGACGCCTGTAAAGTGGCATGCCCACACACGGATCGGCCCGTGAACCCGTTTTCCCAGAGACAGTGGGATGAGCCGCTCTGTAGGTTGGTACGGAATAATCTCCTTAACACTCCCTCCAATACTGCGGAGCGTGCCCGACTGCTGGCTGTGGGTGAGTGGGAGTCGGGCCTTTGGCTTCAGGCGCTACCCTCACCCAACATAGGTACTATGCTGGGTGACACAACTTTCCGGGTCGCTACTTGCTTATGTTTGGGCGCTCCTTGTGGTCCTCCACACCGGTGTCAATGTGGCAAAGTAGTCGAATGCCTCGGACACCATTGCCTTTCCTGTAGCAAGAGTGCAGGTCGGTTGGCACGACACGCTAGCTTAAACGACATAATCCGTCGTGCTCTTGTCACCGCCGAGGTGCCAGCCGTCTTAGAACCCAGTGGCTTGGCACGCGACGATGGGGAGAGACCAGATGGTATGACCATAATGCCATGGAAGCTGGGTAGGCCTTTGGTGTGGGATGCAACATGTGTCGACACTGCTGCTGCAGGTGCTGAAAACTCCAAACGGCGCAAATACATTGACTTAGCTAGTAGCTATGTGTTTGAGCCGTTTGGGGTTGAAACTCTAGGGCCATGGGGTCCGAGCGCTCACAATTTTTTTAAAGATATCGCCAGGCGATTAGTTCACTCTTCAGGTGACCAGAGAGCTGGCCTATATCTAGGCCAACGAATCAGCATTGCCATACAGCGTTGCAATGCTGCCAGCGTTCTGGGCACTGTTCCCGTTACAGCGATGTGGACGAATTCTTTGACGCTCTTTGAATGTTTTTCTTTTCTTTTTATTTTTTTGTACAATAGCAGGATGCAAAGGATGTTGTGGAACGTGACCAGAATCAAAAACAAGATGCAACAAATATAATTAAATAAGGAAAAATTCTAGAAGATCATACCTAAATGCGGAGTGGCAATTACGGCTTTGTGCTGGATGATCTCAAGGGTCAGGGGATCAGTAGGTGGTTCCTGCTCGAACACATCAAGGGCTGCGCCTCCAACCTGGAAGATAACAGATGTAAGCAATCATTTTATAGAGTTATGACCGAATGAAACAAAATATTTATAAGTGAAATGGGTAAACAATGTAAGGCAATTAAGACTTTAGTTGGGGCAGTGCTATTGGCTTACGAGCTGTAGGTCTTCTTCTCATTACTTTGAGTAATTTATTTCTCCACCACTTCTCTCAAAACTGTAAATATCGTGAGGAAACCAGCAAATCCTCGAAAAAAAAATTCGAAGACATGTGACATATACCAACCCGCACTGGGCTCGCGTGATGGATTATGGCCCACTCCCTCTCACAGAGAGGAGGCCTGTGTTCCAGCAGTGGTAACGAATGAATTCATTTGATTCGTCTTCTATCGCTCCAGTTTTGTATCATACATTGCAAGATTTTTTCGAAACACCAAAGTGTTACAATGGCCCTAATCATATCATACATGTCATTTAATTTTCACTTAAAGAGTTTGAATAAGGGGTGCTCAGGAAACCTCCACGTGCGCCCGTGGACTGAAGTTCCTTCTCGGATACGTCCGTGGGGAGACCAGTTTTTCGGGCCGTTGCACCCTGGGATGCGGGCAAAAACTCTTCCTTGATGAGTTTTTGCCTGCGTGCAAACAGACCCTCTCTTTGCCCGTATGCAAATAGCCTGTCGTGTGGACGCTCCAACGCGTGTCCCTCTGATTAGCAGAGGGCACAGCGGCGGAGCGGGCTTGCGGACGGTGAGTAATGGGTAGCTCGCCGTCCGACCAAGGGCCAAACCCGGGTCGGTGGCGCGTCGTGTCGTGTTTCGCGCGTGCCTTCGAGGAGTTGTCAGTAAACTGCTGGGGTCGCGGGTTTTTCTTAACACAGGATACCATGGCCCCGGAACGTAAAGGGCATCCGAAGGAACACGGGTGGATTTTAGTCAGTAAGAGTCTGACAGTCCCTTCCGCCCCACCCAGGGCCACCCATTTGATGATTTATTTATTAATTTGTACATTGAAATGTGATTAAGAAGTTATACCTACAGAAAGTAGAAAAAAAAACAGCAGAAGAAAGCAGTTAGAGTACCTAAGGGAAGCTTATAGGACCCATTCCAATTTAAGAAATCAATAAATACGAGTACCTATTATAGTTCTATCTTTGGACTCTGTGAATCTTACCTGTCCAGAATTAAGACCATCGAGCAGGTCACGTTCCTGGATGAGACCGCCGCGTCCCACATTCACGATCTTGATTCCTTTCTTGCATTGACCCAGAACTTTCGCGTTTATGAAGTCTGTAAACAAACAAAAAAACAAAATAATGTACTTTAGGAAATATGAATAAGACACACTTCTGCAAACCAGTCATTGCTGGTCTACCAGTTTTCATATCCTCAGTTCACAGATTTTTTTTAAGAATGATTGATTTGCCGTACTTCTTCGAGGCTCTGGATGCTTTGAACCTCGCTATACTGATCAATTCGACAAAACATCTTCCCAGAGACTGTGGGACGAGCCGGTCTGCAATGTAGTTCAGAAAAATCTAGTGAACACGTTTCCTTCTGCTACAGAGCGTACGAAATAGCAATTGACCTGTCTAATGTCTACACACAACGCTTAATTTAACATAAAATCTTATTAATATTCAGTGAACCACAATAAAGTATGTGAAACCAATTGTTTGTGAACAATCAACTTGGTAAGGAAGAGAATTTAGTTCGTTTATAAATAGAGAGAATTTAGTACCTTTGTGTTTAGAGTGTACCTAAGTAGCTTTTAATTTGTTTTTAAACAAGTTTTTTTATTTGATTATAAAATGAACCATTATTATAGACAAAGTACTCTCAAGACTAAATAAACAAGTCCAAAATCGATGGGGTTGTATCGTTTCATTATAGAGTTCCTATGGCCTTCCAGCTCCATGTCATCAGATCAGCTCCATGTCATCATAATTTATCATCATACTTACATTGTGACGCGATATACGAGTACATACATATGCGTGCAAAACTTCAGCTCAATCGAACACTGGGAAGTATGTCTTTGCCTAGCAAGATTAAATTACAGACAGACAAAGGGACAAGTGAAAGTGAATAAAATATTGTTAAATAAAACCAACGTACGATCTTGGTGATAATATTTAAATAATAATCTCTACAAAACAACCAGAAGTCTAAATATCTAGAAACCTCCTAGAAACACAATATCTAAGGATCAGTTTATGCTTGATAATGTTATCAATCTGTAGTCCTACGATAAAAACATGTTTTTGTGGTACCGGACGCCCAGAACAGCATCACATCACCAAATTTTCATCTTCCTGAAGTCTTCTAAATCTTTGAAGACTTTATAGCAAGGCTAGCGGCATCCTTGGAGTGTAAACAGCCAATAAATTGCAATCACTAATCAGCGTGATAAACATTGCTTTTGCGACAAACCTAAATATCAACACATCATGCGGGAAGTGTAAAGTTTATAAGGTGATCTCCATCATCTGCCTAACCTCTTTTGAAGTCATATACCAATATTTAACACGAATCAAATGCTTATCTGCAATACAAATTAAAAGTTACCAAAAACCTAATTAAAACGATGCAAGAAATTGCATGCGAGCTGCTTGCAAATTTGACTACATTGCAGTATTTCTTTGATCAACTGAATTCATTGTCCAGTAATAGTCCGCAACGAAGTCAAACAAATCATTTATTTCAAGTAGACCATTTATAGGCACTTTTGAATGAATTGTCAATGACAAAGAAAATAGAATTAAGTACTACAAAGTTATGGTGCTACAGTCCCAGTCACAAGACATAAAAACTGTGAAAGTACCGTAGATGCCCGTTCCAAGAAGTAGATCTCTATGGAGAAGAACGGGCAAGAAACTCCATGGACACTCTTTTTAGATCGCCAAAATTATTACAAAACCTTTGTTACATCATTCATTTTGAGATGGTGCATTATGTGAGAACGATGTAGCAAGTTAAAAGTGTCCACAGTAAAAATAACACAAAAAAAAAAAGACAATTCAGAAATAAATAATAATTAAAATAAACCGTGGCAGCTAAGAGATGACCAGTCTCAACTGACAGCGCCCGTTCACGAACATGACATAATATATGTATCAGCACCATTCAGGTCAACCATTTTGAAGGGAGCTAAATGATCCGACACACACGCCACCATCAGCGAGACATTTTAGTGAGCATGACATTCTCTCAACCACCAGGGCAAAATCGAGTCAAAGTTAATTAATAAATAGTACATAGTACTCACATTATGTGCAATAAAAATTATACAATACTAAGAAATTGAATCGATACAATGCTAAGTTAATCTTACAATCTTCTGCAGCTTCCACAATAATTATGCGTGGTACCTAATTAATAAGTTGACCCCTATTATTGTGGAGCAGGACCAGCATTGAGCCAAGCATTTTTATCATTAATATAATCCTCCAACTTGTAATATGCCTGCCTACATAGTGTGCGTTTAATACATGATTTGAATTTTGTTTCATTTAGATCTAATATGTGAGGAGGTATTTTATTATAACATTTTAGACAGTACCCCATGAAAGATGTGTCTACTTTAGCTAGCCTGAAACCTGGCTGAACTAAATGGTACCTATTTCTAGTACTATAGTTGTGTCTGTCACCTCTTTTCCTGAAAAGATGCAGCGTTTTTCTAACGTACATAATGTTTTCATATATGTATTGACAAGGTACTGTCATGATGTTGATTTCCTTAAACAATTCCCTAAGAGAATCGCGCCTACATAGATTATATATGGCTCTGATGGCTCTTTTCTGCAGAATAAATATGGACTCGATGTCTGCAGCCCGTCCCCATAGTAAAATACCGTATGACATAATACTATGAAAATAACTAAAATAGACTAGCCTCGCGGTATCTACATCAGTAAGTTGGCGGATTTAGAGTCTGCGGGCGGCGAGAGCGGATCTAGAGTTGGTTTCTAACAGCGTATGCTGCTGAACTCAGCCGTCCCGCAAGAGATGTTAAATGAGGACCCCATTGAAGCCTTGAGTCGAGCGTGATTCCTAGGAAAACCGTTTTATCGACGAATTCTAGTTTCTCTTGATTCAATACAATGTCATTATCATTACTTTTGACATTCGGTAGAGAAAATCTTATGCACTTAGTTTTCTTCCCATTTAATACTAAATTATTTGCGGTGAACCAATTGTGCATCTGCAGTAGAGCGCTATTTACGTCGTCAAGGTGTGTGGCACGTCTATTTATTTTAAATATCAAAGAAGTATCGTCAGCAAACAATACCATTTCAGGTTGACTTTTGAATAAATGGGGTAAATCGTTGATATAAACTAAAAATAGAAAAGGGCCCAATATTGAACCTTGTGGTACGCCCATTGCAACCCGTAAACCCGTTGAATTTACACCATTTATTTGTACATGCTGTTGTCTATCATTTAAGTAAGATCTCACTAAGCTAAGCGCGAGTTTACTAAGGCCATAATGCTCAAGTTTTAAGAGTAAGGTTTCATGATTTACACAATCAAATGCCTTCGAGAGATCACAGAAAATTCCTATGGCATCTCGAGAATCTTCCCACGCAGTATATATGTGTTTTAATAAGGTAACACCGGCGTCAGTGGTACAACGTCCTTTGGTGAAACCATACTGCTGCTCGTGTAATATTCTATTAATGTTAAAATGATTGAGCATCTGATCTAGCATCACTTTTTCAAACACCTTGCTGAAAACAGGCAACATGGATACAGGCCTATAGTTGTTGGAGTCTTTACTGTCCCCAGTTTTAAAAAGCGGTACTACCTTACTGTATTTCATTAGATCTGGGAAGACCCCTTGATCCACACACAAATTAAATATCGAAGCCAAATACGGTGCTACAGTCTCAATAATTGAAGAACAAACTTTACTAGACATACCCCATAAATCTTCACTTAATTTGATCTTGATTCGCTTAAAAGCTTTTATGACAGTTAGGGGACATATATGCTTAAATTTAAATTCGTTCGGGCAGGCTGAAACGTTCGCTTTTAATAAATCAATAGAAAGCAACGGAGATGAATTTAGAGTTTCAGTTGTTTTAAGTGGGATACTGGTAAAGAAATTTATAAATTCTTCAGCAATTTCTTTGTCTGAGCTTATGAGACCACGCGGGGTCTCTAGTATGAAATTATTATTACGTTTTTTATTTCTATTGGTTTCATTGTTTATGATTTTCCAAACTGTTTTTATCTTATTATCAGCTGATTTAATCTTCTTGGTAATAAATAAGGATTTAGCTACCTTACAAGTATTCTTGAAAATTTTTGAGTAAGTGGCAACATATTTATTAAATGATTCTGAATTAATATATGGCTTAAGGCCGTACAGCTCAAACATTCGTTCCCTACTTTTTCGAATTCCCTTTGTTGCCCAGTCACTAAAAACAAATTTTGGGCCAATAGTTCTAGATTTTATTTTTAACGTAGTTTTAAATGCAGTATGAACTGCTGAAAAAAAGTCTTCATAAAATTCACTTACATTGTTTATACGAATAATATGGCCTGACGTACTTAGGCTATTAATTAGGTTATTATTAAATTTTTCTAAACTGCTGGGTGTTACTTGTCTAGTTTGTATTCGAACTTTTTGTAATTGTATGTTGGACTCAAAAGAAACGGCCTGACCGCTGTGATCTGAAGGAAGGTAATTTACTATAGATTTATCTAAGTATTCGCAGCAACAAAAAACATTATCTATACATGTAGCAGTATTTAAAGTAATTCGGGTTGGTTCTGAAAAAACATTACACAGATTATATGATTTGAAAAGATTTAAGAACCTACTGCTATTTACATTACTTTCTAATATATTAACATTAAAGTCACCACAGATAATTATTGATTTATTACAAGTTCCAAGTTTTGCTAAAGCATCTTCCATTACTGACTCAAATGTAGAGTAGTTTTGATAATTGGGGGGTCGGTAAACGCACACTATTATATGCTTATCTAGCTCAACACAAGACAATTCAATGTTATGTTCTACTGATAAACCAACAATGTCATTACGAGTCTTAAATTTAACACAATTTTAACTAAGATTAGTGAACCCCCACGCGTTTTTGATTTTCGATTAAAACAACTGCCAACATCGTAATTTTCAAAATTAATTAGCATCTCATACTCTTTTAACCAGTGTTCTGTAAAACAAACAATTTCAAACATGGTTTTTTCTAAAAACAATTCAATTTCTAGTTGTTTTGAGGCGAAGCCTTGAATATTTTGGTGAAATATTTTTAAGAACTTCTGCTTAGCCTGTTTATTGCATTTAGAGTGCAAGAAGGTTCCTCGTTGTTAATGGATAATTCTTCTGTTGTCTTACTAACTAGTTTAAAAAATAAGAATACCCACTATTAGCACAACTGCTAACGTCAGTGGTCTTACTGCTAAACTTGCATGCAACTCGCATGCGATTACTTGCCGCTTGTAAATGGGCCTTATCACGAATATAGTTAAATTGTCAAACTTCCCACCGACGATACGAATGTCAAATAGTTAAATTGTCAAACTTCCCACCGACGATACGAATGTCAAAGATCCTACGATGGGTGTGGTCTACAGTGTCGAACAATCGCCACTATTATTTAACCTTGAAGATCGACCGTGTGACTGTTGTTATAATTTAGTCACGAGATATGATAATGACGTTGATAATAAAAAGAAAATACTTACTCTTAGTGGATTCAATTAGGGGCGTGTGCAGAGTGATGTAATCAGCCAGGGGCCAGATTTGCTCTAGCTCCATTTTGGTGGCGTGGAATGTGGCGCAGTCCTCCGCAGTGACGAAGGGGTCGTACCCGATGATCTGTGCAGGCAGGTGGTTCGTAAAATAGAAGACAACGTAAATACAGTCGCAGTAAAATACCTAAATATCATAAAATTTCGCTCATAATAGCTAGCAAGCGCATTGTGATAGCATAACAGCGTATTGCTCAAACACGGTTGAAAGGTACAAACATCAACATAAACGGGAATAGACATATTATCAGTAGGTTAAAAGCTAAAATTTGCATCACATATTATTTCATCAGAAAAATCTCAGTAATTCCATTACTATTGCTTCCTTATCTTATCAGTCATATTACTCATGAGTTCTTCGTGTCAGTGGAATTTTAGTAGCTGTCATTTGTTTCATCAGGTCAGGCAGTCAGAAGTCTACAGTCAAGTCATCATCAATACTTTTAAACAGTAGTTTATTTTATCTGACTTCATTTTACCATGCATATGATAATCCAATGCTTTCTTTGAAATTATAACATTGTACACTAAGTAGGCTGTAGGCATCTTCTGCAGCTTTAAAATGATATCTGTGATGTTTCTTTCCTATGTTGTGGTTTGCTGTCAAAGTGACATTATTTACGGTAAAAATGTCATTTTGACGGCTAAACACGCCATAGAAACTTGCTCCAATGTAGATGCTATTCGCTGGTGATTTCGCACAGACCTAGAATGAGTGAGAGACATGTACCTTCATCCCGAAGGCGTGCATGCGGACGGCGACTTCCCTGCCGACCCTGCCAAGACCGAGGATGGCCAGTGTCTTGCCGTTGAGTTCAGTGCCAGTGTAGAGGGCGCGGTCCCAACGACCGGCACGAAGGGCTGATGCAGCGGGTACCACATGCCTCGAGAGATTCAAGATCAGACTGCAAGTGAGCTCACACGCACTAAGAGCGTTGGCTCCAGGGGCACTGAAACAAAGATAGAACAAAAGACATCAGACAAGATTCAAATGTACCTATCTAAATTAAGAAGGGTTCATAACAAAGTAATAACCTTGTTTTATTTCTTTGCTTTGAAATTCAAGAGATAAACAAAATCATTGACATTGGAACACAATTAAGTTTGTCAATTGAGCGAATTAAGCCAAAGTAGTGTTTAAAAACTCAATCAATCACAATTTAAGTCGATCCCTTCAGCCTCAGTATGTTATACAGCCACTTACTTGATGACTCCTACTCCACGCTCTCCGGCAGTCTTGACGTCGATGTTGTCTACTCCAGCACCAGCGCGACCAACGACCTTCAGGTTTCTGCCGGCTTCTAGGACCTCCTTGGTAACTTGTGATGCGGATCTTACCACCAGAGCGTCGTATTTCTATTGAACAATCGATAGTTTATTAAGATCGTTCCCGAAAATATTTTCAACTTCTGAGTTTCTGAGTGATTTAAGTATTCATACTTTAGCCAGTAGAATTTTGACCAAAGTTTGTAACCGTGTACCTATTCCCATTAATTATTATCATTCCTAAATGCACACAGACACCATACACGTAGCGATCAGTAGAAAAATAATAATCAAAGAATCACGTGAATACGAGTAGATTAACTAGAAGTAGCCACTAGTTACATAATTATTACTGCAATTAGCGTAGACTAATTGTTGAGGAAAACAAAGTTATCTTATGATTGATTTAGATGTTAAAAAAATACCCGGCACATAAGAATACTGTAGTTAGCCGGAAAAAGTTAAATACATAGGTATAAGGAAAACTTCAACTTTATAAGAACAGCATAACTTCTTATTTCGATGCAATAGGAAAGTATTATTATCCACCTACTCATACTTCGCTCCTAAAGATAAGCATCTTAGGTTCATAACAAAATAAAAACTTCAAATATATTGTTACAATATGCCTTAATCGTACGCAAAGTGCAACAACCTCTTGACATTACGTAGTTACGTATATTGAAGATAACGATTAATAAAAATATCGTGTTTGTGTACGTTTCGGTGCTGACTATTATAAAAAGCCCTTACCGGTACTTCTTGCAAGAGCTCTTCTTTAGTGATCTTTGCTTTATTGATGACACTGATTCCATGTGAGTTGAGGATCTCCGTGCAGTTAGCACCAACTCCATCTACCACTAAAACTGACTTGATTTCTAAACCCATCTTCAACCTAAAATAACAAAAAAATATATAGAAAATCCAAATCACACCTGAACTATTTAAAACCAACATAATTATACACATAATCGCAAGTATTTGCCATAGTTTTCTGCAACTCACCACACGTTACACAAATAATTATTTCAAGAAAGTATGTCTCTAAAGGGGACTAAAAACCGGTTTAACTGTTTACTAAAAGTAAAATACCTAATATTAAGGTCACAGAAATGATATTTTGATAGTACAGGTGATGTAAAAAGGTACAAAGCAAATATTTATGTGGGTAATGTCATATCGCAAAGCGAAATTTGCCGAGAAACGGATATTTTTTATCAAAGTTGTAAAGCCGGTGCCGATCTAGATAATAGTCGAAGTGTTGAAAACATTCGTTCTAGGTACCCCGAGCTTATTTAGATATATAGTTTGAAGAGGTAATATTGACTTTTAATAGATAAAAGAGAAAAAAAACTCACGTTTAAGTTATTTGGGATCCTGTATGCGTAGCTGAGCGGCTGGACAACAACTGAGGAGCAAGGGCCAGCGAGGAGCGCGGTATGATTGCGATCAGCGGCGGCGTGGCGCGCGGTCGCCACTTATCTTCGTTAGCGGCCAATGAACGAACGTCACAGTCGCCGTCTGCTCTGCCATTATGTATGCCTGAGTTTGCACTCGCTTCCAATCAGCCGCAGTGCCACACGCGCCACGTCGCGACCGGTCGCAGACTTCGTGTGCATTGTTGAGATGGCTACTTTTTGGGCCGTGTGAGCAGATAAAATTTGATTAATGAGTACATATTTACTACCAATGTTTATCTTTGCTGCTAGTTAGAGTTCTGTAACTAGTTCCTAGGTCCCCATCCCCATAGGATCAGAGACTCAACTTTAGATTCTTCTCACCTGGACTGAACTCGACTGTGGAACCTAAATCACAGTATATTCCAATGTCGTATACGAGTATAGATACATATTGTATAATTATGAAGTCCATTAAAAACAAGCGTTACAGAAGTCGCTCAGTTGTTTTTGTCTCAAAACAAAAACAACATTGTTCTTATTAGTGATGTCAAAGAAGGACAGTATTGCGAGTCGATCTCCTTTGTTTGCGTAAACATGTTTATCGCATTCGAACTCGCTTTCGATTACTCATTCAGTATTTCATAAAACGATAATTTATCAGAAATCGAAAGGGAGCCGTATATTACTAACTATTTCTGTTTATTATTTACAAATGTCTGTGTTATGCATCGTATTACCTAAAGATTTATCAAGATGCATAACCCAGACATTTCATCATCCTTTCCACCCAAGAGACGAAGAGTAACAGGAGATTTTGGCGGAAATTCGTGAGCCTTTCTCATTGTAAAACATTTCCATGGATTTCCCAATTTTCATTTTTAGGTGCCTGACTGACATCGTCGTGTCAACATGATTCTAAAGACATAATTGGAAAGTCTATCTCTTTCTGCGAGTTTTTCCATCTTCTAAATTACCAAAAAATTAGGTTGGTTTAACTGGAGTGCAAGGTATAAATTAAAATTTTCAAGGACCAAAAAAATCGCAAACTTCACAAAAAGAAAATTGAACTTACAAGAAGATGATTCAGGTAAAGATGTAGAAGAAAGAAGAAGAGACAAGAAGAGAAAAATCATCACATGTATAGTTTATGACAAATATGAATAAAAAAAATAAAGCAAATAAACTCATACATAATTAGAAAATTTGTATCGAAGACACAAACGATAAACCGTAATGAACTCGTTTAAATTAAGAGTACTTATTAGTACTTATCGAGTAAGTGAAGGAAGATGATGATAGAAAAGAAGGTTATAAATATTTTAAAATAAAACTCAGCTGCGTAGAAAGCGAACCAAAAAGATGAAAACAAAATTATATAAAGAAAAAGACAAGTGCAACAAACAAAAATCATGCTGTTCGGTCAGATATACCTATTTGGTTTTGATTAGTTAACTCGCGAATATGTATCCTGCAACTACGCAGCATGATTTTAAAAATTGAAGTAGGCACCTACTTTCCTTTTACATAATCTTGATTCTTGGTTCTTCTAGTTTTGTAAACGCCTTTTAAAAGTATTCATTTAGATATACAGTCAAGGGGTTGGATAGAAAAAGAAACCGAAAATCCTCAATTTTATTTACTTTATATTTTATCTAATATCACTAGCACTATCTAGAATTAAGTGACGTATATAGCTTATCTTATTAGGATAAAAATGATCCTGTGTTCATCTAGATCATGTTCTACTTGTATGTCTTAATCTGTTTGGAACGCATAAAGACTTAACAAACAAACAAACTCACTTTCACATTAAAAATATTACCTGTTAGTATGGCTAGACCGCTTGTGTGTTCGCTTATTTAAGGCCTTTACCGACAGAGCGCGATCTGTTCCGGCGATCCGATCTGCCGATGCGATCTCAGCTCATGCGATCTCTGAAACCTATGGATGTCCAATATGTCTATATGTACTTTCTCACTGCCGGCGTCAGATCACAATCGCGGTCTGCCTTTAAAGAAATCGCATTCGATCAGATCGCATCGCCAGATCGGATCGCCGGAACGGATCACGCTCTGTCGGTAAAGGCTTTTAGTGCTAATTCTAAAAATAAATGTCTCCAATCGGTCGGGTGTTAATGTTAAGGTAGGTAGAGGCTGCTAGTAGAGGACATTATACGGACATACTATAGCCATAAGCATTTATTATTTGCCGGCCGTTCATAATTGACGACCTTGAGTCAAACAGAGGTACTTTGAATGGCTAAAACTTATTGTGCTGTCTGTTGTTGCCTGCTATGCATATCCAGTAGTTTTTTTTTAACCATTTATTTATTATTTTTCTTAATTAAGTACAGCTGCTTATCAATCCATTATAGTGTTTTCTTTCACCATTGGATAAATATTACTTATCAAAAGGTGTATTGCTAGGGAGTTTACTTTGACTCTATTTCTTCCTGACATAGAAGTGATTTTGGGCATATTTGGGGGCTGTGTTATATTATAATTTTGTCATCTAATTAATACTTAGCCCAATTTGATTACAAAAATCCTGGTTAAGTATTTTGATTCATTTGGAAGTTGTAAACATTTATGGTACATAACTTGCCAGTTTTGATTCTGAAGTTATGTTATTGTTATTCCTTCTTTACGTAGAATCGTTTGTTGGACAGAGCATAAAATTGTAAAGGTACATTACATGTTCATATTTAAGTGTTCAATTTGTCATGTCATTATGAGCTGTGTTGTTATTCCCCCTTTTTAATTAAGTGTGGTTGTCCTTGTTCAACCAGTTAACTGAAAAGGACATCTAAATGACTGAAAGGCTTTAAAGGTTGTCTTGTAACCGCCAAAAACATTTTCTCTGGCGAAAAGTGTGTTGCTATGCCAATTGAAACCTTGACCTGTTATGAACGAGCATTTTCATCATCAAGAAGTGCTTTGTGAAATAAATAATCAATGTGAAAGGAAAATAAATGAAACAATTCGATCCAAACGTTATATTCTTAATTATTAATTTTATTATCACACTTACGAAAGATACAAAAACATATCACGATGGCACTAGCAGTCAGTGCTTCAGCAGACGTGTAGATACAGTAATATCGAGTTGATTGCGACGTCATCTCATACATAATTAAGTATAGTACAACTTGTTCTCCAATCAGCAATTAATAATAAATACACACGAAAATAAGTATGTTCGACGAAAATTTTCAATATCTAGGTACAAATTTTGTGTTGGAATAAAGGCGAAAATATGATATAATTAATACAATATTTAGACAAAATATGAATAGTTATATCTAAAGTTGTTTGGAGATAACAGGCACATTTTGGTGTCGTGTTGAACTAAGGCGTGACAGTAATCTTGTTATGGTTCCTTAGGTCCATAATAACCGTTTAATTAATTACATTTAACTATTGCGAATCTACGCTACACATCTCGTCGAAATAATTTCCAAGAAAAGAAACTGTAAAATGTCTCAGAAGTTAGGATTTTTGTTATCAGAAAACACTATTTTTATAGATGGTAAAGTGATATTGATTTGGTTTATATTGAATTTTTCGGGCGATTTCCTTATACATGGAATCCCGGACTTACTCGTAACAATATCTACTACTAATATGTACATAACACTTGTAAAATATAAAAATGATAGTACTAAATAGAGAGTACCCAAAGGCACTAGGCATGAAAAAATATTAGAACCTTAAAGTAATTATAGACACATTAAAACTACAGTGAAAAAAACATTGATATTAGGCAGATAGTACGAAAGACTCTAACACCTAAGTAGTTTCTGGGATGAATTGACTAAGATTAATGACATATCATAAATGCTGAACTTAGCTGAGAATTTCTAATTTAACCTTAAAATGTACTTTTAAATTAAAAGTGTGAAACGAATTTAGTCGAGTGACAGAGTCACTGGATCAGGACCGTTACTAGGAGGGAATGAGTAGAAAGGAAGTAAGTTTCAGCATAATGTCATTGTGTATGTAACCAGAATTAATTAGGATGTTTGTGGTGGTTATTTGGGATGGTAGATGCCCCTAGCGGGCCTGGCGGGCCTGCCGCCGATGCCGCCGGCCGCGCGTCTCTTGGCGATGAGAGCGTTGAGCCCGCGCAGGGGCGCCGCGGTGGTGGTCTCAGCTGGCGTGGGTTCCGTCTCTGTTTCACTCTTCTGCTCTGCACTGGTGCTCTCTTCTCCATCTTCTACCTCCTCGGTTGACTTCTTAGGCGCTTCAGTAGTTGCCTGTACGTGAAACTTGGTCAGCAAAATTGTCACACTTCATCTGATATCTGTTGTAGAATACATGATTATCTCAAATTACCTCTGTAGAAGCCGCCAGTTTTCTCTTCAGGAGAGGGTTGACACGGCGAGCAGGGGGGGTGGCCACTGTGCGCGGCTTGGGGGAAGGCTGCAGTCTGGTGCGAACTCTCAGACCACTGCGAGGCGCTTCAGGCGCGGGAGTGGGCGATGAAGCCTATTTGTTAAAATAAAAACACATTTAAGTAATCATACAATGACCTTAAAACAATTGATGGACATTATCTTTGGAACCTCATTTTCCTAACACTATCCCATATATCGTAGGGTCGACGCTGCTTTGTTTCTTTCGTCAAATATCATTTACTGAATTAACATTTTCAAAAATAAATATTATATTCAAAAACAGTGGTTAATCAAAGTTCCAAAAAAAACCACAGACGAAATTATTTCCAATTTTGTCATAATAATGTATTCTTACCTCTGCGTCCGCATCAGTAGCAGGCGATTCAGGGGGGGAGGTCTCGGCGGGGGCTTCTGAGGCAGCCTCAGGGGCAGTACTGACGCCTCGCAGGCGAGGGTTGGGGCGTAGGTTTAGCCTGGGCCCGGGGCGGAGGGACGCTGGTCGGAGACCGGGTCTTCCACGGCTACGCGAAAAATGGTACATTACGTTTACTAAACTACCATGATTACTGTAAAGTAGGTGCCAAGGGGTCTTCTCTCTAAGTAACAAAGATACGGGCCAGTGCAGTTTTGAATGAACCCTTTGAGAAGGTGTTACTAAGGGACTGTCTTCGTGTTGTCACTTATTTTTAATTCGTGCCTATCTTATGTTCGTAAGTGATATAAGTAGGAAACGCTCGGAAATTCGGCCGAAACTACAAGTTTCGTGCCTTGGTCGAAACTTGGTGAGAGCCACGTCGTAATTTGTCCGTATCTGCATGACCGAACTATAACTTAGTCATCTTGCCCTAATCTGTTTACTCTCTTCTTTCGGTTAAATGAATCTACGTCAGTAAAACTCGAAGGTTTTTTTTTTTTTTTTTTTTTTTTTTTCGTGGTAAAATCATCATATTATTATGAGTCCTCCCAGCCCCGGGCAGGGCGGGAGGGACTGTCAGACTTGTACTGACTAAAATCCACGGTGTCCTTCGGTAGCCCTTTTGCGTACCGGAGTCGCGGTATACGTATGTCCCGCGACCCCGGCAAACTCGAAGGTCAGTACATAGACCCACCAACTAATGTGTTTAATACCAGGGTCCAGGATACAATTAATTATGAAAACGTAACTAATCCGAGTGTACCTATACCAACATAATAACACTGTTACACTAATGAAACTGATGTCACATAGCAGATGAACTGTTTCGCTACTTTCAAAGCAACAACTTCATTCAGTATTACATAAATTGACAATTTTTAAAACGTAATTAAAATTAAAATAAAGAAGCAATTTAATAGTTATTTTCCTTATAAGGTTGCTGTTGAAATTTATTCGGCGCCTGCCTTTCTAACTGATATTTTAACTACGACAGGATCTATTCTTCAATCACTAGTGATAAGAGAAAAAAGCAGTACAGCATTGGCTAATCGAACTTACCCAATAGTCCTTGAAGGAATGGGGGTAGTGTCAGCAACTTCTCCGGACCCTGCACTGGGGGACGTACTGTCCTCAGCAGATGAGGTGTCGGCTGCAGCAGTCGTACTGGTGCTTGTTGGACCTCTCCTTAGACCTGGACGAAGTCTAGATCTGAAAGAAATTCGTGGGGTCTTAATAATTCAACTTCGTGCACATCTGATGAAGGTTTCTTCCAGGTAATGTTGATGCACCTCCTCTCTTCTTGATGCAGAGGGCAATTGGAAATAACATTTTGGCAATACAATTAAGACTGATCTAATGGAAGAGAATTCCCTTTTGCCAATAATTTAACCATATTTTACCTGGGTGCAGGTGCTGCTGGAGCTTCACTGGACGCTGCTACGCTGCCAGCATCGTCTGACGCGGGGGCAGCAGTGGTGGAGGCAGGCCTGGTGCGACCAGCGAACAAGCCACGACGACCGAACGCCTGCAACAAGGAACACCCTCGTCAAATATGCGGAGCTTTAGTTATTACAGCGCTGTAGAATAAATCAGGCACTAACGTCCTCATTGCTTGGACATAGGTTTAATGGCTGTGAGAGGCAGTGTGGGCCAATATTTACTACGCGAGCTTAAAGCGTATAGGGAGTGTCACTACATATCTTCGATTTTTTATTATATAACTCTTCCTCACGATTCATTTTAGCGTTATCAACGTCTTACTGTAAAAACTTTCCATTTCACCTTTGGTGCAAAATAATCATGAATATTTCAGTCAGAATTGACGAATGACGGGTGATGGAGTCTGGTTCTTTCCTGCGTGGGTCTACTGACCATTTTGCCGAGTCTTTTTTCACACGGTAACCCATTTATGTAGGATTGTAGGTGTCTGCTCATTACCTTATCCATGCATAACATATTACTACTACTTTACCTCCTCATTGCAATTGATTCTCTATACCTCTGTGCTACCCACAACAAAATGTGCTTGTGCTAACAACGAACATATTCATAGTTTGAAAGTAGGTAGGTACGAACCATTACTTCATAAAACCACTCGTAACCAGTAATTAACATTTACATCTTATCAAAACATTTAAATGTTTCGTAACACAAACTTAACCACTGTATTTAGCTAGCACAAAATTCGCAATGCAAAACAGTACAGTCGCACTAAGAACTAAGTTATTAAAGTATATGCAGTAAGGGGTTAATGAATATGGATGCAGACCTTGGGTTGTGTGATTGGTTTCTCTGCTGGGGCTGCAGTTGTGGAGTCGGCTGCTGTTGAGCTGGCTCCAACTGTGGTCTTCGTCGTACGTCCTCCTATGCTGGGCTTTCCGAAGCGACCTGGTGAACAAACATAATATTCAATGCATACTTAAGACATGAGAGCAAACGTTTGCCCTTTACTTGATTTTAATGCTACAAGTTTCTGAGTGGGTAAGGCGGGTGTTATGATGAAGTAACCAATAAGTTTGCGAATACGTTCTTTAGCGGAGGTTGTCGGTCGATGTTGTGTCCTTGTTTAATAAAGTATAACATAATGGAGGTGGCAATTTTTGTTTTATAACGAAATATTTACGATTTATAAGCGATGTAGACAAAGCTAGGACCGGCTACACTATCTATATCTAGTTGCTATGTTATCGCAATGTCGGTCAGCTTAGTATATTAGTTGTCAATATAGATACATATCGCAGTATCTATATACTTGCGCCGCGTCATGGCCAACTAGCTTAGTTGTTAGAATTCCTAACGAAATTACGTCAACTTCTTTTAAATTAAATATTTATGATTCAGATTATGTTTGGGTACCTACATGTACCTACAACGTGGATTACGTACATAAAAAATGTCCTTAGTTTCATAAAGGAAAAGGATGAGGAAGGAGGTAAAAAAGAGATAAAAATATTATTTGAAATTCTGGCACAAGTAAAAGATTAATGATTAATACCAGTAATGTTACCGTCTAGTTTGTTGTTTCCTTAAAATAGGCTACTTGTCTTTGATTCTTCGTTAAATAACAATCATTAATTATTATTTTAATTAAATAAAGTGTATAGATTGATAGATTGTTGCACAGTAAGAAAATAAAATCTTTGATAAGTATTTAATTGATTCAATAAAAGTTTTAGTTTGAAAGTTAATTTCTTTTGTCGTTTTCATTTGATAGTGATGACGCTAAATATTATGTACTTTACCTACCTATGTAAAGTTATGAGGTAAAAATACCTAATTACTTCAAAATGCCCGAAAATGTTTCAAACTAAAATAAGCAAATGTACAAAAAACTACACGAAATTATTCGAAAAAATCATAGGTTTTGGAATCTCCCAGGAGAAATAACCATGTTTGATTAGGGCAGGTTTATTTTTAAGCTCTATTATAACTTTTATCCTAACCTCGCCAGACAATGGTGAGTGAAAGTTCACGTTCAAAAAAATGTGCCTTCGAATTTCAAACTACCAAATGCTGTGCGTGTCCTAATTAACTCTTCCTTAGTACCTAACAGGCAAAAGAAAAATAAGATTGTCTTTGATATTTAATTGATAAAGACTTGCGTTCTTATCAGAACGGCTGAAATGATAACAAATATCGTCACGGTGAAGTTCAAGGTACCTTTGAATGTGATAAGGTTTGAAAAGATTTTTAACCGAAATAACTCGGCGTAAGACGTTGTAATACCCCCTGACGCGTACCAGGCTGTTTCGAGGACGATGCACAGCTGAGGAGCTCAGCAGTGGACAGTATAGACAAATTAAATGAAAAACTTTATCATCTGTATACTAATATAATAAAGAGATAAAGAGGTTATTTGTAAGTAGAGGGTAATCTCCGGAATTGATGGTCCAATTCTAAAATTTGTTTTTCTAGTGAAAAGCTACATTATTCTTGAGTGCTATAGGCTATACGTTACTTTCATATAATGCATAATATCTGAGCTATCATAATTTCTGTCTAGGTCAATGAGGAAAAATAAAAGCGCGTGCTGCGTATGGGTAGCCACGCGGTAACTTAACGCAAACGATGCGATGTCACAGGCCGAAGCTAGTCTAATTTAAAGGATTCATAGGCCTCCTAGGTTCATAAGAATTTTGGTTACCTCTAAAACGAAATAATACCTAGTACAATTGTACTAGGTATTATTTATTTTTTATCGCTAAGCCACGGAGCCAACCGGAACACGTCAATTGACGTGTTCCGGTTGGCTCCGTGGCTTAGCGATTAACTACTGCGCCACGTATCGCGAGTTGGATTCCTACACGAAATAAATATTTTTATATGTGCGTTTAAATATTTGTGAGAACACCCACAACTCAGGAGAAATGTCTAGTACAATGTTAAAAAAAATATTAAGTATTTAGGTATGAGAATCTAGTAACCGAAAAAACTTGAGGCCAAACACGAATAATCTTTGATTTATTTTATTTAAACTGATAATTATTAAACATCTTATTATCTCTTGTTAACATTACATTTTCATTTTCGTAAAATATTTTCTAAAAATAAAACGGTATCTTTTGTTATCATGGCAACAAAACAAGCTTATCAGATATCGACCGACAAACAGCACCGCGCCACACCGCGCTGAACTACGCCGTGATGTAACAACTAATAGATGTCACCTACAACGAGACACGCCATTTGTCTCCCGACTTTCCCACTCCATTGTTACCAACAGATGTATGAATACATTCATCAAGCATGAAACAAAACTTTACAC
The DNA here is from genome assembly GCA_950005045.1 of Agrotis exclamationis. Lineage (NCBI taxonomy): Eukaryota > Metazoa > Arthropoda > Insecta > Lepidoptera > Noctuidae > Agrotis > Agrotis exclamationis. The sequence goes on along the minus strand of OX465416.1, from coordinate 22,391,222 downwards.
CTCCACGCGCTAAACATTCGTGAGAAAAACTCAAAACTATTCACATAGTGCGTCACGATTCTTTTGGCGGGCGACCATCACCGGAACCATTGAGATGAAGTTTTAAGGAGATGCCCCGATGTTCTATACATACATTTTGCTTATACAAATATGAGTCAAACATGAGACAGAGAGTGAAATATTGGTTTGTCTCTTTCTTTCTAATGCAGTAATCATATTTGACAAAAGAGACAACAATATTTCGGTTGTTGCTCAAAATGGAATATTTTGTTGGGATATTTCCCACAGTTACAGAAACGTGCCCATTTCGCCATTTTATGTGCCAAGTTTCGTGGTAGTTCTGCTGTCAAACAGTTGTTTACTTTTTGTTGAATTTAGATTTTTGAGTAAATTACGGAGTGTTTTCTTTTAAAAGTGCGTGTTACCATTAAGAAACAGTAATTCAACATGCCTGGATGTTCCATTGTGTCTTGTCATGCCAGGAAAAAGAAAAATCAGCCTGAATTGACTTTGTACAGGTTAGTAACACGTTTTCATGCAAAACTACATGAAATAGAACAATTTCGGTAAAGAAATCGCTATGTGACCTTGTTTTCATGGTTAGAGTATTATTATTTGGGTTTATTTCCGTCCTACAGATAATATTTTTCATGTCTTATTTTCGTTTGTTTGTTTACAATAATAATAGTGGTGTACCGTTGCTGTAATAGTTCCCGATACTAGTCCTTCGTTACACTGAAACTGTTACCAAATGATATATTGATAAAAAAATACTAATCATTTATAGGTTTCCCAAAAATGAAAGATTGAAGAAAAAATGGTTGGACTCTATCAGTGACGAAAAAATTTGTTCTCGAAGTAAAGACTGGCTTATGTGTTCACTTTGTAGAAAAATGTTTTAACAGAACACTTGATGTTATTAGGTTACATGAGAACTCTGTACCTACAATATTTTCGGTAAGTGTGTATTAAAATGATTGTTAAATAACAGCCTGGTTTTTTAGCCTAAGTTATATGGATAGTAATGCATATTTCATTTTTTTTTTCAGACATCCAACAAAAAACAACTTCCAGAGTCATTTGTATTCTGTGAAACAAGCAACACTCAAGAATCTGATGTTTCTTGTACATCTACTGTAATAAAGCAACCATCTACCGTAATAGATGAACCATCTAGTGTAATGGAGGCACCATTGCATTTGACCCATCAATTTGTGGGAACAGTGCACAAAGAGGTATGTAGATGTTGAATTTTTAACCGTTTTCTGACAAACAGACGGCAGCACATCAAGCGCCGCAATCTGTCAAAGACTTGTCAACTGTCACTTGAAAAGAACTTTTAGCAATAAAATGCAATATGCAAATTATTTTTTAACGGTGCATTGTTAAGTTATTGGTTAATAGTGCTGATACATTTGGCATGTTCGTGAAAAGGCGCTGTCAGATGGGACTGATCATCTCTTAGCTGCCACGGTCTATTTTAATTTTTCATTATTATTATTTTTTAATATTAGCTGTACACTTAACTTGCTACGTTGAGTGTTAAAAGAGTGTCCATGGAGTTTCTTGTCCATTCTTTTCCATAGAGATCTTCGCTCTGGAATGGGCACCTACGGTACTTTCACAGTTATTATGTCTTGTGACTAGAACTGTAGCACCATAACAATTTTGTACTGATTTATTTTTATGTCTTTTGACCATTCAAAAGTGCCTGTAATTATTGGCCTAGTTGAAATAAATTTGATTTGATTTAACTATTTATCTTTTCTATTACAGGTTTTACAAACTGGAAAAATTAAAGCCTTTAAAGAAAAATACGTCAATCAACAGAAAACAATTAAACGCCTCAATGAAATAATACGAAGGAAAAAAAATTGCTGATTTGAAGGCTGTTGTGATAGAAGACTTGACGGGACCAAAAGACTTTTTAAAAAGACAAATTAACAAGTCCAAAGGTTTACCTGTACAATCCGAATTAATCGTCAATTTTTTAAATTAACGCTAACACATAAATATATGTATAATATTTAATTACAAGCAATAGCGCAAATGTGAAAATTTTCATTTTTTTACGATTATAATTTAATCATGGTATCTAGTCGTAATACTATTATGTAATCCTAAAAGTACTAGGGATACTAGTATCCATACTCGTTACAGTAACACTATGTTTCTTGATTGGCACAACCCTAGCATTGGCCGCCATTTTATGTGCCATGCGAACTTGTAGGTATCCACGTTTTTGGTGTAGGTATTTCCAGTCCATAGGATTATAATGTCTATGACCGGAACTAAAGCTGCCATCTTGTATTTTCAAATCAAATTCCACAGACAATTTGACAAATTAAAACAACAACAAGCGCCAAAAGAAACATGCAGCACTATAATGTGTAGCGCGTGTGTTTAACACTCAGAATAATGATAGTCATTATTCTGAGGTTTAACACCATGAGGAACTTCTCCATAGCGTGACATTCGCTTAAAATGCATAATACGCAACAAAAACAATCGCAGAGCAACAAATGAATAATGAAAATATAACTTTCGCAGGTGGAGCGGCTACTGGCATAAATAAATTGTGGTATAAGCAGCATGTTAGGATTATGGCGATGACTTTGAGCCGGTGTTATCCAGTCCACTACGGTTTCACGGAAAATGTTTGTGAATACCTATTATTTTATTTGGAATTTTTATGTACTTATCCATATTTGTTTTACTAATGTTTGGGATCATAACCTATCTTATAAACATGAATAGCTAATGAGATATAATGTTATATAATAATATAACAAAATAAAAATCTAATTGTTTGATGTAACGCCTGCTAAAACTTTGAAATACATTGTCGAGTATCTGTTAACTACTATAAATTACAGGTAGGTACCAAATATTGGTAGATAATAGTCCTACCTAATGCTATTCATTGTTGGACGATATATGTAGCCATAATCTTATCTACTCAATTTATGAAAGAATAACGTAAAATGATACATACAAATTCCAATGAAAAATAACGGTGTTTAGAAAACACGATTCTATTAGAATTAATAATTAGTTACAATTAAACCACATAGTGGACTTTCGCCAATCGTGCCGTTAATCTCGACCAGGATTTGTCAATGTAGTTCATGGTGAAGCAGTTAGTGTTAATTACACAAATGGTCGAGCGCTCTGTTTACCTCGCACTCTGGTGGTGGTCTCCTGGGGCGCCTCGGTGGCTGCGCTGGAGGTGGCCGGGCGCGTGCGGGCGCCGGCGCGGCCCTTGAACCGGGAGGGACGAGTGGGCGCGGCTGTGGTCGTCGGCGCCGGCGTGGTAGTGGTCGTCGTCGTTGTTGTAGTAGTGGTCGTTGTGGTAGTAGGTGTGGTCGCCTCCTCAGTGGTGCTCATGACCTCTGTCGTCGTCCACAGGTCACCCTCAACCGTTGTCGTACCATCGAAGTTGATCTCATCCGTCGGGTTGATGTCATTGTTCAAATTCTCTCCAGCTAAGTACGCGTACAGATCCAGAGCCACCTTCTCCATCGCAGTCATGGTTGTGTACTCAGTGGTCTCTTGGTCGTAAGGAGTAGTCAGCTTGTAGTCGGCGGGCAGCTTCGAGTCATCTAAGATCTCCTGGAACCTGATGCCCGCCGGTAAGCTATGACCCTCCCTGGCAGACTCTTTGGCAATAGTAGGTTCTTTGGCAATTGCTGTCGTTTCGGGCACTTCTTCAGTAGTGGTCCGACTTTCTGAAGAATACCTGCTTGGTGGCTCTTTGTACTGAGACGGAGAAGGAATGTCACCGGAATGAGTCTTGAAACTGTCCAGGTCAACAAGTTCCGAGCTTGGGCGTCTGTAAATTTAACAAGTTATTAGTGAAATAATTTTCTATTTGGTTGTGTATGCAAAGTGAAGGTTTGGTGTGTACGTTACCTGATGTGCGCACGGGTCCTGCTTCTGGTCTGACCGATTGATTCATCGGCTACATTGTCGCTTTGTGACCGTCCGCGTTGTCTAATTGTTTCAGAAGATACTTCAGGTACGTAAGTTGTAGAAGAAGCTGATGCAAAGTTACGACCTCGAGGCGGGAACCGTGTGCTTGATGGCAACCTGACGCTATGAATATTAGGAAGTGTTATTAATATAAATACATAATAATGATATATAGTGAGTGTACCCTACGATTCAGTGTAAAATGTTAAGATATGGTATAGAACTTAAAATACCTGATGTCTTCCTCCTCTTCCTCGGAGACGGGTGCGGGCGCGACGGTGCGGCTGCGGCCGCGACCCCGGCTCGTAGCTGGAACAACTTCATTTTGTACTTCTGGAGTAGCTACAGTGGTAGTTGTTCTATCAATAGAACTGTACTTGTTCTTATTTTTACTTTCGTTGGCGATGTGATTCTCACTTTCAGTTTTCTCTGGACCATCATGAGAGTTGTGAACGGGGGCGGCGGTAGTTGATGAAGGCTTGTCTTTTCCTTTTCCGTCTTTTTTACCTTCTTCATCCTCATCGTAATAATAATAGATGTACTCATACTCGTAGTCTTGTCCATTGGGACCTTTCTTGATTTGGATCCTTGACTGGGGCTTCTGTTCTGAACCCGCCGTTTCTAAATTAATGTTAGACGATAACAGTCCTGTGTTGATGTCATCGATTGTATCAAAGTTAATTGGGATGTAGTCGAACTGCTGGTTAGTATTAGCTGATGGAGGGGCAGTGGTAAGAACGGGTCTCTGAGTAGTTGTGCCTGAAGTTTTACTTAATTTGCCAGACTCTGACATCGCTTCCAAAGCGACAGCCATTCTAGGATTGGTCTCAACATCTTTCAAATTCTCTTTGATTTTAATGTCTTCTAATTTTGATACGGGAATGTCGACTTCAATTGATTCAGAGGCTTTGCTTTTCAAACCCTTTTTGAACAATGCTTTCTTGTCTTCTTCGATGGCAACGATGCCCTCAGAGGCGTGCTTGACCTTACCGCTGTGTAGCTTCTTGACAATCTTTTCACTGTCATCTTGTTTGAAGTTTCTGTGGTTTGGGTGCTTTTCAGGAATTTTATGTGAAGTTTCGAAGTTTCTTAATGGAGTTTGTTGGCCTGAACTGACCAGCACGTACTCTTCACCTGGCCGAGGCTCCGTGATGATGTCCACTTCGGCGTGCGCCGAGTAGAACGTGCACACTAACAAACATCTGTAACAAAGAAACAGAATTTGTGAGATCTCCATCAGCATGGTAAGTTACGAAAGTTTGTTATATTACGGAATAGGAGTCAGTGCTCCGTGACTCAGCAAGATGACATCTGGCAGCTGCGCCTACGAGTCAAAAGCTTGCGACCCTGCACAAGGAACTCTGAGTCACCAATTCATTTCATCACCGCATTCTCGAGCTGGGTATTGTTTGTCTACCAACACAACTTCGCTGTTACATGAGCATTTCTAATATGTATGTTTATAGTGACGTATAATCATGCGTATGTACGAGTAATATTAGCACACTTTTTTTTCATTGATTGATTTCGTAACAGATATCGATTTGCATAGCTATCGATATTACTGGCACAGTTGCACGATGGGGGGCAAAGAAGTTGTGTGAAAATTCATCTAGATGACTACAAAACAAGCATTGTCGAACATTGCAATGTTGCAAGAGTGATGTGGTCGTGAGAAATGGCGGCGAAAATCAGAGCGTGGGTTTATTACGCATTTCGATTCCGAGCAAGTGCAAGCCGATCGATGAGGCAACTCTGCATGACGTTGACGATCACTTTCGCCTCTGGACTGACTCTCACACGAGACGCTGCGCTCGCGACGACCACTACAATACATTACAGTATTTATGGCACATTATAATTGATCAGGCTGTCATTAAAATTATCAGTACGTAAGAGCTGTTACGAGTGTTGCGGCGTCCTACCAAGTATTTTATGCTAGTTTGACGAGACAAGAATTTTGCAACCTTTCACGATCGAAGATGATTTTTCAGTTGCCCAACAAACGGGTTGCAGACATTAATAACCCGGCCTGTTAAGATCGACTCTGAGAAAACATTTTGCATTAATAACAATGACAGTTACATTAGTCTTTCGGAGCCCTGTCGGCGGGTAAAAAAGTTCAATGAATCATATCACGGCTACTTTATCGAGTCGCGAATGCAATTATAGGTGTCGGAAGTGTTTGAGCTTCCGTGAAATTTCTTGTGAGCCTCGACTGTATACGGAAGGTGATTGAGGGATAACAAGCGACTGGCGCTGTATTAGTATTAAGTCCATCGGATCGCATTAGGCCACCTTCATTTCACTGTGTGTGAGGAAGTGTGTGACAACGCACGCCAGTGAATGCACCACGCCGACCGTGACTGGTTCCGATGCAGCCGCCACTTTACTTGTGAAGGTTAACGTAAATACCGAGTGGACAATAAAGCCCAGGTTAACGATACGTATTGTTATTCCAACGACCGGACTTTTGCTTTGTAAGTTTCATGCCAAAGCAGAAAACGAACCAATCAAATTGTATTTTCAACAAATCAATTAACATGTGGAGTTGACGATTAGCTTCGACCATAACAGGATATAGTCGTTATTAAAATACAGTTAATCTGAGTGATAAAAAGGTAAAAGAGGTGTGAGCAGCTTCTAGTATAACTTGTACTTGAATATCCGCTTTCCATAATAACAATACGTAATTTCCTGTATCTCCGTTCGACGTCAAACAACATCGTTGAGCTAAATTAATCTTACATAAATATTATGGAAAATCATTGAGGTAATGAATGCAGCCTCAATTCCGCACTGGAGTGTAACGAGACCGGTGACTACGTTTGTACCGGTTCAATTTCACTAGATGTAAGGTCGCCGGCGCAAGGCTAGGTGAGCGTGCCAGCCTGGACCGACACACAAAGACGTGATACCTATAGATACTAAGTAGACCCTGCTGCTGTGAGCTGTACGCGAATTTGTACCTTGTAATGTATAGTTAAATTCTTAATCATTGCATGCGGACAACAAGATAATGGAGCGTAATACAGCTAGCGATTCTTTGCCATACATTTGTTTTTATAAAACTAATTGGCGTATTTTTATACCTTGCTCGGAAATTTACGAATATAGCACTATTTTTTATTCAAATCGGTTGAATCTTTTTTGGTTTTACAGAAACTATTAATGAACAGCATTTGATTTTGAATTATTTTTGATTTCCTAAAAGTTTGAAATGGTTAACGTTGTAAATGAACTCGACTATCGAAGGTAGTCCCATGCTCTTTAAACTTTACATCATGTTATTGCCACATACAGAGGGTTCATAAAGTTCAAGGCGTATCAGGGCACCGTTTATGTGTACCATTTGGATTTGAAACACGTGAATCAAGTTACTTTAGAATGTAGTAGAACCACATAGTATTCAAATATTTACAGGTTGTTTTAGCAGTCTTATTACTTTTGGTTAACTATAAGTTAAGCTGTAAATGCAACGTCATATTTTTCTATAATAACTGAGAGAACCATTAATCAAGTAAAAAACCTATTTGTTTAATTGTGATGTAAGTATATTCTGTTAGAGATCCTCAAAAAAAGATATTACCACCTAATCACATAATAACACAGCATGTCATAAATAACCTTATCCGTAAAACTGAACACAAAGGCTGTTCTAAAATAGATCAATCGGCCTTTCGCTAATTGGCGTGACAAATGGCGATCTACCTAAAACTTTACACAAATATTTCTTTTTGTAGCGTGCACCTTTAGTGGCTTATTATTTATAAGATAGAAAATAACTCTTTCGTAACATCGGCTGACTACTAACTACATGTCAAACTAACATACTCCTGTCCAGGTCCAAAGAATTTTAATTGTATGATGATCGAGTATGCGCGTAGGCAAGAATTTATTGTAAGACAAAGCGAAACAATTTAAAAATGTTTGAAAGTAAGAGTGCGTCTGCGTCGCTGTCGGTTCATTTATCATTAGTGTGGATGTGCCAAGTCAGTGCTCGTGACTCGATTACATCTGGGTTCGGCAACCCCGCGCTTCCTCTCCCAGACGAGTGGTGCATCGCCCCATGGCGGAGGAAGCACAACAATCTCCCGGGAAATTGAGAGATACAAACGTGACAAGAAAGTATAGCCAGCCAACTCTTTCACTGCTCATCGCATGCGCAATATTATCATGTTTTGATTAAATAGCACCGCAATGGTAAAGGTTAAACTCTCTCCGTGGTTTAAACAAGTTTCGTCTCTAAGCTCCTCATGGTTGTTTCTAACCTGTTCGTCTACATTGTTTCGCTTTCCTCGCAGGATTGTAGATAATGTCCTTGATAAGGATGCATTTCATATGTTTTATGGAGTTCTTGGTCTAGAATTAAATAGATAAACAGTAGCCAAAAAGTTTCGTAACGTCTCAAGATCAGTGAAACAAACCGACTCCTAATACAAATCTTGGTCACAGTTACGCAAAATATCTAGTAAATTGTATATGCAATGTCACTTTATAATTACAAGCATACATACCAGAAGGTTTTTTAATGATCGTGTGAACTCTATCATTAAGATAACACATATCTAACATAATTCAAGTTATTGTATACAAACTTACACCACATACAAGTTGGCCAACTGCGATGGGTGGTAGATGCAAGGTTAAGCTCATATTTTTTAATTATATATGTTTCTCGTTATATGTATAATTAAGTATACAGTAAAGTGCCTCCAAATGGCAACTTGCCCATTGTTGCATTGGCCGTGGAACCGTCGAAAATCGTTTATACAAACAAAATTGAATATATTTTTTATTGTATTGTTATCGTGACTATATCACGCATATTGAAAAACACGCCAAAAGCTTGTTCACACCTATCTGTTTCAACATTCAAAATAGCAAATATTTTTATTGCAGTTGCATGTTTGGTATTCATTGACTTGCAATAGTTTTACTTGTGCATGTAGGTGGCACTTTCAAAACAACAAACTGCGAACAAAAGCTTTTTACGGTAAGATTTACAATGTTGAGTACATCCGGAGTTAAACATACATTCTGCCACAAATATGTGGTGTTACATAACAACGTCATAATATAAACGAGCAATCGTTTCACATTTGTGAAATAAAAGTGGGCACATTAATATGTAGTGAGGCAGTTTATATCATTCAATGAGGTGACAGAAAACCGGTGGAAAACTGGTTCTAGGAAAACCTGTGTGGAGGTACAGGTACCTTCGTACTTGAGTACCTACATTTGGATAGAGGCGAGGTGGCGATTGTTATCCGTGGGAGCAGCACCTGAACGGGAGGGGGTCAAGGACGGACTATATTTCCCACACATTCATAATATTTACTTACTTTAGCCACGTTGGAAAAATCATATGAAAAGAAAAAAGAAAACAAAGATTTCTACTAAATTAATTTTACAGGTTTGCCACGAAATCGTAAAGTTTGAAGGCAGAATATTTCTATAGGTCATTCATTGAAGGAATGTGGGTTTCGAAAACAGCATTTGCAAGTTGATTTGCATAAACAATTTCTAAAGGGGTCATCACTGCAAGTATCAACTCGTTTCCTACCTACTTTAATTAAAGATGTTTTAATTACTGAGCTTGTGTGATAAGAACTTAAACCTATACTTAACCTATCGAGTAAGACTGAAATGTTGTAAAGTACTGAGCTGGAGTTTTAAAGTTCAGATTCTATTTTGGTGGATGCGGATACAGATTAATTAGTTCAAGAGAATGGTAAATGGAATATACTCGTTATCATTATAGCTATGACTATTATTTTTTAGACGTTTTATATGATACGATAGCAAAATGAGAAACATAAGAAATCTTTTTTTTTCAGCGACCTCTTTTACAGATAAGTGCTACGATGTGGATACTTAAATAGCCTTAGTTTAATTACATAGCGCCAAATTCTAAAGACGATTTAAGCTTGCATAACAGATATCCCAGCTACTTTACTATTATAAAATCCGTCACTTTGACATTAACATGTGTAGTTAGCTCACAAGTCACATATTACGAGATGTTTGCATAGGTGCGCAAGAGTGGAACATCTTCTCGCTGCAATTTCGATTGCAACCGGTTACGTAAGAGCATTTGTAACGTTAGGTCGTGCCAAATTGTATTATAATCGCTCCTTACCTGAATCATTCTTTCTCGTGTCTACGTATGTATGTTGGCTCACCTTGAATTGACAAAAGTTGTTCTACATATTTTAAGAAATAACTTTGCATTTTTAGGGTAACTTGAAACATTTAAGTTTTGGTTTGAGAGGACTACTAAGTAGGCTAGCTCTTTGCTACAGCATTCAAGTTCTTGACGGTCACCTATTTACATACCGGTGTAATAGAATATTACATTTTGCTAGCAACGATATTGAATAGACAGGTATCAAAAGCTCGCTTCTCAATAGTGAGTGATACTTAATGATTCATACAATACATACAGTATTTGAATGTTTAATTTCAAGCACGTGCTTGATCCTGAGAACGTTGACAAGTAGCGGCGTCACGTTGTGCTAAGTGCCGGCGCAGGCGCAGGCTACGTGGGTACATCGCTACATCGCATACCAAGCGTTAAACATCGCTGGCATTCTGTGAAGAGGACGCATAGATATGTGCTACGATCATAGATGACGATGGTAATAAGTATGATATAGGCCTATCTAGTCATAAGTCAGTTTCCGAAAGTCAACATTACAGAATCGATCGTGGATTCGAAAGCAGCCAGATGCATTATTGTGTGTAGTTTACTTCATCATCACTGCTCTCCAAACGGTGAAGGAAAAAACCGTGAAGAAATCGACATAAAGTCTCGATCAATAAAAATCGAAGACATGTGACATCTACTAACCCGCACTGGGTTCTCATGGTGGATTAAAGTCATTATAGGCTGATTTTCTAGATTTCAAGCTCTTAGATCTTGCTAAGCAACTGGGCTTATTATTGTTATTAATGTCCTTTTGTGCTTATTATTCTTGTTTTGTTCTGTCTCCTGTTTTCAACTCCTCCACTCCTTTTCTGATTAATTTCGTTGCAGGATTCAAGACAGTTAAATTCATTCTCTGGGACACGTCGAACTTCATTGTCTCCAATTCCTTCAAACTCCATTGGTTGCCAATGTTAATTCTGTATTTCAGGAGTTGCAGTGGTTTAGAAATAGTGTGGTGGGAAAAAGAATATCGAAGATCTTATAAGATAAAGGCGTATCTTACTAAAAAAAGGAGATTCTAAAATTTACTACTGACAGATTATCACCAAGACTATTTACACGTTGTTGTAGTATATGATGTTGGCACACAAGTTAGTTACATAACCCGACGGCATTAGGTATAGGCAGACGATAGGTTAAAGACTCAAATAAAAGACACGTAATAAGTGTCATATGTCAATTGATGATTATTTCTCCAGATTTCACCACACATTCTTTAGGCTTTTACGACGAACTTTGAGAACTGTGGTCGTAAATAAACTGTTATTTAATAACATAATTATTTCGCAAGAAATTTCTCTCTGAATGCGAGAAATGGAAGACTTTACAATTTATATTGACCCTATGAACCCTCTGGCAGAGGTTATCTACATAAAAATGATGTTAATTTTACCACGATAATCAACTGCATAACCCAAAGCATCAAAATCATATAGAAAAATGGCATTACGAACACTCTCACAGAAATGAACAAAAAGTGAGAAAAAGATAATTCGCAAACTACATATTTAAAAAAAATACAATACAATAAAATACTTTTCTCTTTCCACAGCTGTGCAAAGCCTACAAGTAAAATGAATGCATTTCGTCAGTGCGTTGTGCCAGAGCTGCAGAGTAATAAACACCGGCCGATGAAACCGATACCTTGTGCAAACGGATATGAACAATACTTGGGCTGCCGGAATCAATTCAAGCATTCCACGCGACCGTGTCAACGAAACGCTAAGGTACCACAGATTTGGGCCGTTCCTGTTAATAAGCCAGGCTGTGTGTGGTCTTTTTATGAATCTGACACATTTATATTTTTAACCAATTTGAAAACGATCCCTACGGTCCTGCTACGCAATCTGCTACGAGATTTCGTAGCACTTCTCGTAGCACTCCAAAAGAAAACTAGTTTATTTCTGGTTGTTTATTTTTTTTTATAATTGCACTTACTTTTCTTTTCAAACCATATAATTATTTTATGAATACGTCGGTAGTAAAGTATTTGGTCATCAGAGCATAATACTGTTCTACTAAAATTAACACTTTTAAATAAAGCAATTAATACGTATAAAATGAAGTATTTGGAACGAGCATATTTTACAAAGTTATCCGTTATATGTTGTAACATTGTGCGTTTTTAATAATGTAAATCTTTTATAACAAGTTTTGATATTTATATCAGATTTTCTACATGGTGTGCTACGCACGATTATTTTACCGATATGTCTTAAGGCCGCATAACCAGAAACTTGGCAACGTCGCAAATGGCTGTCAAATATTTACATGTTTTAATTAATTTGGCAAATTTACTGTATGTAAATAAGAAATATTGCTCTGTAGTGCACTAAGAAATAGATATAGGAATGCAATTAAAACACTGAATTTGATGTTGTAACCGTTTTAGGTGTAAAAAATGCATTTGACAAGTTTCCAAATACTTTCTTTACATCTAAAACTATATATTCGATGTTACGATATTAATGATTGCATTCCCTTATCAATTTTCTAGTGCAGTAACAATGCTAAATTAATTAAATCTTGTTAATATTTGACAACTATGTGCGACATTGCCAACTTTCAGAATATGCGCTCTTAAAGCATTTGTTTTTAAATGTCACATATTTAGGAAAAATGTTGAATGAGTCAGAGGAACCCGGATCTGTGTAGTAATATTTTCACGATTCGAAGACCAGCTTACGTAACCAACAGGTTCTTATTAGATATCAGTTAAGTAATATTTGTCATTTAACACGCAATTGATATTCATTGTATTTTAAAGTAGACTGGGGGTGGGGATTCTGTAAATACCTAGTATAACTAGCACTAGAAGGACCATTGTGTGCTTTAAGTGTGTATTTTAAATAAATTATTGTAAACAATGATAAATATTAAAATTAAATGCAATTTTCATTTGTGCAAATTCTTGACAGACTCCATATCTCATATTTCATTAAGAAATAAAAAGTAGGTATAAATCGGAAAGTTATTTGTCCTTTAATATTGTTGTGTGTACTTTTAAACTTAATTATTTTTTCCTCCATCATCGTCGCCAATGTTACTAAATTAAATGCAATTTGTATCTGTGCAAATTCTATATTTTTAACAGAATCTAATTTTCAAGATGTAAACTATAAAAAAGGTATGTATATCAAATAATTAAGTAGAAGTGTTACTAACATATTACATAGGGTTTAAATTATATGCTTTATAAACGAACACTTGCACGTATATGTATACATAACTCAAAGTCTATGCAATCCGAAATAAATAAATAATAATTATTAAAACACAAGTTCTAGCTAGGTTTATGTGTCCAATTATCCATAATCTGCCAATTAACTCTTAAGTTTTTTTTTTACTTTTTACAGTCAAAGATTCTTTTTTTATTTTATTTATTTATTTATTAAACACCTACGTAGTTACTAGCACTTGTATGGATATCGAAAATTCGAATATTTCTGTAACATTTATTAGAAAGTATTGTATGAACAGTTAGTCGTTAATATCGGCTGATCGCGGGCTCAGGGTTACACACAAAAACGTCAATATTATTGAGAAAGGCTTGCTCAAAATATTTAGTAGATTTCGCAAGTCCTTGCCTGTCGACAATTACCCACTATAGGCCGGTTACGCATTGTGCGTTGTTCCATAATGCAACTAAAATTTCTAGTAATTGTTGCCATTCCGTAATTTTAACATTGAAATAGAGTTTCCGCAGGTTAAATAGAATCTCATTAGGTATTTAAATCACTGTTATAGTTTGTTTTTATTCACGAAGAAAACTGATTAACTTTCTTTTGAAGTAGTTGGAATTAAGCAGTGTTACATCGTCTGCATCCATATTGTTTAATATTTATGATTTGCCAAACTGATTAAAAAGTTTGTTAGGAGTTTCAAGGGAATTTGAATTCGGAGTTCAAAATTACTATTACTGAAACACGGAAAGTGAACCTTCCAAACACAGAATTGGAGGGAGCGAATTGTATCACAGAGTGCATTCATATTTCAAGAGCATACTTCCTAAGTGCGGCACGTGAAGGCGCGGGCGACAACGGCGACACTGGTTGGCACCCGCGTCCTGGCACAAGGTCTGGTCTCCGCTCGAGCTGCTCGAGGTCACCGGTGAACGTAGCCACGGGGGCAAATATGTGCGCGTAATCAATTGCCTATTTATTACTCATGCTCACTCCGTCACTCTCAACCACGACGACAGAGACGCAAAACATTTTATCAAGAAAACTAATTCAACACGGAGCTTATACAATGTTTGATGAATCACGAATTGCGATCTGTCTTCGAAAACTTCACCAGAATTAAAACCATTAACATTAGATAGACGTGTGTAACACATCGCTGAGGAACGTGACGGATCATACGTGAATGTGAATCGAAATCGAAAGGGTAACACAAGTACTCAGCATACTTTCAAATCGGACAATCATGAAATAAAACTAGTGTTTACGAGTATATGACAATGAATAAGCCTCGAGTTGACAACGTAATAATGATAAACATCGAGAAGAGAAAATAACAGACATCGTCCATTGTAACGTGCGAATTATCGTAATGGCCTGTTACAGAATCGCTCTAAGAAATAAGTCAGTGGATTCCAGAATAGTCTAATAATGAGTCATCGAATTGGACACGAGTATGTAAAGGTTAACTAGATATGAGTAACATCATCCTTTTGGCAACTTTATTTCTGAAATCAGCAATAAACTTGGCAATCAATAGGGGTGATGGCCGAAGGCTAGTAATATTCCTCCGCTGTCACGGATTGATGTGAGTATAATGACAATTAAGCGGCACGTAGCTCATGTACTGAACGGTACTGTGGTTCGTCAACCCTAGACGTAGTCGGATTGCAATCACGTAGAAATTAACACCTCGCCCGTGCGCGGAACGCTAATCCAACGGAGCCGTGGGTGAGGCGTGGCGGTGTGGCAGCGTGGCCGCTGCGGTTTACTCCATAGATTATCCACGACACAAACAATCGATCGAGACAATGACCGCAGATACGTGACTACGATTGTTATAGACAATGGAACAAACAAAAGGCAATTTTAACGTAATTTCTGAACTGATAGGCTAATCAGAAGGGAAGTGCGAATCTCGATGTAGATCGACGATACAATGGGGAGGCGAATACATAAAAAAAAACATTGTTTTCATAACGTTGTAGTTGTAGCAGTCATATTACGACGCGTAACGGTTCCATTTATCATAAGTAATTTGTAACTAGACAGTTTTTATTACAGTTTTAATACTCCCAAGTTAGTCCATAGTTATTTAACTGTTAGGTGTTGTAGCACATTCAAGTAGAAGATGTAATTAAAATTGTTATCTAACACAACATTGATGAGCCTTGGGTCACTGTGTTAATTTATGTTGAAGAGCGTTTTTGTTTCGACTCATAAATTGTAGCGTTGCATCTATGTAGCGTTGCAACAAGCAAAAATCTACCATTTATGAAATCCTAACTATTTAATGTGTGCTCATATAATTATCTTCATACTTAAATGTCACATAGTGTAAGACTTTTGAAAATTTAAATGCTACTAGGTCATTAGAGTCAAGACTTGTACCCCTAGTTCAGTCCCACAAGAGTCAATACGACTTTCAAGGCATTGAACGAGCGAAGACTTTAATATAGCATTTCTGTTTATAGACTCTCAATTAATTAATACATCTTAGTATTAAAAACGAGTCGTAACGCATTGTTAATGCATGGAGTCAACAATGTAAATTAAGAAGTGATATTTTGCATAAAAATGAAGTATGCCTAGAGATTTATAAATAAAGCTTTAGTGGTCGAGTGAGCGGCGCGCACTTGGGTATCAGTATCACGATCGCCGCATGCCCGGAATGAACAAGTGCGGTATGAGAGGCACGCAGCGCCTGTCCGCGGCTGACACCGAAATATTGCCATCACACTGCACCAGAATATGTAATCCTCGTACCTCTGATTCACTCACCACTCTCTCGGAATCTATAGAACATAAAACAAAAACGCGTTAACTCACTAGCTCTCAACTACGCTTAGAACAGGTCTATGACTCTCCCACCGTCATTGGGGGCTCAAAAAACGCATAATATCAAGGTCCAATATATTTCTTGCTAAATACCTACGCTTCCCAAGCAGAAAATCAACTTTTACCACAATGCCGGCACATAAAACACGTTTCGTAAACAGGAACCGCTCATGCGTAGGTACTACCGTGACTGACGGCGCACCCTTTTAAAAACCTCACAAAAAGTATCGAATGTCTTGAATGCAAATCATCTTCAAAAAGAACAGCGGCCGGCGACCAGTCCGCACTCGACTTCACGCTTCATTTCGCTTCCTAGTCCCGATAACTTTCAAACAGTATCTGGTTTTGGTAGCTGTCAATCAAAACACGAGCAACACTGTTGACGGATAATTAACGTAAGCGCTCGTCGGGTCAACAGCTGACCGCAAAGATAGCTTTGTCTCGAACGTGTTTAGAATAAATTATAATGGTCAGCTACAAAGACTACGTTCATGTCTGACGCTCATAACTCATTTAGATGGCGTTACAGTGGCCATTTCACCGTCCGCGCCCGCTCTTAGTCGTGTTTCGTAACAGCGCCGCGGATCATGGGCATAGAAAGAGCCAAGGTCAAAAAACTGCGTTCCAATCGTACAGTGGAGCCGCCACCACGTCACCGGCGCCGCGGCCACATGCTCTCTCATTACTGGGAATCTCCCGCCGACTTTAAAACGTCTTGCGAAACGATGCTAAGCAATAGATAAAGGTTAAATCCCCCGAGTTGCTACAGCGATTTGCCTAGAAAGTGTAGATGTTGCATCCGCCTCGAGCAACAATAGTGCGTGCAAATACTGTCGCGCCTACCGGTACCGACTGTCGATATTACGGGACTTTGATAACTAATCGAAGTGATGTTTTATTCATCTGTTATCTCACTTCGCATTCCTCGATAGGTCATCGGCAGGAAAGTGAAACTGGTCGAAGCCGAAAGTGACGCTTACAAAATTCGAAGACGTACATAAATATCCGATTATGTACGCGTTGTCGCGTACGGCGCGGGCGCGGACAGGGGTCGAACCCGGACCCCGCACTTTATTTCACTGATGCAATCATGTTAATCCAATGTCATTTTATTATTACATGCTTTTAGCGTTTTCTCCGCACTTGATGCGTAAACTTTTCTGACGAAACCAACGGTAAAAGACATGTAGTGTTTACTCAAATATACACCGTGACTTTTTAGTCGTCTTACAAAAGTCGTCCACTTAATGTATCCGACCTAAAATACCTCTAGGCGAGTTTAATTTTTTTTTAATCGTTAATTATAATTTTTATTTTTAATAAATAGGTACATTAGAAATATGAAACACCCTGTTAAAATGTTTACGTATCAATCTGTAGAGTATACCTACCCAGCGCAATAGTCGGGTAGATCATTCCATTTCCATTTTCTATGAGACAAGGGCGTTTCTAACTACGCCTTGTGTCATAATAACCAATTAAAGTTTTATTATTAAATTTTTCAAATCTCTTAAATACATATTTTTTTATTATAAACGTGTTCTAGTCATTGGATACATGAACTGGGCTGCTTTTGTAAGACGACTAAAAAGTCACGGTGTATTGCTATCATTACAGCAATGCCTGAACTTACATCCTTAGTCAATAGCTACCAGCCTGTGCAAACATTGAGTCAGACATTTCCTAGCTCATCGACAGTAATATGCATAATTTATTATATGAAATATCACATAGTTATTAACATGTTTGCCACATAAAGAACACCTAGGAACACGAAAAGAGTTAATAAAATCTTAAGCAACTCAATAAATATTCAGTATCAAATGTCAAAAAATGAATGACATTAGTATTTTATGAGCTCGCTGTTTCAAGGGGACTGAAGCAAAGGCGCGGCTGCTGTTTCCTCAGTAACAGAATCTTTTTTAGGAAACACTGCGTCGTGACTGTAGTTTTGCGGAAACGAGTGTCTAGTTACACTTAAATGGTAAGTTCATGACTCAAAACTTGATTCGTATCAGTCCCTAAAACCATTATGAAACACGAACAGACAATTAAGTATTATTTTCCTCACCAATTAGCCGCTTCCCTTTCGCCGTATCCGGCGCAAAAGTCCAGTGTCCTGTCGATATTTAATACATTCGTTTTCTAATAGTTGCTAGTCACGAAGAACAAATAAAGGTATGAATTGCCGATGATGTAGTAAAATGATATTTAAAGATAATTTTAAAAACTACGATACACTGCAAGTAATATTTCAAACAGAAATATCAAACCAGTTTTTTTTTCTGAGCAGTAAAATAACCAGAGGCATAAAATAAGCTTTATGTAACATCAAAGCTCCACGCAAATATCGCTTCAGGCGAAGCTAGTTTATTATTTTCGCCACGGTATCGACTTGACCGCATTTTTGGTGCATCAGTGCCTGCGTGCAGTTACCACACACCATTGATTCTATCATTTTAACCGCAACGATTGTTAGGAAGGAGCACGTGCCGAGAAAAATGCTACTGCAATTTATCGCTTCAAGCCTCACCGCGTTGAAACTATTAAAATTAAGCGTTGCGTCAAATGAACGCGCGAACTAATGTTGTTGCCGAGCCGGTTCTCGCTAACAGTAGGTTACTGCAAGTCTCTTGTGCTTAAAGCACGTGCTCAACTTGTGGTTTCTGTAGATATTTTAATCAGTCTATAAAACAAATTTTGATCTTTCAATACTGCACTAAAGCAATCTGGCAGAACATGCTGCTAGAGAAAAAGAAAAACTAAAATACACTGACACATTTCAAACAAAAATATCTAACTAATCAGTAGGTAAAAACAAAAGTTACAAAGTACATTCTATGCACACGGCAATCAGGCATAACTCACTACGTCTGCAGGCAACTTATTACCAACTGCATTACCACATACATTGCCAAGTTTATACACATTCCGATTGAAATCAATCTCTAGCCGTAACTAATGAATTGGACACTGAAAGAAAGAGATATTGGTTGCGACAGGACCCGCATTTTGTGATATATGCAAGTGCTGAAGTGAATGTGTGATTAATTGGCTGCATCTTCAACTATTTGCGATGGAAACTATGCCAAATATTTGTAGGCATGCAATTCCAGACACTGTTAGTACAATGGAGTGGTTTCCTTCCAAGCGAGTGTGAATCTTTAGCCTCCCTCCGAGCGGATTAGCACGGTTGCTAGGTCGTGACCAGACCGCCAACCAGCCGCCCTTGACATATCGACTCATAGAAAGTATAGGCATCAACCACAACTACTCGGACTTAAGATATTGTCTGCAAACTGGTTGATATGTTGAATGTAATGACAGGAATGTTGGCTAACACTAACAGTATTGGGTCAAGATGAGAGTTTTGATGGCGCTAAGATAAGCATTATGTCTACATCAGCTAAACTTTTGTAGAATTTAACCTGGACGAATATCGTGAATCGAGATAGTAGAGAAGCCTAGATAGTGAAGATACAATGAGTTTGAAAAGACAGTAACTTCATCAGAAATTAAAGACAGGTTTGGCCGACGGTTTAGATAGATGTCAAGGTATGAGTGACCAAGTTGAACTTATTCTAAATATCAATATGCCATTTTAACTACCGTGATACCTAACCAACAAGAAAATGCTTATTACGTCTGTCAATGTCACATCCCACACGGAGGCGGCTTCCATTTACATCGTTGTGTGGTTTTCATTAGAGCCACTTTATCGTAACGACCACCAAAGATGGAACATTAACTTTACATAGAACAGTTGGACTGCATTGAGGAGCTTAGCCTTCAAAATAGTAAAGCTATTTTGTGAATTCCACTTGGAAATTACAAGTGACCGCATAAAGATCGAATGAAGACCATTTCTTTAAAATGTTAACTTACAGACATTTTTTAAACTTAAAAAGTTGTAAACTGCAATGCACCAGCTATAAAGTAAAGGAAAATATCCCATAGTTCTCAATTTAATGCATATTGATTAACAGTTTTTCTTTGTATGTACTTTGTTAAGTCTAAATGCGGGTGCCAGTTCAAAATTTGAAAAAAATAGACAACCCAGACACAACACGCACACTATTTTCATTTTCAGAAGTCCATAATTATACCGTTATTAAGTAAAGTTCACATGTGTGCACATACGTCGACCTATCATCTCATTTCGTATAACGTATTTGGCCTATTATGCAACGAGACTATTTGTTTTGTCATAGAGAAAGTTAGCTATCATAATTATTGTATGTCTTTTAAAGAATGTGCCAGCCTCCTTGATCCATGTCATATTATTATGCGTTTTTATTTCTTAGTCAAGCTTCATTGTAACTGATCTAGTGAACATGTGAACGAACGATGATTTTGTTTTCATTTGAACGGGAGCGAAAGTTGTCGGATGTGAGATGCTCGGTGCGGCTACGTCACACCTCTACAGGTTAGCTTGTCTGTGACAAGTTGTTTCTTGGACCATCGAACTCTAATTTTAGTATTAAATTAAATACTGGAAGAATATTTTCATTAAAAATAAGTTAAACTAGTTGTATTATTTATAGTCTTATTACAATTTTGTCTTGTAGATTTTTTTTCGTCGTACTAACACGTGTGCAACCAGCCTAATCGATAGAAGTTATAACCAACTAATTTAATTTGCTAATTTCTAACCGGTTCTAAACGGTACAGCTTGCGGCAATTATTCGTAGCTAGTGTTGCTCGATGATTTGATAACTAGAAAAGTAAATATTAGTCGTAAATCTTTAATCATTATTGAGATTTTAACAACTTAGGCAACAAAAAAAAACAATCAATTTTTATCCCGAGTTTACAAAAGGACAATCGCGATTGTCGCTAGTTACGTAAGCGAGGTGTGTGCGTTGGGCTTTAGCGAGATTCACACATAAAAAGCGAAAGTGAAGGTCGGCGACGAGGCGCCGCTCGGCGCCCGCGCAGCGCCCGCCGCCTGCCACCAGCGTGTCACCAACATTTTGAAACACCTACATTAATATTAAACAGAGTTTGCCTAATTTTTCCTTCACAAATGCCATCTAAATCAACAACAAACTATCAAATAATATAATGGCTCTATCAAAGTAAATTGTGACATAAACGTAGCCAATCGGATTTTCGATGCGTTGCCATCGAAATCTGGACCTCATTAAAGTTATAACAGCGTGCATTTTTCAGCCGTTACCTGACATTCCAAGTTCCACAACAATCGTGATTCAAATGGTTTAGGCGGTCATTTTTTGTCGTACGACAAGTGTCTGGCGGATGTTACGTTTAGCCTCGTCCGGGGAAACTTGCCCAGACGCGGACGCCCGGACATCCGCGCGCATAAACAGACACCTCGCTTTAATCGCATATGTATGTGCATATAGAGCGAATGTGGTGAAATAGGGGAGCCGGTTCAGTTAAGCAGCTAATGCTATGCCGACTTGAGCTGACCCTGGCAGCTTTTGGGTCTGGGGTAGCCCTCTAAGCATCCGTAGTTTCGGCCAAAGCTTCGGGAGTATTCTACTCCATACTACTTACGGACATATGATAAGTTAGGGGCACGTACCAAAAATATAGTAACAACACGATTAACTTGTGGTCCCTATACTACCGGTATATTGTCAAAACTCATAAATTCTAAAATAATAGTTAGTAGGATACAGTCAAAAGTTTCAAGTTACTTTCGTACGTTCCCGTATCTCGTACGTACTTAGAGAGTAGTCCCCCTGAGCCTTACCAGCTTCAGTAGCTTCTTATGATCATATAAATTACACAGCCGAGTCACACCAAAAAGTTGCTTGCCTGGCTGGATGAAACCTTATATTTCAACATATAGATTTATTTCAAAGTTTTATCTGTCTCAATGTGAATTTGCTTTAGATATCTGAAATATTGACCGTGAAAGGACGTGTGTGGTTGAAGTAATAATTATTTATTAAAATATTAGTTCTGTTCGAGTATTCCCCATTCTTTAATAAATATTTCTAAATAAACTAGCTTTGGTTTATATTATAAATTAATTAACCAACATCGCATGCTAGTAAAACCGGTTAGAGTTTGTTATAAACTGATTTCTTACTTTTCGTATATGACAGAAAGTAATACATATGTGCTAGTTTAGTAAATTAGTACCTGAAACTAAAGTTAGTGTACGTATATGTATTTACTGTGCACATTTATCAATAAAATATCAAAGACTACCCACACAGACTCAACTTAGTAAGCACACATTATGTGAAACGTGGAAGTGCGTTTCAATAAACGATATTAACTAAATAAAAGAAGTTAAATATTGTGTTGAAATAAAATTGAAACTTAAGTTTAGCAGCACAAATGCGACAATTAAAAATTATAAATTTTACTACTTCCATGAGGAAACAATTTAAAAAATATTACTTTTCTAGTTGCATGTCCGTTGCAGGAAGAGTTTTTTTTTGCAGATGAGTTAGAAGTTCCTATTAAATAATAACCTATGATTTTAATAATTTATTCGGATATTATATAGCTTTACCCGGCGTAATGTTGAGGCGACCAATTGATCGGTTTTCAATTGTCAAAAAAATGGCCACAGTTTGAGATTTACTTTGTGAAGGAATAAAATCAAAGCATTGTTTATTAAAATGAACGGTATGCCAGCTGGCATCATGGCACAGAATTAAAATTTGGCCTCTGAGCGGTGAAATCCCATGAGGATTTCCAAGCGGTAACAAAATGTAGGCTTGTATGGCCAGCTGTATGAAACTGTATAGGGCTAAATGAATATCAAAAGAGATTAGCAGGTATTCGCAATAAAATCTTTAATTTTATAACAAAAGCTTAGCTTACGGTATTTAGCAAAGAGCTATTTCAAAATACATACAAACACGTATTTAACTAATTCCGTAACGAAATATACACAATTGTATGTCTCTAAGAATAAATTCAACAGTGGCAATATTAGGTACTTCTAGCTCACAAAATCATAGACAAATTACGAGTTGGGCAATGCACCGGACAATGAGTGCATGCCCAGAGACAATAGAACTACTTTAACTGAGAAATGTTGCCTTACATACTTATATGTATACATGCATTTTGACAGCATTGTATGATGAAAGGGTTTCTTGCGTGTTTACAGGTATTTAGTATTTACTATGCATAAATAAAATTTTATAGGTTTATTAGTTGGCTGTATCATGTTTAACCACATTGTGCGCAGTGTCGAAAATAGGGGTGTGCCAAAGATACCCAGTCACAGACCCTGGAGAGGCACAGAAATGGCCAGACCAGGATCATAATTGGTCAGGCTAGGGGGCGCGGTTACAGAAGCTCACACGCTAAGGCTAGTTATGGCAGTGTTTATAAGTGTTTTTACAGAGAAAACATCATCAAATGATGCTAAGAGCTACGTACGTTTAAGACGTGGAAACATTAACCATCGTACCACAAAAATTTTTAAACGTCTGTTAAACACTTGTCTAAAAAAATGTCAGATTATGACGTTGAAATAAGGTCCGTTTTGCAGTCACACTTTTTTTAGACAAGTGTTCAACTGATGTTTAAGTTTTTGTAGTAAGGCTTTAAAAGTCTTTTATTGCCAAATTCTTTGATTCTTTTACCAAATAGACTTCTAGAAGAAAACCTGAGAACTCATCAATAGATACAGTAATGAAAATATTTCATATCTTTCTTTTATATAGCCTGAATTTAAAATAGATAAGCTACTTTCACGGCCATGAACTACTCAAATGTCGGATTTGTGGTTCACGTCCTTGTATGTTAGTAACCTATCAAAATCAAATCTATTTCAGAACACATCTAATTATAACAACAATAACTAATTAGTTTCATAATTAGGTCTAGGTTGCCCGTGGGCTTCGCCTGGGTGTCGATGAGTCAATCGAGACAAAAGCTTCTTCAAGCTATCTTCACTAAATCCATACTAATGTGAAGGCCAACGAAATAAATAATTAATGAGCTATCACGCAATCTATGTTTACTCTCACAACAGCGAACTTTGCGGTGAATTCTGCTTTTTAAATAAAACTGTGATGAAAATATCCTTTTTGATGTGATCCTTTTCGATAAATAAATAAAAGTTATCTAGCTTATTTACATTTTTAAAACAAACTTCGTAACGACAATCAGGTATGCGGTGTGAGGAGGAAGATTGCCTACAAACAGCTCATTTATGAGAGGCCCTGCGCCTGCGCCGCCGCCCGCACTCGAACCATCAACCAATGATTACCTATTGAAATGTAACAGACATAACTCGCAACGCGACGTAAACACCGATCGTCACGTTTTATTCACTTTCTTTTAACACATCGTCGACGTATCGAAAATCTCTTAGCAAGGAGAAATTCCCATTCTAATTTGTATTCAGCAAGAAAACGCCTAAAAGAAATTTTGCATTAGATACGATATGTTACGTTAGTTTTTTAATAGAGAAAGCAATCTAGGAATGTTATATATTACCTAATTAGGAAGTGGTGGCATATAATAAAGCGATTGTTTCACAATACACGTAACATGGGACACGCAGATAGATTTGAATGTTTCGCCTGGCTTTCCTTAAACAATGACTATTATCTTGAGTATAATTAAATGTAAACTATTATATAAATCATTAAATGCACGTTAGATATCATTTGTTGTTGCGTAAAATCTAATGACGACTTTTGTGTACAGTTTTTAATTTCGTAAAACGTAACTAGGAATGTTAATGTTAGCAAATGCGTGAGAACCTTGTGGAACACAATTTAAATCATTTAAGTCTATGGAATGATGTTTCTTAGTGTTCGAACTTAATGAATCCGATCTTTTACTCTTGTATGTTTTGTTATTTCTTTAGCTTCCCCACATTATCTTTATTTAGCTTCCCCACTGTTTCACGCGGCACAATTCGTATTGGTCAAAGCATGATGTTATATAGCTTATAATTATCCTTTCTTGATAAATGGACAGTTATAGTTCCTGAGGTAAGCGCGTTCAACGAAAAGCTGAAGAGTGCCTTCAGCTTTATAATAGGAGTGATAATAGAAGTAGGTATAGATAAGCTCACAAATAAAACTGCCTTAGAACTATTTATAACCATTCCAATTGTTTCAGTCACAATATCTATGCTATAAAAATATTTCGTGATCACTTAAAACGCAATGCAATAACTTTACGACTTGCGTGACCTTGGTTTTGGTGGAGAAATTATGTTAAAAGCATTTATCAATAACTCCATTTGTGGTGAAAATGATAATTAATGTATTTCGACTGAATTATAAACTTTATACTTCACTGAGGCAAAAATAAAATACTACAAGTTGATATCTATAATTAGAACGTAAAAGTGTTTCTGCACACTTCGTTCTTAATGATATTTTGAGCAGGTAACAAATGAAATGTTCCGAAAAAAGGTCAATGTTCGACCCTTTGCGGCCAAACATGGGATGTTTGAATCACCTCAATCTCTTTTGACACATGACTCTGAAAGCTCGAGACTGAGATTCAGATAATATTTTGATTTAGTTTCTTGACTATTCATTTTCATTTTTGTTTATTTACAGCCCTTCTTTAAATAAGGATATTGCAATGAAAATTTGGGGCGAAATTTTGCCTTGTTTATAAATATTTTAAAAAACAATGTAGGTATTCAAAATTTTAAGCGAAACTCTGATCGAAGTTGAATTGTTAAAACGCCCAAACAAGACAAAATAATTCAAATTCTATGCACGTATACGTCTATTGCACAATATTTATAACGTTTTAAAGCATCGTACTCTGATTGAACGATCAACTAAAAACTGTTCCTAGAATCTTAATGTTGTTTGAGGATAACAATAAAAACCAAAATGTATTCAAGACTGAGGTCACATCGAACCGCAGACTGAATTCATCGATATCGTTCCAATTCATTACAGAACCTTGATCAAATTCTTGATATTTTTGTCTGTAAAAACCCTTATTTAACGAAGGATGCCGATTGGTCATCATCAAGAGACTGGTACTTTTGTAGGTGTTTAAGCTTTTGAACAAATTCTTTGATCACTTTAATGCATTATTAAGCGAGTAAGGCGAATCTGATTCAAGTTCAAATCGATTAAAATAATCATTTAGGTACAGTAAAGAATACTACACGCGATTCAAATTTTGACCACAATCAATAATGGGCAGTTATTTAGTAACGCTTTCATATATCACACGCACTTGTGTGTATTTACCACACAATGATGGTGTCGACCGATGACAAGTGGTGACAGGTGGGCAGGACGTCTTCATGTGTAAATGTCGCATCCGCGATGCCATTTAACATCGTGTTGCAACTAGAGAGAGCTTTGACAATGGCTCGCGTTAGATCACACGTATCACACATCATGTCACTTATCTTAAAGTATTACAGAACTTTTATCGTCACTTAGCAATGTTTACATCACTACAACACGTCAATTCGACGATATTCTACTGATTTCTTTCCCTCAATGTTTCCTGTAATGACCGGAGCGTGAAGAGTAAATGAAATAAGACTCTTTACGAAATCTCTCACCGGTATATGGACATGGTAATTTCTAAACTCAATAAGTCATGTCAAAGCTTTATGGGTTCGTTTCGTACTAAGTAAATGTGTATAGATAGAGAAAACCATGAATCGGTGAAAACGTCGAGTAGCGAAGCTCCGCCGCCGCGGCGGGACGCTCCGCACTTAACATAAAGTTGTGGTCACAAGTACCGGCTGCATTGTTTTTGTAGCAAAAATGACAAAACACAATAGACATTTAGCATTTGCGGTTTAATTGCAACACGCCTTGTATCAGGACGTGAAATTGCGGGTTCATGAAGTTATTTATAGATTATGAAATGAAATACGATATGCAAATAAGATAACGAGGTTCGACAGCTAGCGTGGAGCGGGCGCGAGCGCTGCCCGGGAGACAATATGCGCACAAAGTCGTGCATATTTTAAAAGCAATGTTTCGCAGCCTTCATTGAGAAATACGCGCCCTCATTCGTGATGTCAGTTGGCTGCCGTTGAGCAATGAAAACCTGATTTCCACACGAGAAATCAGATCGAATTTTTGTCATATCGATCGATGAGGTAGCGATATCATATTTCAAACTTAGCGATAATTGAAAGTCATCGTAGCAAGCAAACACAAGATGAAAGTCCCCGGTTGCAGGCGGAGACGATCCGGCTGCGTCCATTTAAAGTTTTATAAACACGTCTCTAACAACAATTATCAGCTTCAATGTTAGAAAGTGGCCGTGTGGATACAGATATGTAAAATGCAACAGTAATTATCACATTAACAATAACAACCATAGAATAGTCGGAGTTAGCAGCTGGTGGTAGTAGTGAGAGGTACTTACAGCGCTATCCTGGCGATCATGGTGGTGTGGTGTGGGGCGGACCGTGTCTGCCGGCCCGGCTGCTCGGGCTGCTGCTGCAACAGAGACGTCACGTCAACACACGCGCCTTTCCCAAGCGACACAAGTTGCGACAGTGAAGCTCAACGAGGAAGCTGCATCGCACATTTAAATGCAACGCTAATGTCAGAGAGCGCTTAAATGCCAATAGCGGCGACCTTTAGGTTTCGACTCGTGTTGCGCAAGTGAGAATCGCCGGTGATCGTGTGAGAAAGGCGAGTGCGTGTGGGGGAGGAGGTAGGGGTGGAACGCACCGGAGGGGGGGAGCGGGTGACACCGCTGGCGACGCGCTGCC
The DNA here is from genome assembly GCA_950005045.1 of Agrotis exclamationis. Lineage (NCBI taxonomy): Eukaryota > Metazoa > Arthropoda > Insecta > Lepidoptera > Noctuidae > Agrotis > Agrotis exclamationis. The sequence goes on along the minus strand of OX465416.1, from coordinate 22,363,348 downwards.
GTTCGGCGACTAACTTCGCCGGCGCGCGCGCACCTCTTACTTATAGCCGCGCGCCCACCAGCCACCACGCGCGGCTCACCCTCGACACCTCTCCTGCAACCCTGGCGGCCTCACAACCCTCCGCTCACCCTCGTGCTTATTCTAACTACCCAACATCCCAGGCCTATACTCACTCATGAAATATTCAGCGTAGAGTCTCCCCGGCTTGGCTCTAAGTGCCCTGCCAGACTTGAAGCAAGGCACTTTGACATTTGATGTACAAGAGTTGTATAACATCATCATAACACTAGTCACACATACTTGTTAGTACAATTTTCAATTATCAAAACAATTCGTGTAGCTTCGCTACGAAGTGCTACGAAAGACATCAACGCGCTCAACATTTTTTGTAATTTTAAATGCCTTTACACAAACGTGAGAACTGTTGGGCGGGACCCCTTGTTTGGTTAAAAACTATTTGTGGAAGATATCATATAGACTGGGCATTGTATTACACATGTGGTTAGATAACCCTTAAACGTCAATTTAAAAAGATGTCACTTTTTATTACGCAATATCCCGGAAATAAAACAAACGCTATAAAACTAAAGACGAAAATCTAAAATACGAGAAATAATAGGCCTTTATCGAAACGCAAGAGTTTGTGTTTTCTATGCGTAATAATATGTATAAGCGGTTTTCCTTGTACATACATATTATAAAGGTTTATAAGATCCTTGACTCCTTACATAATTTATTTGGGATAGGCACAAAGCAATGACCTAACACCTTTGAAACGAAATGCATAATAGTTTTAGCACACTGTAGGTGCTAATTAATCATAAGAGGTAATAACGGCTTGAATATTATTAGTCACAAATCTTAACAAAGCAATATTCAATCACGTCTAAGTTCTTACTATAGCTAATGTGCCCTGTAATCTTCATTATATTAATTAAAACTTAGTCTCTATTTAATAAATAATAAGGTACTTAAGGAGGTCTGCAATTACCATACCGAATCGTTTGCATCCCTATAATTAAATTAATAATATATTCATTACTAATAATGAAATCATTAGTTAATGCTTCCTTTATTGCTTTTCTTGGATTAATTAGGAAAATAGTAGTTCTGAGGAAATTGAATACTTGACTGTCGGTATTAACTGCGAACAAACTAGTTTGAGAAGTGCTTAAATGAAATCGATAAAAAAAAAATATCGTAGTAAAATCATCATTGAGTTGATTGGGTTAGGAAACCCAGGGAGGGATGGGAGGGATTGTCAGACTTGTACTAACTTAAATCTACGGTGATTCTTCAAAACCGTTTAGTTCCAGGGTCACGGTTAGCTGATGAGAAATTCCCGCGACCAAAAATCGACAACGTACTCGTACTCACTAAAAAGCATTTCATGATAATTGTTATCGCAAACACATGGAATACAATGAAAGCTATCATCATGCAATCTCGTTAGCCAATTGACGACCACTGCTGGACGTAAAATTGCCTTCGCCAAATAGCGCCAACCATGTTGGTTTTCGGCAGTCCACATGCACCAACTGCCCAAAAATTATCGATCCATTGTGCCGCAGGGTCATACTACGTTTTCACATACGCGGTCTCCACTCTAACACATACGTCTGGTCCATCGACTCTGGATTTAAGAGATTGAAAGATATCGCGCAGCTTCCCGAATGTCGCTATCATACAATCAATGTTGAATAATCAAATAAAAATTTTGGCGTGAACTATCAATACGTTTCCCTTTAAATTCAATATTTTCTCCAACAAACCAATATTAAATACCAAACAAAATACTTAAATAACAGGAATGCAGTTAAAAAGTTGTTTACGAAGCTAGTATGACAATACACGGTTGGAATAACAATACAATTTCAGATGTTTCTGTAAACGAAATCGCATGAGTCGAGAAGATTCTCCTTGTCAACTTAAGAGGTGCCCACACTTGTTCGGCGCATTCCATTCAACAATGTTTGCGGAACAACAGAACCAATTTAAAACATTTTTTTCGGCTTTATTTGGGTCTGTGTCGACCGCCAAACTCTGTGCAGCATCTATCATCACTGAATTAAGTCTAAATGACACGATAAGAGCCACACCGAGTCGCTCATTACCGAACGTTCATTTTGCCGACCGGCAATGCCGAATCGTACTAACCGGATCATGTGTATAGCGCCCTAAAGTCACCAAAGTTCAAGTGGTTTGGCAACAAGGAACTCACATATACATGCAAGCTAGGTATGTGCAGTATGCACTAACTTTTTATTTTATTTGTACTTTTAATCTTCACGCATGTTTCCCTTACGAGGCTTAAGAACATTCCTTACCTTCGTTGGCGCCGCAAAAAAGTCAGTTGAATCAATTGTTTTGTTTTGCAAATACGAGTAGCGCTACTGATTTCTTTTTGCTGTAAAATAGTTTAGTATCGTTGAATAAAATAAATAATAAAAGTGTTAACTAAATAACGTTTTGCATTAATTGCACTGAAGAGTTTGAGTGAAACTGCAGCTGATTGTTGTGAAACTATTCTTAAGTCTATGCCCATCTATTGACAAAGTTTCCCTGTAAATGAAATTCCTAAATCCGTCCATATTGGGCATATTTTTATCTTTAGTGAAAAAGTTATATAAAAACGAACCTGAGATTTTATTAACCTACTATTGCGTTAGCGGGTCCAAACGGAATATGAATTTAAAATTATTAAAAATCTTTTATCTGTTATTGCACTTGAACAGATTGTTCAATTTTACCTACCAATTTTATCGCAATTAGATGATTCCGCTGATGTCAGATATAAGCACTTGGGGTCGCGGGACTGTCTCACCTAGTAACCGTGACCCTGGCACGCAAAGGGCTATTGAAGGAACACCGTGGATTTTAGTGTACAAGTCTGACATTCCCTCCCGCCCCACTCCGGGCGGGAGGACTCATTTGATGAAATTACTACGCAAAAAAAAGGTATAAGCACTTGGGTTTACGGGTGACTTGTTATGGGTAGCTCGCAGTCCGATTAAGGACCAGCAGTGCTATTTTATAAACACAGTCTTGTGACGGCGCGGCCGCAGCGCCCACGCCACACCGGGATTCAAGTTTGCTATTCAGCTACTGACAGCGACTATATCCAATCGATTGGACGATCTCAAAGCCGTATTGTCGAAGAGCAGATAGTAAAGTCCAGTGATGTGATTTGTGGGCCCAGTCGACCCGCGTGAGGGAGAGGACAGCGTCCTCCCTCTGCCCCAGCCGCAGTGGCAGACGCCCGCGGTGACGGACGTCGCAAGACGATCTCCGGCCACCGTAGGCGTGGACTTGCGGACGGCGAGGAATGGGCAACTCGCCGCCCGACATGGTCCATGGACCATGCCCGGGTCTACGGCACGTTATGTTCCACGCGCGCCTCAAAGAGCGTCACCAAGATGACTTAATATCTCATTACCGCCGTGACCCTGGAACGTGAAGGGCTAATGACAGTCCCTCCCGCCCTGCCTTGGGTGGGAGGACTCATTTGATGATTTTACCACGCTAAAAAAAAGACCCAGTCGACATCGTATCCGTATAGTGTTCCACGCGCGCCTCAAGGGGCTGTCAACAAATAAACGCAATTCCATAGGACCAAACGCGGCACTGGCTTAGCAGAATACTGTGACTGGAACGCAAAGGGCAACCGAAGGGTGGACTTAAAGCAGTCACTTTTGGACAACCGAGGGCGTAGGTCTCATTCCATTACCCTACCGAATCATTTTTATCCCTATAATTAAACTAATAATATATTCATCATTTATTAATGAAATCATTGTTAATGCTTCCTTTATTGCTTTTCTTGGATTAATTAAGAAAATTAGGTCTGAGGAAATTGAATACTTGACTGTCGGTATTAACTGCGTATGAACTAGTTTGCGAAGTGCTTAAATGAAATCAATGATATCTTTTTATCGTAGTAAAATTATCAAATGAGGAATGAAACAGGGTGGACATAGTTAGTAAGAGTTTGACAGTAACTTTTGGACCACCGAGGGCGAGAGGTCTCATTTGATGATTTTATCACCCTTATAAAAAGGTAGTATTGCTTGAAAATAACAACTATGTACTTTTTTTTATCGTGGTAAAATCTTCAAATGAGTCCTCCCACCCCCACTGTCAGACTTGTACTGACTAAAATCCACGGTGTCCTTCAATAGCCCTTTATGTCCCGGGGTCACGGTAATGAGATAAGTCCCGCGACCCCGCAGGCTTTGGCCCTCTAGAGAGGGGGCCCCGTCATTATGCTGACGCTCTTTGAGGCGCGCGTGGAACACAACGCGCCTTCGACCCGGGCATGGTCCAGGGTCGGGCTGCGAGTTGCCGCGCCCGCGCCTACGGTGGCCGGAGATCGCCTTACGACGTCCGTCGCCGTGGGCGTCCACCACCGCGGGTAACAACTATGTACTTATAATAAAATTACAACAAATTATATTTGCTTTCGGAAGTTGACTGGCCTGTTGGTCTAGTGGTTAGTGACCCTGACTGCTATGCCGGAGGTCGTGGGTTCGATTCCCACCCAGGACAAATGTTTGTGTGATGAGCACGATCATTTGTTCTGTGTCTGGGTGTAATTTATCTATAATATGTATGTATTTAGAAATATGTAAGTATGTTTATCAGTTGTCTAGTACCCATAACACAAGCTCTGCTTAGCTTGGAACTAGATGGCGTTGTGTGATAGTTGTGGAATATTAAAAAAAAAAAAATTAAAAAAAGTCGGTGGCTTTGTGCTTTGTTTTATTTCATTGACTATGGCCACCGACTTCCGAAAGAAAAGTTATTTTACAGTTTTTTGTGCTTGGTTTTGAAGTCGGTTCCCTTTTTTTCAATAAGTTTTTTATTTTTCCCTTTTTAGTTAGTTTACATATTCAAAAAAAACGGATCTTTGTGAGCAACTTCACGAGATATCCATTATTGTTATATACTAAAACCTTCCCCAGAATATAACGAACACTTTTCTGAAAACTGCATCAAAATCGGTTCCGCCAAACGAAAGATAATCGCGGACAAACATGCAATCGTCTCTGAAAATCTACAATCCAAGTAAGCAAAAAACGGATCCACGCGGGCAATGTCACGGTATATCTATTAGTGTTATATACTAAAACCTTCTCCAGAATGTAATGAACGGGGTGCTAAGACAGGTAACGGGGTGCTAAGACAGGTAACCTCCACGTGCGTCCGTGGACTGGAGTTCCCTCTCGGATACGTCCGGGGGGAAGACCAGTTTTTCGGGCCGGTGCGCCCTGGGATGCGGGCAAAAACTCTTCCTTAGGCACTGTGTGCCTAAGGGGGTTTCTTTGCCCGTATGCAAATAGCCTGTCGGGTGGAAGCTCCAATGCGTGTCCCTCTGATTAGCAGAGGGCACAGCAGCGGAGCGGGCTTGCGGACGGTGAGTAATGGGTAAGCTCGCCGTCCGACCAGGGACCAAGCCCGGGTCGGTGGCGTGTCGTGTTTCACGCGTCACCGACGGGGCCCCTTATGGGGCCAAATGCCTGCCGGGGTCGCGGATTTTTTCTTAATCCAGGATACCGTGGCCCCGGAACGTAAAGGGCATCCGAAGGAACACGGGTGGATTTTAGTCAGTAAGAGTCTGACAGTCCCTTCCGCCCCACCCAGGGCGGGAGGACTCATTTGATGATTTTGCCACCCTAAAAAAAAAAAAAAAAAAAAAAGAATGTAATGAATACTTTCCTGAAAACCGCATTAAAATCCGTTCAACCAATCGCGAGATAATAGCGGACAAACATACATACAGGTCGAACTGAGAACCTACTTTTTTTTAAGTCGGTTAAAAATACTTCAATTGTCGGTCTGTAGGTACACAGTTTGTTTTTAAACTGGTGTGTAAGAAATAAGATGATGTCACTACGTTTTCGCTGGAAACATTGTGGTTAAAAATGTAAAGGTGGTTAAACCGGTATATGTGCATGATGAACCGACTACCAAAATGATTAAATTCGTGTTTTATTTTATATGAGAACCACACATTTGTGGGTGTGTTAACAAACATATAAACTCACATACACAAACGCCCAGACCCGGAACAACTACTTGTTGATCATACAAGAATTTTCTTCGTGCGGGAATCGAACTCGCGAGACGCAGCGCAGCAGTTCAATCGCTCTGCTACTGCGCCAACTGTTAGTTAATATAACTTTCGACATCAAGCCATGACTACTTTTATTCTTATTCATCATTTTTATACGAAAACATATTTCACGAGTAAAACTTAGACGAATTCAGCAAACGAGTCTAGAAATTGAGGCAAACAAATGGAGGTCTATAACTAGCAGTAGGTTATTTCAAGTGAAATATGATGACGATGTCTATAAATGAAGGTTACAAAAGATGTAGTATTACACATAATTTGAGTATATCTATCTTATCTAAGTAGAGAAGATCTAAGAAGGATTTTAATTTTGAAATGTAATCCTGAATTTTAATTTAGAATAGGCATATTTTTTTAAATTACTATGGTAGATTTTATTGTTAAATACCTACCTGAATTAAAAGATAAATAAATAATAAAACTTTTTCAAAAAAATACTAACCGCCTTCAAAAACCACCACAAAAAGGGAAGCCTATGTTTCGGAAGTCGGTGGCAAAAAACAATTAAAAAAAACAAAGCCACTGATTTTACACGACTTTACCCAAATATTCAACCCAAATTCTTGTCAAATACGTAAGCCATAGAGTACCGGTAATAATAACATTGTCCAAATTCACAATAAGAGAAAAAATCTCATAAAATAAACCTACTGAAACGAACTGAAAGAACTTTTTAACCGACTTCCGTAAGGAGGAGGTTCTCAATTCGGATGTTTACATTTTTTTATGTTTGTTCGCGCATAACTCCGTCGCTTACCAACCGATTTGAAAAATTCTTTTTTTGTTGGAAAGGGTACATTTTCCAAAGGGTCTCATGAAAATTTTGTCAAAATTGGACAACCGGTTTTTGAAAAATCAACAAATACCTAAAAATTTATCAACACTGTCTACACCGATTACACCGAGGTTTCTGGTCCGATTTCGATGATTATTTTTTTGTTCGATGCAGTATACCTGCCATTTGGTCCCATAATTTTTTTATCTAGTCAGCCAAGCCGATTTTTATTCTCGTCGGTCGAATTATTTAGGCTATCGCTATGTCAATGGCATTGCATGTAAAGCCGAGTCGATCACATTGAGTAAATAAGTATAATGTGCACTAGGTAGATCGTACCCGCTGCATGGTCACACATTTTTATCTGTTCTAAGTTAAAATTATATTTCTCCGTCACCCTTTAACGCATTGACAGATGGAAGTGAACAGATTTTGGTGGCCAGCTGAGACAGGCTGCAGTTTCAGCGCAGCGTTCTTTAGATGACGTTTGGAAAGTACAGGATCCCTATTTTGTAACAGGTTGCTATATGATACGTAATTTCCGAGTACGGTACTACATTGGTAAAGTCAAAAGCAAAAGCTAGTGTATTCACCTTATAAAAACTTCAATCATTATAAAAAATCTGTGACCTATTGATCTTTGATAGTGGTCATGATCACATACAAATTAGGTGCGGAGCCGCGGTGATGGAACCATAGTTATTTATAGATCAAGTCTTGTTCAAATAGGTTGATAAAAAAATGTCACTTATTTTACTCAAATGTGTGTCAAATATTTTAAAACTAGATAGGTCAGTTTTTAATTATGTAGGACCTATTAAAGTTTTTTTTTTTATTTGACTTGGACAACATTAGTAGACAGCACATTTTAAAGAATATATTTAATATTTTAAATATGTGTCTTTAGTACAGATTATTGTTAATAAAAAGTGTTCTAAATTAAATAAATAATTTAGCTGGCGCGGTCTTATCTCATATTCCCAAAAATTGGTTTCTTAGAACGTCGAGTATGACGTAATGTAATAAAAATAAGCAACGCGAAAAATACAGTGAACAGAGAAGGGTATAAAGAAGAATTTAAACCGAACAGAATAATAAATAAGAGTTTGATATTCCCAATAAAAATTGGGAAGTTGTAGCACAAAAATAAACTTTGACGTCGAAGATGTCTGTATTTCCAGCGATAACAACAGTTTTTTTTTAAGAATTTAGTAGGTTTTCCATTTTTTTTAAACTTTAACCGAACCATTATTTAATTTTATGTCTATATTTTAAATAATCTAAAGAAAAGCAGTAAAATAAATGCCCATTCGCAGCTTACGTCACATTTCAACACAAATGTCATTTTTTCAATTTTCAATCTTATTGACGCTCCATAGTGGTGACAATAGTTTACGCGGTCATAAGCGATTAAAATCGTAGTCAGTCCGCGTCTTAAGTACTTGAGTAAAACATCGGTTTATTTTTTTCTATTACTTACATAGCTTTTTTAAAACGATAGATACGTGGTTGTAATTTAGATAGGTACACTAAAAAAAACATAGATTATTATTGTGATGTTACGTTTATTTTTAAACTTATTTTCGTGTGAATTATGTTTTACTAACATACAAAGTTGTTTTAGATTATGTCATAAGCATTTACCTACACCCAGAGATGTAAGCTAAATCGATAATTTAAATCAAACTTAGAATTAAAATTGTATCAGCAATTTTCGATACCAAGTACCTACCTAATCAAAAAAACTATATCTACCGAGATCATTTTTCTGATATAGGCACAAGGCCATTAGTATCAAAGTCAAAACCGCAGTAATACCTAGCTTTATACGTCCGAATTATATTCACTGATTGGAATAATATTTGATCGTCCACTTACGACCCGTGAATGCATCAAAAGTCAAGGACGGGTGATTTAGTTCACCAAACTAGTTCTTGATCCTCTTTGATTTTGATTTACATATCGACATAAAATGACTTTATATGTTAACCGGCCACTCCTTGACGAAAATATTAGGTACCTAAACTATTATATGTAGAATAGGTATATAGAATCTATTTCCTTGCAGTGGAGTATGAGAATGTGCTAGAGTGGAGACCGCGGACTAGCAAGCGCAGCGTAGGACGTCCACCAACGAGATGGACAGACGACCTTATAAAGGTCGCCGGAAGATGCTGGATGCAGGTCGCTTCCAACCGGTATATGTGGACATCTAAAGGGGAGGCCTATGTTCAACAGTGGACGTCCTATGGCTGAGATAATGATGATGATGGGAAAATAATTCTAATTAGAACTTGGTACTTACTTAGAACGCGTACATATTAGGCGCTTCTAATCGCGCTTTTGACAGCCAAGAAGTTATAATAAAGTGTACAGAATGTTAGCGCGCTTCCTATTGATGTACAAGTCAATCTATTTACCTACCGTAGGTAGCAAAAAAGATTACGATTTTTAAAAAGTGATCGCAAACTTTATTTGATTTGTGTAAGCATAAGGTCACAGGTATCTATATATATAAAAGAAAGTCGTGTTAGTTACACTATTTATAACTCAAGAACGGCTGAACCGATTTGGCTGAAAATTGGTGGGGAGGTAGCTTAGAACCGGGAATAACATATAGGATACTTTTTACCTTTTTTTATTTTGTTTTGTTTTATCCCGTTTTTGTGGGACGTGACATAAAACGTGGTATAATAAAACGCAACTGACATGGAGTGACAGCAAAACGAAAAATTTATCAATCAAAACCTGTGTCAAAACATCAATTGACCGGTCGATGTGTTTGTATTGAGTTTCTAAGCTTATTGTACCGATATTATCATAATTATTAATGCTATGCCGCCACCAAGATGATCAAATTTTTATCCTGTTTCCGTGACACGTGACATAAAACATAGTAACATGATCACGAAGAAGGTGTTGGTGCCGAAATTGAATAAGGGATCTGAACAAAAAGTACTATAGAGTGAGATCCCAGAGCCCCCAGACCTACGTCATTTTAGCAAAGCTGAATTTTTGATTGTAGTCAACTATAAAGTTAAGACAGTACCGGTATGCGTACTTACTATCTTGAAAGCGGGGCCCTTCCACAGGTAGCGCGACCTGAAGGTGGATAAAATCAACTACGTCGTTTTAGCAAGCCTACATTTTACATGATGTTACTTATGGTACTATTTCAAGACCTTTTGTAAGCTGCCAGACCAATCCGATGGGCCAATCATTCTGCCATACGCCTTAAAGTCCTTCCCTTAAACTTGAATACCCCGCCTCTGTCCTGCCTCTCCTGAGCCAAAACCGCTTAACGCAGAAGTAAATTTTGGACACAAATTTTCGCTTTCGAGTAAGTAAGTACACATGTTAACTTTATAGTAGACTACAAACCCTCCCTCTCGCGCTCGGCATTGGTCGAGGCCATGCTGCGGGGCGAGACGGAGTGGGAACCGTTCGCCTCCTTCTGTGAAGCAGTCATGCTCGCGAAGGAGGAGGCGGGCCGCGTGAAGGAGAGGATAGCGTCTTCCCTCCACCCCAGCCACAGTGGTAAACGCCCACGGCGTCGGACGTCGGCAGGCGGCGAGTAATGGGTGACTCGCTGTCCGACGTTGAACCTTTCCCGGTTATGCAAAGAGTGTCAGCATTATGACGGGGCCCCCCTTTAGAGGGCCAAAACCAACTTACGATTTACCGTGACCCCGGAACGTAAAGGGCTATGAAGGACACCGTGGATTTTAGTCAGTACGAGTCTGACAGTCCTTCCCGCTCTGCCCTGGGTGGGAGACTCACATGATTATTTTACCACGTTAAAAATGTCAGTTGCGTTTAGCCACCAACTTTTCAATTGAATTAAAACTCCTTGGATATGCCTGGCTTACCACCGCACAAAATAAAATTACGAATGAAGGTTGGCTTCGTAGTCATCATGCTTCGAAATATAAACCAACCAAAGCAGTGCAACAGAACGCGTTTGGTGGTAAGTAAATTGATGAACAATGTGATTTACGCGACGATACTCAAAGGAAAATTCGAAGGTGAGGAAGTTCTTATTTCTAGGATCCCAAACGATATGCCGTTTGAGTTTAATAAAAACGACCTTAATTTCCGATCCGTCTTGCATTCGCCATGACCATTAACAAATCACAAGGCCAATGCTTGAAAGTTTGTGGTCTGAATATAGAAAATCCATGTTTTTCATATGGTCAGTTAGGTGTTATGTGGCATGTTCACGAGTCGGATGACCATCTGCATTATTTGTTCTTGCGCGTGATAACAAAGTAAAAAAAAGTCGTCTATCAGAACGTGCTTCACTGTACAGTGCAACCCATGCACCAAAATACATGGCTAATAAAGAATAAATTATTGATTTTTGACTTGATTTTTTAAATTATTTTTGATATCCTAATAAAAAATCGAAAATCTGCTCATTTATTGCCTCTAAGGCGGAACAAAGTTCGCCGGGCCAGCTAGTAGTTTATAAAAATAGGTCAGGCATGATGTATATTATTTAGTTTAAACAGGGTGCAATTGAATTCATGGGCATTATTTTAAACCAAGACACTACTCATGATACTAACTGCATTGCGCAAATCAAAAATGTTATAAATGCAAGTTAGTATTATTTGATGTTTGTTTACTTTTCGAACGCGCTGTACTGCGCTCGAGATTTTGATACTTGAAAACTTATTGTGGTGTATGATGTATTTTTTTTAATTACTTTTAGTGTTTATTTGCCTTTTGCTATGTATGTAATATGACTTACTACATTTTTAGAGTTTTCCATACTTGCATTAATAATATTTTTGATTTGCTTAATAGAAAGTTAATAAATTTTCTTGACATATTAGTCCCCAGTTAGGCGTCTCGTCATCTTCTGCCTAACTGGGGACGTCCCACCGGACACGATTGTTTCGGGATATACCTACCTGTGTTCGATTGGGCGGGAAGAAACGCCCGGATGCCACTATTGTATTGACCGCCTGAAGGACACGAAGGAGATCTGCCCCGCTTGGGTGATGCACCGCCGCCGTGGCATCACGGCGATAAGCGGCGAACTCTCGCGCCTGTCACTGGTTCAGACCATGATACGGGTTTAGTGGTAATGGGAAGCAGTCAGCTGCGTGATAAGTACTGTAAACAAATAATCTATACTAATATTATAAAGCTGAAGAGTTTGTTTGTTTGAACGCGCTAATCTCAGGAACTACTGGTTCGAATTGAAAAAATATTTTGGTGTTGAATAGACCATTTATCGAGGAAGGCTATAGGCTATATAACATCACGCTATCACCAATAGGAGCGGAGCAGTAAAGAGAAATGTTTCAAAATCGGGAAAATGGATTCCATTTCGAGAGCTTCCGTTGCGTGCGCTGCGTAAACGGTTAAAGATACGCAAAAATAATGTACTACGGAATTATTCCTGATAAAAAGTTCTAAAATAAAGTCCGCGAGAGCATACATTTATCTTTTAAGGTTAAGTCATTATAACCTTTTTTTATGGAAATCAAATTTGATTTTAAAGTAATGCATTACTTGCGAAGGTATTTTCACTAACACAATATTAATCCTAATAATAATCTAATATTATAGGATGGGATAGGATGGGATAGGATGGGATAGGATGGGATAGGATGGGATAGGATGGGATAGGATGGGATAGGATGGGATAGGATGGGATAGGATGGGATAGGATGGGATAGGATGGGATAGGATGGGATAGGATGGGATAGGATGGGATAGGATGGGATAGGATGGGATAGGATGGGATAGGATGGGATAGGATGGGATAGGATGGGATAGGATGGGATAGGATGGGATAGGATGGGATAGGATGGGATAGGATGGGATAGGATGGGATAGGATGGGATAGGATGGGATAGGATGGGATAGGATGGGATAGGATGGGATAGGATGGGATAGGATGGGATAGGATGGGATAGGATGGGATAGGATGGGATAGGATGGGATAGGATGGGATAGGATGGGATAGGATGGGATAGGATGGGATAGGATGGGATAGGATGGGATAGGATGGGATAGGATGGGATAGGATGGGATAGGATGGGATAGGATGGGATAGGATGGGATAGGATGGGATAGGATGGGATAGGATGGGATAGGATGGGATAGGATGGGATAGGATGGGATAGGATGGGATAGGATGGGATAGGATGGGATAGGATGGGATAGGATGGGATAGGATGGGATAGGATGGGATAGGATGGGATACGATGGGATACGCATAGGTACGACCTGTTTCCTTGAAAGAATGACTTTCGCCCATGTCTGCTTACGTCCTGGGGCTGCCAGCGCCGGTAAAGTCAGGAACGGGCAGGCTCCGGAGTCACTCAGGTCCCAGAGGCGTTTAAACGTAGATTTTTCTCTTGCACGAGCATGCGGGCGGCGAGTATGCCTGGGTCGACGGCGCGTTGTGTTCAACACGCGCCTCAATGTGTCAGCACAATGACGGGCCCCCCCTTAGAAGGCCAAAGCCTGCCGGGGTCGCGGAACTATCGAATTACCTTGACCCCAGAACGTAAAGGCCTATTATAGGATTTATAGGACACCGAGGATTTTAATCAGTACAAGTCTGACAGTCCCTCTTACCCTGCCCTGGGTAGGAGGATTCATTTGATGATTTACGTACGCATATTTATGTATGCTCCAGAATGATGGTTTACAGCTAATGTTGTTAATAAAGAAGCACTAAAAAAATACATTGTTGAGTTCCGACCTCCACGCGAACGAAGTCGCGGGCACAGCTAGTTAAGTAATAAATATGTGATAAAAACATAGTTATTCCAACACAACACGCGCTGCAGCAATTAATTTGCCTTCATTTTGTTGCCAAGTAATTATTTCTCTGGTTTTTTAAACAATTATGTGCACACAACTGATATAATAATATGACCTCTAGCAAATATTGCCGTGTCGCGGCATTTCGCCAACTTTTCTATTTTAGTGTTTGTCACAAGAGTGTGATATGAGCAGCCTTCAAAACTTGCACTGTTTTATATTCAGTATTTCAAAATACATTGATGTGGCCATAGGATTTAGAAATACCTCATTTCTGTTAATTTTACGTAGAACTTCTATACCTATTAAATGATGCATAGCGTGGATTCTGGGAAGATACGAGGACTAGAAAATGATTTTAAGAATATCATCATATTAGGTAAAGGTACTTAGAATTAAGAATAGAAACACATTTATTTGATACTAGCTTCGGCCCGCGGTTTCACCCGCGTCATGTTAGGCATTTGGCCCTATGGTTCCGTCCCCAACAGCTCCCTTGAGGAGCGCGTGGAACACGACGCATCGTGACTCGGGCCTTGTCCTTGGTCGGACGGCGAGCTACTGATTACTCCCCGTCTGCAAGCGGTTGGAATATGTCCCACGATTTGTTGCCCCGTGGCTGGGGCGATAGGTAGAGGATGTCCTTTCCCTCACGCGTTCCGACTGCTCCCCATTCCCCACACCTACCGCCGAATCCCTGAGGTTACGTCCCGCAACAATCGTGCCCAGGAGGACTTTGGACTTCGTCAGGTTGAAGGTGAGGACGCCGTAGCGCCTCTACCACCACTCCTCAAAAAGCGATCTTACCGCCGCAATTATGACATGCCCAGGCAGTCATTATATTTTGTTGTGGTATTATTTTGAAACTATGATATCTCCTAAGATATTCAGTGAAGTCAAACGATGTCAAGGGCAATTTTGTTTAAAATTAAATACTTGTGATGATTAACGTATTTATTTTGATAAGGATTAATAACATATTAATGAAAATACCTTCGCAAATAATGCATTACTTTAAAGCAAATTTGATTTCTAAGGTTATAGTGACTTAACCTTAAAAGATAGATATATGCTCTCGCGGACTTTATTTTAGAACTTTTCATGAGGAATAATCTTGTAATACATAATTTTTGCGTATCTTTAACCGTTTACGCAGCGCACGCAACGGAAGCTCTCGAAAACTAATATATTTTCCCGATTTTGAAACATTTCTCATTGCTGCTCTGCTCCTATTAGTCCTAGCGTGATGTTATGTAGCCAATAGCCTTCCTCGATAAATGGGCTATCCAACGCAAAAAGAATTTTTCAATTCCAACCAGTAGTTCCTGAGATTAGCAAGTCCAGGCAAACAAACTCTATTCTTCTTCTTCTGCCCTTATCCCATTCTACTTGGGGTCGGCGCAACACGTTTTCTTCTTCCATTCTCCCCTATCAGACGTCACAGTATCATTTACTCCTCTTTCATTCATATCATTCCTTAGACAATCCATCCATCTTTTCTTTGGCCTTCCTCTTCCTCTCCATCCATCAACATTCATACTCATCACTTTCAGTTAGTCACATGGGTGTCATCCATGCAAACAAACTCTACTGCTTTATAATATTAGTACCTATAGATTGGACTCACACAGAAAAAATAAAAATACAATAAGAAATAATAAAAATAATAATAAGTAGTTAGGTGCTACCTTTTTTATACGTAGTAAAAACATCAAATGAGTCCTCCCACCCAGGGCGGGACGGGACCTACTAATAAAATCCACAGTGACCTCCAATAACATTCCGGGGTCACACCTAGCTCACAGCAGGCTTTGGCCCTCTAAGCCCCGGCAGATTGCTGACAGCTCTTTGAGGCACGCAGGTACTAAGTACCTTTGCGTTGGAGAGAAATGTTAGAAGTGTAGATATACCCTTTAGCTTTAGGTATTTAGGCAGAGAACGGTCAGCAAAGAAAATACTAATTAGTGTAGTACTTAGTACTAGCACACTGTAGTACACTCGCTATTCTCCGAAACCACTTAACTGAACTGAGGTATCTTTTTGTTTACTTAGGTACCTCGATTTTAAGGTAGGTATTCATTTTATTTAATTATATTTTTTACATTATCACCATCTTTTGTTTAAAACTGTTGCTTCTCACTTGTAATTTATCCTGTATCGTGAGTGCCTTTACAAATATTGTAACTCACACAATCACCCAATGCTGGAACAACTACTTGTAGGCAGCTTGTAGGTCATATAAATATTTGTCACCTGCGGGGATCGAAACCGCGAAACAATTCGCAACAGTCGATCGCTGTGGTAAGTAATATATGATATAACTACAAAATCTATAATATTTACAAGCGATAACAACTGAATGTATAATTTTATTTGATACTAGCTTCCGCCCGCGACTCCGTCCGCGCAGATGTCGGTCTTCGCGTGGATGGTTTATTTCTCCATTTTGAGTAACTCTGACAATGACATCTTATAAATATCTATTGGACCCAAATACGGCTAAGCCTATAATAATTAAGGAGATCCCTCTATTGAGCTACTGCTGTTGAGCTCGCGTTCTGTAGTAAGTATTTTTTTCATAGTAATTCCGACCTTGTATTTACAAATAACTGATCGGAACAGTAATCAAAAAGGTCGCGCTGAAAAGCACGGTTTAAAATGACACGCATACAATATTAATTCCACGGATGACCGCTCGCCACACTGGACACGTCCGCTCGCATCAAAACTCATCGCGCGTATGCATGGTGTGCCGCAAACGGTTCAAGCCAAATCCGACTTTCGGCGCTACAGGTTACGGCGCTGAATCCACTGCGGGTAATGCAACGTGTGTTCGCGGTTCTACAGAACAACGTCTATGAATAAAACTGAAAAATAAGATTTTTTTTCTACGTATTTTTCCAGGATAAAAAGTATCCTATTTTATGCCCAGGATAATAAGGTATAATTATACCAAGTTTCATCGAAATCGAGCCGTTAGTTTTCACGTGATGCCTGCACATACAGACAGACAGACAGACAGACAGACAAAAATTTTTTTAACCACATATTTGGGTTTGGTATCGATCCAGCAACACCCCCCGCTATTTATTTTTTCAATATTTTCAATGTACAGAATTGACCTTTCTACAGATTTATTATATGTATAGATAACGATCTCTTAATATAATAAACGATTGACATAATTTTATAATGACTAATTTATATAATCATAACAATCAATGAATATAAAATCGTTTTGTATACCACTCAAAAGACATAAAACTTATTTGGTCTAATTTTTTTATCTTCCTGGTATGTAATCTAACTCTGATGTACCTAGTAATAGTAACACCTACCATGAATGCTCGACGGAGCACCGCTTCGCGGGGCTCCTATTTCTGCGTGCAAGGTTTAAAGTAACCTAACACGAAGGGGATGGCGGGGTCTTTCAGACCCCGCCATCCCCTTCGAACCTAACCTGTCCGTGTCCGGGTGCCCCAAGTCCCGAGCTCGCTTCGCTCGCTCTTGCATCCTAGGTCAAATAACTGATTACTGCCTGTCATGCTGGCTCGACGGAGCCCCGCTTTGCGGGGCTCCTATTTCTGCGTGCAAGGATTAATGTAACCTAACACGAAGGGGATGGCGGGGTCTTTCAGACTCCGCCATCCCCTTCGAACCTAACCTGTCCGTGTCGGGATGTACCAAGTACCGAGCTCGCTTCGCTCGCTCTTGGATACTAAACGTTAAATTATATGTTTCAAACGTTATGATAATGATTTTCGCTTAAATAAACGTTATATCAAATAATATTATATGAAATGAGTTTTAGAGTAACACAAACATTATGTGTAAAGAAATTATATCAATCGTTGGTATTTCTCACGTTGATTATATCATGTGAACGTTATTGAAATGAAAATATATCAAATAACTTTATATGAAATGAGACGCACCCGATCGCTGAGCCACTGCACCTACTGTGCTATCAGGTTTTCGGACCAAAACTTCGCTATTCACTAGACACATAAGAAAAGTTTAATCGTTGACTAATATAGACATTTTCATAATAAAATAAGCATTATCTCAATGACCGATTGGAAAGCATCCAATGTACAGACGCCGGCACATCAACCTACCCCAATCCGCAAAATGTTCCCAATTGAACATGAACCTTCTACTTTTGTGATAAAGTTGAAAATGTTGGCAGGTTGTGTGAAAACAAGTTGGTGAGCTAGCGTCTGTACAATTATTTAAAAATAATTTCTTAATGAGCATATTACGACATAACTGTTGATGAATGTTAGTTTTGACAATGCTAATATAATATTCTAAAAAGTCTTATGTTAAGGATATTTGACGGTTCTGTATTAAGTAAACATTACGAAAGGCTAACAAATAAAAACACCAAAGAAATTTTAAATTCTTTATTTACAATGCGCATAATGAAAATAGCGAACATTGGTACTGAAATATTCATGCTCTATCGTCCATTCATGTTACAAATAATGATTATTAACGTAGAGTTTGTTTAAAAAATAACTATCTAAACATGTTACGAGACAAGTCGACAAAAATATATAATTATTTATCACAATATTCTTATGTTAATAAATTGAACTAAATATTTACAAATTTGGTTAATAAAGCCCTGTTTAATGCGGCTTAAGATACACCGTGACACAACGCATTGAAATGTAAAAAAACGATTATAAGATCCGTACACTTTGAATAGTTGAGGCCTGAGCCAACTAACATTGAACGATTATAGCTTCTACGTAAATAATGTGCCTGTTTCAATTAGGACGGAACCTTCAGAAGACCAACAGGATGACTTCAGAGATCCGGAAGTGACTGCCTCCATATTACATCCCGTTGATCTTCACCAAGGGACCCCACTGTCATCATGGCACGATAGACTAAATTGAACACATTACAAGACTAACGACTAAGAAATTTATATTAGTAAACGTGAGAAATAGTTAGGCTCCTACCACGGTTCGCTGGTATGAAGCAAAAGGAAAATACAACTAGACACACTCCGCTAAAAACATAGTCATTTACCGTCCAATTTGTTCTGTAGTAAGTATAGTAAAAAAGGAAACGCTTATGGAATTCTACACAAAGTAGTTTTAAGGCCAAGTGATTGATTGAATTTGGTATTTAAACTTTTGGTATCTATTCAAATAATTAATACCAAATTACAGGACAAATACACAATCACAATATTGATACAAATATACTGACCCCTCTTTTTAAAAAAAGTCTTAACCGAAAAGGTTGTATTTCCTTCCACTTTATTGACAACACAACAGTTGTAATAATTAATAAAGGATTACAATTATTTTATGAATATCGAGGTAGGTACTGCAATCAAGATCTAAAAGGCACACTTGACAGATAACACTGAAGATTTAAGACATCAGTTAAAAATCTTTACTACAATTTGTACAGTAATTCCCTTAAACATAGAGAATGGAAAGTATTACTTGTATGTAGTTCACTATTTGCTAGAAAGAGACGAAGTAATTCTCGGCCAATAGATGACAACTACTGGTGTCACGCTCTATGTCTGTCTCTCACACTTTCTGGTGGTCTATCATGACGTCGAGAGTTCCAATGTGTGGGAACGAGATGGCGCTAGACGACTTGTATAGCTCGGTCTCTTTACCACAGTGGAATTAATCTCGCTTTAAGACGTCATGATAAGCACGTATTTACTTGACATCTGAATAACGCTCAATCCATTCTCAATGTCTATGGTAATCCCCATCCTTATGACAACTTAAATTGCACACAGCTTTACAACTCAAAATACCGCCATTAAAAATGGCTTCCAAGATCTCAACAGGAGTATTTCACATGCATTCATTCGTTGTATTCTGTCACAACTAAGCATTATAATTACAAACCGTGGTTATAATTTATTGTCTTGTATTGACACACATTACAGTGCGAAAATAAACAATAATACGCCTTCAAAATTGAGCGTCTGAGTATTTGTGTTCGACTTTCATTTACTTAAGAAAAACATAGTGAGGAAACCTCCTTGATATATCGATCCATGTTTGAGGCCTGTGGGGTTCCCAGAGCGGCCACATCCACACAAGAAAAAGAAGACTGCCCGTTCACACACTTGGATTGTTGTACAGACATCAAAAACGATTCATATGAAAATATGAATCGTTTTTTATTATGACAACTCAATGACAGTATGTCTCCCCTAACTAAATGATGAATTATTTTGACAAATTTCTGTTAGTACAGTAACTTCAAGTAAAAGTATAAAGCTGTATCACAGTGTGCTCTGTTCCCCGAACCGGCGGGTTCCACGGTTCACCCATACATAAAAATTATTTCTTGTAATCAGCTTCTACAAAAGCATAGCAAACTGAATACGGCTCCAAGCAATCCCCGACAACTCACAATATAGCGGACACAATTTTTTTCTTGTAGTTGCGCGTAACTTATCAAATCTACATATATTTGGAGCAATCTAATACAAATTTCGAAGACATTAAAATATATTACTTATCTCACTTGTTACATCTTCTGATTGCCATCACATAGTCAAAAGAATCTAATTTACAATTATTTGCTTTTATCTCACTGATACATTCCTATGTTAGAGGGGCTTGTAAAGTTTTTAATACTAATAATTTTAAATAACTTTTACGAAAATAAGCCTTTTTAATATTTAAAATCTTGCATCTTTCTTACACCGTAATACTATTTTCTACGTCAGTTTTTTTTTTACAATATCAGGTTTTAAACTAAGTTTCTTCCAATTAAAACCAAACAAATTAAAAAATATAGAACAAGGCCTCGAAAATGTCATCTTTCATTGGAGAATTATTTGGTTTCAATCAAGAACTTCTTATGGAGCACATATTCTTACTGATATTATTTTTTACAAATCTCTAAATCGTAATAACTAATGTACAATAAATCCAAACCTTTTGATTTAGATATTGGGCACTTTATTTCGGATTAATGGCGATTGGCCTGTTGTAATCAATATAATTTTTGACCACCTGGCCATAAATGGCAATATAGTGAACCCAATCGCCGATATCTATAGTGTGTATTTATTGCCTAATAATGCGACACGTGTACAAATATATCACAAGATACAATATCAAATCTGACCCTTCAAAATTGAACCATCGCATAAAGAACAAGTTACAGTTTAAACACCACATTTTTAAACTTAAAACCAAACCTTGTAAAGGATCAGACACGATGCTGCGACTACAGTACACCACATACACATCACACGTAAACATTTTATTATTTATGCAATCACGACCGACTATAAGCTGGAGACTTATACATTTTAATATTTTCACTTTATACTAGGTAACATTTTAATTGATCATAATAATCGTATGAAAATAATTATAAGCTAGATTTCTGCAAAATAAAACTACGTCTAAATGGGAGGGTTTATTTTGTTAAAGTTGAAGATTTAAAAACTGTTTCGAATTTCGAATATATGTCGTAAGAGCGAAATGGTAAGCTTTGGAGATCGAATATTTACTTAGGCAATTTGAATAACCTGCCATCATACACTAAGAAAGACAATTTTCATCACTATACCTAAATCTAACCTAAAATGTAACACACACCGTTAACATATCACAAAAATATATACATACAGAGGACTAATTAAATATGGAAGTGCATAATAAAATTGTACAGTTCACACGTTGGTAAATATTCATTTTTTTCAGAATGGACGTTCAAAAAATATTTAACTTAAGCAAATACATAATCTATATTACTGGAAAGCGTTTATGAAACACCTCGTCCAGACTAAACGGACTTTGAAACAACGAGATCCCTCTAGCTAGCATCTAGCATCATTAAAGTTTTCATATTGCAGTCCAACACAGATACATCTCCTGAGTACCTAGATTCTTTGAAACCTGTCTTGGATGAGGCGTGTTAATGTGAAGAATAATTTAAAGAAATATGACAAATACCAAATTCATGAATGCTAACAGCACCATCAAAAACCATGATGATCTGAATGTAAATATATACTTTTCTCTATGTTTTCGTGTAAATAATTAATCTTGTTTTGATAACGTATTATCAGACCATAAACCATTTTCTGCCTGCTCAAACATACGCGGGTATTTGCATCGCGAAGCGTGTAATATATCCCACACAATGATTTTTTTCATACAGCCCATAAAATCGACGAAATTGTCGTCAGGCGATTTCTAATATAGTCAGTGCCAAGTATTGCTTGACCCCTCTTTCCCTATATTATTTGTGAGAGAGGTGTCAAAAAAGCAGAAAAATGATTGTACTAAGGTAAAACTCATTTTGCGTGTTTTATTATTATTTCTTTTTAAGGCATATGCTAGGTGTCTTCAATTAGTTTTTCCAATAAATGTCACAGTTAGTTTACAGGTACACACACAGGGAGACTACCATCACAGCCGCATTGGGGTTGACGATTATGAAACAGAATACGTAAAAAAGCAATAACAGTTCAAGATCGTAGATCGGCCTAACAGCAGGACTAAAAGATGACTGGCTATTCCAATATTATTTATATATAATTGTACTATTTAATAAAGGCGATTTCTACAACAGATATAGTCAAGCCAAGGCATTAACTCGTGAAAATGAGTACTTATTTATTCAATATACACTAAATATTGTTTAAATTTTAATAAAAAATATTAAGGTGTATTGGCAATATATGTATACAGGGTGTAAGGGACAGCCCTCCACAAATTTACAGAGTGCATTCAGCTCCTTATTCTGAATCATATTCCAGTGAAAATTCTCTCAGGAAAATTTCCATTTTTTTTTCGTTTTTCCAGTTCAGATAGCTTTATTTCAATGTATAATTACATTCTCTGTACGCAGAACTACATTAATGTAAATAACACAGCTAAAATACAAAAAAATGCAATGGATGTTGAAATCCCCTAAAGAACGACGCATGAAATCAGCTGTTCAATTTCTACCTAGCTAGAGTTTTTTGAACTCACCGCGCCGTATACCTACTATGCGTCCCTTTCTTTTGGATCATAGGCGCCGCCCCGCCTAGCGCGGCCTCCGCGTTTGCACAATTGCAACAGTATTGCCAACTTTTTAGAACTCAATTATTAAACGAAAATGTTAGAACTAACTTGATTCATCTTTACATTCATAATTACATTGATAAGATTTTCATTGATCAATCAATGAAATCTTGTCGTGAACCTAATTTGAATAAAAAAATAATAAGGATAAGACTAGTTTTATTTTTAAAGCATTTACAAAAACTACCTAATTTATTAATTGGTTGTTCTTTTCAAGCGATCACTGGCTAGTTTTTAAGCCACCTAACAGGTTTTTACATGGCTTCACAATAGCCACTGATTGATAGTCGAGCCGGGAATTGAAAAAAAGCCCCCTGGAATGGAAGCCATGCTTTTTATCACACTGCACTTTCATTATTCTTAATTTACTAAACAATTAAATTGGAATTAAACTGATGTAATCAATTAATCAACAAAAAATAACAGAATGATAACTTTAGGTAATTTAGGATCAAGCATAATTTTTATTTTATTTTTTTGCACGAAATGTCGTGCAAAAATTGTCGTGTAATTGGCAACAATAGTATGTTTGTATCGAAGTGTCGTGTCGCGTCGCATGCAGTCGCCGTTGTGCCGTGCTGCGAATGCACTGCGTGTATACCGCGAGCGTATGTCGGTGCGGATCGCTCGCGCAGTCGGCTTGTTAAGTTTTGTTGTAGGTAGTGTTGTTAAGTTTTGTTGTAGTAGTGCGAAATGACTACGTTTAGTGCGCGTGAGTATGGGGAGATGATAATGTGTTACGGAGAAGCTCGGGGAAATGCTAGAGAAGCGCTCAGAATTTACGTTGGTAGGTATCCTGACCGTCGGCATCCATTAGACTCCAGGATAATTACTGGTGCCTATCAACGCTTGCTAGATAACCGGCCCATTGTTCCCAGTCAAAAAGGCGCCGGAAGACCAATACGCGGTCAAACTCGCGAAAGAATTTTGGAATTGGTTCGACGAAATCCACGCCTGGGCACACGTACTGCAGCTCGATTATTGCGGCGGAATAATGGAGCCCGCGTCTCACACTGGTCGGTGCACAAAACGCTGCGAAGAGATCGGCAACGTCCTTATGTAATACACAAGGTCCAAGCCGGTCAGTGGGTCGTCTTAGGGGCGGAGTTTCTTTTAGTTTTTTGTGACCGTGTTGTGATTGTTACATTTTCTCTTGTACGTAACGCGGCAATCTTTTAAATAATAATTTATTGTAATAAACCGTGGCGCGAGCGCGGCCGTTCGTCCGAAAGGTCGCTGCGCTGCCGTTCGCTGCGTGCGTTTTGCGGTGGACGCGATACATTGCGTGTAAGGTAATCAAATAAATCAGTTTTATTGGATTCCCATAACGTTCCTAAAATAATATCATGTACCGGTCAACTTAAGACGATATACTGAATTCACCATATCAGTTTGCGGAGGGCTGTCCCTTACACCCGGTATAGCTGTAATATCTATTTAAAATATATTTCTCTCCAGTAATTTTTGGATGTGCTAGAAACTAGCAGCTAGTTTATTAAATAAATTGAAAAGTTGAAGCATTGAAGGCGTATGCTATGTGAATAATGAGTATATAAAATTGGTGTATCAGCAACCATTGGCGGTTTAATATTAATAGGTGCGACCATTATAAGTTTTGTTAATTATTATTATGGAGATAGAATATAAAATTAGATTTAAAGAAATACCTGAGCGTTGAGTGTGCCAACAAAACTAAAACTTACTTTCAGTCTGTTAATGAAAATAAATTAATATAAAAAGGCGTGTTGACAATGTCCATTCGAAACATCAAATGGTATCTTAGAACGTACGTACTTCATAGCCTAAAACTTCGCTGCTGTACACCAAAACATCTGATAGCCCAGACCAGTAACCGTCTCTGTCTTCCCCAGTCTTCTTTGAAACATAGCAGTAAGTTTATTTTATTTCAGTTGGTACAACAAAAAGACAGTGTTGCCATTTTTCAGACTTGGTAATTATAATATCAGCTCAGGTTAAAACAGTCACAATTGGCTTTAAATTTTATATTACACTAGCAGCCTGCCTCGGCTTCGCACGTGTCCAAATTTCGAACCAAACGGAGGGTTTTCAAAAAAAATAAAAATTTCGCGACGCTAAGGGTAGATGGTATAAAAAATTCTTGCTTCATATTTTTTATCATTGAACGATGTTACAATATAAATGTGCAACACTAAATATTCGTAAACTATAAAAAAATAAACCACTTAATAGATTTAAATACAAATACATAAATTCTATACTTTATCCCTTGTTAACTATGAACTTAACAAATGTTGGTGATTTTGATCTTTATTATATTATTATTCTGTATGAGCTAAGTTCTGCCAACAAGTATCAACCAGCATCAAAAATGCCTTTTGAAAGTAATCTGTATGGACAGTTAATTTTAGATCTGTTCTAAGAATACGCGACTGATTTTACTCAATAGTTGACTCGATTTCTTTTACATATTTCAGTGATTACGGGTAACTCATTTTGGCAGTACCCAGTCCATAACAAAAATGTATATTATACATTATTTAAATGTTATATAAATCATAATAGTTAAGAATTTTGAAAGGTATTTGACTTACACAATCTTAGTGACTTTAAGTACGTTTTTCGTCATTGTGCTTATATTTTGGCTACAGCAAGCACGACTTTTCACATACATACATTTTCGGGAGCTTTATGCAGAGATGCTTCAAACTCTGCACACTTTCATTTACAGCGACAAGCGATTTGTCGCTTACCGAATGGCCGCACCAGCCTTAACGCGATTAATGCATAGTAATATTCTCAAGCTGTCCACAACGTTTAGTGTGGGCAATCCTTAAAACGGAGCCTTGTTGAAATCGCAAAATCGCCGATACACAAAGTAGCATATATCCCATAGCCAATAAAGCCTGTTTAAATATGCTCTAGAACTCAAAACTCATACTGATGATAAGAAGTGATTCTGAGTCTTAAATATGGAAGCCTTGCAGTTTACCTCAAATGAATAGCAGGAGCTAAGATCATAGATAATTCAAAAATCAACGAGCCCGAGCTAGGAATGCACGTAATGATTTTACCGACGAATACTTATGACTTCTAAAAATTTCACTGCAGTTCTATACCGTTTATATCTCCTTTCATTTTAAATTGTGACTGCGATCAGCTTCTTAGAAATAAGAAACCGATCGGAGTCGCGTTTGTTCAACAGTTGATTCCTACAATTTTAATTGTTATGGAAATATTACTAATTACTATGTACTGCCAATGATTGGAAGTTTACCCCAATATAGTTAAGAAAAGCCTAGGCAGGTGATATACTGCCCATGAATACAATGCCTAAATTATTAAGCATATGAATTTGGCGAGGCCCTATCTAGCAACAATGTGCATCGCAGTAAATTTGGTGGTGTAGTGACTTCATTGATAAACAACCAATGTAAGCACAGTTTTATAATAAATATTTATGTTTTAAGCTTAGCAAGGCATAATTTTACATGTCATAATAACTATATAAAAAGAGAGTGGAAGGAATCATAATAATCTCACTGGTAAGTAATTGTTCACTATACATGGTCAAATTAAATTAGCTACCAAAACTGGACACACGTGTTTTTTTTATCGTGGTAAAATCATCAAATAATTCTAAAATACATGCATATTTTTTCGAGTACTCTGAAAACGACTCTATTTAGACAAATTTTTGTATTGCTTTATAAGTCTATCTTATGGAGGACAAGTTTAGTAAAAGCGATTTTAAAATGAACTGTGAACATAGACGAGCCCATAATAACTATGATTTCTTTTAAAACGTATTTTTTCCTTGTTTTAATAATACGGTAGCTAATTTAATATAACCTTGCATCAAACTGTTGAGTTCCGGAAGACGCACTTGTCTTATAAAAGTCAGGTAATCGTACAGAAATCCATAGTTACATTTAAAACTAGATTTATTAAATTATTTGTCAAAAATATGTCATGTTTATATTTTTATTTTTAGTTATAATTATTAAGCATGTTAAGGCAGTGTACTGAAGTCGTGGGCTTCGGAGGACTTTTTAAAATAAAAAGATTTTGCAGGCATTAAATCTAATCTTATAGAATACAATGATCTTCTTCAGTCAACAAAAAAAAAGTAATTTCAGCACAGTTATAATCCCCTTTGTTGTCGTGGTCGCAAACACGACTGTTGATCATTAGGTTCTGGGTCCGATTCTTGGGTCTAAAAGATCTATTGGGTTACTCGATTAGAATTTCTCAGTAGCAGCGCGGATTTTAGAAGTTGCCTCGGAAAGCACGCTAAGCAACTGCTCAACAGAGATCAACACTGATCTCTGTCCGGTCGTGTCGGATTGTTGTCCTATCGAACTATGAGAGTAAGGGATCTTACCCATGACGGGATGCGACGCAATTCGACCGGTTCCAACTACAAGTGAAAACCAACCTTACCACTACGACATATGGGCAGATGAAAAACAAAACACGATAGCCGCGACGACGACAAGTCAATGGAATTACATCATTATTTCTTAGTGGCAAGGTCGATTTTAATTAGTAGAAATTGCAAATCGCACGAGTCGCGTCATGGGTAAAGTCCCTAAAGGAACAGAGAGTGCATCTGTGCCTGCGCACACACTTGTGCACTATATCATATTCCCGCGCTGTTGAGCAATCTCAGCTAAGTTTGGCTGCGGTGGCTGAATACGGTCAGGAGGATAATAAATGCCCAGATTTATATTATTAGACTTTCTCTGGCCATATTTAGCAGCTGACAAGAGTGGGTGAAAGGCCACAATGATTTAAATACATGAAAGGCACACTATGGTTTAGTGAGGTACTTGAAGTCGCTGCCTAGTCGCTATTTTCTTAATTATTGACTGTTCGTTCATAGATCACTGCAAAATATTTTTTTTTTTGTTTGGCCGTATACTACTTTTTTTTTAATTTTTGTGCTTCACTACTTGAATTCCAATCATCAATGTCTTAGCTCCTGGTAAAAGCGCAAGGCAATTCTTAAAAATGTGTATTCTATATGTTTATGATTATTAAAGCTTTTTTTTAGGTTTTTTCGACATAAAATGTTACAATATAAAAGTGTTTTTTGTGTTTTTTCTGTACGTATGAATAATGCAACTATAACTATTATTGCTTATATTCTGCATAGTAATATTTAAACATATAAAGGAGTAATTTTATTTAGTGAAAGTTTTATTTTTGCCGAAGCGAAGAAGATAATAGATTTATGTACACTTCAAAATTTTTCACCATTTTATATGGTAACCCTAAATGATTATTAAATTATATCAATTACATCTGAGCCCTTCAATATGCAAACGCAGATAGTACAGTAATTTTAATTAAAAACTGAGCAAAAGATACATAAAAGATGTTTTCAACTATATTTTTGAAATTGTACTTTCGTGTAACATCGTCACAAAAATTGGGCAAGGTTAATCTGATCTTTCTGTACATACATAAATCCATATTCATAGACACACAAAAAATACATAATAATAAAACATGTGCGTGCTAAGACTTTAGTAATAATACAGAGTCTGTCTTTTAAGTTGACAGAGGAAAAAAGAATGACTCTGTATATTATAAATAATGTGTTCTCGTTATATACAATTACGTTATAAAATAATATGCCCCGGTTGTGGCAACCACCACTGGTAACAATAATTGAAATTTAATTTTGAATAAAGTGTTCAATCATAAATGGTTCCAACACGGATTTTATTGCTAGAAAACTCGTTATCACATTCTTATACTGTAGACCATTAAAATGAAAGCATTGCCAGTGATTCGATGTCTGAGTACGACACGCGTTTAGAAAAAGTCATCAGGAACAAACAATTTACACTGTCAATGTCAACTTGACAGCTGTCAACGTCAAAAAAGTTATTACTTAAAAATCACAAAAATAAATTGAAACATCGCATTTTAGCCGTAAAATATACCTATACAAGGAACATAGAAAAAATCCAAACACTGGTATGTACAAAGGAAATAATTGTTTGTTACGTCACTGTCTAAGCGCGTGCTATACCCAGACAGGGTACTTGTCGCCACGCGGGGACAGTTGGCACCGGTGTTATGGTCGGTGGAGGAGCGGGGTATCTTCCCCCTCGGTGCTGCCCCAACGACCGCCGCGTTGTTGCCTCTCACTGCATTTATTTGTGCAGCATGATAGATTCTGACCCGCCTGGAAGAAGAAATACGAAATGCTTAGGGAAAAAAATCCTATCTTCATTGTTGATTTAGCTATGCGGATTAACCCTGCGGCGAAAATAGGTCTTCTAAATGGCAATTCGACTAGGTCGCAAGTGACTAAAATCTCAAATCCCAACATACGACTTTTGCCGTGTAAATGGTCAGTTTTGGGTGAGATAGTGTTTTGCGCTGTGCTGTTTCTGCTCAAATTAACAAGTTAGATGCGATTTTTATTTACTGGTGTAAAAGGGGTGGCGGTTCCATTTTTACAATCTGCGCGACTGATGGCTTGCCGCACGACTCAATCTATCGAAAAATCGACCCGTGTAAATTCCTCATAAAATGCTAGGTCTAGAAGCTTGAATTTACTACAACATTCTCATAGAATAAAAAAACATTAAGAAATACAATCTGACAATTAAATGCATTAAATAAAGTAAAGGTTGATTGGTTGTTATTTCACATGTTAATTATAAGGGGGAGGGAATAAGAGAGAGACAGTATACGGATAGTACCTATTAGAAGTCGTGAATTGTGATAGAAGCGCTGTTAAAATTTGCTAGTAGAACTAAATTGAAATGAAAAAGTATACGGATAGTACCTATTAGAAGTCGTGAATTGTGATAGAACCGCTGTTAAAATTTGCTAGTAGAACTAAATTGAAATGAAAAGAGACCAAAAAATAAAAAGGCCACCATTCAGTAGGGGTTGGGTTCCGACCCCACATGTAGAACAATTTTATTGACACAATTGAGCAAGCTATCTCCCCTTGTTTGTACAGACTGGAACTGAAGACATTGCATAAAAAGTTATAAAAGTTTGCAGCATATTCCGAAAGACATTGACAGTGAGAGCGCACAGATAATACTGCAGCCTGTAAGAAAGGCACAACTGGAGAAAAGGGAATAGGGAAAAATTTGCCTTAGTAGCTACGCTTTGTTTAGTTAGTAAGGCCTATTTTTTCTTTGCATTTTTTTTGCGCAGATGTGTCTCTTTTCCTTAAAGAGGCAGAATAAAAGTGCTCTAGTAACAGTACCTGTGTCAGATGCAGGTCATATAGATGCAGCGTGCTAACAGACATGTCTTGGTTGTCGTCGCCGGGCTGCCGAGGCGCGTCCCCGCTCAGGGCGCTAGTTCCCAGTACTGAGCTCACTCCCGCTAGCCCCATTGGCGCATTGGTTGCTCCCGCCGAATGCGTCGATCCCTGTGGTGGGGCCTCATCTTCGTCGCTCGTTTCGTCCATGTCCTTTGGAACAGAGAATCTTTATGTCGTGTCATTCAAGAAAGACTTCAAATTAAAACGATAATCTTTTATATCCTTTTTTTTGTATCAATATCAATTTTAAAAAGGTTAGGTATAAGTACTGTACTTTTTCTGCCTTACCACTAAAGATAAACATCTGATGAACGCTTGCCTAAAAAAGTGTAACTGCAAAATGACCCTTATTTCAATGTGAAATGTCGTTTTGACATTGATTTTTTTAGACAAGAGTCTCTTTCTAGTAATGTTTTCTTTGTGCATAGTCAGCCAGATAAATACCATCTGCACCTCTTTTTCCAAGATGGCCGCTAACAAAGGTTGCGACCCCACAAACTCGGATTTAACTTTACACTAACTCTCTTGACAACTAAAAATTAAAATATTAAATGGACTTAATCTTAGTTTCAATAATTTAAACCCATACAGCCTTACTACAAAAACTTAAACATCTGTTGAACACTTGTCTAAAAAAGTGTGACTGCAAAACGGACCTTATTTCAACGTCACAATCTGTCATTTTTTTAGACAAGTGTTCAACAGACGCATAAAAGAACCTATAACAATTAGCTTATTGCCAACATTAAAACACTCAATGATATTATGATCATTATGGTACGACGGTTAGTGCAGTTAAATCATTATCCAAATAAAATTACATGGTAAGTATAGAAAATAAATAAAATAGTACTCACAGGTAATCTGTACTGTTGTTGCTTCTGTTGTGGGTAGTACGACAGGACCGCAGGAAGAGGTGTGATAGCACCGAACAGACTTTGCTGGATGTACGAGCCCAGCATCGTTTTGTTCTGAAATTGTAATAACCCTAATAGTTTTTTCTTTTTCTTTTTTTAGGTAGTTTCTAGTGAGACTTAACCCATAAAGCTGTTTTTCATCAACATCAACGAGTTTGATTCCTAGATAGAGAATAATCCAACGATTTTGTTTTAGTTTCCATGAAAATCGGCCTCGTGACTCCTTTTCAGTATTATTTGCTATCCCTCATACTTTCGGATTCGGTCACTTGGTAAAATTCAACCTTTATATTAAGAGGTGATAAAAAAACGGAGCTTTAGAAAAGAGCACTTGGAAAGATTTGGGAGAGGCCTCTGCCCATCAGTTGGAAATTAAACGGCTAACCCGTGTAATAATCGGCTAATTAAAAAAAAACCATGAGAGTTACTTACAAGATGGTTGTTGGCAGGCACGGCGTGGTACATGCTCTGTCGTAGCGAGCGTAGGAACTGTCTCTGTGAGGGCTCGGTTGGCTGCCAGCCAGGGTGGCGGCACGAGAACGCCACCAACGACAGCTCCGTCTTACCACCCTCACCCTGATCGTATTGGGCGTTGCCGTTACCTCCTGCGAACATTGATTTCGGTTTGATAGACGAATAATTATATTCTTTATTAATTTCCTAATCAATCAATATTTATAAAAATCAATGCCACTTTTCGTTGTAATTTTATAACTCAAGAACGAGTTCCTCTATCCAAACCAAATGTTTAGGCTTTGTTCGAAATATTTAGTAGGTTTATGTGAAGTTTGCACAAAATCGGTCAAGCGGTTCTTCATTTTATCCCATTTTTTGTAACAAATGAATTCAATAAATGGCGGATCATTTTGATAGTGGGGATTTTGCTGTCAAATTGAAACTTTATACGTATCAAAACACGTACCGGGCCGCTAGTTAATATTATAATTGCGAAAACAAGTTTGTTTGCCACCATTTGACGGCCAAAACACTGAGCCAATCGTCCTTAAATTTTGCATTTATACTGTTAGGTGTACAGAGTCGAACATAGGGTATCTTTCAACCCGAAAAAAAAAACAACAATAACGCTCATTATGATACTACATGGCGCCGCGTGTACGATCAGAATTGATTGCCAATTCTGATCATAGAGGTGAATTTTTTAGACAACGATCAGGAGCATAGAACTTGCAAATGGAGTGCGTGTATAACCAGATGTCTGAACACGAACGAAGCAAACGGGCTAAGTAGGTGCTTTTATGTATTATTTGTGAAAGGAGTGAGTATCGTACGTATGTTGTGAAGTCTATCCGCCGTGTCGTGGGCGCGTACATATAACCATTTAAACTGATATACACAAACAGGTATATCTCAAAGATTTTCTATGGAAAGAAAATTCGAATCGCGAGCAGGATTTGAAACTCCGGATTCGGTACATCCGACGCTCTTTCTAACCGAGCCATTGAGGTTCTCACCTATAAGCGTCAAATTCTTCAATCCTTCTACCTTTCTATAGAAAATCTTTGTGATTCGCGACGCAAGCGTAAATGCGTATAATATATTTTTAAATTATTTGGGTTCATACCTATTCCGACTTCTTTTGACGTGTAATCATCATAGGCCAGTCACAACCAAGAAAGATTAATAAATTACAGGTTAATTATAACTTACCTTTCAATTTGCCCGGTGTATGCCAATCAGGATGACCATGTCGACGGATATCCAGCTGAAATCATCGGGTATTATATAATTTTAATATATCATAAAGTTCAATAGCACTTTCCATACAAACTGAAGTGCAGTTTCTGGCCCTATAGTCAAACAGCAGATGACAATCGTTACAGCTCAGCGGTCACCAATACATTTTCAACTTTATACCCTAGCGCGAAAATCTATTGAAGGTTACAGATCTTTCGTTTGTTTCGTTCGTTATCGCTCAGCAGTCTTTAATAGATTTTCAACTTTATGCGCTAGGGTATAAAGTCGAAAATGTATTATTGACGCTGGATGCAGGTCGCTTCCAACCGGTATATGTGGAGATCTAAAGGGGAGGCCTATGTTCAGCAGTGGACGTCCTATGGCTGAGATGATGATGACGAGCGATAACGATTGTCGTGTGCTGTCGTCTGCTGTTTGGCTATAGGGCCAGGTTTCAGTTAAGTTTCAGATGGACAAAGTGCTTGCGATTATTCAAATCCATACAAAAGGCTTGTCCACTGAAAATATCTAATTAGTCCGTCAGTCACGTTATCAAAAAATATTTGACCCGTATCTTTTCTTTGTTACGTATACCAACATTTACGAAGATACGACTTATAAAATTCGGTCTATTGTAGATTGGTAGATGTCGCATGTCTGCGAATTTTTGGTTCTAAGACATGCCGGTTTCGTTTTGCAGCCAGCTCTCAGCTCTTTAAAGATTCATTTTGTTTTTCAAAATCAAAATAATATTGCACATCTAGGTCGATGTGCAACATTATTTTGAGTCCCCAGTCTGTCAGAAATCTTAAATAGATTTTCAACTTTAACAAAATATAACAAGTTTTTGTGGGAAAACTTGTGTTAATATGCTGGAGTCTGTACATTCATTACTATGTGTAGACCTAAAAAAACCGGCCAAGTGCGAGTTGGACTCGCCCATGAAGGGTTCCGTAGTAGCAAGCATAGATTAGGGATATAATTATATTGAGATTAGTAAGTAATATACACAAACAATAAAAATAACTTTGTTTTTCATAGAGTTTGTATGAATGGCAAAGTTATATTTGCGGTTCTTGAAAATGTACTATACATATATCAAAAACTCCTAACTGTATCTCATCCAAACCAACTTTCGTTGAAAGTTTTTGTTGAGGTCTACATTACACATTTTTTTTTAGTTTTATCATTCTCTTATTTTAGAAGTTACTGGGGGGGGACACACATTTTACCACTTTGGAAGCGTCTCTCGTGCAAACTGTTCAGTTTAGAAAAAAATGATAGTCGTAACCTCAATATAATTTTTAAAGACCTATCCATAGATACCCCACAGGTATGGGTTCGATGAAAAAAAAATTTTGAGTTTCAATTCTAAGTATGGGGGGCACCCCCAAAAGGAGAATGAGCAACGGAATAAGGCACTTGGTTGCGCTCCTTTTTGACACTTATACTAGTGAAAATTGGACACAAGTAAGGGTTATTGACATACATGAAAGCAAAGTTAAATACAGGTTGATATTTTGTGGGTTTTTTTCCAAAAAACATTACTTACTCAGGATTTTATTTGAGGTTATATAAGGCGTCAAAACAATATATTACAACATTATATTTAAAAGATTAACCATAGCATGTGTTGCCTCTCTTATTTGGTGATTAGGCAGTGGATGCGATAATAACAAAACACAGTTCACACAGCACGACACATTGTTTGTATCCAGTATTAGAAATCAATGTAGACGTATAAATTCACTATAACAGCGCACTACAAAAAGAGTCCAATTGCTCGATGTATATGAACGTGGAGGTATCCTAAAACTCTACTCGACACGAATATAAGTTTACTAGCAGAGAAAGGCAAGAAATAGTAGTTCGCCGGTAATAAAGAAATCACAACCAAACAAACACGAAAATCATGAGTTTGACTTTGACAATCAGTGTTGCCAGTATGATTTCCCAAAAAAGGACGGTTGGCTTTCTGAAAAGGTACGGTTTTTAACTTCAAGGTACGGTTGGGCCGAGATTACTTCTGCAAGAACTAGATCAGTTTTTTTCTTTTTCTAGACTTTTGTAAAAAAGCTATAGTTTACTCATATTCTACAGCGAAAACCAGTTTTTTTGTCAATAAATTATGAAAATAATGTTTTAGGAACTAAGGAAATTCCATGCCAAATGTGAAAGAAAGTTGAAGAAAGTATGAGTCTCATTATTTTCTATTAGTTTCTCGACAGACTGTAATATAATAATAATTTAACTTACCACGAGTTTATAAATAAATAACTTGCTAATACATGCTTGAAGCTCCAATAGTTTGGATATGTGTCATTCTGTCTGTAGATATTCTTTGCTTCATTCCAAAATACTTTTTTTTGTTTTTTTTTTGCCCTATGTTGTGAAAAATATATCACTAGTATTGAAAAGGTACGGTCTACACACGTAACACGTACACGGGTCTGGCAACGCTGTTGACAATTGACACCATAGACACATGATTGACATTTCTTGGAATAGTGCTGTGACACATCAGTCATTACGACATCTTAATATAATCGATTATATCTTTACTTTTGTTATAAGACCTCAATATGGGTTATCATAAAATAAATCATATTAGAGTTTATAGAACAGCAATAATAACAGCTTTTAAGGTGGTCTTTAGGGACACTAGTACATTTTTTAATTGTTTTACGACTATGTTCTTTGTTTAACCGATCGATTCTGGTAACGTAGCCCTTCACTATACCGGAACAAAAATATAATAGTAAATACTAATAATATTGAATATAAAAACCCCACCAATGTTTTAAATTGTATTTATGCTAAAACAAATTTAAAATAATAACATTAATTATAGATTTGCTTATGTGATCATACGCCTCAAAAAGCGAAACCATGAGTGCCCATCTCCTTTGTTTTGTTTTTATTTTTGTGTGAAAATCCTAATGCGGTTCACATAATACATCTACCTACCAAGTTTCAACAGGATAGCTCTTATACTTTCGACAAAAAGTGGCTGTGACATACGGACGGACAGACAGACAGACATGACGAATCTATAAGGGTTCCGTTTTTGCCATTTGGCTACGGAACCCTAAAAATGTAGCATACCTGTGCAAACGAGCAAACGTCGCCGATGCCGAGGACGCTGACGGTGAAGTTGCGGTAGAAGTCAACGATGTCGAGCGCCCGAGATCGAAGCGAGAACAGAATCAGGGGACACAGCAGCGGGCTTAACAGCTCGAAGATTATGTACACCTGGCGATAAAAATACTAAGCATTAACGCCTGCGTTACGTATGGAATGAAAGATTCGACTTCGCGGGCAGGACTACGATAGCTTAGTTGGTGGTGTCTGGAGTATCTATCTAGAGCAGGGGTCATCAAACGGCGGACCGCGGTCCGCATCCGGACCGCCGACCCATTTTGTGCGGACCCCGAAAACACAGCGACTTCACTGCAGAGTACGATCTTATGATCGATTTTTTTTTTATAAAATGTTCTTCAGATCGCGATGGTCATTTCATGTATTAAAACGGACCCAGAACGAAACTAATTGGTGACCCCTGATCTAGAGGGTCGCAGGAAGGAGTACTGCTCCGATCGAATTATTCGTTATTTTAAAAAAAATAAAAATAACGAAAGAATAATCTCCAAAAAATTAAGGACAGGTAAGCTACTGGGGCACCTTCGTCTACGTTTCGTATATTACCCGTCACCCTGCTCTTTGAAATCTTGGGTGAGCCATCAATGGAACACTAGATACTGGACATCTACTAGAAAATTCCAATGCGATGGAGTAGCAAAGAGTGGAGTTGTAAGCTAAGAGGCTGTCCAACATTTGTTGTACAGTCAGCATCAAAAGTTGCTGACTGTACTAATAATACCACCATTGCCTGTGCCTTATCCTTGAGGCCATAACGGCTTTTCATAGTATGTAGACTAACAGACGGATCTGAACATTGCAAATAATAATTTACAGACGTAGATAATCCTAACTTTTATTTTATAAATGCGAAAGTGGAATTGCTTGTTTGTAACAATAAAACGCCTAAAATTTGAATCGATTTTAATTCATTTTGGTACAGAGATAGATGGGGCTCCGGAGACGATTATAGGCTATAAAACTTAAAGTAGGAGAAATTTTTATGGGAAAAAACCTAGTTATACTATATAAAGCTTGTTTATATAAATACATACGGCTCTAAATTGGAAGAGTTGTTGGAAATGCGCAGCCACATCCTTGGTATGAGCGCGGCCCCTCCACGCGGCGGGCAGATAGTGCACATGCCCCAGCACCTGAACGAACAGCTCCTCACCACGCGCGGGGCCCGTACAACCCCCGCCGAGACGTTCCTCCTCACCTATCAGAGCCCTGAAATCATAACATAGTTAAATACGTTAAAAAATAATAAGTGGAGCAGCTATCATAAACCGTCGGTGATTAGCGCAGCAAAAGAAGTACGCACGATAACATAAAAATCAGATAAACTAAGACCGTATATATCCGGACTGCTCGAGCACTTACTTATTTTATGGAATTCAAAAAATCTTGCAAAAACGAGATCATTGACACCTTTCAACTTCTGGACCCAGACTTTTATGAAACTTAAATGACCTTTTGAGATTGTGATACAATCGATGGGAACTAGTTCGTATTCCAGCAATAATCTAGGGTCAGGCTCAGTCAGTTTAGTAAAAAATATACATAGGGAAAGTCACTGGCTACTTACAAGCTGGGATTAAAAGACGTTTAATAATTAATAAAAAACTTTTTGAAAAAAAGGGAACCGACTTCAAAACAAAACACAAAAAACTGTAAAATAACTTTTCTTTCGGAAGTCGGTGGCTTTGTGGCGTGGTAGTTGAACCGACTTCAAAACAAAACACAAAAATCTGTAAAATAACTTTTCTTTCGGAAGTCGGTGGCTTTGTGGCGTGGTAGTTGAACCGACTTCAAAACAAAACACAAAAATCTGTAAAATAACTTTTCTTTCGGAAGTCGGTGGCTTTGTTTTTTATTTCATTGACTATGGCCACCGACTTCCAAAAGAAAAGTTATTTTACAGTTTTTTGATTTTTGTTTTGAAGTCGGTTCCCTTTTTTTCAAAAAGTTTTTTATTTTTCGCATTTTCGTTTATAAATTCAACAAAAATCTTCATATAATCGGCGTCTTTGAAAATCTACAATCCTAGTAAGCAACAAAAACGGATGAGTATGGGCAACTTCACGAGATATCTATTATTGTTATATACTAAAACCTTCCCCAGAATGTAACAAATACTTTTCTGAAAACCGCATCAAAATCGGTTCAGCCAAACGCGAGATAATTGCGGACAAACATACATACATACATACAGGTCGAACTGAGAACCTTCTTTTTTTTTGAAGTCGGTTAAAAAGAATAGTTGTCATTAATCAGTTTATAGCAGCTTTTAAAACCAATTTCTTTATAAGAGGACATATAACAGGTGAAAATAAAATCAAATATACAAGTAAAACATGACAAGATATACCAACCTAGCTCCAGCTAGAACACAGCCCAGTATCGTGATGATACTGAGCACATGCTCCACGGTGAGTACATCTTCATCGTAGACCGACAGCACGACGAGCACGCCCAGGACACTCGCAGATATAAACACCACGTTCCTGGAACATGATACCTTATATACACACGAATAATGGTTAAAATACTGTGTGAAACGAATACTCTAAGGCAACCCTTAAACAAAGAGCCTGCTGCCCATTGAAAAAAAAAGAAAACTAAAAAGGTATAACTCAATTATACAAAGCTTAAATGTTATTTAGTTATAGATTACGATATTGATATTCCTCAACTTTTGTTAAAAAATATACACAAAGTCTCAGTATATTTAGATAGGCGGTAATTTGTGCACTGAAAACATAAAAAAAAAACAAGGAGCTGTGTAAATGTAAATAGTTGTAAGTATATTAATTTAACATTTATATAAAAAACTCTAAAACATTTATTTAGAAGACCAGAGGATAGGTAATTATATTATCATACAGAAACAAACTAGGCTATTTTGACTTCGTAAAATATTATAAGTAAATGCACACGCCGCAATATAAATACATAATATACTAGCGACCCGTCCCGGCTTCGCACGGGTACAATCTCTACTATATTAGGAATAATTAGCAATAAATTAAAATTGCGACTATAATTTGAGATTTAAACTATCTTATCTCTCAAGTTGGATCGAACTGCACATGGTGTGCGAATTTTATTATAATCGGTTAAGTGGTTTAGGAGTCCATTGAGGACAAACATTGTGACACGAGATTTATATATATTAAGATTGAACGATAGAGACACAGCTAGATGCGCATTAGACTAAAAGTTCCTCGTCATTGTCATAATTTATATTAGTAACGCGGTAAGTGCCAAAAAATAGTTTTTTTTTTGTCGAAAGTAAATATTGCGAGATAAAAATAGCACGGCATTGTTTACGCAATATGTTACTCTAGTTATATACTTTGGCTTAGTAACAACTACTGTAATTAGATTAATAGATACAACATAACTAAAAAATATTCTAATATATCTTTTTTTTTTAAGTTGTACCTTAGTTGTTCATGCACGAGTAGAAAATAGTTTTTCTACTCGAGCTTTCTCCCGGTGGTTTTTCCTTACTCCCGCCCTGAGATCCTCAGGAAAAAAGAGGTTTGGATCACCTGCTAAGAAGTTACAAATACTGTGTTCTCCAGTACTTCGCTTAAGGTAACTGTATGAATTATATGTTTGTTTATGTCTGCATCTAATTTATCACAATATCAGTGTATGCTTTTTGCTACTATTCCTGTTGCTCTTATTAGTAGTAATAAGAGCAACAGGAATAGTAGCTGTCACACTGTGTTAACACTGTTATGGAAAACACCTACAGAAGTCATACCGGTAGTGGTATGACTTCTGTAGGTGTTTTCCATAACAGTGTTATTTCTGTTTTATGTAAGTGGTGTTTGCTCAATTTTTCTAACTCTTTAATCTGATGGTACCTACGTGTCTATTAAATAAGTTTTATTTTCTGTTTTATTTATGTAAATTATATCCAGTCTATTTGTTATTTCTATTATTTATTAGAACTACTTTAATAGATTAATAGATACTAGAACTAGATGTAATTTATTTATTTTCTGACCATTTGTCAGCTACAGTCGCAAAAAAACATGGTTATGACAAAATTAGTCCAGATAATGTCCTTCAAGCCATCTTAGCTCTTTGCCAATTTCTATTTCCCCAATAAACTTAATCTGAATTGCAACTAGTGATTATTTTCGAATAACACTCCTCAATACTGTTTACCCTCTACGACGTTAGAAGACATTTGCGTGAGTCAATGAATTATGAATCATACAAACTACGCATTTTGATAAACAGTATAGGTTCTTTCAATACGTATATCTATGTTTTGCTTGTTGCAAAACAAACGCTACTCGTTTTTGGTAGCAGGGACTTCAGTTTATTTGGCAATGTGACCACTCCTTCAGCCTAAACTGTTCCCACTGCTAGCTGAGATTGGGTTCATATGTTTTAAAGAAAGGGGGAATTAATTCATACATTTTGCTGTGGTATCTCTGATAAATAAATAATCTTACTTGGCAATGACAGTAGTGATAGGCGATGAAAAACTTCCAAGATATTTCGTAGCGGGTTTATGAGCTCGGTTGAGTCTGTCCCGAAGTTCATGTTCCAATTCATTGAAATGTCTCAGAGTGATGCGAGCATACAGCGACCATGTTCGAAGACCAAGTGATGCAGGAGAACGTTTTATTAACTGAAATATAACATAAATATATAATGATAGATATGTGTGGATGTTTACTTTTGTTGAAAATGTTTAAATTTCATTTCCGCAGAAGCAGCAAGCTGTAGCTTATAAACACAATTATGCCATGGCTTGAAAATGTATGGGTATTGTATGATGTGTGAATTTCGCAAATGTAGGCGTACATTTATTGAGCGGATAGACCACGCATCGCACCTAGGCAGAGTAGACTTCGCAACATAGAACTTAAAGCCAGTCGCTCTTGCTTATAATACATAAAAAAAGAAAATATTAATGAAACCCACCTCGGCATAATTGAAGAAGAAGTAGAGTATCTGCCATGCCTGTATAAGTGGCGAGAGCAGTAAGTTCACAATTGCCAGCCATAGTATTTGTCTCTCAAGCTGACGAGCCAGTAACATTCGCTTGGAATGATCCTTGTAGCACGCACGCAACTGCCAGCAGTTCTCCCATGGACTCCAAGGACTGTCTGTTGATGGAACATGGACATTTTGTACAAAAAACAAGAACAACTAGAACTTGCTTTCATACTAGAATTTTCATTATAGTATGAAAGTATTTTGTGGAGTCATTGTATATTGGGAGTGTTTGTCCTCGTGTTTTAGACGAGACATACGTAGTTTGTATAATACGATTCGTCATTCCTTGTTATTTAGATTAAAAAGTGTGATACTTACAAAATAACAAAAATTCTAAGTTCCATTTCAAACCCCGAGATAAATAGTGAAAATCACCGATACAAGGCACATGTATTTGCAGAGGTAGCAAGTTTTTATTGACCATTGCTACCATATAATTTGTGAATCTGTAAAGAAAAGAATTGTTCATATAAGTTCACTGTTATTTTGCACCATTGCTGCATTTACAACAAAATTAATAAAGTAGTAAGACTGGAACATTTTCCTCCTCCATAAGCTGATTGAGCAACAAGCACAAACATGTCTAGATTTTACAAAACATTTTGGTCACTGTCTTGTGGAATAACTTTGAGATAAGACCATTTGCCTATTGTACAGGCATCAAAGCATCTATGTTCGTCTTGAAATAAAAATACAATTAATAAAGGAGAAAATTACTTTTAAAAATTGCATTTAGTGCTTGTGACTACAGGAAAGAAGACAAATTATGTATTCATACACTTTGGTTCATTCCTTGTGCGAATGAACTTAAGGATTAAATATATACAAACACATATAATGTATAAGTTCCTCAATAACATAGTATGAAGTAAATAAACTCTTGAAATGATAAACTTAGATAAAGACAGAACTCAAGTTGGTTGCATATTGCACTCAACTTATATTTATAAGTAGAGTTTGACATGTAATATAGATCTCAAAACAGAACAGTGACCAGAATCTGGGACACATGTTAAATCATGAGTATGTAATCTTAGGCCATAAATATATCAATGTCCTCTACAACACTTGAACAAATATATACATTACAATTTAATATTTCCACTATATTTGATAAACAAAGAATGATGATTATGCTTCCTTGTGACTTTGCTGTATTACCTTTACATTAAACCAATCAATACTAATAAATTTGTATTTCAATTTAGCCTATATAGTAAGTGTTATTGCTTTCATACAAGCTTCATGTAGTGTTTAATTAAGCTTTATGTGCAGCTATGTGAAATGAGAGTTTGATAAAATACCTGAGTATTCTATGGTATATATCTAATTCGTTGATCTCTTGTTTATGGACGCACATGTGGTGTTCCGGTTGTGCTTCTCTCACTCTATCCTGTATTGTTGACCAGTTTATCCAAACTAAATCACTCTGAAAAACAAATAGAAAATTAAAGAAAAATTACATCTATATATATAAAAGAAAGTCGTGTTAGTTACACTATTTATAACTCAAGAACGGCTGAATCGATTTGGCTGAAAATTGGTGGGGAGGTAGCTTAGAACCAGGAAAAACATATAGGATACTACTTTTTAACTTTTTTTTGTTTTTTTTTTTTTGTTTTTTTTCGGTTTCCGTGTGACGTGACATAAAACGCAACTGACATGGAATGACAGCAAAATGAAAAATGTATCAATCAAAACATCAATTGACCGGTCGATGTGTTTGTATTGAGTTTGTAAGCTTATTGTGCCGATATTATCATAATTATCAATGCGATGCCGCCACCAAGATGATCAAATTTTTATTCTGTTTCCGTGAGACGTGACATAAAACGTAGTAACATGATCACGAAGAAGGTGTTGGTGCCGAAATTGAATAAGGGATCTGAACAAAAAGTACTAGGAAAACATGAAGAATAATTATGTTCATGCCGCCCAACGCCCACCGGTCTTGGTAATGCTAAAAAAGTATTTCGGCGAATACTGAATACTCAAAAAATATACTAGAACTGCATAAATTCAATACAGCCATAGGTACGATGAAGAAACACCTGGGTGTCGCCACTGCGAGGACACGGTGGAGCATACGGTGCAGGACTGCCCCGCTGTTGGCAGAACACCGCCGTGTCCTCACGGCGACGATAGGCGGAGACCTCTCGCGCCCGGCATTGGTCGAGGTCATGCTGCGGGGCGAGACGGAGTGGGAAGCGGCCGCCTCCTTCTGCGTAGCAGTCATGCAATGGAAGGAGGAGGCGCACCGCGTGAGGGAGAGGTCAGAGTCCTCCCTCCACCCCAGCCGCAGTGGTACTACATACTACACTACACTACAGCCTACGGTGACGGGTGACGGACGCCGCCAGACGATCTCCAGCCACCGTAGACTCGGGCATGCGGGCGGCGAGTAATGGGTCTCGCTGTCCGACCTTGGACCATACCCGGGTCGACGGCGCGTTGTGTTCCACGCGCGCCTCAAAGAGTGTCAGCATTATGACCCTTTAGAAGGCCAAAGCCTGCCGGGGTCGCGGGACTTACGATTTACTGTGACCCCGGAACGGAAAGGGCTATTGAAGGACACCGTGGATTTTAGTCAGTACAAGTCTGACAGTCCCTCCCGCTCTGCCGTGGGTGGGAGGACTCACATGATGATGTTACCTCGCTAAAAAATATTCAGTTGCGTTTAGGCACCAACTTTCCAATTGAATTAAAACTCCTTGGATATGGTTTACCACCGCACAATTTACGATTCATGAAGGTTGGCTTCGTAGTCATCGTGCTTCGAAACATAAACCAACCAAAGCTGTGCAACAGAACGCGTTTGGAGGTAAGAAAATTGATAAACAATGTGATTTACGCGACGATACTCAAAGGAAAATTCGAAGGTGAGGAAGTTCTCATTTCTAGGATCCCAAACGATATGCGGTTTGAGTTTAAACGACCTCAATTTCCGATCCGTCTTGCATTCGCCATGACCATTAACAAATCACAAGGCCAATCCTTGAAAGTTTACTGGGAGTACCTCCACGCGGTGAAGGCGGTAAGACTTTAGGACTGATTTTCGATGACGATGGTATATCATTAAAAATCTGACTCTACTGGCCAGAACTCCCATTTATTATTTACCCGGGCTCTATTAGACATCAGACGTTTCAGATCTTCGATTTTGACGACTCCGTTGTCGCTGGCATAAGCAACAGGATCCGCGTACGAAGTCGCGGGCAGAAGCTAGTATAATTATATACAAGAAATATAGTAATATGAGTTTCTACTCACCTCCTTGATTTTTAATGCATTATTATAAAATAATTTTGTGTCATAGGCATAATATAAATGGTATATTGATATCACCAGCCTCATCAACCATATGACTGCACACAATGTGATGAGACACCACCTAAAACATTAAGCAGATTGCCAATTACTGTATTGGTGAATAAGTCATCTTAAAGATATATTGACAATGTGTTAAGGATTCACAATAGAAAAGAGTTTTTATTCATCCTCTTTGGACCATTCATAGATCTTTTTTTAATAAAATTAGTTACTAAGAAGTTTCTATAGACCTGATTCATGAAAACAGCTAGACATAAAAATATTAAATGCTTTTAAAACATCTTGTTTTCAATTTTTACACTAAATCTTGACTTGTATTTTGGCATGCCACAATAATAATCATA
The DNA here is from genome assembly GCA_950005045.1 of Agrotis exclamationis. NCBI lineage: Eukaryota > Metazoa > Arthropoda > Insecta > Lepidoptera > Noctuidae > Agrotis > Agrotis exclamationis. The sequence continues at coordinate 22,318,837 of OX465416.1, read as the reverse complement.
ATCTTTTCACCACATCTAATGTACTTGTGCAATAATTACAGAGCTGTGTAGTGCTTTGTCTTCAGACAATAATGAAGTCTTGGTCAGGTTATTTACTGCAGTGTACACCCAAAACGGGTACCACTGCAGTGGAAATAGTAAGCATGATCTAATTTAAATGACAGTTTTGTGTACTCACCATTTCCAGGCCACACTGTGCACACACTCTGAAGGAGAAGATATGACTTCACTTAAACTAAGTTTTGCAGTTCTATCAGCATCAGGATCATTCCTAAATAATTTTGGATAATCTACACAATACACCAAAAATGTGGAAAACCACACTATGAAAATAAATTGCAACAAATAAAACAAGTCAGAGATTATCATTGGGTAAAATCCACCACGAACATAGTATCTGTACATTCTTGTAAAAAATGAGTCCAGATCCTCAATATGAGTCCATCCTCCTGGAAAAGGAAAATAACATTTTTTAGAAAAGCAGTTTTCATTTTGGAATAAATTACTAAGGATTGATGATACAGCAATATTTTATATGGCCTTGCATATACAAACAACACGCTTTCCTAAGACTGTTTAGTATTTTAACCACGAGACAATGAACTTACAGGGAAAACCTTTTCTGTTGTTTGCTTACCTTTATTTTTGGGCACTTTATGTATGATAACATTGTTGGCATCCTCATGTTCGTGGTCCAGGGTAATAAAAGTTGGAGCTGCATTCGTGGTCCCCGCCAGACCCGCCAGTGGCGGAGTTAATTCGTTGTCAAGTGCGCTGTACGTAACATCGCGTTTTCCAAAATGTGCCATATTTAATTCGTCAATATCACCAAGACTGCACGTTTCTACGCATAAACATAATACGCAGAGGCCATTTACTATCTAGACATTCTTGACTTTGTCCCAGAAACGTGAAAAATAACATAACACACACAATCAACTTTGAAATTCATGCAAATGGTTAAAAATTATTGCAATTTACTAACAGTTGATTTTTATATTTTATCGTTTCTTTTAACAAAATTAATATAATAAGTTCAAGGATACAAAGAATTTTGTAAGTCCCCAACAATAAAGAAATTAATACACTTCACAAATGACGAAAATAAACCACGAATGACAGCCCATTGTACTCAATTTTCTCAAACAAAATATTGGTTCCATTTCACGCAATATTGTAGTAACCACAGATTATAATTATCATTACCGGGGCGCCTGTAGACTGAGACCTTAGATAAAGGAACCCTAGATTGTTGTTTGGCGTAGCCACATGAGATAGAGAATGTTGACGTCACAAATGGGGAGTGTTGTCATACTGCAAACTTTTTACCCGACTAGCGGGTACATTATTATCACGCGTGATCGGTAATGGTCGATATGGGTAATAATATGTCAAAAGGATAACCTGTTTATCAGACCAATTGCCTTTCGGTGAAAGAAAACATCATTGCATGTGACTTTTTCCCATCTGCCTAATTAAGTACAGAGAAGAATTTAATGGCGTAAGTTTGTGAAACGTGCTAAGCCATACTAAGTCAACATTATGCAAGGTGGAGTATGATGTGACCCCAACCCTTGAATGTTAGGAATATATCAGGGTTGAAAAAAAAACAGTTTTTTATTATTTTAAACAGTGTTTTTTTGTTCTTTTTAGTTCGAATTAAATTGAAATAATGCCCTTACATTATTTCAAATTGTTTCGACCTAATATTTCATTTCCAGACTAGATCTTTTTAAATGGCCATTGTAAACTCTAATCAATACTCTTGTAGTAATATCAGTAATGGGGAAGGCCGGTCAAAGCTAATTGTAGATGGCGCCACCATAGCTAAGTCCTAATCCGACCAATGAGGTAGTACTATTTTGAAGTACCTATAAGATTTGAGCCAATGACGATGCTTGGAACAAGCTATACTAGCGCCATTAGTTCCCCAGTTGCCATCCCCATTCTAATAATGATTTTTATATTGAGCGATATAGGGACTTTCCTATCGGGTCCGTCGATCGAGGAATTACCTATGAAATATGAATAGGGGAAACACCAATACATATTATCTCACTCCGCGGACAAATAAAAACACAAAAAAAAACACATCGAGAAAGAGCTGAAGTCTCCTACCAATTTATTTTTATATCTGTTATTACGGATTCAAATTCCTGTATCCTGTATAACATGTAGAGTATTTGTTAAAAAATAATTATCAATTTTCATATAATGGCGATAGCTATGCTCTGTCCATTTTCTTCTTATGCGATTTGTCGATTTGTTTTTCTTTCTTGAGGGAAAGAGAAGGAATTATCCCGCGTTCTGTATTTTTCTCTTTCTACGACTGAGACCGACCCAAGAGACAAACGGCTAACGAACACAAAAACATGGACAGCTTATTGTCTTACAAGTTGCAAATAGAAACTAACTTTACTAGAAGGTTTTAAACTTCATTTTAGGTACACTACCGAATAGCGGCAGATTTATGAAAAAAAGGGATCAGCTGTATCTGTGAGCTAAATAGACGATTGTTTGTCCTTTTCACACAAAGTGGAAATATTTTAAAATATTAGCGATCTTGCTGATGACGCGATGCGACGCCTGCAATATCGAATCGGTTAAGGAGCGATGCGATGCAAATCCTACTGTCGATATTAAATGGTTTCTGGTAAGATGAAAAACGGGGAAAGATAAAAAAATACATTAACTCCAAATATCAAGGAATTCTTTTAATGCTGGCAACATAGTTGTAGACACCATTTTGTCTGGCCCCGCCCGCAGTCTGCGTCAGTCAAAGAGTTAAAAATATAGGGAGCGCGTGCACCTTCAAATAAATGAAAGGCACCGACACAGCATTCTGTTTCTTTCTAATGAAATGTCCATGGCATAATATTTTGTGGATAATATTATTTTTATATTGAAAGCACTTTATTATTCCAAATGGGTTTTTTCTGTTCAATATGGGCTGACAATGTTTTAAGCTCCGTTTATTATTTACATTACCATATTACTCCGCTACGGTATTTACATAATTGGGTACCTTATACGACACCCCTTGGTAACACTGGTGGACTTTTGAGCTTCTGAGTAGAAAGCTGGGACCACTTAAAACTATTCCTTAATAAGTTAATTAAAATTACTTTTTAATAGAGTATTATTCATTTCCGAGGTCAGTTCTTTATCCATAAATTATTGGTCATCCTACAAACAAAAACAGAAAGTAATCTGCGTGTGTGCCTCTCTTTCTATGAAAAATAGGCACGGTTTTAATGTTACAAGCACTCGCTCCCTATATTTTAAACTCCTTGGCGTCTGTAGCTAAGTAAGAGCACTCGTGTGTTTTTTGACATTTTCCGTACGGACACATCTGACATCTGACAGGCCTATTGGTCTAGTGGTTAGTGACCCTGACTGCTATGCCGGAGGTCGTGGGTTCGATTCCCACCCAGGACAAATGTTTGTGTGATGAGCATGATCATTTGTTCTGTGTCTGGGTGTAATTTATCTATAATATTGTATTTAGAAATATATAAGTATGTTTATCAGTAGTCTAGTACCCATAACACGCTTAGCTTGGGACTAGATGGCGTTGTGTGATAGTTGTGGAATATTATTATTATTATTATCTACCCGCGTAAAATTGAAATTTAATCATACCCCGCTTGGTGCATGACTAAAATCGTATTTATAGTCATTACAATAAAGACGATTTTAGTCACTATTTCAATCTTACCCCTTGGGCATTTCAATTTAGCCTACATGTTCTTTTTTTTCTTAAGACCAATTTTAGTAACAGTTTTTTCATAAAATATTGTTTCAACAAAAAGATTTCTTTCAGCATAGAAACAAACACTTTTACCCAAAACATCATTTTATGCATTTTATTTGAATCCCTTTGTTTGACAACTGTTTCAAATAAAGACTGTTCATCTAATCAAATTTTCATTTCGACTTACCCCCACTCACCCTACACGCAAAGATATCGAGCAGATCTGAGACCGATATGTGCCGATATTGTCAACCCGTGAGACGCCATTATCAAACACTGGCGGTCCATACATTTTCCTCGGCCGAACGCTTGCTGATCAAAAGGGGCAATATAACAAGCAACATCTAAACAAAATCTTCATGCACTGCTTGCGATAGTTGCAATACGGGCCCTCCCTTAGCAAATGTGTCCTCCCGTAACGAGATGAGAGGAAAGGGACTTGACTGCTCAAAAACTAACCTGTTTTTTTTTTTCAGTTACGATATTGAATCGCGACGTCCGTTACCGTGAGCGTCTCCCGCGGCGGCTGGGTCGTGAGTTGGACGTTGTCCTCTCCCTCACGCATCCCGCCTCCTCCTTCGCTAGCATGATTGCTTCGCAGAAGGAGGCGACCGTTTCCTATTCCGTATAACCCCGCAGTATGGCCTCGACAAATGCCGCGCGAGAGGTCACCGTTGTTCTTTCAACCATACATTTTATAGCAACAAGCATGAGTTCATTGCTCTCTGAAACAGTTTCTGTTGAAGTCATCTCAACGGAGATCTATCCCGGTGAGTCAGACGTTGAGGGGCGATTACCGACAACGCTTAATGCCCGCGACCACGGCAAGTCGCGTTCCACGTGCGCCTCGAAGTGCTTTTAGAGCTAGTTAAGAGAAAAAAAATAACTAGTTTTAGCAATCTGACGGGGCCCCCATAAAGGCTCGGTCATCTATGGCAGCCCCGTCAGATTACTGAACTGTCCAAACGGGAACCTGTGAAGGTAATTGAAGGAAAACGGCGGATTTTAGTCAGTACGAATCCCTTTGAGTCTATGAGAGCCGCAGGGGAGTAGGTAATGAAAAGGAAACTCAAAACTTTGACTAATGGTCTACTTATACCAGGTCGCGGGACTTATCTCATTACCATGATCCCGGAACATAAAGGGCTATTGAAGGACACCGTGGATTTTAGTCAGTACGAGTCTGACAGTCCCTCCCGCCCTGCCCTTGGTGCTTCCACCCAGGGCGTGGTGACTCATTTCATGAATTTACCACGCTGAAACAAAACAATTCTACTTACCAAGGAGTACTTACCTATCATGTTACGCAATAACTACCAAGTGTACCTTTCTGGTTTGGCTTCAAGCCGCCAACATATCCTATTGCAGTACTTACCTAACCTATCGGTCTTAAATACTGTTCTCACAGCTGGGACACAGCAGCCCTGCTCTCGCATAAACACAATGTTTTTACGTTACTCATACTATAAGATCACTAGCACTCCGCCCGCGACTTTGTCTGCGCGTGTTTCTAAATTCGAACTCAGTGAAATTAATGCCCGGTAGTGGAAATCTAAAAATGGTCGTCCGATTTTCGCTAGGGGTTGATTTTTGAAATATAAATAAATACGCATCCTTCATACGATTGAGAGATTATTTATGACCAGTTTTGAGTTTATAGAAGCAAGCAGTAAAATCCCTCCCTTAAAAGTTAATCACCCCTTTTCACCAACTTAGGGGGTGATTTTCGAAAAGGTGTTTTATTATTTTTGAGATAATTTCAATAACTGAGTTTCTTTATCGGTTAGCGCGCTTTGATTAAAATAAAACAGCGGTAGATACCTACGTTACGTTCTTGCGTTGAGTATTCGAACAGTGACTCTTATACGCACACAGACACATTTACTCACACAAACAATAGTTGTTATTACACGCCAATAAAGAGAGAGACAGAATAATGCACAAAGGTGGCGTGCAACCAAGACGGAGCATCGACGCTCTTCGTATTACTTCGTTAGTACTCGTGTAGTCACTCGTGTGTTTCTATCCCGCTCTACAAAACGGCGAACAAATTTGAACGGATACATCAAATCCTAATACAAAATTATAAGAAAAATGTATTCGAATGAAATGTGAGGCCATGTGATTTGTTTTTTCTTTAAGAGTAGCTCGTACACCCGCTGAAGGCACACGAAGGCATTTTTTTTCTTCTGAGTGTGGTAGGGCGAATTTGAAATAACACGTACGCACGTCTCAACCGAAATCTACTCGTATTGCGACTGAGGACAGTTAGGCCAATTTAGCCTAATTTATGCGGTCCATGCTCTATCGTGTAGTGACTATTTTATTTTAATCAGTTATCGCGTTATGATTTTCCCATACAAACTTTAACATCGTCTAGATTACAAATGGAGGGTAGTTTTTAAAAACTAATAATGCCCATCTTTTTATTTACTTATACTCATATTCGTACCAAGTTTCAAGTTTATAAACCTAAGGGATAAGATTTTACAACCAAAGGTTTTAACCCCTTTTCACCCCCTTTTAGGCGGTTTTTAGCAAAATCCCTTCTTAGTGCTCACTCACCTATATAATAAATTGCAACTACCGACCAAAATTCAGGTTGTACATTTAGCGGTTAAAGATACTCCCCTTTAAACTTGAATACCCTTTTTCACTAACTTGGGGGTCATTTTCGAAAAATCCAGAAACACGTGTTTAATTATTTCTGATCTAGTATATAAATACTGATTTTTACATTGATCAACTCACGCGCTATGATTTTCCCACACAAACTTTAACAGTGCCTAGATTAGCAATGGAAGATAGTTTTTAAAAAAGAATAGAGCCAATATTTTTTATTTACATGTATTCTTATTCGTGGCAAGTTTCAAATTTATAAACCCAAGGAATAAGATTTTTCATACAAACGTTTTCACCCCTTTTCACCCCCTTAGAGGAGGATTTTCGTAAAATCCCGTCTTATTGCTTCCCTACATGGTAGACTGCAACTGCTGTCCAAAACTCAAGTAACTGCGTTTAGCGGTTTCGGCTGTAGTCGAGTCTTAATAAAAAACCCTGTTCTTTTATGTATGTAGAAGCCGGTCCAAAAGAAGCCGTCTAAAATGATTGATCTTATTATTATCGCGCGTGAGCACGATTAGAGATAGAGGGAAAGAGAGAGAATTATTTTTCAATTTGTGTTTATCTTTCAATACTAATATTATAAAGCTTAAGAGTTTGTTTAGTTGAAAACTACTGGCACGAATTAAAAAAACATATTTTTGTGTTGGATAGTCCATTTATCGAGGAAGGCTATAAAACGTCACGCTACGATCAACAGAAGCCGAGCAGCGGGGTGATACCACTACCAGCAACGTAATAGATAAAAGACAAACGTATAAAAATGATAAAATTATGTATTATCCACCGTCGACCATGGACCATGCCATGGTCGACGGCGCGTTGGCGTTGTGTTCCACGCGCGCCTCAAAGAGTGTCAGCATAATGACGGGGGGCTCTAGAGGGCCAAAGCCTGCCGGGGTCGCAGGACTTATCTCATTACCGTGACCCTGGAACATAAAGGGCTATTGAAGGACACCGTGGATTTTAGTCAGTACGAGTCTGACAGTCCCTCCCGCCCTGCCCTGGGTGGGAGGACTCATTTGATGATTTTACGATAAAAAAAAAAGTTCCATTTTATAAACTATCCGTGTACCAAATGTTATCCAAATCCAATCAGTAGTTTTTGCGTGAAAGAGTAGGTAACAAACATCTACCCATCCAAACAAACTTTCACGTTTATAAATATTAGTAAAATAGTAAGATGTAAAAAGGGATGATGGATTTCTTGTAATAGGTCTGTGCATAAATGGTTGGGAACTTGGTCTAGCTAGATTGACGCATCTTTTGTTGTGTCCATTAAACAGCAAAATGAGCATTTAAAAAAAAAACTAGAGGTATGTTCATACTCGGTTTATTATTTTCCATTGACATGACTGTATTGACACATATTATATTTTAAAATTTTACTGACAACTTTTAGTTCACTTGGGTTTGCAACTTATCAGGGCAACATTGAGAGGTATTGAATTAAATTTTTAGTTAATTTTTTGATTAAGCCATTTGGAAACCTACTTAAATACTAACACTTAGAAAACATTTATAAAATCTTTATATTAATACTAATAGGTATATTTTTGTTCTAAAAGTTTCAAGTACCTACGACAAATAAAATTACTTTGGTACTGGTCTACGTGTTAAATCTATGCTACATTGAGAACCGTCTATGTGTGGGGTCTGGTATGTGCTGGTATGGCAGATATGTATAGGGGATAGTCCACTTAGTACAATTTTACCATATTGTACGATCAGTGAGTAGCCCGCCTCATTTATTGACAGCATAAATGCCTGAGTTGGTATTTATAAATAATATAATTCGTCCATTCATTTCTCCAAAATGGAATGATATACAAAACTGTTTCTGTTCATTTTCGTTACGTTTTTATTTCTACTTAGGTAAATGTTTTTTTAGCTGGTATACCCTTGTAGGGTCATAATAATAAGTCAACTTTATTTATATTTAATAAACTTAGCTATCTACCTAGTTATTTCAAAAATAAATATTGTTGTCATTGCTGAGATATATATAAAAATATTTAAAAAAAATATAGAAATACTTAAGTTGGTTACAGAAAATCTTGGATGTTTTATGCTGTGTAGTTCTTGACGTCTTAGAGAAGTGATAATGAAAAGTTTTAGTTGTGCGATTGTAGACACATCTTTTTTTCACTGTTCTTGTTTATTCATTTGTATAGGTATTGGCATTTTTGGGAACTCCTCCGACTCATGTGTTTGCGTTGTGACTTCTACGTACGTCCGCGATGCTCTAGTCGCTTCATCTTCGTCCGAACTCCATTCGCCAGGATATTCTAACTCGTATAGTCTCATTGCCTTCTCCAAAATAGACATCGGTTCACACCCAGGTTTATTTTCCTCAGTCGTTGTTTCTTTATCAGTAGATTTTTGTGTAACAGTTACGTTTTCTGTTTCAGTCTCATTTTTACTTACAGTCGCATTTTCTGTATCCGTTACTACACCAGGCCCATCTTCTTTACCAATAATTTTTTCAATATCTTTTAGAATTTGTTCCACACTCACGTTTTCTATGTCATCAACTGTTTCAATATCAGTTTCTGATTCTACAACAGTTTCAATTTGTTTATCAGTCGAATTTTCTATACCATCCATGTTTTCTACACTACTAGTCACTTTTTCTACATCACTTTCAATTTGGTTGTCAGTCTCATTTTCTAGACCAGCCATTTTTTCGATACTACTAGTCACTTTTTCTGCATCAGTTTCAATTTGGTTATCAGTCACATTTTCTATATTAGCCATTTTTGCTACACCAGTGTCAATATGTTGGCCAGTTGCATTTTCTGAATCAGTCGAATTGTCTGAATCAGTCCAACGGTCATTACAACTGTTTACATATTCTTCAGCAATCGATTTTTCTTTTGGAATACCGTTTTTTTTAGCACGCTCTAGAGCTAAGTTATCAAAATAGCTGAGCCTGGGTTTCTTTATTAATCTTGCTTTGACATATTCCGGCGCTGGATCTGTGATTCTAGCATTCCTTGGAGTATGTGCCTTTTTTGCTCTCCATGTTCTTATATCCATTAAATCCCAAGATGGCTCGTCGAACTCAAGTAAATCTTCCATTTCCCTGTAAAAATACAAATTATTAAAAGCTTGCTTCTAGACCGTATTAAAACACGATAGGAACAACCATCGACGAAAGCCTGCTAACATATTTTATTTGAATTATTATTTATGCGTTATTTGCACAGCGAATCAGTACCTATCGTAATGATACATTAAATTAGATAGCGTTGATAAAATGTTGAATACCGAAATCATTACAAGAACATTTACAACAGAGAGTACCTACTGTATACTGAAAACTATGTTATCGTATTAGAAACTGATAAAATACATGAACAGACTTTCATTGCTGACCGTTTCTATTCAACTGGTATCTACATACCTATTTCAAGTTACATTAAGGACATTACACATATAACTAGGGTTTATTTTTACCGAGATTGAAAAGCGGTGTGCAGGAATCTCAAACTATCTTTATACTTTCTGCCTGGATCTTCATTTTTGTAATAACTGTCTCTTAGGCCCTTCCATACTTTTTGAAGTTCAGACACTGAAAAACGAAGAAAATGCGTATTTTTTATGTAATGTTCTTTGGTTAAAAGATCTGGAATATGTTAAAATAATTATATCAAAATGTAGTTAACTATGACATCGTTAGTGATTTTGTTCGGCTTGGTATCAAATAGAAAGTCATTTGGCACTGTACACAATTAATTAGTATTGTACATAATCGTCTCTACACTACTTGAGACTGAATACACGGTATGATATGACTTAATCTAGTTTACACCAGTCATGGATATAGAAACTATTTATTTGCTTTTGGCTCCATTTTTTAGACTATGTATAGGCGTAAAGAAATGCAGTTTATCTAAATTAGGTGTTTGCATACCTTTCAGTTTTAGTTCCGCTTTCTGCTCAACGCCCAGCGGCTGGTCGGGCACTGCGAATTCCGAAGGTGGTACTAATGACTTCCAAGCAGCTCTATACATTGGCTTATTGTAATAATCCTCGGACTGCATATCCCATATGCATTTGTGTTCTTTTACCGCCTCAATAAATCTTAACGTACTATCTTTTTCCTCTTCTATAAGTTCTTCTTCCATGTTTTCTGGTTCTCGGTCATCTTGTGCCAAGTTTTCTGGTTCCATGGCTTCTGGTGCAACGATTTTTTGGTCCATGTTTTCGGGATCATTGATCTCTAACTCCATATTTTCTGGTTCTTGGATTCCTTGCTTCATAGGTTCCATTTTTGCAATGTTCACGGCACGATTCACGTCACAACTCAGAAATGAACTGAGGTAGAGCGCAGGTACTTAGCGTATCGATTGGCGGCGCGGCGGAAGCGGCGCAATGCGCACTAAATATAGGCCATCTTCACGATATGGGTCGGACTAGGATATAGACCTGAAGTTAGAACTGTTTTACCTACTATTAAGTTTTTATTTGAACTGTACAGCCTTACAGTTTTACTTTTTTATCGCCGTAAAGCATTACACTTCAAGTTGGAGGCAAATGAAGAAATAGGGATGATTAAATTAGGAAAACTGAATGGAAAAGAACCACTTTAATAGATATTCAGGCTTACTAAAAGCACGATGCAAACGATGCCGTGGCAGCTTTTTTTGCATCGCTTTCAACGGGCTTTATAGATGCAATGCTAGAGCCCGGTAAGTCCGACAACTTGATGATCACGTCATGTAGGTGTAAAACAAAGGCAGCGACGGCGAAACATTTTGACATTCATCGCCTTACCAACAAACCGAGGTGCGTACTCACAATCCGCACATAGAAGGAGGCACCGTTTAATCTTACAATATTTCTTCGGAGTCCCCTCTGTAGAACGCCTGTTTCAAGCTACAACACATGAGTGGAAAGACTGTAACTACGTTGTGCATGGCAGCACGTTGCGTGACTATTCTGACTATACCAACTTCTCACTGAAGTCACTCGGTGGACGAGCTGATCATTGTCATCCAGTCGGTATTTCCCACCATCATGCATCGTCGGAAGCACCGTAAGCTATAGCATCGCATAAACTATTACAACATACGCAAATATTTTATTTTATTACGTATTAAGAAACTCAATTCTAGTTGAACGTAAAAATATGATTGGTTGGAATATAAACAGGTGTATAATACCTAAGAATTTTATTAGAAAAAACGTTAAGAAAATGTTTTCATTTGTCTTTTATTTGTGCTTTGTTTTTCAGCCTATACTGTAAGTGAAATACATGTTCAGGAGGTTGTAAACACTGGCTCGAGAGCTCTGTAGTGCTTTCTACATAAAGCCAGGTTTTAACCGTGAGCGGAACGGACTGCTTACTTGTCTCAAAAGAGTAAAAATAAGTTTGCTTTGGGAATCGGACGACTTAACTCTTTCTTGGTGGTAAAATAAAGCAAACCTATTTCACAAAAAACCGTTACGCCTAAACATTTCCCGCACATTAACCTTTTGAAGACTTGGCATTGCGGTAGCGAAAAGCTCTGAATTCTTATTGAAAATTTAGCTGTCTCCTGAGACGTATGGCTGGATATACTAAGAACACACTCCTCCTGCTTCATAGTTATTCCCACTCGGCCAGTGTACGGTCACCACAATTATTGCTCTACAATTACATTTACGTGTGTTGTTTTCCATACGAAGTAACGAGAAGTTTATTTTTTCAGTTTCAATTCTGTTTTTGGTAAAAGAGAATCGCTCAAACGGTATATACTTGAAAAAGGGGCCAAACCGTAAGTACACGTTGTTTGTTTTTTGGCTTTTTTTTTCTTTTTAATTAGACTTGTTTATTATTTTTTCAATACCCACAACGTTTACCTTTGCAACAACGTCTTTTGCACGTTTGTACATTTCTGAGATACTAGCATTCTATTGTACATAAAACGGGTTAGTAACTTTTTAAAGCAGACAAGTCGATAAAATATCCCCTTAAAGTATACGACTAAAATGTTTGTTGAACTACCGTTCCGCATTGGTGGACAGGCAGGCTTAGGCTTAACTAAATGTCCGGAGCGGCATTTTAGTGCAATCCTATTAGTTAATATTTCTCCGCTCCGCAGCCTCGCTCCACTCCGTGGACAGGCAGCCCAGTCGCATTCTAAAATTCATTGTAATTAATAAAACGCTATCTTGTATTAACTAGTTTTGATTTACGTCGAACAATTTATTTTTACAATTTTGTGGCGGCACAGTTGATGCAGTGGTATAGCGATCGACTATTGCACTGCGAACTAGTATTTCTTTGTATCTACAAGTAGCTGCCCCGGATCTAGCTGTTTGTGCATTGTGAAATGTTTGTTAGAAATTCCTAATTGGCGTTTATTTAACTTTGTTTTATTTTTTCTTTCAGAGCAATCTTCGGTTCGTATAGTTATGATCCTGTGAGGCAAGTGTTTGTACCCCCGCCGACAAACTCCTCCGCGACTAGTGAAGATTCAACCAGGCCTAACCGTGAAACGGAAGCTCATGATGAAACCACTACCGACGAAACTAACCGTCTCAACAATGACAAGAAACATGATGAAGACAACAAGAAACATGATGAAGACAACAAGAAACATGATGACGACAACAAGAAACATGATGACGACAACAAGAGACATGATGACGACAACAAGAAACATGATAACGATAATACCCACCAGTACGACAGTTCTACCAACCCCGAATTCGTGGGTTCGTCGACTATAGGTATAACTGAAAACAGCGATTTGTCGAGGAAACATGCAGGACAAATATAAAAATACACTACTTACTACAGTTAAAATGAGTAAATTACTATGCCTTCATAAACTTATTATTATAAATCTCTAAAAAACATTAGCACTTTGGCTGCGACTTCGCCCGACAGGATTTCGTACTTTCCTAGTGTTTTCCAATTCCCTTCCTACCCTCTTCGCTAGTTTTGGAAAATCTTGAAAAAGTTCCTAAAAAAATTTCTTAAATAGGCGTTTGCCATTCCTCAACCCATTCCGGGACAGCAGTAACCTCTCAAAACATTCCAGCACCGTAACGTCATCCCCGGCACCGTTGGCGTACCATAGTGGTTAATTGCTGCGTTGCCACGGATTCTATTTTTATGTTTGTATCATCACCAAGTAGGGTAAAACTAGGTAATATCTACGCCCTAATTGACAAAATGCCTCATCATTCTAGCACTCAAACTTACTGCTCGGAACCAAACGCGAGAGTGGCCGCTGTTTGCGTACATAATTATCCGATTCACATTATCGGAGGAGATTAACAGTGTGGGATAAAGTTTTTTTTTTAATTTAGGGCTTAATTAATAACTACATAATTATGTGTTCAGTTATACATTTTTAATTTCGCAATTTTCAAGCCTTGACATGCCTGAATAGGTATTTGAGAAAAAATAATTGAACAACAGAAAGGCGGTTATTGCAATACCTAATATGCAAATAATGTATGTCATGAATGCTAAGTGCAAATGCGAGACTATAATGTTAGATTGACACCACACGGTGTTGCCATTGCGCTGCGTCGCCACAGGAGCAACGCATGAGTGGTGTGGCCAGGGCCGTCTTTACCAGGGGTTGCAAGGGGTGCGGTGCACCCGGGCGCGGAGCGCTCGGGGGCGCCTGTCAAACGCTGAATTTTTGGATATTTCATTGAAAATTGAGAATAGTGTATGTTATGTATGTACGAGTACGTTTGACATGAAGTCAATAGAGTGTAAGTTCATTTGAAATGGGCGCGCGGCGCGGCACCTAATGAGGCACTAGCACGAATTCTACGTATTAGACCGTACTTCCTGCTTGAATCAGTGCGTCTGTCATAGGCGAGCAATTGCGCCCTTTGACATTGTCACCCGGACGCCCGCACTTGAAGTAAAACGATCTCTAAGTCAATAAAGTGTATCGAGGTTCGGGCGCGGCGGTAAGACCCCTCTTTGAGGAGTGGCTGAATAGGCCTTACGGCGTCCTGACCTACTGCATGACGCAGGTCCTCACCGGACACGTAAGTTTCGGGAGCTACCTGTGTCGGATAGGGAGGGAAGACACGCCTGGGTGTCACCACTGCGTAGATCGCTCGGAGGACACAGTAGAGCATACACGGTGCAGGACTACCCCTCTTGGGCAGAGCACCGCCCTGTCCTCACGGCAGCGATAGGCGGAGACCTCTTGCGCCCGGCATTGTTCGACGCCACGCTGCGGGGCGAGACGGAATGGAAAGCGGTCGCCTCCTTCTGCGAAGCAGTCATGCTCGCGAAGGAGGAGGCGGGCCGCGAGAGGGAGAGGACAGAGTCTTCCCTCCGCCCCAACCGCACCGTAGGCGCGGGCATGTGGGCGGCGAGTAATGGGTAACTCGCCGTTCGACCATGGACCATGCCGAGTAATTGAATTCGTTAGCTCATTTCATTGTAAAAAAAAACGAGGGCGCAGGCTGAGTCCCGCACCCCGGCGCAGAATATATTTAAGACGGCCCTGGGTGTGGCAATACAGTGACGCCTCTAAAACGCAGTGTTAAAAACCTTCGAGAGAGTGAGACTCCTTTAGGGCATTGCGTCGTCGCAGCGTTAACAGCGATGCGATAATGGCTTGTGTTCCTCTGCTAGGCTGAACTGAGACGCTTCGCTGCGACGACTTGCGTTCTCTCTTGCGTGGTGTCGACGCACCTTAGTTGTGGCATAAAATACTTATTACTTTGTTAGACGCAATGCAACGCGTCGATACGCTGTTACAACGCGATACAAAGCAACGTGCTAATGGAGCCCTACTCTTATAAAGCCCTACTTTTTTATTTTATTATATTGAAAAAGGTCTTCTTGACCATACTCTCTCACTCGACTGTATAAACATTTAAATTGTTGTCTTCAATTTTTTGTTTTGTATATAAGTGTGTATATGTACTTCTATTTAGGCGCTAACAACAGTCTGCTATTTACACACTATAGTAGGCAGATTTGCCATTTTTATTTTTTATTACACAGTACGTAACTGTTGTTTAGCGTTTCTACCTACACAATTAAAAAAGAACTCCACTGTATGGACAAACACAACAGCAATACAATACATACAAAATCGATTATTATTACTAAAGTATAGGACCCCCAGAAAAAGTATGCGCCTCGGCAATCATGAGGTTGAAAATATGAATATGCGATGATATTACGAATTTGTTTCGTTCAAATAACATTTACCACCACGTTAATAGTAATAATATTTTATTCTTGACAAAAAGTAATATCTATGTGAGAAAAATCTTTTGAAAAACAAAATTAAATGACGAGATAAGATCAGATAATCCCAATAGATTGAAAGCTTTATAATAACACAGGCCTGCAATGGTTTTCCTCTTTGAAATCTGAGTAACGTTTTTTATAGTTTCAAATGTGCTGATTACGAGAAAAATAATAAAAAAATTCCATCACGTCAGGATTTTTTGATATTGAATATTTAAGATTTTGCTGAAAAATGTCGAAGCGCCTACATTTTAAAATTTATAAAACGCCATTAAATTACTTCAGCTTACTTTTTATTGCATTTAATTAGTGTAAGGGGACATAGAAATTAATCGAATTCAGTAATTTGTCATTTACTACACAATTAGTGTAGGTAATTCGCATTAGCCATGTCGAAAACGGTTCATTTTGTCTTAGTTTAGTAATAAGCTTCACAAGCCTGTAATGATTTTCCTCTTTGAAATCTGAGTAACGTTTTCTATAGTTTCAAGTATGCTGATTACGAAAAAAATAATAGAAAAATTCCATTACGTCAGGATTTTTTGATAATGAATATTTAAAATTTTTCTGAAAAATTTCGGAGCGCCTACATTTTAAAATTTATAAAATGTCATTAAATTACTTCAGCTTAATTTTTGTTGCATTTAATTAGTGTAAGGGGACATAGAAATTAGTCAAAATCAGTAATTTGTCAATTACTACATAATGAGTATAAGTAATTCGCATTAAACATGTCGAAAACGGTTCATTTTGGCGTAATTTAGTAATAAGCTTATTAATACATAATGATTAGGTATTATTAATATAATATTTGAAAAATGGTGTAATAATGATAAACCAAAGGGTTTTTATATAAGTATCCGCACTCATTTACAAAATTAACAGTTGAAGGGCGCATCTTGCAACATAAACTTTAAAATGTCATCGCGAAGTTTTTTGAATTCTCCTATTTTTTTTGTTATATTTGCGGGAAAGATTTCACCGAGAATTGAAAGAGCCTGAAGTCCGGTATCAAGGAAGATGGAATACTAGCACGACGGCGGACTATTGTTGGTTATTTGAAGCGCGACGATCCAAACCAAAAATTTAAGCGGAAATGGCACAACCGAAGCTTACAGAAAAAAAGGAGCAGGTTCCACAACTAAAATTTACATGTTATCTAGACTAGTAATAAGTTGTTATTATATATTAGTAGTTTTTTAAGTTAAAAGTAATGTACTTTTTTAAATGTATATTTTTTTATGTGACAACTTGTGTTTTTTACCTATTTTCTATCTGTACCTTTTTTGAAAAATCTGGAGGTGACGGAGAAAAACTAAGTACATATTCGTAATCAACGCACCAAAATACCTTAGAATCAGCTATGAAATTCCCGAGAGGAAGTTATGACCCTCATTTTGCAGGCCTGTGTAATGAATGGTGAACTACCATAAAATCAAAAACGATTAAAACAATTAACTTTGGTAAATCTAAACAATTTTCAAACTATAGTCAGATCCAGTCCAGATCAATTTCATAAATACGTTTAGCAATAAAAACATTTAGTTGCTTTTAGTGCATTACTTTAGAACTAATTCAGGTGCCGAAGGGCATACTTTTTCTACTGTAACTGTACCTTAATTTTAAATTAACAACATTTTCGTGAAAATTGTGCGTGATTGTCAATATTCTACAATTAGTACATTATTCATAGTTCAAGGGATAATGACTACATAATAAATTCATTATTTTTAATTATTGGTTAGGTACATGGTTGTTTTAACTAAGTATTATGCAACAACTAAAAGGTTTTCCTATTACTATTTGGTGTTTACAACGTATATAAAACTGAATCTTTATTATTTTCTATATTGGTGTTATGATTTTATTAAATTATTTTTGTTTGTTGTAAAAGGTACTGGAGTTTAAAGATTGTCGCACTGAAATCAGCAACGAACGCGCCGCTTTAGAGTACTCATGACATGCGAAAAATTAGAGGTACGGTACTAGTTCTTTTTTTTCTTCTTTGGCAATGAGTTGCTTGACTACTCTGCCAGTGTCATGTGGCGACGGCTACAACTACATTTTTATAATGCAATTCGATGTAGATATAGGCCGCGGCCTCTATGTGACATTATGACATCATCAGTTTTACTCGGATGCTGACATTTTCCGATTCCATAATTATGATTTCATGTAACGACTTCTAAAATACGCAACTGCATACGGCGCGTGCGATACTGACAAATGTACGAACAGCTTAATTCATTAGCTATTACAAAACATAATTATATAATTTGTGGGCATTTGTTGTTAACAATAAACACACAGCATATTATGCTAATACACTCTATGATATATCTAAATGAGCAGACTCTAAACCATATATCAAAATATATACATATATCCGTATTCCTTAACATAATCTTTTGTATATCATCAGCCATATTTGTTTACCCATTCACCACCTCCCCGTATTAATAAATAAATAATAATTGTATGCTAAATAAAAACATTCCTGAAGTCCATCTACACCATAAGTTCATAACTGAGTAAATGCGTTGTCATCTAAACACTTTAAAATAAGGTTCTCTTTTCTTCAACCGTTTGAAGATAACTAATGATGATTTAAATATGAATAGCGCTATACGCATTTAATGAGTCGTGGTCCAAGCGGGACTAATATTACAGTAGTTATAGAATGTGGAATAAAATATCGCTTTGGCTAGTATTTACCTACAATCTATATTGTGATGATTAGAGACTGGATTATATGTATTAAATCACACCAAACAAATGATTGAACCCAAAAAAGCACGAAATTAGTATTCTATCTCAATCCAAATCCCGACCTGTTTTCCTCACGGCTGCTTCTGATTGGACATCTTTAGAATTTCTATAGGCAAATTCGGTCGTTTAAATTAACTTCCAGCTTTAATGACGCAGTCAGCCAACAGAAATAGATACGAATTATATGTACAGAAATACATCTTCATCATTTGGATAACATCGACTATTGTACAGTACACTCAATTTAAACATAGATAATCAAGATACCAAAGTGTTAACAACTTAACGAGATACAACTGAAATACGAACATAAATGTTCCTTATTTTTACCCCAGGGTGGACAGATGGAATTATTTTTTTAAGAAAAAATTCGCTGTCCGCCACTCGTAGACATGAAAGGATTAAATGCTTATTCGTGATTTACATATATTCCAGCCTCTAGCTTATAACAATATCAAAATTACTTATAACTATTACATTATCATAATTTATATTTGATCACAAGGAATATGTCCAAAAATTTGTAACAGGTTCGTATAGGGGCTGGACGCCTCAACTGACACAACAGGTGCTTTGCCATCCCAAGTACCTATCTAACTTTTCCGAAACATTTTTTACACTTTGGCAGTGAAATAATCACCAAAAGGGTGTTAGTTTTCTCCGAAGCTTTACTATACCTTTAAATTCTACCAGCACTTTTACGCGAGTGACGTTACCACGGTATGATGGTAGTGTGTATACCACAGACTTCTTTTTTTTTCGAGAGTCTCGCGTTTAATTTGTTCACTATATCGCCTGATGCTTAGTGATCATTTGTTCTACTGTGAAGGTCGCTTGCCTAGAATTAACCTATTCACTCTTACTTCAATTCTTTCACAAATAGCTTTACGAGTCTTAACACGTCTCTCTAATTAGTTTACATCTGCAGGGTAGTACAGTCAGTGCCCTTTAATACAAGACCCATTTTATTTAGTAGAATAGGGGAATAATGCAGGCTACTGACTACAAGTTACTTACTGCCATTACACTAAAGTAATATTTTAATCACTACTTACTTCTCCGAAAATTTAATTCCTTTACTGACTGTGTGACATGGGATAACAGGACCAAGCTTCCTTGAGTTCAAATATACGAACCTACACAAATTGTATAATTATAACATTTTTCATTTGTTATTGTTGATCATATAACAGGCTATGTGTCCCATGCCGCAAATAACGGACAAGAACGCAATTAAAATAATTGCTCGAAAGTACCTGTAAAAAAAACAAAATATAAACTAATTTCTAAAAAGTGATGGAGCAGTTTGACTATTTTTTTTTTTTGTATTTGTCGTCCCAAATGTCGTAGTGGGTTAGGTCAACTCCCTTCCACATGGAGGACTGATTTGTCCTCCATATACAGGGTGTCCAGTAATGAATGGATAACCTTGGAATGGGTCATAGTAGAACTAAAGGCGATTCAGAAAAAAATACAATGAAAAATCAATACCGAGTATTTCCTAAGATATGTCACTTTTAAGAATATTGAAAATTTTTGGTACCCTACTTTATATTCTTGCACACCACGACCACAAATTGATGAATTCCATCACTTTTTTATTGATAAAATAATCTACATTAACTGAGCTAATAGATGAGCAGTAAATAGTAACACTGCTACTAAACAGCTTTTTAAAAAATGAACTCGAATTAGTACTTTAGTGAAAAAATTGATAAAAATTTTCATTGAGACAAAGTTTAAGCAACCATAAGATGAAAAAAACGTATAGCAACACAGGTGACCAATAATTTTAAAATAATATGCACTTAATGCAGATTTCAAAAAGGTATTACTTATCATTGTACCTAATGTAAATAATGAATTATTGCTAATTGAGTTTGAAAGGAGAGAAAATTGCTGCTGAGAAAAGTTTGAAATATTCAGGTAGTCCAGGTAAACCCCACACATTTTAAGGATTTCACCGAAGAAAAAAAAGTCTCGTCTTCTAGACGCTTCGAATGACACCTATTTCAAATCTGTTGGATACCTTCACCCACCTTCACCCAGGTTAGGTTAGGTAAGCCAATTTCTCTCCTTTCAAACACAAATAGCAATTATTCATTATTTTCAATAGGTACAGTGATGAATAATACCATTTTGAAATCTGCATTAAGTGCATATCATTTAAAAATTACTGGTCACCTGGGTTGCCATACGTTTTTTTCGTCATTGTACCTATTGAAGATAATGAATAATTGCTATTTGTGTT
Source organism: Agrotis exclamationis (assembly GCA_950005045.1). Taxonomy (NCBI): domain Eukaryota; kingdom Metazoa; phylum Arthropoda; class Insecta; order Lepidoptera; family Noctuidae; genus Agrotis; species Agrotis exclamationis. The sequence goes on along the minus strand of OX465416.1, from coordinate 22,298,209 downwards.
TGAAAGGAGAGAAATTTGCTAATCAACCTAGGTGAAGGTATCCAACAGATTTGAAATAGGTGTCATTCGAAGCGTCTAGAAGATGAGACTTTATTTTACTTCGGTGAAATTCTTAAAATGTGTGGGTTTTACCTGGAATACCTGAATATTTCAAACTTTTATCAGCAGCAATTTTCTCTCCTTTCAAACACAATTAGCAATAATTCATTATTTACATTAGGTACAATGATAAGTAATACCATTTCAAAATCTGCATTAAGTGTACATTATTTTAAAATTATTGGTCACGTGTGTTGCCATATGTTTTTTTCATGCTATGGTTGCTTAAACTTTGTCATAACGAAATTTTTTCTCATTGTTTTCACTAAAGCACTAATTCGAGTTAATTTTTTGAAAAGCCGTGTATTAACAGTGTTACTATTTATTGCTCATCTTTCAGCTCAGTTAATGTAGATTATTTTAACAGTAAAAAAATTGACGGAATTCATCAATTTGTGGTCGTGGTGTGCAAGAATGTAAAGTAGGGTACCAAAAATTTTCAATATTCTTAAAAGTGACATATTTTAGGAAATACTCGGTATTGATTTTTTTTTGTATTTTTTTCTGAATCACCTTTAGTTCTACTATGACCCATTCCAAGGTTATCCATTCATTACTGGACACCCTGTATATAATAATTAATAGAATTTTATTAATAATATTAAATATTTATAAAAAAAAATTAATAATAATTTTTTTATTGGTTTTTTTCTCCAGGAATTTCTCAATAGCAGCTATGGAGCCTGAATTCGTACCTTGTTAATGGCAATGTTTCATCATTCAAAGGAACTTAGAAATAGCTTACTTAACATTGGTGTATTATTACGTACCTACCTATACCTCTGCTTTACTCTTGAAAGTTACAACAATTATGTTGAGTTAAATATGTGACAAGTACACTTACCAAGTAAATTTAGATCTTCTGAGCAATCTAATGATGCATTCTGTTTGTTGCCTAGTGTTTGCTATGCTGCCTGAGTTGTCCACCACAAAATGGGACTTTGCCACTTTGTCTTCGAGTGGCATTTGACAAGTGATGCGTTTGTTAGCCACAGTTTCCGAGAAATCGTTGCGTTTACACAACCTTTCAAGTTGCTGGTGTTCTTCGCTAAAAAGTAACAAAATAACTAAAAATATTGTGTTATCGTTGTTTTTGTAATAGTAGGTACAATGTATTTGGACATGTATTTTCCCTGCAAAAGGTGTGGTTACAGAATGGTAAGCCCCGGCACGAACCCGGGGCGGGTTTGTGCTGCTGATGGCGGGTGGACCTGGCAGAAGCAGAAGGGACAAGGAGGAGATAAACTCACAACCGTGATTTATGTAAAATCCTGGGGGACACCTCTGCCAGTTTTAATAAATTGAAAGAACTAGGTACTTGTATATTATTATAGATTGCTGAAATTGAAACGAAATCAACTAGGTTTAGAACTACTACCTACATAGGTATCCGCCAACAATCAAAACAGGACGACATCAGTGAGACTCACCAAACGACAGTAATAATTTTATGCATAAAGGTTAACATCTTTCCAGTTTCAAATAACAATGGCACTTCCATAACTATGTAGCTATGGCCGGAGAAGAAATAGGATATGGCCATCTTCATCATCGCGGTTTGTATCCGAGGATGTGTTATGGCGTTAAGTTTCCGCCTCTTCTCGATATCATCGAATACGATTTCACCCAGACGTGCTCGGTTCACTTTTCCGTCCGCATGAAGCACCTCGTCACCAAAATAATCCCTTAATTCATGCCACGCCTTCGTCTCTGGCTCCAATACTGGAATCGAAGAAGGTTTCGTGTTAATATAGTATTTTACAACTAATATGGTATTTGAAACAAGTCTGTTGTCTTAAAATAGCTTTTCTATCAATAAATAAACAACTTGGTTTAAGCTGGGTGCTCGGGATTCTTATTTTCCTTATTCATAAAGTAAATAAATCAACTAAGTAAAGTGGGTACGGAAACCTAAAAGGATATATTGAGAAGGTTTGTATGCAGCTAAACAATTATACTACCTACAAAAATTATCTATTAAATTAGATCCATAGGGCAATGCTATCAAGTAAAACATAAAACCGAGTTTTCCTTTTAAGTATTCTTAAATGCAATTGAGGGCAACTAGCAATTCTGAATGTGCCAGGACGTTTTTGCCTTAGTGGTCCTAGTTCTCTATTGTACTCAACGTAGCAGCCAAATTTACTTGATCTACTTGACACTATAGTGTTTGCAGCAGACGATAAGCATTAATGTCTGATACAATTATCCTATCAGAAAACATAGCTAATGTAACAGTCGCATTATCAGTTCTAAAGCAACTGTCGATAATTAATTATGTGCCGCAGATAAGTGTCTGTATATTAAAAATATGTCGCATTGCTTGCTTGTGCTTATCTTAGTTATCTTAGCATATATAGTGAAACAGATTCGCTTGGCATTTGACTTAGTCTCCAAGTCTAAGGGCAAGAATTTGATATGGAATTGTGTTGTCAATGCAAAGCAATATTATAGCAGATGCATAAATTTTCTTTGAAATAACTTCTTGGGTTTTTTTACTATACCCCACACTAGGAATTGCTCCTGTATTATGAGTACAAACAGAAACTCACATACACAAACACCCAGACCGAACAACTACTTGTACATCATAAAAATATTTGTTCTGTGCGGGGATCGAACCCGCAACACACTGCGCAGCAGTCAATCGCTGCGCCACTGCCCCACTTGTCCCAACAATAATAAACAAATTATAGGTATGATGCAGCAAAGTGAATCATGACTTACCACTATTAAAATATGATTAAATTTTGCATAAATTTACATGTCAAAGTGCAACAGTGCATCCAAAACAAGATAGATTGAATACTGAACAGAAGATGTGCATAATTATGTCTATGTTAGAGTATGTTACAAAAATAGCTGTTGTGTATAATTATAATGGGCTCAGAAAACATTAGCTTGCACGGAAAATTTTAAAGGATGGTTATCATTTTTTGGATATTAAGAAGTAATAATACCAACTCCATCTCTTAATATTCTCAAACGAAATATCTCTCTGTCTGTTTGTTCTAGTGGCAATACTTTAATATAAACCTAAAACCTTGTTGTTTTATCAGATTTATTTAGCAATTAGCTTGTCAAAAGTGAAGCATCCTTGCCTAGAACTAGTGTATTCACTCATAACTAGAGCCCTAAACTTTGTTTATACTTATAACCTTATGCGCTTCATCATTTAAGGTATTTGCACAGCCTGCTTTCTGTAATTATTCGCTGTGTTACTAACATGTTGTTACATTTCAAGCTAAGCTATCTCGCTTAATTATTGCAGTGCAGAGAAATTAATACGAGCAGCTATGCTAAGCTTAAGTTGTAAGCTCTTCAGTGCGCTGTAATAGGCTGTTGTAGATTATGAATTTGCTAAGCATATCATTGACGGGCATTAAGGTTGCATTCGCTATAATGCATAGGCTGTTAATAATTATGATATTTCTTAGAAATATTACAAAGAATTAAAAATTAAATATAAATAGTAACTTACGGTGGCAGTGCGGTGCAAAGGTAGATTGTAAACAACAATTATACTTCCCAAAGACTGTCTTCATTTAATTATTACACCATTAATAATGGTATAATAATTAAATGAAGACGAGTCAGATTATAATTATATTTGTTTTAGAAGTAAACAACAAAATAACTCTTATTGATTGAACTTAGCAAGGCTTGGTTTCTTTTGGAGAGTAAAATAAAAAGTCTCATTTTGTCTTCAGATTATTGGGAATTTGTTCACATCAAAGAAATGCAATTAGTGGTTGATATTACTAATAACCTTCGCTAGCTGTGGGACCTCTTGATTGTGTTAAACAAATTATAGTCGCAAGGCCTAAATAACAGATTAAACTCTGCCCAGTAGGCTTTCAAAATGCACCACCACTTGTGAAATTGACACACACATAACAAAAAGTATTAATTACCTACCTCGTCTTGCTACTTCATCGGCGTCAATTACTGCTATGCCATGCTCTCGAAATATTGAAAGTACTGTACTTTTTCCGGTCGCAAGACCGCCAGTTAAACCTACTATGAACATTTTGTTTTCTTAAATTACTTAAATAACAACTTTACACCAGGTAAATAATAAATTGTTAAAGTGAGAGCAGCATTTGCTACTTTAAGGATAATAAATAATGAGTTTGACGTACTAAATTAGTCAAACAATTCAGCACTACTAGGCACAACACACTTGAACTGCACGAAGCTGCAGCAAGTACCCGATACCCGTTTATATGTACTCTATGGCTGCAGCTCACAGACTACATAGAAATGCTGCAGCTTCAAAAGTATTTAATTATGTGGCAGTCTTTGACTTAATCTGGCTTCAAATCTGCAAATTTGCCGTTTTTGCCAAAAAATACAATCTGCCCTTTTGATAATTTGATTGACTTTGACAAGACCGATTGTATGACACTTGTCTTTTTTTTTTTTTTGAAATGTTTTTGGCATGGACACTTGTCTTCTTTTTAATGTTTTTGGCGTGGCTTCGGGGCTTTTGAAAAGTTGGTTTTCCTAGTATGACATGGAAAAGTGGGATTGCAACGATTGGAACCCAACCTCTACTGAATGGTAACCACTTTTGATTTTTGAACACTTTCATGAAAAGTGCAAATTAAAAAGTACTGTAACTTTGGGATTTCAATACCCAACAGTCGTAAAGAATGTCAGAATGAACATATCTGCATCCACCCCAAAAATTAATATTATGCATGCTTATATTCAAAAAATGATAATTATCAGTGCCACATCACAGAGTATCAGTTTTTTTGTTCGACAGCAAGAAACAAAAAGAATACATTAAAACCTCAGAATAATGACTAAAGATTAAAACTGTCAATATTATTTGGCTTTACTTTTCAATGCATACGTGAAATGAAACGTGTGAAGGCGGAGCCTCAGTAGTGCGTAGAGGCCCGCGAAATTCAAATTTTCTTGTGTTTTTTGCAATTTGCATAATATTTTTATCATAGTGACAAGTTGTTACTTGTACAAAATATGATTCGCGACAATAACAAGTGTAATTTTAAATATAAGAATGATAGAACATTCGCTTCATTCGCTCTCACATAGATTTGGTCGAAATTGGTAGGTAACTAAGGGTCGTAGCACACTTATCAAAACGGAAAGGGATCGTAACCGCCTCGCCTTTCTCCTCGGCGTCAAACAGTCGTCCACTTTACGTAATCACGTAACGTAAGCGGATCAGAAGCTCCGCCCCATCGACTCGGCTACGGATAGGCAACGATGCGCTTACGGCTCGCCGACCGCTGGTTGACGGCTAGACATTGTTAAGGAAAAAGAAAGTTTGCGTATTTTTTTTTAAATTATATGAATGACACTTTTTTACGAGTGTACATGCGCGAACGTTCGCAAAGGCAAAGGCTAACTTCACGGTCGCTTCTCTCGTACAGCACGTGCACGTGCGGCAACGCAGACCGCGGGCGGAGAGTGGACGAAGATTCCGTAAGCGAGGGTACGGAAAGCCGACCGCTAGTCGTGGTGTTGCGGGTTCTGCATTTTTTCTACAGTTTGTTTCGCGGGGCCCCACCGAGACGCGACGCGGCGCGACGTGACGCGACGATCCTGCAAATGTGTATTTATTCATAGTCAAAGTTAGATTTTGAGTCGCAATTAAATCGCATCGCGGCTACGCGCTGCGTTGTGAAAGGTATATCTTTTCGTGTGTGCATCCACACCGCCGGTAACATTAGTGGAGCAACAAAAGGCAACACGGTAACATTCGGTAACTTTTGTGGCTCCTTGTTACTATTTGTTGATTGTTACTTACGGTGCATCCACACCGCCGGTAACATTAGTGGAGCAACAAAAGGCAACACGGTAACATTCGGTAACTTTTGTGGTTTCTTGTTACTATTTGTTGATTGTTACTTACCCGTGCATCCACACCGCAGTAACATCCGACAACAAAAAGATGTTACCTCAACATTGCAATACCTAAATAAAGCACATCAGACACGGCTAAGATACTATAATATTTTATCTTAAGATGTTTTATTAATATATCTTAGGCCATCACACATCGGGCACGCCGCAATCGCGGCGGTAAGGCCCCTCTTTGAGGAGTGGCTGGAAAGGCGTCACGGCGTCCTGACCTATCGGATGACGCAGGTCCTCACCGGACACGGATGTTTCGGGAGGTACCTGTGTCGGATGGGGAAGGAAGAAACGCCGGGGTGTCACCATTGCGAAGATCGCCCGGAGGACACAGTAGAGCATACGGTGCAAGACTGCCCCGCTTGGGCAGAGCACCGCCGTGTCCTCACGGCAGCGATAGGCGGAGACCTCTCGCGCCCGGCATTGGTCGAGGCCATGCTGCGGGGCGAGACGGAGTGGGAAGCGGTCGCCTCCTTCTGCGAGGCAGTAATGCTCGTTAAGGAGGAGGCGGGCCGTGAGAGAGAGAGGACAGCGTCCTCCCTCCGCCCCACCCGCAATGGTAGACGCCCACGGCGTCGGACGTCGCAAGACGATCTCCGGCCACCGTAGGCGCGGGCATGCGGGCGGCGAGTAAAGGGCAACTCGCCGCCCGACCATGGACCATGCCCGGGTCGACGGCGCGTTGTGTTCCACGCGCGCCTCAAAGAGCGTCAGCACGATGACGGGGCCCCGCCCAAGAGGGCCAAAGCCTGCCGGGGTCGCGGGACTTATCTCATTACCGTGACCCCGGAACATAAAAGGCTATTGAAGGACACCGTGGATTTTAGTCAGTACAAGTCTGACAGTCCCTCCCGCCCTGCCCGGGGTGGGAGGACTCATTTGATGATTTTACCACGCTAAAAAAAAAAAAAAAAAAAAAAGGCCATCACACATGACGAAGATAAGTACGATACTATAATATTTTATCTAACATCTTAAGATACACTTTACACATTACACTCGCGGCAGCATATTACCATTTCATAATTATTCTTGGTTGGAATATTACAGTCGTTTTGTTGGAAAACAAATATCGTTAAGTTGGAAAACAAATATCGTGCCTACTCGATGTCGAAGTTATTCTTTGTTAATTTTTGTTGGCGTAACAAGGAGCCACAAAAGTTACCGAATGTTACCGTGTTGCATTTTGTTACTGCGGTTTGGATGCAGGGGGTAACATTGTAACCGATTGTCGAGCAACGTTACTCGACTTACAGTAACACGTCAACACTTAGTAACATTAAATATCATTTTGTTGGCGGATGTTACCGAGTAACATTTGGAAACGTTGAGCTACAAAAAGTAACTGCGGTGTGGGTGCACCGTAGGAAATAGAGTTCGATTTTGAGTAGCTCTATTGAAATGTGCGCAAAGTGTTACGTCTCGGTCTGAGCTGACCCTAATTCTGGATTAGGAGCCCTACGAAGCAAGGCTCCGTCGACCTTCATCTTCTTATACTTCTTGCTTAAGTTTCCCAAAATTATATCGATTATAATATAATTATCATTTCTTCCCAGAATTTGATCCTATTTAGCGAAACTATCGAATGGTAGAAAATAATACGAGGTGTGATTTTTTTTCCAAAATCAGCGGGTTCGATTCCTGGCCAGGATCATTGATTTTTCTAAAATCCAATGATGCAGTTTTAGTTTTCGCCAAAATCGGCCTCGAGACTCCTTTCAGTGTTTTTCAATATCTACTTCATAAGTCGGGTTTTCCTTCCTGACGCTATAACTCCAGAACGCACGAACCGATTTCAACGGTTTTGCATTCGTTGGAAAGGTCTCGGGCTCCGTGAGGTTTATAGCAAAGAAAATTCAGGAAAAAAAAATTTTCTTCTTCTTTTAATCACCAAACGAAATGTTACATAAAACGAAGCCATCTGGTGGCGAAACGGAGTTCGCCGGGTTTGCTACTTCCTCATAGATTCAGATAGATGAAACTATATAATATATATATATAATATTTATTTCGTACTTGAACACCTGTCTCCTGCTAATAAAGCCTTACATGCAGCCACTAGACAAAAAGCAAAGGATAAGGGATATAAATTTGTCTGGGTGAGAAACAGCAGGATTTTTGTAAGGAAAACTACCGAAGACGACCATTTTTTGATAAAGGATTTAGATTCCTTAAAAAATCTAGTATAGCCTTAAATGAAGCTCCTTTCCTTTCAAGTCTACAAAATGCATGCTCTTGTGAAATTTATTATGTAAATTCGATAGCTTAAATATATTCTATCAGAATTGCAGAGGATTGCGAACAAAAACTTACATGGTTTCCCACAATGTTTGTATCAATAACTATGATGTTATAATTTTATCGGAGACCTGGCTTAACAACTCTATCAGGAGCAGTGAGCTATTTGATGACAGGTATACAGTGCATAGGAGAGATAGAGAAACCTGCCTACTAGCACGTAAAGATGGTGGGGGAGTCTTAATTGCTGCCAAAAAAAAATTCAATCCTAAACGTATTGAACATTTTGAGAGCTCATGCGAGGATCTCTGGGTTACTATAGACCTGCCTTCTAACAAGTGTTTTCGTCGAATAGCTTTCTGCGCTGTGTACTTGCCGCCGCCAGTATGTCTCCCTCATTTAGAATCTTTTTTGGATAATTGTAACGCTGTTTTCGAACAACTTAATGAATCATGTACATGTATCATAGGTGATTTCAATTTGGGGTGCATAGACTGGAAAGGTAGTAATATGAATAAAAACCTCAAATTGCCTAATACCTGTGAAGCACTATTGGATTTTACGTATGTTAATAAGCTCACTCAATGTAATTACGTGCATAATGCCTACTCTCGCGTACTAGATCTTGTGTTAACTGATCATCCACTGTGTGATGTAAGTCAAAGTATTAGCTCCTTATGTAACATCGATCAGTATCATCCACCCTTGGATATAAATATTTGTTTTAAAAAAGAAGCCAAACTTCCATATAATTTTACAAACGAATTACGTGACTTCCGTAAAGCAAGTTATATACCGATTAAAAAACACTTGGAAGAACAGGACTGGGAGGAATTATTTGATGGACAACAGGACGTTAATGATATGGTTCAAGTTTTTTATGATATCATCAATGATGCTATTCAAAAATTTATTCCTATTAAAAGACCCAAAAATAGTAAATTTCCCCCGTGGTTCACGAAAACTCTAATTAAAAAATTAAACACAAAAAATAAAATAAGGAAACGTTACAATACTTACCATAACCCGTTGGACAGAATTGAGTTGAAAATAATCAGTAAATGCTGTGATTCACTTGCTACGATTTGCTACAACAATTATTTGAAAAACCTTGAGCACACTCTAACGATTAACCCTAAATCATTCTGGACCTATGTTAAAAGTAAACGAGGTGGATCTAGCTCGTATCCCTCATCTATGACAGATGGAACAGCTACATCTACAGATGGAACGGAGATATGTGAGTTTTTTGCTTCTTACTTTTCTTCTGTTTATAGCCCTGCTGAAAACGGTTGCAGTACCCATAGAACAACAAATATTAATAATATCCAAGAAAGTAGCATAACTTTAAACATCCCATCTATTGATGGTGAAGCCTTATACAAAAAGCTAAAAAGTTTAGACTGTAATAAGGGTGCTGGCCCAGATGGCATACCACCAATATTCATAAACGAGTGTGCAAAGGAGCTGGTCACGCCCTTGTTGCTTATTTTTAATAAATCTTTATGTAGCGGAATTTACCCTTCAAAGTGGAAAGAAGCAAAGGTCGTCCCCATCCATAAATCAGACAGTGAGGACTTAGTTTCAAACTATAGACCCATCTCAATTTTATCAACCATAGGTAAGATCTTTGAATCTATGATCTGCCCTCTCATTCAAAATCATCTTAAAATACACTTGAGTGAGGGACAACATGGTTTTGTAGAGTCTCGATCAACTAGTACTAATCTTACACTTTTTACTGAATTATTGACGCAGGCAATAGATTCTGGCCATCAAGCTCATGTCATATATACAGATTTTAGCAAAGCGTTCGATCGGGTCTCACATGAAATTCTCATTGACAAATTAAGAAAATATGGTATCGCAGAAACTTTACTCTCATGGTTGAGATCATATCTTCAGAATAGAACTTTCTATGTGGTAGTTAATGGTTTTAGATCAACAGACAGACACATAACCTCGGGCGTGCCACAAGGGTGTCATTTGGGGCCGGTTCTGTTTAACTTCTTCATCAATGATATTCCAAACTGCTTTCGCCACTCTGAAATCTTTATGTTCGCAGATGACTTAAAATTCGTAAAAATAGTCAAATCGAAGCAGGAAGCCTCTGACTTACAAAGCGATTTGGATGAGTTGGTGATATGGTGCCAAATAAACCAGATGCTCCTAAACCCTAGCAAATGTTACCATATAAAATTTACAAGGAAACTACATTTCATTGACCAGGATTATTATATTGACGGAGAAAAAATTAAAGAGTTAGATACAATAAAGGACCTTGGGGTTATGTTTGATCGAAAATTAACTTTTATACCTCACATAGATAATATAGTGAAAAAGTCTTCCAAAATGCTGGGTTTTGTTATTAGAAGTACAAAACAATTTAAGAGCTGCAGAACAAAAATCCTCCTTTATAATTGCTTGATTCGTAGTATATTAGAGTATTGTAGCGTGGTCTGGCGGCCACACTATGCAGCTCACTCACTGCGCCTTGAACGTGTACAAAAACGTTTCCTGGGGCACTTGTCTTATACTAGCGGTCTGTCCAAGAAAATACGGTCATATAGTGATAGATTAAAACATTTCAATATGGCTTCTCTGGACAAACGTCGACGTCTGAATGACGCGATGTTTGTGTGCAAAGTCATGGCCCATAAAATTGATTGTCCGCAAATATTAAGTAATTTTAACTTCCGCGCCCCCTCAAGAATTCCTCGCAGTCCTATAACGCCACTCTGCCCTCCGCAGAGAAGGACAGTTCTGGGGGCTAATTCTCCCTATGCAAGGTTTTGCAGGATTGTGAACGGTTGCAGTGATGGGATCGACCTCCATTTTGACAGCCTAGGCAAGTTGAAAGCCAGCCTTTATAAGTATCTCCCCGAATCATGAATTGTTTAGGCCGGCAATATCTTGCATATTTATCTTTTGGTTAGTTTAGTTAATTTAAATTTAATTTAGTATTCTTTGTTTTGATTTGTGTAATTGAGTTATTATATTATATTAGTCAACCTAAATTAACTTTAATATAATATATTTTATAAGTATATTTTAGTATGTTACGACAACATTTTCAGTGCATGCAGAGTTTACCTGTAAGTGATTGTTACACTTTATTTTAATTTATAGTTACTGTTCCATTTGCTCATAATAGTGTATACAATTGTTGGTGAACCAAATAAAATAAATAAATAAAATAAATAATATAATATAATATTCCACAACTATCACACAACGCCATCTAGTCCCAAGCTAAGCAGAGCTTGTGTTATGGGTACTAGACAACTGATAAACATACTTATATATTTCTAAATACATACATATTATAGATAAATTACACCCAGACACAGAACAAATGATCGTGCTCATCACACAAACATTTGTCCTGGGTGGCCCACACCACGCCCAGTTGGAAAATTCACTCTGTACTCTAGGGATTAAGCCCTTTACTTTGTGCGTTCCGACACATACTTGGCTATTAATGGTTTTTTTTTTACAGTAATTTATGAGTAGATATTTTTCGCTTTTGCTCATGTGTTCTACAATGTTATTTACCGGTGCTACGGATTACAAAAATTGTAGTGAGTGTTCTGGGTCAAAGCCCATTCGTCCCCTAAAATTCGTCCCCCAGCATAAAAGTTGTGGATTCGGCCCCTATATAGGTGCCCATTGGTCTCCTGGTAGGGGACCAATTAATATTTTAATAAAAAATATTATTTTTAAGGTACCCATTCGTCCCCTCTAATATATATACAATATAAGTTAAAGATTCGGCACCTATTCAGCTGCCCATTGGTCCCCTGAGATAAAATTAGCTATATTTTACATAAAAAACGGTTAACATAGTACACTTGTGAACAGTTTATTAACGGAATTAATTTAATAAATCATAATCCGCCATGATAATAATATAACCTGTCGATAGGCTTACAATGTAAAATTGTCTCTCTACGAATGGCTTGTTAAAAAAACGGGTTACAATTAATAGATAAGGTGTTTTGTTTGCATGTTATGGCTGCCTCGGTGACATATTGGTTCTTGAAAGTGACTGCGAATACGAGACTGTTCAATGTGTCTTTAGTTTTTTATTTATTAAATGAAGTTCGCCTAACGAAATAAACAATACTGTTAATATTATAATTATAATAATAATATTTTTGATATAATTTTTTTTTTTTTTTTGATTGTACCTAATTTAATTTTGTAAGTTGTAATTATTTATATTCTAATATAATACATACTATATTTAAAAACTAAAATTAAAAGTAAAATATTTACAAAAATAACTAAACTAAAACTAAAATAATAATAAAAAAAAAAACAATTATAGGGCGTCAAAAAACTCATCCACATCGCTGTCAATGGGGAAAGTGCCCAGAACGCTGGCAGCATTGCCACGTTGGATGGCAATGCTGATCCTTTGACCAAGAAATAGGCCAGCCCTCTGGTCACACGAGGCGTCGACTATGCGCTTGGCGATGTCTTTGAAAACTTGGTGGGCACTCGGACCCCATGGCCCTAGTGTTTCAACCCCAAACGGCTCAAATACATAGCTAGAAGTCAAGCCATTGTATTTGCGCCGTTTGAGCACTTGCAGCAGCCGCACCAGCACAGCATGTAGTACCAGGAAGATGGGATGGCGCAAGGGTGTCGACACATGTTGCATCCCACACCAAAGGTCTACCCAACTTCCATGGCATTATAGTCATCCCATCTGGTCTCTTCCCATCGTCGCGTGCCAAGCCACTGGGTTCTAAAACGGCTGGCACACCGGCGGTGACAAGAGCACGACGGATAATGTCATTTAAACTAGCATGCCGTGCTAGCCGTCCAGCACTCTTGCTGCAGGAAAGGCCATGGTGCCCGAGGCAGTCGACGCCTTCGCCACACTGACAACGATGTGGAGCCCCGCAAGGAGCGCCCAGACGCAGGCATGTAGCGATCCGGAAGGTTTCGTCACCCAGCATGGTACCTATGTTGGGTGACGGTAGTGCCTGAAGCCATAGACCCGACTCCCATTCGCCCACAGCCAGCAGGCGGGCACGCTCTACAGAATTGGTTGACGTATTAATAAGATTATACCGTACCAACCTGCAGAGCGGCTCATCCCACTGCCTCTGGGAAGATGGGTTCACGGGTCGATCTGAATCCGGGCAAGTCATTTTCCAGGCGTTCTCCGCATCGGTCAAGCACGGCACTTCAGAGTCAACCAGGGAGAGACTTAAGATCTTCCTGGTTAAGGTTTCAGTGCTGTGGACAGAGGACAGGAACGCCGGTAAACTCACACTAGAAATTTTGCGGACGCCGAGTCCACCAAATCGGATAGGGAGGGTGGCTTGCAGCCATTGATATAATTGAATCTAATTATCTCATTTGAATCCTGGAATATGATTAGTATTATTATTGATGGTAATTCACTTTATGGTGGAATACTACAGTCATATTTTGACTAAAAAGTCAAAAGTAAATTATTTACTCCTAAAAATGTATTGCATTTTTTTATCCGCAATTATTATTTTATCATATTAATGGATGTTATTACGTTCTTGTATTCTAAGAGTTTCGTTTTAGCTCAATGTGGAGTCGTTGTCACCCTTTTAATGTACAAAAATAATGAACGTTCTAACATTAATTCTGTTTTGCTAACATTATTTTTTTATTTTACCCTTATCTGCGCGACTGTACCAGGACTACCAAGCTGCAGTATACACATATACATGTACTTATGTTAGAAGAATGAATAAAAATAAATATTCTTCAGGGGACGAGTGGGCCCCTCAAAAGTTCCAGGGGACGAGTGGGCACAGGGTGCGAATCTAAGGGGACGAATGGGCTCTGACCCGTAATTGCACCGCTCCAGTTTCATTATGGCGCTGGGTTGACCGTTCAAACACGGAACTAGCGTTTATATTTGACAATGACTCTGATACTCTATTTGTGAGATCTATAGGAGATTCGGTGCTATTCCACCTAAGATGTTGTGCTATGCTACGTTGCTATAATATCTACTAAAATTAGATACGTTGGTTGCGAGATGGAATGGGCAAGCAGTCACCTCTATCTGCAAAGGAGTTATGCTAGCAAAGGCGGCGGACCGCGTGTGGGAGAGGACAGCCTCCACCTCACGACGCAGCCGTGGGAAACGCACACGGATGTCGCGAGTTTATCATTGGTCGCGAGGCGATTTCACCGTAGGCGCGGGCAGGCATACTGCAAGATATGGGTGACTCACCGACTGATCATGGACCATAATATGTCCGTGTCGAAGGCGCGCCTTCCCCCATAGAGAGCCAAATGCCTGCAGGGGTATCGGAACTGTCTAAACAGGTACCGGCGACCCTGGAACGTAAATGGCTATTGAAGGAACACCGTGGATTTTAGTCAGCACGAGGTTGACAGTCCCTTCCACAACACCCAACTGGGCGGGACGACTAATTTGATGATATTACCACGCTAAAACAAAATTGTGAAAAAGCACCATTAGGCTAAGTTCACATGTTCACATGTCAATTTTTGAAGAGTTCCTTCGATTTCTCCAGGAGAAACGCTCGATATCGATGATTTCAATTATCGAGGAATTAACGAATTGAAAACAATCTTTTTTTTTAAGTCAAAGTTGTTAACAATTATTTGGCTATCACACGGCAGCATAATTACATAAAATTAATCTTGTAATTTAAACACAAAGTAGAGTTGAATTTTGAATAAATTAAGTAAAATTTTTATAGGTACCTACTGTTTTTTTTATAACGTATTTTTTGAGTTTCTGTAAAAACGCTGATGTTAGGTACTGTTCATTTTTATAGCCTTGATAATTC
Source organism: Agrotis exclamationis (assembly GCA_950005045.1). Classification (NCBI taxonomy): domain Eukaryota; kingdom Metazoa; phylum Arthropoda; class Insecta; order Lepidoptera; family Noctuidae; genus Agrotis; species Agrotis exclamationis. Next base: position 22,283,165 of record OX465416.1, on the reverse strand, counting down.
ATCGGAAGTTAACGATAATAATAACAGAAAAGAAACACAACCTAAAAACCTAAAAATTCAATAATACAAAATTCTATTCATACACTCTTTATGTATACGACTGTTGTAATTTTAAGCTCCTAAAACAACCCTTACTGCTAAGACATTAAATCCACGCCGCTTTCCATCAAAGACATTATAAATGAGACAGCAATTAATTACTTCAAAGCAGATTCTAAAATTAGAATTAAATGTAGACATGATAGACAACAAGGCAATTTACCGCAATTTACATGTTGTGCACTAAAGGCAGCTAAAGGTGTCGGTTATAAACTGCTTGGACATTGACGACACTTTATTTAGCTAACTAAAAAAGTATTTTGAAACAACAAGATAAGGATTATATTAGCCTAGCAATTTGTTCTAGAACATTGTACAGAGACCAGTTAAATGGGGTCTTTATTACCTGTCATTATTGTATACTACGACTAGAAGCGGGGGTTTCGTTTTCGCATTACGGAGGGTCTCATTATTTTGGTTGGTAATGACGTGGGCGGGCTGTATTAGGGCGGAGTCTTTGAGCGCGGAACCAACCCTCTGATCCTCACACAGTTCACTCACAATCTCGTCAACTGTCACAGGAAACACTAGTCCTCCAGCTTTCGCGACACATTGACGTCCTCCCAAATTTTAATCAATATTTCTAGTCATGTGTACTGTGATATAAATATTTCATACATTTCTTAATTTCGTTTAAAATGGAGGGGCCTAATGGAATCAGGTGCTCCTCTTTGGAGGATCCTACAAGTGTGGTGCCCTTGCCCGTGGGAGATTCACCAACCTCGGCCAACAGTTCTGACAACTACATGTACGATGATTCCTCGATGTCCGATGGCAGTCTCTATGCCAGTGATCAAGAAAATCTGTCCACACCACGACGAAGGTACGGATCTGTAGAAAAAATTAGGTACGTGTCTCCATACACGCCTTAGAGTGAAAACCTCGTAAGTGTAAAAGAAGAATTTCAGGAGGGAGAAAAAACGGCGTGCTATAAATTTTTTGTAAAAATTTATAGCGTGTTTAAGTTTCTTTGTAAATTCCTTTTATATTCGGAACTTTTCGATACTTTAAGATTGTCCGAAGTGTGTATAAAATCTTATTTATCGGTTATTCGTAAAACCTGCAAAAACATGAAGCATGCAATACTGGGTTTACTATTAAAGATGGCACTACGAATATCGAATGAACCAATTAGTCAGATCGAAACGCAATAAAATAATTGTTAGCAAAAATGCATTCCCCAGGTTTTCACTCTAAGGCGACGCCATGTCCTAATTTTTCTTGATAATTGCTTCGCTATTTTGTAGTCTTTTGTGTTTTTTTGTTGTATTTTTGGCGTGTTAAGTGTTTTTTTTTCATGAATTTCACACGACAAATCTCAATTTTAGCTCAAGCGCTATCATCTGCGATTTTGAACCAGCAATAACCATTTTTTTCTGTTTCTTCAATAAATTGTCTCTTTCATAAAAGGTTCTCTTTGGATTAGTAGTTGCTATTCTGTCACTTTCTCATTTTTTTAAATTAAATCATCGCGGATTCTGAACGAGACACTGGGTTTCGAATCGTCAGGCTTCGAATTTCTTACAAATTGCCTCGTTCAGAATCTGTGACGATTCACTAGGGTGTGGTGAGCTCGTCAACGTTATATAAAAGCACCACTGGTACGTTTTACTACAGCTGGCAAACCCTTTCAAAATCATTTGGGGAAAGTATAAAACCACTAGCTTGCTATTTAAGAATTTAAATTAATCTTTGTTAAATTAATACTTCTATGTAGCGAAACAATATTTAATTACAAGTAAATATCCTTGTTCTGTTGTGTAATTTTCAGGTTGATTGTTAAATAGGTGCTAACAAATACTTATCTTGTCAGGTTTGAGTATTTTTTGTTTTATTTGAACTCTCCTTTATCTACAATCTCATAGCCCAGCTTTTTATAATTGAGGTTTTTATAAGTTGAAGTTCCTTACTGCGATTTCTATATATAGTTAATGTTGTGTGCCTTGGCCTTAGTAAGGAACCTTACACTTGGCACGACTTTGTCTAGATTTCATTACTTTTTAAAAATAAACAATCTGCTCCATTGATTTTTGGCTAGTTTTTTACAGAATGTTTTTGGTGGGATTTCACTTCTTTTTGTAGAAACGTATTATACTTATTCATAAACGTATACTTATATTCTTTTTTGTATTTTTTTACCTTCGATTTTTGACATCAAATGAATGCGGCCCACCAAGTTTAATATTTTTTGTAAAGGCGGTCTCTAATAGCTTCGTTAGGCTCTTGTGTTTTCTAACCAAGGTCACCAGGTAGGCTGCGATTATCCTAGTTTTTATAGTTTTCCCTTTATGTGGCCATCAAACCCTAACTCTGTACCAAATTTCAGCTCTCTGAGTTTATGGCAAGTACCTTCTAGTTCTATTATGATGATCATGAGTGAGTGATGAGTGAGTGTCGTAAAAATGCGAAACTTTGCTTTCGTTTAACTTCGGAACTAAATGACCTAAAGACTTGAAATTTTGGATTTTAAGTATGTGATTATAGCTTACTGGATGACGAAAATTTAGGCGTTCTGGTCTTATCCAGAGGTTCCCAAATAGGGGCCTGAAAATGCGGCGAAATGTTCCAGTAATGGATGGTACGGCAGTGTTTGCTTCGCGCTCGTCTTGGCGGGGGCACTGCCGTGCCCCCCCGATAAAATGTTTAGGAGCTATCTTCTTGTTGTTGTGTTTATTGTTTAATAGAAAACCCTATAAATAGGTACTGACTACACTATTTTATAATTATGCAACTGCTTTAATATATTTACGAAAAAGTCTAAGAACGAGCAATTTTTTTGAAAATAAAAAATAATTTTCTATAGCTCACCTGTTACTTATTGTTCTATATTTATTCTACACCTAACCTACGTTTTGCTACAGCGATCATAAATAAATTCTGCTTGACTGTTCGGCTTATTATGAGGATTTGTTTTTCTTTTTAGATCAGACTTCCGTCGTCTCCACAGACGTAGGTCTTCGCTGCGGTGCCCTCAGCAGCAGATTCAACAGCGTCAAGCCGCGAACCTGAGGGAACGTCGACGGATGCAGTCCATCAATGACGCCTTTGAGGGGTTGCGGGCTCACATCCCCACTCTACCTTACGAGAAGAGATTGTCAAAAGTGGACACTTTGAAACTTGCCATTGGATATATCAGTTTCTTGGGTGAACTGGTCAGTATTTAATTATTTATTCATATTTTCGTGTGAGACCACAGTGAGACATAAAATGGCAATGAAGTGCTTCTTAATTATAAAAAGGCCAATGAAAAAGATATAAAAAAACATCAAATTGGGGAGTTGCATAATGGACGAAAGTTTGTATCGAAATTACGTTGTATCATTTAAAACATTGTAATGTAAGTGGCCCTAGCTAATCCTTCTAAGAATTAAGTAACGTTCTGACTGCTCAGAACAAACCGTTAACAGGACGCTAATAAGCTTGGTAGCTACTCCTGACACGTTAACTATGTATTTGCATGAAAAAATCGAATTAGTCTGACAGTTAAGATTATCAAAAAATATTTGACAAGTGTTTTTTCATACGACACTTTAAAAATTTCCAATACGTCACAACTCACAAGCAAGTACCATTTTTATTTGCTTGTGACGTCACGAGCCCCCGCTCTCGAATTTTGATGCGTTATTTACATCTATGTAGGTAAATAAATATGCATTTATTTATCAAAAGTAAAAATACGGGGCCATATTTTTTTAAAACTTTATTTGACGGGCTTATTAGATGGGTTGTTGTAAGTTCGCCACAAAAATAATTCCCCACGAAAAAAGTTTTGATCCTATTCTCCTAGTACTTTCTGTTCAGATTCCACATCGTGTCCTCGTATTCGGTATTTTTGTACTGGATTTTATTATTTAATTGTTCTGGTATCCGTGCGGTAAAAAGAAATGGGATTAGATTTGCAATTTGCTGTCATCATGCCTAATAGGCAGTCAATTAGCAGTTTATGAAAGTCAATTCATAAAAGGCAGTAAGTACAAAACGGCCGTTCTTCGGCTATTAGTTATGAATAACGAGGTAATACTTACCCGTGGTTTTACCTGCTGCTCGGTTCCTATTAGGCGTAGCGTGATGTTAGGTATATATAGCCTATTTTTAAGGCTATCGCCTTCCCCGATAAATGGATTATCCAACACAATAATATTTTTTCAATTCGAACCAGTAGTTCCTGAGATTAGCGCATTCAACCAAACAAACTCTTCAGTTTTACCATATTACAAATAATTACAATATAAGCACAGAATAATTAGTATAGATGTTATTCTTCTTTTTCTTCAAGTTATCATAATTCCAAAGTATCCGTACAAAGGTTGTCTTGAAAAGATCGCTTTCAGCGTTATTACTGTTCTCCTGTCTGGTTTTCGAAATCCGCGTTTTTTTTTTGGAATATTATTTGGTTTTTGATACCGAGTACGTACACGAAATTCCTGTAGTTATAGGTATTTTTAACACCCTACATTTGTTCCTAAGTACTTATAATTTGTATGGTGAGTGTACATAATAAAGAATATTCTATCTATCAAGTGACTTGTAGATATAACACAATTATTTCTTTATACTCAGGTACGTGTGGACCGCTGTTCAACAGAAACCATGCTGTCTGGAGTGACCAACACACACAACAAGGAGGAACAGAAGAAGGTTATTATTAAAGGTAAGATCACTTTAGTTATTTTTGGTGGGATCCACCTCCAAGCGGTCCACTCCGGACAACGGGATCACACCTGCAGTGCTGTTCTGTATTAAAACAGCCTGGTGACCGCGCGGCCACGGTGGGAGTAAAGTTTGCTATGCTCTAAGCCAGTGGTTCTCAAACTTTTTTGGTGACGGAACCCTTTTGAAAAGCGAAATTTTTGCCGGAACCCCAAAATTAAACAAAAAGTTACCTACGCGCATTCTTAATAATAACAGGGAATCACATTACAATGAAAGTGCATACTATACCGTAAAATTAAAAAAAATCTAATGAGATGTGTGAAACTGTTTTGTATTTTCCATTAATCGGTTTATATAATTACGAGTATTAGGTTCGGCATTCAGTCTATTGCGATATTTTGTTTTGGAAGCTGTATTCTCGCGGAGCCCCCAGAAAGGCTTCACGAAGCCCTGGGGCTCCATGGAGCACACTTTGAGTAGGTATAGCTGCTCTAAGCTACTGATAGCGATACTAACCAAACAATAGCGAACGGTGAACGCTTTCTTTTCAACTTTTCTTTTATAGGCGCCACTTACAAAACTATAGGGAGAATAAGTACATAAAACACTTTTAATAGTAAAACAAGATTATCAGTAACATTACAAATTGATGTACAAATAAAGTCATACAGATGTGCGGTGTCCAATGGAGCATGCATGCCACGGTGCGATGTCCCGGGGTCGAGCGGTGCGCGGCGCCAGGGCGCGACCCCTGATATGTTTGTGCACCTTTTAATGATCGATACACCACTAATGTGGGTTCATTACGTACAACATAGTTAATTTCTGCACCGAAAATTGCATTTTCGAACTTTGCGGTGTAAGAACCAGAGAATAAATTAAAAAGGATTTCTTGTTCACCCCCATTGGTGCCGTGGAACATGGCATTTTCATTTCCACCTGAAAATTGAATGGAATTGTATCGCTCTGTAAAGTGTAACTAGGATGAGAAGTGAGTATGTTTTCCAAACGCCCCGCCCAACCCAACGAACTTGATCCTTCAGTCCGCTTCATTCTATTCTGAAAGTTGGCAACGTCGCAAATAGTTGTCAAATATTAACAAGTATTAATTAATTTAGCAATGTTAATGTTAGCGACGAATAATATCGCATCAAGCAATTATGTAAATATGTAGTAATTAGAAAGATTAGGCTAGTTTGAGCAATAAAACTATTGTTATTATATTTAATAAGGATTGGGTAAATGTAGAAATGTGCATTTTATAAGTACCTTCAAATATATTGATAATTTGGTTTGTTTTTTATTTTTCCCACCTGGTGTCTCTGCTGATGCCACAAAGTAAACCCATAGTAGGGTAAACATAAAAATGCACATTTTACATACACCGTCAAGTAAGTTGAGAAACTGTGTTGTCCCGAAAAAGTAAGCAAAGTGTTAGGTAGACGTAAAAAGTGTAAATTTTACAAATACCCTCAAAAACAGTGATAAATAATTGTAATTCCAATTTTTGGCACTTGGTGTCTCTGCCTGTAGGTTGATACAAAATTAGTTTTTTAACATTTTTTGGGTCTAAAAATTAAGGTTTTTATAAGGTTTTTATGTAAATAAATAGAATAAGTTAACCCCTAGGCTATAAGATGAATTGTAAAGCAAAAGGGGAAGGTTTACCATAGAAAACTGCCAAATTAAGGTTCCCCATACAAAGTCGCATTAGTGCCGTGTGCAAAAATGGATTGCTCTGATTGGCTGAAAGAAAAAATATTAGGGTCGTGTGCAAATTTTAAAGGATCTGATTGGTCAGAGCTCTGTATAAAAAAGGGGTAGTTTTCTATGGCATTCATTCCGAAAACCAGCAGTATTATAATAAACAAGAAGTAAGAAAGTACTCCGGAGTCTTATTAGCGCCGAACCTACTTGAAGCCTTCAGTATCTACCGCCAGCGATCCTACAAGTGCAATAGTCTACAGTGGTCCTTCGAGAAGCCGGATCGGGTTCAAGAAAACTGAAGATGCCTTCTACAAGATCAGGATCAGTGCAGTCCAAGGCTACGGGAGAAAGTACTTCGTCGGTCGACGGGAGTGCAAGCACGCCAAGTGAAACTACAAGCGAGGCGACTACGAGCGCGTCAATTACAAGTCGGTCAACGCTCACTAGAAGATCGCCGCCGCCTAGCGTACGAGCCCACCAGTCGTCCATTCGTCAGCAGAATACTGCCGGGAGGGAATCAGCATCGGGGGGAGCGAGTCGCACCGCGCCCCTAGCCAGCACCGTGGAAGAGCAAGTTGAAGCGTCTGATCCCGCACGCCGAGAAGAAAGCCACAACACTACGCGGCAGAACCCAGATAGAAGTGTTGCTGTGAAGTTACGTCGAGATGAAGGAAGTGTACCGACGTCAATAGATGGGAGTCTGCAGCAGCCTCGCCCTAAGAAGCCGACCCGCGAAATAGACACGCAGTCCGTCCGCTCGTCGCATAGGAAGAGAGCAGAAGCGCAAGCAAAGTTAACAGTGGCACTAAGGGAATTGGAATTGGCAGAAGCGCGATCAAGAGTGGCTCAGGCTGAACTAGAACTAGCAACAGCAGAGTCAGAAGAAGAAGATGGTGCCGGAGAAGAGATGTACGAGCAAACTCAAGAAGTCGAGAGGTGGTTCATCCAATCTGGGGTCAAGCCTAGCAATGATAGTAGGCCAATTGAAGAAAAGAAGAGTGACATCCACGAGTTAGCCCAAGTCATCGTCAAGCTGTCAGAGAAGTCACGTGACGTCGCAACGCCGAAGCACTTCGAGCTCCCTCACTTCAGCGGGTCCTGTGAAGAATGGTTGCCGTTCAAGAGATCATATGAAGACGGGGCTGCCTCCTTCAGCGACGCACAGAACTTAGCGCGCCTCAGAAGAGCAATTCAAGGTGCAGCCAGAGAAGCCGTCCAGAGCCTGCTGTTTACAGCTGAAGATCCACGCGAAGTACTCAGGGGATTAGAAGCCAGATTCGGAAGACCTGGGGCATTGGCACTGGCAGAACTAGAGAAGATGAAGAACCTGCCAAAGGTGGGCGAGAACCCAAGCGACATATGTGTGTTCGCAAGCAGAGTGAAGAACGCCGTCCAAACCATCAAGGCATTGAAGAAGTCGCAGTACCTCAGTTCTCCTGAAACATTGAAGGCCATAGTAGACAAGATGCCACCATCAATGAAATTCCGATGGTTCGCCTACCATAGAACCAGAAGGGAGGAAGAAATTCAAGAGTTGCTACTCATCGAAGCGTTTCTAGAAATAGAAAGCGACATGTGCGGGGACTTTGCTCCACCTGAAGTGTTTTCGGAGCAAAAGAAAGGGTCAAGAACACCTGTACATACAGTGCAAGAAGTGTCTCAAGAAAAATATAAGAAGTCATGTCCGATCTGTGAAGAAGAGCATTTTGTGATAGAATGCAAGAAGTTTAAAGAAGCTAACATAGATGAAAAATGGGGCATTATCAAGAAGGCTAGACTATGCTTCAAGTGTCTTCGGTTCAGGCACTCAAGAATCAACTGCAAAGCTCCAGTCTGCAAGAAGTGTGGAAGATGGCATCATACTATCCTGCACTCTGAAAAACCACCAGAGTCAACAGAAAAGAAAGAAGACAAGGAAAGCGCATCAGAAGAGACAGTCGCCTCGATCCACAATAGCAAAGGGGAAGAGAAAATTTATTTGAAGATGATTCCAGTGGATCTCTACGGACCGAAAGGCCACGCTCGCGTGCTGGCACTGCTAGATGAAGGCTCAACAGTCACACTCTTGGACGCATCAATAGCCAAGAAGATCGGAGCCGAGGGAAATAAAGAAACTCTCGCAATCGAAACAGTCGGCGGAAAAGTTATAAAGAAAGATAGTTCACAGAAGATCCAGTTGAAGATAAAAGGGGCTCATAGAAGAGACAAGAGGCCAATCATAGCAAGAACCATCGACGACCTGAAGCTTTCAGAGCAAAGTATAAGCAAGAACACGGTGAAGAATTGTCAGCATCTGAAGGCAATTGAAGAGCAACTTCTCTACGTCACAGAAAGACCCAAGCTGTTGATTGGTCAAGACAACTGGGGACTCATAGTTACAAGAAGACTGAAGAAAGGCAAGCCAGCCGATCCCGTGGCTTCTCTCACTAGCCTCGGGTGGGTGCTGCATGGATGTGAATCAGGGACGAATGCCATTGTAAACTTCATTCACCATGGCAAGTCTACAGTCGAAGAAGTCGAAGAGCAGAATTTAGAAGAGTTAGTAAGAGAGCACTTCCAGTTAGAATCGCTTGGGGTCCAGAATCGCTTGCCAACTAATGACAGCGATAGAAGAGCACTAGAAACCCTCGAGAAGACTACGAAGAGACTAGCCAGCGGTCGATTCGAGACAGGGCTCTTGTGGAAGAAAGAAGACGAGACCCTACCCAACAACTACAGACAAGCACTCCGTCGCCTAGTCAATATTGAAAAGAAGTTGGATCAAGATGAAGAAATCAAAGAGTCCTATGAGAAGCAGATCCAAAGCTTGATTGAAAAGGGATACGCAGAGATGGTTACAGAAACCGCGAATAAAAGAAGATTATTTTACTTACCACACTTTGCCGTCGTGCACCCAGTCAAGAAGAAGCCAAGAATAGTCTTCGACGCAGCTGCCAAGTATGAAGGAAAGAGCCTCAATGACGCCTTGTTATCGGGGCCAGACTTGTTGCAATCATTGTTCGGCGTGTTGCTGCGCTTCAGGGAAGGGCCAGTGGCTGTCATGGCTGATATCCAAGATATGTTTCTTCGAATCAAAGTAAGAGAAAGCGACCGAGATAGCCTCCGATTCCTGTGGCGTGGAAGTCAAAGAACGGGCAAGCCTGAAGAGTTTCGAATGTCTTCAATCATCTTCGGAGCAGCATCATCACCGGCAACAGCAATATATGTGATGAATAAGAACGCAGAAGACTTTAAGAAGACTCATCCTGAAGCGGTGAAAGCAATAGAAAGAAATCATTACATGGATGACTATCTTCAGAGTTTTACAACTTCAGCTGAAGCAAAGAAGATATCAAAAGAAGTAAAGGAAATTCACGCAGTGGCAAGCTTCCATTTGAAAGGCTGGGCCAGCAACGACGCGAAGGTTCTGTCAGAAGTAGAAGATACTAATAAAGAAGACTCCCTACAACTGACGAAAGAAGAGAAGACACTGGGGCTAAGATGGCTGGTGAAGGAGGACGCGCTAGCGTTCAATGTTGGTCTGCGCAATACATCGCAAGACCTACTAGAAGGAAGAAGAACTCCGACGAAGAGAGAAGTTACAAGCGCCGTAATGTCAACCTTTGATCCTATGGGCTTCGCGACGCCAGTGTTAATACAAGGAAAGAAATTAATTCAAGACATTTGGCGTACAAAAATTGGCTGGGATGAAATAATCAATGAAAACCAGAAAGAGACCTGGTTGAAGTACCTAGAAGAGGTGTCGGCGCTGATGAGACTTCGGATACCAAGATGCTTTTCACCCCGCAGTAGAAAAGGGCAACTGCACACATTCACCGACGCAAGTGAAGAAGCATACGCAGCGGTAGTCTACTGGAGGACGGTTGAACCTGGCGATAAGATTCACATCTCCATGATCGCCGGCAAAGCAAGAGTGACACCAACAAAACCAGTGTCAATTCCAAGGCTAGAACTACAAGCAGCCTTGCTTGGCACCAGGCTGGCAACCACAATAGAAAAGGAGATGGAACTTGAGGCAACAGCCCGCACCTACTGGACGGACTCCAGCACAGTACTTCAGTGGATCAAGGCAGAACCAAGAAGGTTTAAAACCTTTGTGGCCAACCGATTGGCAGAGATCGAGGAGCAGACCAAGCCCGAAGACTGGAGATGGGTACCTACTAAAGAAAACCCAGCAGACGACGCCACGAGGGGAACACCGACTGAATTCGATTACAACGCAAGGTGGTTTCAAGGGCCGTCATTTCTCCGTCAACCAGAAGAAGAGTGGCCATACAAAGACTTTAAACCAGAGGGTACTATGTTGGAAGAAAAGAACAAGCAAAGAGTGACGGCGATAAAGGCTGAGGAGGTCTTACTCAACCTGGAGAGGTTCTCGAGCTGGGAGCGACTGCTGCGCGTGACGGCCAGAGTGGTTGCTTTCGCATGCCTCTTATTGAAGAAGACCCGTAAAGCAACCAACGCCGCCGTCCGTCAGAAGGAAGAGCCCTGGAGACCCCATAGAAGATCCCAGAAGAAGAAGACACAAATCGCCAAACTACCAGTCAGCAAAGAGAAGAAGAGGTTGTACCTGCCGCTAGAAGACGAACACTTAAGAAAAGCAGAAGAAATATTAATGAAAATAAGTCAGAATGACAGTTTCAAGTCAGATATAAGGAATTTAAAGGAAAAGAAGCCCTTGGAAAACGCAAGTCGGCTTAAGAAAATCGACGTCTACCTAAACGACGCCGATATCATTAAATTAAGAAGCAGAACAATGAAGTTTCAAGGCGAAGAAAGAAGAAAAATGAATCCTATCATACTAGATGGGAAACAGAAAATCACGCGTCTCATCATACAACACTATCACGAGAAGTTTCTTCACGGGAACACTGCCACAGTAATGAACGAGCTACGTCAGAAATATTGGATTCTAAGTTTAAGAGCGACCTTAAAGGCGGTTGCCCACAGCTGTCAGCGATGCAAGACAAAGAAGAGTTTGCCAGAAGTGCCCCCGACAGGAGACCTACCAAGCGAGAGACTGCAACATCATCAGTTCCCGTTCGCTTGCACTGCCGTTGATTACTTTGGGCCGATGCAGGTCACTATAGGGAGAAGAGTCGAGAAGCGCTGGGGGGCGCTATTCACTTGTCTTACAACCAGAGCCATTCACTTGGAGTTGGTACCCTCTCTCAGTACCAGCTCAATGATAATGGCACTTCGACGAATGGCAGCAAGAAGAGGAACCCCAAAAACCATATTCAGCGACAACGGAACCAATTTCGTTGGGGCAAGCAAGGAGCTAGAAGTGGCTGCGCAAGAAAGGGGCATCAAGTGGAAATTTATTCCCCCGGGGAGCCCAAACATGGGGGGCGCCTGGGAAAGACTCGTGCGCACAGTCAAGACTGCGCTGGCGGCAGTGCTCAACGAGAGAAACCCACCTGAAGAAGTACTTCATACTCTTATGACTGAGGTCGAACACATAGTAAACTCCAGACCTCTAACCCCAATCAGTATGGAGCCAGAAGATGAAGAAAGTCTGACACCAAACCACTTTCTACTGGGAAGATCGTGTGGAGCAATGGCGCCGGGAGAATTCGACGACACAGAGTTGATTGGGAAGCCAAGCTGGAAAACTACCCAAAGGCTTGCTGACCACTTCTGGAAGAGATGGATCAACGAGTACCTACCGCTCTTGATGCCAAGGGCAATCAAAGGGAGGCAGACAACCGACCCGAGGGAAGGAGACATCGTGTTAATAGTCGACGCATCGCTACCCAGAAACTCATGGCCTCGAGGGGAAGTTATCAAGGCGTACCCTGGGCCAGATGGGAGAACCAGAGTGCTGGACGTGAGGACATCAGGCGGAGTGCTTCGGCGACCTACACGACGGGTCATCGTGCTAGTCCCCGCGGCTTCGTCGCTTCAAGAAGATGATGTGCTGCGCACCGTGGGGGAGAATGTTAGCGACGAATAATATCGCATCAAGCAATTATGTAAATATGTAGTAATTAGAAAGATTAGGCTAGTTTGAGCAATAAAACTATTGTTATTATATTTAATAAGGATTGGGTAAATGTAGAAATGTGCATTTTATAAGTACCTTCAAATATATTGATAATTTGGTTTGTTTTTTATTTTTCCCACCTGGTGTCTCTGCTGATGCCACAAAGTAAACCCATAGTAGGGTAAACATAAAAATGCACATTTTACATACACCGTCAAGTAAGTTGAGAAACTGTGTTGTCCCGAAAAAGTAAGCAAAGTGTTAGGTAGACGTAAAAAGTGTAAATTTTACAAATACCCTCAAAAACAGTGATAAATAATTGTAATTCCAATTTTTGGCACTTGGTGTCTCTGCCTGTAGGTTGATACAAAATTAGTTTTTTAACATTTTTTGGGTCTAAAAATTAAGGTTTTTATAAGGTTTTTATGTAAATAAATAGAATAAGTTAACCCCTAGGCTATAAGATGAATTGTAAAGCAAAAGGGGAAGGTTTACCATAGAAAACTGCCAAATTAAGGTTCCCCATACAAAGTCGCATTAGTGCCGTGTGCAAAAATGGATTGCTCTGATTGGCTGAAAGAAAAAATATTAGGGTCGTGTGCAAATTTTAAAGGATCTGATTGGTCAGAGCTCTGTATAAAAAAGGGGTAGTTTTCTATGGCATTCATTCCGAAAACCAGCAGTATTATAATAAACAAGAAGTAAGAAAGTACTCCGGAGTCTTATTAGCGCCGAACCTACTTGAAGCCTTCAGTATCTACCGCCAGCGATCCTACAAGTGCAATAGTCTACAGTTAATGTATGGAAATAAGAAATATGGCTATGTAGTGCACTAAAACTTTGATAAGGGAATGCAATAAGTAATATCGTAACAACGAATAAATAGATTTTTGCTGTAAAAAAAGTATTTGGAAACCTTCCAAATGCCTTTTTTAAACCTGAAACGGTGACAACATCAAATTTAGTGTTTTAATTGCATTCCTATATTAATGTTTTAGTGCACTATAGAGCCTTTTTTCTTATTTTCATTCAGTAAATTAACCAAATTAATTAAAACTTGTAAATATTTGACAGCTATTTGCGACGTTGACAACTCTCTGGTTATGCGCCCTTAAGTCTACCGAGCTGGATGTTGCGGATTTAAATAACATCAATATTACTATATCGATACTAAATACTTATTATTGAAAATTAATTTGCATAAAGTATTTTTTGCTAAATCGTGATTTTCGAGTGCCAGATGGAGGTCATTGATGTGTTCACCTTTATCGTGGTTTCTTAATATACAACATTATTGTGAGTAGTTTCTTAATATACAAAGTTATTTTGAACCTACCTGCGAAACCTGAATATAGTTTGTTCAGAATCAGTTTAACTGAATCTATTCCAATAATTTTTACACCATGTTACATTTTTTTTTTCCAAAATACTTTACTTTAATTAAATTTTATCACCAGTTAATTACAACACTATCACTGAACGGTGAGATACCTACGTCTACGCATAGGAGGAGACCCTGGTTGAGCGGGGATACCGCGCCCCGCCGCGAATTTAGCATATTTTTGAACGGACAACATAACAAGCTTATAACTTTATAATTTTTCATGATACAGTTTTAAAATGTTGTTCATAGATTCTTTACACAAAAATATTAGACAGGTGTATCGGTTTTCACATAAACAAAAAATAATGTTGTATACCGTGTTAGTTTAGAGTAAAGAAATGTAGATGTAGCTTTCTACATCTACATTTCTTTACTCTAAACTAAAGTAACTAAACTAAAGTACAAGTCTGACAGTCCCTCCCGCCCTGCCCGGGGTGGGAGGACTCATTTGATGATTTTACCACGCTAAAAAAAAAAAAAAAAAAAGATGTAGCTTTCTACTGTAGAATTAATTTTCAAAATCGATACTACATAATATTGAACCGAATTGTTAATTGAATTGATAACTGTTCGAGAGATTCCTGTAAGTAAACGTACAAACTGCCTCTTTTTGTTATTACTACTAACGATTACTTAGTATAAAACGGCTTATTTTGCTGACCGAACTCAAACCTAACAGGATTTCATTTTTGATTGTCATTAACAGCTATAACGCACATTATAGATACAGACAGCTAGTTGCTACTTACGTGTTAATTTATTTATGATTTTACAATCATTTTCCTCCACCCATACCGGCTTACCCCTCTAGGTTTGCATTTTGCAGATGGTGGGTAGTAATTACGTCATTACGTCACCCATCGCGTGTGATAAACGAATATAATCGTTAATCGATGTGTCTCGAATTGTCTATGGTCCAGTAGCTTTGTTCTCACCGTTCTCACGGTACCTACATCACTATCGCGTGATGTACTGATGAGGCCCTGCTCCCGTGGGATCCCACTCCCGTGTCATTTAATTTTATTTAGGTAACGTGCTCTCCCACAATGTGTTACCTATCTATTGTTGTTATCAGACATTTTTTTTCATTAATTGAACACGCTATTGTCGGTTCGTTATTTGCAGTTTTACTTTGTGATTTGTGACCATATAATTTTTTTTATTGGTTTTTCTGTAGATAAGCTTTAAAATTATTAAAAAATAAAGTTTTATTTTTTTCAACTATTTTTATTTGTTGTTACCAGGTGGCCTACCATGACGTCTTAAAGCGGGAGTGGTTCCGCTCAGGGAACGAAATGGCGCTAGACGACTTGTATAGCTCTGTCACTTTCCCACAGCCTAAACTACTCAAGTCATGGCAGGTCACCAGGGCGTGGTTTTTATTTATGTATTTATACAGATACACATTTCCAGTGCTGTCAAGTTGAGAAGGAACCACATTACCACATCGATCTGACGTATTAAAAAAGTAAAGGGTCTATTTTAATCCCATACGGCCATACTGCACATAAAAGTACAGGAGTAGAAAAAAAATAAAAGAACAGGTTTTTCATTGTAGCGCTCTGTAGACTAACTGTGAGCTGTGACGTCACGGTCTACGCTGTGGCTGAGCGATTGAATGATGCACTGCATTATGCGGGTTCGATGCCGCTCGTAACAAATGTTACATACTTCTACGAAAAGTTGTTCCGGGTCTGCATATTTGTGTTGTAAACACACCTAAGAAACAGGAAAAATTCCCAGAGTCAGGTGGGGGCAATGATTTTTATTAAGGCAGGCAGAATCTATCTACCTTATACAATAGAGCAACATACGTATAGATTATTCAAAACAATACACCCCTAATTTAGCACACAAAAAGCATTATAACTGCACTTGTGCCGAAAGTGAACGCTCTAAAAGTGTAAACAAGGGTGCAACGCGACATATTTGCGAATCACGCCGTAGCAAATTGAAAGATCGCCCCCTGCTAATAGGGTGGCCCTCGAGACTGTATTAGAACACTATTAAGTACTCCATACCACTTTAACACCTCCCCAGATCATTCTCTCACATTTGTTGTAGATATTAATAATTTGGGGAAATAGTTTTCTATTTAGATTAGGTACTTACTCGCTATTAAATTCGTATTTTTTTTTTGTAAAATCTAGATATTTTCATTTTTGGGTTAGGAGAAAAAGTAGGTACTTTATGACCTTTTAATCATACAAAAAAATTCGTTCGAGCCATTTCGAAGAAGTGCAACCAAAACAGCGTGACACGAGAAATGATATTAGATTACATTTTTACATACAGTTCGTAACTTGCGTACCGAAAGGTTCATTATTTTCATATCATCAATACCGAACTAATCCATCGACTTACGAAACTATGAGCCAAGGGTTGATAAAATACTCTATTCGTTGCAGTGAAATACTACCCACGTTTCGTTTATCGTATAATCTCTTTTTCAATTATTAAAAAGCACCTTATCGAAGTGTAATGTAGGATTTACATACAGATTATAGCGCACGTGCGCACTTTTACACTCATGTGCGGCGTGAAATGTTTTTAATGTTTTTTCACACCCACGAATCAAGGAAAAAGTTTTAATCAATTATTGTAAGTAATAGGCACACAGATGTAATACGAAATTTGAAAAAGGAACAATACCTACAACTTTCATTTTTAATACTGAAATAAAAGTATTTTGACATTATTATTTGTCAATCCAGAATTCAGCGCATTTAGTTTTGATAAACTCTTCATTTTGATTTTATTTATTTTATAAATATTTTTCTTGTAACTTCCATTCAAGTTAGTCAAAAATGCCGATCAAACTTTTGCTCGCTCGTCAAATATTCGACTCCACGGGCGTGCCAACCGTTGAGGTAGATATGGTTACTGAACTTGGACTATTCCGCATGGGGGTTCCATCAACTGACAAGAAAAAAGTTGCGGAAGCATTGCAGTTGCGAGATAATAACCCCACGGACTACCACGGTATGGGTGTGTTGATGGCTGTCAAAAATATAAATAGCATAATCGCCCCAGAACTTATAAAACAGAACCTCGAGGTAACCATGCAAAAGGAAATAGATCAGTTTATGATTGCACTCGATGGCACCGAGAACAGGTCGAGGCTCGGCGCTAACGCTATAATGGCAGTCTCCCTGGTAGTGGCCAAGGCTGGAGCCGCCAAGAAAGGAATGCCGCTGTATAGACATATTTCAGACATGGCAGGGGTGACCACCATCATATTGCCAGTTCCACATTTCACTATCCTAACTGGTGGAATTTTGTCGTCCAACGGATTGCCATTTCAAGAATATACTATAATGCCAACTGGAGCGTCATCCTTTACAGAGGCGATGAAAATTGGTACAGAAATATATAAATATGTTCAAGAAAGTATATTGTCTAAATATAAAACTGAGGCTGGGTACGTCTGTGACAACGGCGGGTTTTCCATTCCGCTCTCAAACCACAGAGATGCGCTTCTTTTCCTCACCGATGCCATAAAACAATGTGGTTTTCATGGCAAGGCTGAAATAGGCATCAACGCAGCTGCATCTGATTTATATAAAGATGGAGCTTATGATCTAGAATTCAAAAACCCAAATTCAAATCCTCAAGAATATGTTTCGTCGGACAAGCTTGCTGAAATCTTCTTGGACAACATAAAAGAGTTCCCTGTGTGTTCAGTTGAAGACGGTTTCGAATGCGATGATTGGTCTGCATTTTCCTTGCTCACGACTCGCACTCAGGCACAACTACTAGTAAACGACTTGACACAGACCAACCTGAGAAGAGTTGGCATGGCCGTCGAGAAAAAAGCAGGAAATGCAGTCGGTTTACGATTAAATCAATCTGCTACTTTGAGCGAGGTCATAGAATGTTACAAGATTAGTAAATCAGCTGGATTTGGCGTTTGTGTCCTAGATAGATGGGGAGATACTTGTGATTTATTCTTGGCGGATTTGGTGGTGGGATTGTCGGCGGGCCAGCTCAAGTGTGGCGCACCTGTGCGTGGTGAGAGGGTCGACAAGTACAACCAAGTACTCAGGATAGAGGAGGAATTAGGAGCATTGTCCAAATATGCTGGCAAGAACTATCGCGGACAATCATAAAGAAAATATTTCTGTTTTATTTTCTTTTTTATTTATAAAGAGTTCATTCTTTTTTATTTATAATGGAGTGATTTGTGCTATTAAAAAATATCCAGACCATCACTGTTGCCTTTTACTAATTCTCTTCATTAAGAATTACATTTACATTTTAGAAACGTGTACGATTTTATATGTACTTAAAAGTCTCTTCGTTCGATTTAATATTGATATGTCGTGAATCTAACTACAGAACGTAGCAAACGCACAAATTACCGGATATACTCATTATAATGACATGATATAAACTGTTATTAATGCACTTGCGTTTATAGGGGTGGACTGGACGCTAGGTTTGAACCACAAACTTACCTACAATGCTTAGGCCTGGGATACGTGGGGCATCGGGCGTTGCGTCGAGCGGAGCGGGCCGTCCGAAACATAAATATACGGCGATGTACTGATCGTTCAAATAGAAAAGGACTTGTTTGATTTCTAGCGAGAGATGCTGCGTTGGACGCCTCGAAGGACGCCACGATGCACGCCGCATTAGACGCCGCAATGAACGACGCGCTGGAACGCTGCGTTGGACGCTGCGATGGAAGCCGCGGTCACGATTATTCTATTCGAAAAAAACTGAATGACAGGAAGCCTTAAGGTCAGGCACAGCACTATACCGGCACGGCAACGGCACGGCTCCAACCTCGCTCCAACCCAGCATTTAACTTGTCATTCAAACGGCGCGCCGCGCCGTCTCCGACTTGCTAGCGAAACAAATGCCTTATAACAATAATGTTCACGGTGACAGCAAGCTTGAACCTCGCAGACGGCGCGCTGACTGCTGTAGCCTAAATTCGAGGTGAAGCCATGCTGCAGTTGTGCAGTTGCAGTGCTGGTATAATGTGCCATGACCTTTAGACTCCGCAGTGGACACCGCCGCGGACACCATAAACAGAAAAAACAATTGACGCACCGCCCGACGCGCCGCGTATCTTTGTACGCGGCCTTAGCGTTCATCCACACGTACCACAACGACACCACACCGCACCCAGCAACAAAATGTGGTGGAGCTGTGGTTAGGTACTTGTGAGTAGTGTGATTTTTGGTTAGACTTCACGTTGTGGTTGCGACTGTAATGTGGTTAGTATCACCCCCGTGGTCCATATGAGAGCAAAAAGTGGCCCATGTGAATTCTACTATTTGTTACCCACATCGTGTGGTTGTCGTCGTATCCCAGTAGTTCCATTAAGGGACTACTGTATTTTTTATCCCATTCGTTCGATGTGTGGTACGTGTGACAACCTACACACAAATTGTAATCGTAAGTATTCAGATGTGATGTAAGTAGGTATTTACGGTTACTGAACTAAAACAAGTAGGCAGTAATATTATGTACCATGAATCACTGGACCATCTTGCGTAATTCACTATTGCTCTATATCTATACAGTGCATTATTATTCTATCTACATAATATGTTTTGTTCTAAAAAACCACTCCTGTCCCGTTATCGGTATAATGTATCAATGAATTTGTTATCATAAGCGCAATACAATGAAAAAAATAATCGGCAAGGACAGGTCAACCCTACTGGGGTGTATAGCCCTAAGGGTTCATAACAGCGTGCACGTGCGCGGCCCTCGTGTGGCGGCCCCCTCACGTTATGGGGCCTTAACGCATTTTAGAACTGTTTAGTTAGCCCTCTTTACATCTCACAAAAATAATTGTAGATAAATAAACCTCAAGTTGAAGAGTTTAGGGGGTTCCGGAGCGATTATGCGCGAGTAATTAAAGTTGGACGATTAGCTGATTTTTCTTCTACCTATTCATTTTGGTGTCGAAGATGAAATAAAAAAATTAAAAAAATAACTTTAATAAAAAGGGAACCTGCCTCAAAAAATCACAAACCACAAAAATGTTAATTAAAATAAGTTTTCTTTCGGAAGTTGGTGGCAAAATCAACGAAATATAAAAACAAAGCCACTGATTTCCGATAAGTTTTTATTGGGTAAAATAAAAAACTAGTCGGAAATCTGTCTTCTTTATTTGACCCTTTTTAGATATCCAACAAAAACTGGACCAGGCGTCAGGTTATCAGCGCGTCTAAAAAAAATGCGCCCCACAAGTAACAAATAACGGTCCATGCGGACGACTACACGGGATATCCATTATTGTTGTGTAGTACGTAAACTTTCTCCAGAATGTAACAAACTCTTTTTAGAAAACCACATCAAAATCGGTTCAGCCAAACGCGAGATAATCGCTGACAAACATACATACGTAATACGAAGATACTGGTCGAACTGAGAACCTCTTTTTTTGAATATGGTTAAAAAACATAAATTATAGTAAAGTGGTAATGTACCCCCGAAATATGTAAATCATTTGAACCTAGGTATGGTCTGCTACGTACTCGTAGCTTCTTATCCGTTAGCTTCGTAGCGCGCGTAGCCGGGTCTACGAAACTCGTAGACTTGAAAAATCTTTTCCGCGAACAAGAACCTGTAATAATTACTAGGCCGCTACGTCATGCATAATCTTTTCTTTAGCATATTCTCGTACAGGGTCTTTCTTTTAAATTGACCAAAAGGGAGAAATTCGCATCCATAAGAGATATAATATGTTTTTATTTTTTTGGTCGTGTGTTGTCCACAAAAATGAGTGAAATTGACCAAATTTTTTTTGAATGCCCCGATCGACTCTGTTTCATGTAAGGATCGTTTCATTTTAACGGAAGAAAAAAATCGGGTACGGCGGAAGTTGGCCAAACTTAGCAAAATATTTTTTTTACATGCAACAGAGCCGATATGCATTAAAAAAATTTTGGTCAATTTCACTCATTTTTGTGGTCACTTGACCAAAAAAATAAAAACGTCAAAATTGTCAACATCAAAAAAGAGCTCAAGGTTCCTAAGATAGTTTTCCCGTATCTCTTCTGGATGCGGATTTCTCCCTTTTGGCCGATTTAAAAGAATGACCCTGTATACTACGGGACTGGAACGCAAAGGGAAATTAAAGAATCAGGGTGATTTTTAGTCAAATAGTTATTGTCGCTGCACCCTTAGCGGACTCTTTGATAATTAGGACTCTTTTGATAATTTTTCAATCCAAGAAAAAATACAATAGGACACTTGAGCGTCCAAAGTGCTTCTACGCATCGCTATCTTCCGCCACCATAACTTGCCCAGAAGACTGGCAGAATCTTCTGCCACGATTAAAGACAACGCTTATTCAAAGAATAGGGTAACTATTCTGCAAAAATAAATTGAAAATCTGTCTAGTTCATGAGTACCTACTGAAAATTAATGGACACGTATCTTTAGTTTTTTTTTAATCGATAAAAATTGTTCAAGATTAGACAAAAAGCAAACGAGTGGGTTTTGTGATTTGTAGAAGCGTTGTATCATTATTTTATTTTTATTTTTTTATAACAAAAGAAAAAGTACGGGTCAAATCTTTTTGATAATCTGACTTTCGAACTAATTACATTTTTTTCTGTAAAATAGTCTATTGTCTCAAGGTATGTCTACAAGTCTCCGAGAAATTCTAAATTATACATTTGTTTTCAGGTAGCAATCTTCAAGCGCATTCATTGTCCTGGTCCCGACGTGGTGAGAGGGCGCCAGGATCCACGTTGCACGCAAAGATATGGATACCCGAAGACCCCAGGATATTCGCAAGTACCCCAACTATTATTGATAAGGAAGAACTTAGGTAAACACCCTTTGTTAAGTCGATATCCATTGTTGTGTTGTGTCGTGAAATAGTCAGTCAGCTATATAGAACGAACTGACTGATATGAAGCTTAGATCAGTCTCGATCCATGCAAAAACAAACCTTACAAAGAAAGTGCACATTTCTTTTTTTTTTGTGGTCAAATCATCAAATCAGTCCTCCCGCCCCGGCTGGATCGGAAGGGACTGTTCCTTCAATTGCCCTTTACGTTCCAGGGTTCCGGTTACCTGTATAGACAGGCCCGCGATCCTGGCTGGTATTAGACCGTCTTCGGGTGCAGCGTCAGGTTGCTGACAGCTCTTTGAGGGGCGCATGAAACACGACGCGCCATCAACCTGGGCATGGTCCCTAATCGGACGACGAGCTACGTACCCATTACTCGCTGTCCGCATGCCGAATGTGCATATGCTTACAAGCGGCTGTGATCATTCGTATCATAAAAACATTAGTAAAGAAGGTTCATTTTAAAATGCAGCGTGCCTGAGCTAAGCTAAGTTCGTTTTATAAGACTTGATTGCACTCTCACCGACTATTAGTCAACAGCATAGAGATAGAGAATGGACTTGTAAGCAATACCTGCATGAAATGGCTCTTTAGAAAGAAAAAAAAGCGATTTGGTGGCTTATGTTTATGACTATTAAGTCAGGACGCAAACGTTGAAGTTTTTTTTTCTCGACCAATGCCGGACGCGAGAGGTCGCCGCTTATCGCCGTCGTGAGGACACGGCGGTGCTCTGCCCAAGCGGGGCAGTCTTGCTCCTGCACCGTATGTTCCACCATGTCCTCCGGGCGATCCTCGCAGTGGTGACACCCAGGCGTAACCTACTCTCCCTATCCGACATAGGAACCTCCCGAAACTTCTGTGTTCGGTGAGGATCTGCGTCAAGCGGTAGGCAAGGACGCCGTGACGCCTATCCAGCCACTCCTCTAAGAGGGGTCTTACCGCCGCAATACCTATGTCGGTGTGCAGTGTCGGCAACAAAGTGTCTACGTTTGCGCAGTGCTTAAGCGTCCGCCTTTGCGCATCGCTGTCTGCTATCAGCAATAAGGTTGTTATTAGATTGGTATCACTTATCTGGCAGTTATTTTGATCTCTAGATACACTGATATGATAATTACAATGATATGATGATGTGCTGTTGTACTGCACCTATTACAGCCCGTTCACGACTTGGCCTAAGCGGTGAGCGAAGCTACGGGCGGAGCGAACAGACATTTAGTTACTTTGTAATACGCGAGTTTGCCACCGGCTGCTCGTGGCGTGTTCAAACATTTCTAGTACCTACCACTCACAGCAGAAAGGTCGTGTCGTGAATGGGCCGTTAAGGGGTAATATAGCCGTGAAAAGACTACATGATGAGCACATTGACTAAAGTTGTAACAACTGAATTAAAAAAAATGATCTCATTACTTTTATTAAAAACCCGCTGTGGTTGAGTTATATTTTAAGTTTTAACTACCTGTATTTAAACTATATTTAACTAGTTTTAACTATATTAAAAAAAACTTTATCTCAATTATGTCTTGTCAATTATGTAATTGTACGATTTAATTAGCTGTAAGTGTAACAAGACCAAAGTTATTTCAATCCGGACTGTAAATTCCAACGACGATAGTAAATTCGAATGACGTTTTCAGGCACCAGCAATCGCCCAATCTGTCAAATTTATTTTATAGATTTTCAATTTTAACCCAAATGTGGAAGTTTCTGAACATTCGATTGGGAAAATTAGACAGATTGGGGTAGTTTGGTGAGCTCACGACTATACCTACAACAACTTCTAGTCACTTTATTTATTATTTAAATAAGTCTAACCATGTCTACCTAATAATGTAATGTAAATATTCTATTCCAATAAATAATATACAAATTTATTTCTAACATTTCATTTCACACGAGTCCTATTTATCTTTTGACAAAGCTCTAAGTCAGCTACACTCGCGAGCAAAAATATGGATTACTCCGATTCTGCGCGATCTTTAGTACTAAATAACATGTGAATAATAATATTTTTTTTTATCTGTTATCTTTAAATTGATACCAAATTCTTTAAATTTCACCATAGTAACTATCCCGGATCAATTTAAATAAGTACATTCTATATACTTTTGCTCACTAGTGCAGAAGCAGCGAGGGCTAAGCAAGCTACTCTACCATCAGTTTCCTTCCAACCGGCGCGGGCGCCTATTCTACTCTACCAATAAGCTTTACCGACTACTTGACCCATGTAAACAATTTTTCATCGGACATCGATTGTAATAATTAGCATACAATTTTCCGAAACATAAGCTCAATATAATACGCTCCAAAATTGATAATCACATGGGCACATTTACGTATTAATCTTCTGAATTACACTGTAGTGCCAAAAAAGAGCTTTTCTAAACCACCGTTCGCCAATAATATTGTGCAAATAGCGTTGAATTGGTCATTTGTGGCACAATACCTTCTGTTTTATAGTAAAATGAGTTTTTTCCAAAGTGTACACTCTGATTTGGTCGAAGCCATGCTGCGGGGCGAGACGGAGTGAGAAGCAGTCGCCTCCTTCTGCGAAGCAGTCATGCTCGCGAAGGAGGAGGCGGGCCGCGTGAGGGAGAGGACAATGTCCTCCCTCCACCCCACCCGCGTTCGGACGTCGCAAGACGATCTCCGGCCACTGTAGGCGCGGGCATGCGGGCGGCGAGTAAAGGGCAACTCGCTGCCCGACCATGGACCATGCCCGGGTCGACGGCGCGTTGTGTTCCACGCGCGCCTCAAAGAGCGTCAGCATAATGACGGGGCCCCCTCTCTAGAGGGCCGAAGCCTGCCGAGGTCGCGGGACTTATCTCATTACCGTGACCCCGGAACATAAAGGGCTATTGAAGGACACCGTGGATTTTAGTCAGTACAAGTCTGACAGTCCCTCCCGCCCTGCCCGGGGTGGGAGGACTCGTTTGATGATTTTACCACGATAAAAAAAAAAAAAGTGTACACTCTGTTATGAGTTTTAATAAGCTTTGAGCAAATACAATTAGTGGAATATTAATTACGGGACCATGTGTTTTGTGAGAAACTTAATGGAAAGTAGTTGCTACTGTTGTAAGTAATTTGGTCCAAAAGGTCATGGAAGTTCTAAATAAACTTTGTATTTTTAAGGATTCCGTTGTAACATCACGGGTTATCTTCTTCTATTTTTTTCTATGGTTTCTTGCCGAATGATTACAGGTGTTACTCTACTAATATTGGTGGAGTACTTGAACCTGGTAAAGTAATATGTAGTACCTATATTTTTACTCTACCCGTGAAAAGCAAATTCAAAAGCGATGTTTTCGTAAAATAACAGTTAGTACTTTTACTGTTTTGAGATAAGATTCTTTTCGTCTTCGTCATGGTATGGCTTCCAAAGCACTAAATTCATGAAAACGTAAATGAAAATACGTGCCTTTAAAAAAAACGTTGCCTCGCTAGAAAACTCTATTGAATTATGCTGTCTATACATTTAACTACTTCTGACTTAACCTTGCTATGAAAATCGTTTCTTTTCACTTGTTTTAAAGTTGAAAATTGCACAGTTCAATTGTGAAACTGTAGACAGGTGTTTCCATTCCGAAGGGGCGAGCTTCGACGTTCCCTGCACATACGAAGGCATCCATTATTATACATCGGTTTTACTGATTTAAACTAGCGCGTCTGTAACTACTTTAATGTAGGAAACCATGGCATTGTTCGCCTTAGTTTATTGTAATTTGTAAAAATCTCTGTGGTTTCAGGAAAAGGTTTTTCGATAAATGAAAATCTACCAACATTATAAAGCCAGTCAAAGGTGTACAAAATTTATCTTAGTAATGTAACTTACTTATAAATGCGAATGTTTCTGAGGAAAACTAAAAATGGTACTCAGATGGTTTTTATAACTTGAGTTAACATTGGGTAATCGCTGCTCGGCAAAGTAAAACATCGCGAGCTTTTGATAAAATGAAAGTAACTAGTGAGTTATGATATCTACTCGTATTTTATTAGTTTGATTTTATGAAATGCTTGCAATGTTTACCTTCATCATTCTAGGGAACCCACTGAGAGAAGGCCTGTGCCCATGTGGTGGGCACTTGTGACGAAACGATTGTCTGATCATGAATGAAGAAGAATAACAGAAAAAATTAATTTAATTCCAAAATGGGTATGCTTAACGCACCGCTTGATGTCCCCCTACATACAGTAGCAGTAGTGCTTATTCTTAACATCACATCCGAAATTCTTACTCGGCGTGTCGTTGAGAATCCGAGACGATTACTTTTAAAATGTGTTCGATTGTACGTTGACGTGAGTGGTAATTTTTTCATAGGTTGTACTATTTTATTGTTGTATTATTGTGCTAAAAAACAAAACTTTAGTATTTTGTTATCCACCGAGTGCGAGGCTCTAGGGCGGCTCTCGATCAATATGTACGGTGGTTACGGATTGGCTACAAATGTCTTTTCCCACGGTCCTCCCACACCAGTGCCAGTACTGCATACCGGTGGACAAAGGCCTCTCACTTAGTCGCGTGTATCTCTTACGAAAATTGGATTTGAATTTGGTAAGATAAAAATAAATAATAACACGTGGAAAAAAGCCAAATATTAGGTAACCTACATATAAAATGATAGGTAGACATTGGTAGACAAAACAGTTTCGACAAATACATTGGCAAGATACGAGTACCTAAGTTTTTCTGCTGAAAACGTGTGAACAATTCCATGGTATTGACACCCCCATTGCTCAACACGTTGGTAATAAAAATATTCTACATAAGTAACACTGGCATTATGAGGAGAAGAGTGCAGACACTGCCGTACCTATGTGAGCCTATTATGAACTGTTAGGAAAGTTTATAGATATTCTGTCAACACAGAGGTAGTACTTAAGTAGGTACCAAATATATTCTTAGATTCACTGAACAATAACGTCATCAGTTGGAGCACGGGACCCAAATATAAATTTATAGTCTCCGTACTCCACGTAGTTTCTAAGTAAACTTGGTGGAGGACGGTTCGCTAAAGTACTCAGTGGTACCATTTATAATAAAAAAAATTAGAACTCACGTTGCGCATTGTAATCTATACCTACATATATTTGAAGCAAATCTTTGTACTTATGCCTTTTTAAGAAAACACACATACACGGAGCAGAGTGAAATGCACAATTAAATTTTCTATTAAAGACAAGGACTTCAGTGAAGAAATGATTTGACGGTATAGTTGCAGTGACCGAGCCACCGACTGCTGGGCTACTGTCGCGAGTTCAATTCCCACACGAATAAATGTTTGTACAGTCAACAGCAAAAGTAGATGATCAAAATTAAGAAATTCAATAGATACTAATGAACGGAGTTCGCGTCAGAACTGTGTAGATGAACTTGTAGTAAATGTTTGGTAAATTACAACCACATACTTTTGAATCACTTCGACGCCAACTCCGTTCTGACGCGAACTCCGTTCTTTAGTATTGAATGTCAGATTTTGATCATCTACTTTTGCTGTTGACTGTACGATCTACTTACACAGTTATGATTTTATGTTATCACATGTCTACATTCTTAAATACTTAGACCTTTAATTTAAATTGCTTTACATTGATAGACTGTGTTTAACACGTGACAAATTACAAATGTGCAGGATTGTCTTAATTACATAGACATCACAATCGAATCTGAATAAATTAAAATTAAATGACCTAATAGTAAACTCACATTTGGGTCTCGGGAATATTAAAACAGGTAACCGTGATCCTGGAACGTAAAGGGTTATTGAGGGGTCACCGTGGATTTTAGTCAGTACGAGTCTGACAGTGAGTACTTTCTGCTCCACACTGGGCAGGACGATAGGGACTTTGGGGACTACCCATACCATGAGATGTCATTACGATACTCGACCATCGATATCGACCGCGTTTGGCGCTCTCATTGGCCCGCTCCAAGGTTGTATGAACCCTCAACAAATGAGAGCGCCAAACGCGGTCAATGCGTATGATCGAGTATCGTAATGACAACTCATGGTAGAGGCTCAGACTGTGTAGCTGATTCTTATTGGGAAAATCCGATTAAACTATGCCCGAACTGGGAATCAATTCCTCATGCAGCAGTCGCTGATTTTAATTAAATTAATTGGTCAGTGGGACGTGATTGTACCTGGATTAATGACACTTTATTAGTAAGAGTCCGAGAAATAAACGCTTACCGTCTTACCACAAGAAAGATAAACGTCTTTGTCTAAAAAAACTGTTAATGTCAAAACGACATTTAACGTTGATATAAGGGTCGTTTTGCAGTTACACATTTTTTAGACAAGCGTTCAACAGATGTTTTTTTTTTTGTGGTAAGTGTACCTAATCAAAGTGATCCGTTAAAAAATAATGTGTGTTCAGTCACAGTGGATGTCTCTGAGGTAAATATAATATAGATCCGAAATGACCACTCCCATGCCCTGTTCAATATGATCCACACTTCCCGGGACACCCTGTATAGTGCTAGTTGGTACTAGCACTATACAGGGTGTCCCGGGAAGTGTTGTCTGTGAAATGGTTTTCACAGATGAATATATTAATGAGGTGGTTTTTTTTTATGTCTAGCTGCTGGGCAAACATCAGGTAGATTAAACAGTAAAATATTAAATACTTATTTTCAGTTTTATTCTCTTTATTGTTGTAATAAACTTTAATATACAAACCAGGTATTGTGGTCGCCTCTTTTCAATTGTTTTATCTATTTTACATCACTTAATAACAGCGACTTGCAGCCTCTGTGTTTATCTTGGAATTAATTATAAGTGGGTTGATGTTACATTATGATTCTAACATTTATCTCGATAGATACGGTTGGGTTGGGTACCAAAAATCTATACATAGCAATACTATACCATACAAGACATTAGCCTACCCCAATCTGTAAAATTTTCCTAATCGAATATGAATCTTCTACTTTAATGAGAAAGTTGAAAATCTATTAAAGAAATTTGACAGATTGAGTTAGGTTGATGAGCTGGTACATTATAAAGTTTACAAAAGTAGTACATATCTAGATTATTCTGCGACAATGTTGTAAAATTTACGAACACAATTATAACAACTCAAGGTATCTCGTAGGAATTTATAACTTTTTACTATTAATAATATCGTGTTACTCGTTCTAAATAAAAATTATTAACACTTATGTCTTATGTTCGTAACTACACATGTTTACTGTTCAATATAAATTATAAGGTACATTCGATCACTAAAAAAAAAATAAAAAAAAATATTATGTAGTCGTACTTATGCAAGATGTTAATTGGTTTTAAATGTTTCTCATCAGTTACTTAGGTACAGAACACAGCTGAAATAATTGTATTTTATGTAATTCTAATCCTGAGCTTCGAGCTAAATTAAAAGTTATATTTTATGAGAGGCAGAAAAGTTAGTAAGGTATTCTATGCTATTAATTTTGGTTGTAATTAATGATTTTGTGGATCGCCGGCAACAAAAGAAGCGTAATACAAAAGGTGTCACATTTATGATAGAAACTACCAATAGCTAATAATTATGTTACGAAGCCACGATAAAAAAAAAACCAAATCAAAATAATTAGTAACTATTAATTTTTTCTTAGCCTGCACGCGTAGCATGGCGCCGCAGAAAGGGGTTTTGTCGATGAAAAAAAAAGACAAAATAACAGAACCTAGAAAGATTTTTACCGTATATATATGTTAAAAATATAGAAAATAAATATTTCTATTCTTCACTGGTGTACGAATCGTGTCATATTAAAATTTGTATATAGTAATAACGATGAAATAACATTGTCTATTCTTGGTAGAATAGAGGTAGAAATGGTGATGCTACGCGTGCTGGTAGTGGGAGCTAGAGTAGCAACATTTCAGAAAATCAGCGCTGTTTGGTTGCAAATAAATAGTAAATTAAAAAAAATAATATTTTAGGTGGTAGGAGCGTGGCTTTAGCAGTTTATCACTTAGAACTTGTTTTTACTACTGTGTAAAGGCGCTCGACAGCTTAGAACAAGTCGAATTTTATAATTCTATTCTTGAAATCACACATGATCGCTAGAATTGAGATGGTTGGTCCCAATCGAACTCGGATGACGTCAAGAATTCGAGGCAAACAATAAAGTGGTATTCTGTCATATATATCTATTCGGTTTCCTATAAAAAGGATATTGTCCACATTCAGATATTAATACCTATCAGTAATTCCCTGGACGATATAGATATAATATAAAAAAAAATATTGTTATTATGTAGGTATAAACTAAGGACATACATATTTGTTCTGAGACTGAATTGGCGTTAAGGTTTGTATGATTACAACTTTACTACTAACTAAGCAACAATCGTAAAAATAAGGCTACAACTATTACAGCCCTTTTCCACTATTTAGTTGAATTATTTTAATTTATATCATAATTATATAATCAGACTAGTAACTAACCTAACATTCTACACTAATTTCATACAGTGTATAAGAGCACAAGTCTTTAATAATTGTAGGCTAGGCAACGTCGAGTGGAACTTACGTGATAATTAGCTTATTCGTTAGCAGGGAGAAAGGGAATATTTATAGTTTTTTTTTTTCGAAATACTTAATCATAGGAAAGATTAGATTTAGGTCTGGTCATACTGAGTCGAATTCGGATGCCTGCATGGTTCAAAAAAATGTATGAAGGAGTTCAAACGCGTTAAGGATCATTTACATTCATTAGCTCGATCCAGTGTCACTGGATGCGCTAGATTCATGTAAGCAGGTTTCGTGAACATCAGAATGACTGGCCAAAATGACCGATCAGCTTTAAAATATTACTAAAATTTAATACCTATTTGCTACTATTTGATACCTTTGTTTAAATAATTGGTACCTAATTAACAACTGAGAAAATGAATTTACAAAATGGGCAGTCATTCTGATGTCAGGATGACTGCCCACATTTAGAATCTCCACGTAAGGGCTCCAAAATTTAAATTCGCCTTTACAAAAATTTAGTACCTATTTGATACCTAAACATATATTTTTTCTAGATTTTTAGGGCAAAGAATAAAGAGTTTATTAGAGATTTTTTTTTACTATGTTAAATAATACAGAAAGTCAAGTGATTTTTTTTCAATTCTTTGCAATTATGTTCAATTTACACGATTATTAATATTACTACTAATCAATAACAATTTCCGACTGCGAGATACTGATAAAAGCTAACATGTGGGTAGAACTTTTTTTTATATCGTTGTCATCGATAGTTGCTGCTATATGGAAGCGTATAACGAGTTGATTTCTATGTAATATAAAGTAATTTGAGGCATATTGCATCAAAAAGACAGTTACTGAGTCGTTTAGTGATTACCTAAAATTATATTGACTGTGGTTATTATTGCTAACTCACCATGAAAAGGGGGAGGAAATCTTTAGTGTCTTTAGAAGAACAAAAGAAAGCGTTATGTGAATTCAAAAAGTATTTTGCCAATAAAAATGACATCCCTTCACCGTGTGATCCAGTGTTTGAGGAAATCAGCCAGTTATTATCGTATCGAATGTCCAAAGCATTGTATGTATCAATGAAAAAAAATTATGACTTTTTTTTGACTGTGCTGATTCGGATACTTTTGCTGAATATAATATTAAAGACAGCGGCGATGAAGAAATCTTAACTAAGGCGCCTTGTTGCAGTAAAAAGTTTGAATTCTCGATCGACATTTATTAATGGGATGAAATCAAACCTATCACACAATCTAGCAAGCGGACAAAAGGCACAATATCTGATTTTCGCTACAGGAAAATACTTTCTTTCTGTATTACATAGTAAACAAAAAACCTCTAATAAAATCTTTATTATTTGCCCTTAAAAATCTAGAAAAAATATATGTTTAGGTATCAAATAGGTACTAAATTTTTGTAAAGGCGAATTTAAATTTTGGAGCGCTTACGTGGAGATTCTAAATGTGGGCAGTCATCCTGACATCAGAATGACTGCCCATTTTGTAAATTCATTTTCTCAGTTGTTAATTAGGTACCAATTATTTAAACAAAGGTATCAAATAGCAGCAAATAGGTATTAAATTTTAGTAATATTTTAAAGCTGATCGGTCATTTTGGCCAGTCATTCTGATGTTCACGCAGGTTTCTATCCTGTCCAGCATCAAGCGTTGTATCGGTATTCGGTATACGTTACGTACGTACGAGTACGTTCCTATTTTTCAATACAGTGACACTGGATCCAGCTATTAAATCAATGTAAAACAGCCTTAAAATTTTATTCATTAAACAAATTAAGGCAGCATCCATTGTCACTTCCCGAGCACAATTCACTTCAGTGTGGCTAGAGCTTTAACTTATACAAATACTAAAAGTTTGATCATTAATTTGATCAAGTGCGAAGGAAAGGATAAGATGTCAATACAGTTACTAATACTAACGATACTCATTCATGTTGCCGCCTTTTGTTAGCGGAAAGAGTTAATAGAAAAACGTTTAATCATTGAGATGTTGATAAAATTTTAGGAATTTAATTGAAAATATTTCGAGTTATGGTGATTATTGGGACATAGAATTTCCAAAATAAACAAACCTCCACCAAAAAAGACAAAATGCATAAGCAGGATCGATAAAAGCTCATTTAATAAATTTGATGTTTTTTAAACACCCCCTATAATTTTTTATACAATTTTTCTTAAACCATCGTGTCCTCATAAAATACCTGGACAAAGTATAGAACCAGCACGCGTAGCATAGCACCGTAGAAACTGGCTTTATAACTGGCAATAAAATGATTGAAAGTAGAAAGATTTACCGTTCTATGGAAATGTTTGAAATTTAGAAAAGAATGTTTTGTTCTTGTTATGTTTCTATTCTTCAATGGTGTCGGTGTTGTGGTATGGTGGTGATCGTTTCATACTCGTGCAAAAAACAGTCGAATAGTATAGAAATAACGAAGAAATAACTTTGTCTGTTCTTGGTAGAAGTCTAATTCTATTAGACTCGGTCGTGCTACGCGTGCTGTTCTCGTCAATAAGTAGTTTTAATTTTTAGGTCAACTTCGAAATGTTGAAAATAAAAGGTTATTTTTTAAGCTAAACAATTTTTTTTATATGGCTTCCAGGAGTAAGTTGTTTAAATTTAAGAGATATATCTTAAACCTTTTTTATTGGACATATGGGTTTGACAAAAATTGTGTAAAATATTTTATGGGGGGGTGGGTATATGTAATAATGTGTCAAATATTAGCGAAATATCAAACTAATATCAAAATCCGCTTTTATAATTAATTATTAATATTATCATCTCGCACCAATTACCTATAATTAAGGATCAATATCGAGAAAGCAGTCGACATAATGTGCGTTATGGGGCAAACATTTTATTCAAAGAAATCAGTTTCATCTACCTACTGAACGATCGAAAATATTCATGGTCATTGAAGTAGGAAGGGACTCGATATCGACCTTACTGGGCTAAAGTCATTGAGATGAGGACAGTGTAACAAAATCATTTTCGGCCATCAGTTATGATGGCGTGACGACAGATAAGAGAGAATGGAAGAAGAGTGTAGCGCAGACTACAATTAGAATAGGAAAGGGAAGGATATTGGAGGATTTTGTCAGTTAAAAAGTTTAATACACTTAATGTAAACAAAAAACTTCTTGTCTATGGGGAAACTCCGTAGAGATTACAAAAAAACACTGACGCGCCTGATTCAAGAATTATTTCAATAAATATGTTTCGACTGCCTTGTGATTTCCGGCTTCATGAAAGCATATCAAATCAATTTATGTGTTCACTTAGAATATGATCCATTAACGTCCACTAATGGTAAAAGTGTGAGGTTTCTTCTGTCACTGTGGGAGTTCCACAGGGCGCAATTCTTGGTCCTATTTTTTTCTTGTTTAACGATTGCCTTATAAAGAACGTTATTTGCAGATGATACATTTTTTTATTAAAGCTTAAACGGCAATAGACATTTACTGACGATATAATTAACGCTTTCTCTAAAATAGTGCATTGGTTTAGTGTTAATAATTTACTTTTAAGGAGAAACAGGCTAAATGTATGAGATTTCTGACACCTAACGTTAAGCAGGTGTAAAACCAGTGTAATAGTAAATAAAGTGGAATTATATCTTGTAGACTGTGGTGTTTTTGGGTATCACTCTGGACTCAAACTACAATGGGGCCTCATATAAACAAATTGTCGAAACGGCTAAGCTCTGCAGCTGACATTTGACTGACGTAGAAACAGCTCGATTAGTATAAGTATTTTAGTTATTTCCAGTGTAATGTCGTATGGCATTTTGCTATGGGGAAATACGACCGACATTCAATCTATAATTGGGCTGCAAAAAATGTGTAAAAAACAAGTGTGTGCAAAAACATTTTGTTTCTATCGATTTTTAAATACAAACTTATTAGAAGTTTGTTACAACACATTCTTCTCCGATTAGTCAGTTATCTAGTTTGCATAAAGGAGGGGAAAAGTGTTATACAAAACCTACTTGCATAAATAAATAACATTTAATTTCAGTTAAGCCGTAATGGAGTCCATTATTGCCAATGATTGTCAGTAATGAAGTTCGATTTTATTTTAAATTAAAACGACTATATTATCCATTAACAGGTAAACGTTGAGGCCCCTGTTATCATGAATCACATTAATTAAACCTCTGTCACTATTATCCACGCGACAAATATCTCCTTTGAAATTATATTAGCCCGGTCCGAGAATTATATAGAAAAATAAAGTAACAATAGTTTCCAATCGTAAAAATAAAATGTACATTTAACTAACATGCAACCATGATTTAAATTTGAACATAATATACAATGAACCAAAACAAACTTCATTTGATCACATCCAGTAGTCACAATATGCGACGTGCTAGCGTGAGACGTTCTCATACAACGGCGAGTCATAGCTCCAAATTGTACTTAGGCAATTTATTTTAAATTATGTATGGATATGTACGACATGCAAATACTAAACTTTGTAATAACCATATTATGCTAAATGCGCCGATTGTAAGCATTAACTAACAAATACAGAATTATCTATTTACAATTATTGTGCTTTGGGATGTGCTACATATGATTTTAAGGCTTTCTTAACTAGAGGCTTGTAAACAAAGGACCACGGCACAAATAGTATGAATCCTGAGAAGTATAAACTAGTATAAACAGTCCACCATTTTGAGAAGCTCTTGACGTCGAATGGCGCCAGACTCCAGCCCATGAATACTATTGTGTACATCTTGAGTATAAAATACAGGAGATACTTGATGATAGTGTTGTTCCACATTTTATGGTAGAATTCAGTTTTGATTAGCATTGATTCTAGATCCTTCTCCATGACCATTATGATGAATTCGTTGAAGAAAGTCATGTAATAGCCGGACTGAGTGCCGTGCCAGACCGCGAGGAAGGCCAGCGTGATGAGCTGGCTGAGGTTGCGGTTGCCGAGGAAGCGCAGGCGCTTGTACACGTACTCGGCTGCGAAGTGGTTGGTGTTGCAGTTGAAGCTGTCGATGTAGTGCTGGAAGCGCGTGGCGCCCTCGAAGCGCAGCAACTTGATGTTGTTGCAGCCGTCCCACTGGCTCACCGCCACGCCGTTCTCCGTCCGCGTACCGTTGTACGACAAACCGAACCGGATGCAAGCCGCTGGAACAACCGACGCTCCACATCAATATCATTCATTGAATTGAACCGAGTTTCAGAAGCTTTTACAAGTTTAATGACATGTCTGCCTATGGACTTTTTAAGATTGACGTAACAAACGGCCAAACACATATTTCATATTAGAAGTTTTAAATACATACAATAGGCTATTTGACAGTATCAATAAATTATAAATCTAATAACTCCGTTATTTAGAGTTTTAAAAAATAACGGACACATATTTTTTCTAATGTAAAATCAAACTACCAAGATATAACACATCAAGACTCGAGAGTGGGGGCTCGTGACGTCAGAATTCAGTAAAAAATGTACTAAATTGTGACGTATTGGCAATTTTGAAAGCATCATATCTCCGTCAATTTTGGTTTGCGTAAAAAAATACGTGTCAAATATTATTTGATAATCTAACTGACGGATTAATTAGAATTTTTGCAGCCAACTAGCTTAATCAACCTTTCAATAAAAGTCTAGGCTGTTCATTAACAGGCTGATCAAGCTAGTTAGCTGCATTGTATTTATTAAATATCAAACGTTTGATCCAGATTCAACAAAGTATTCTATGCTACATTGTGTAACAAAACGATTTATATTTATATAACTAATTAATACAAAGTGAAATGACCTCAGTGCACTGACTGGCTTACTCGTATGAACATAAAATACTGAAACAGTATAAAATAGCACGCCCATTGTTCACACAATATAACCCATTGGTGTGAAATTGGATTAAGAGGTCTTCTAACTACTTTATTATTTTATCCAAACAAGTATTAAATATTTTTCCTAATATTTTAAAACCAATGTTTTCCTCAAACGGTATACGGTGACGTCGGAAACGTCAAATTCCATAAGTTATCAAACAAGTTAGTATTGTTTTTTATACATTATTTTTGCAATCACATTTTGCTGCTGATTAATCGTTATCAGCATCATTATGCAATTGGTGTGATAGTCATCGTCCTATGATTATACATATGGATCATCCAGTCATAATTATAGATATTATACTAGGTCAAATGTTGAAATATTTTGTAATAGTACACTAGTATTAATGAGATATGTGGAAGATGATAAGAATAATGACGGTGTATATTTACCTTCAGTGAGTAGCCAGCAGGAAATGTATTTGTAGAGCGCGAAATGAGCCCAAAGTCCGCAGTAGAAGTTACGATAGAATACTGAATTGTCCCAGAATTCGTCCGACAGCATATATTTCATACTGAATACAGACACTGAAACAAAAGAAAACGCAATTCAATTATCTTCATGTTTCAACATATTTTTCAAGTATAATAGATTCTTCCAGGTATGGAGGCCAGTTGAGAAATATGTGCATATTCTGGATTTGTAAAACTTGCTCTATTTCCATGAAAATTGAATATTTTTGGTGAATGCATAATAGTATTATACTCATTAGGCATTTATAACATTGTACCCACGAGCCTTCTAGCATCGCATTATTATAAAATATTAAAAGAATATTACCTCCAATTTGATAAGCGGCCAAATAGATTACACCTTGAACGAGCCTCTTCACAGCTTGTGCCTCATATACATTAGCTTCCCTTTCCAAGGGGAACTTATCAGAAATAAAATCTTTGTAGCGCCTGAACGAGAATATGGGTCCAACTAGGAAACATGCCGGGAAGTAAACGAATCCCAGCAGTTCTAGGAAAGAGGGCTGGCTCTCCAGGGCCGTCAGTTTATTGTTCGCAGACAGTTCCTCTCCTTTCAGCATCTTCTTGCCATCCCACAGGTCGAAGGACAGCGCGATCAGCTTGAGAGTGAGCACACAGTGCGGCATCGTCCACGTGATGTCGTAGTCCTCCGACTCGGTCACCACGTACCCCGCCAGCAGATAAGTCATGTTAAACGCAAACGTTACAATTGCGTTATTCTTTCCCGGGCCGAGAATCTTTGTGCTTAAATAAATGACTACTGCAGGAATAGCATTATGGTACATTGAGACACCAAAATTATAGAACGCCATGTCGAAGCCCGTCAGGACGAAATAAAAGTTCCTATATTCTACATGATGCTTCACATATTTGTGGTAGATAACCGCCAGCGGGTATCCTAGCAGTATAGATATTAACAGCTTCAGTGCTGGCTCCGTGGCCCCTATTACTTCGGATAGAAAGGGAATTGGGCTTAGGCCAGCTAAGCCCAGTATACTAAGCAGCAGCCCAAACATCATTCACCAATCTGTAAACAAAACAATAATGTTAATACTTTTGTGATTAGATAGGCAGGATTGTTTTGTGGCAACGACTGCTCGTCGATAAGACGGGTCCATGACTGTAGGTTAATGTTTCTCAGCTTTACGCACGATAGATACAAACAATGAAAATTAAATTACTTAGACGAGCAGAGCGATTATTTTTAAAGTAGCGCTAGGTTGTGATGTGAGTTATAGTATATGACGTTATGCATTCTTGGCGTTATTTCTTTAATTTTGTGCTACTAAAACGAAGTTATAGTGTTCATTCACAATATGCTAATCGCCAAAGAGAGATTCTTACTTATCTACTAATATTATAAATATGAATATTTCTATGTTTAGATGTGTGTTAGTTAATCGCGCCGACACGGTTAATCAGATTTTATGAATGTTAGTACAGTAAATATCCTGTTTTAGATTTTAGAAACAAAAACCTGGGAAATAGAACCGACTAGGTGGACAAACGGTCTAAAATGGCCGAAAAAAATGGATAGCCATCACACTAACCCGCGAACACTGGAAAAATTTGGAAGAGACCCACACTCAACATTAGGAAAGGTTGAAGTAGAAGAACGTAAGGACACTTTGGATAAAAATCATCCTATAAAACAAGTCGAGCCAGACGAAGTAGCGGGCAGAAAGTACTAAGAACATAATTGACGAATGTAATACTTAACATTGACATTCCCCTAGCGACCTACAGCTCCATCCGTTGGTTCACACGGGAAACATCAAACGCATTAAAGAGGAAGTGCATCATCGCAAATATGCGCGTGTCCATACAACTGCTAATGTGACCTCACGTGGAACACACTATTTTAGTAATTAAATATACATATATGTTTGTTGAATGATGATTACAACAAAACAATGTTTAGACTCTGAACTTTAAAATAGACGGTGACCTTTGAGTGATTCGGGGGTTTCTTTTCATAGTAGTCAGGTACGAAACATCACTCATAGTAAATGATAAAAAAGTGCAAAAGTGTATTAAAAAATTACTTAGAACAATAAATAATTCCAATTCATCATTTCTAATAGTTTCCTGTATCCTAACTAGGTATGTAATTATACAGTGTGTCCGGACATGAGTTAGCGATACTTGAAGGAAATATTATAGACTCATTTTCATCGACAAAACTGCTTTTAAAAAAATTCTTACTCCAACACTTCGCGAATGGCGGCCATTTTAGTTTTTTGATTTGTCGAACTGGGATATGTACAATAAAATGCAAATATCTTTGAATCCAAGAGACCTACATACATGCAAATGACTTTATTGCAAAGTTAAATGTTAAGGCTTTTTAAAAACTCTCAAAAGTTTTCTGAATAATATGTAGAAAGAACCAAAAAACGTGGGGAAAAATGAAATTGTACACAAAAATTACTGAATATTTTCACCTTTCATACTCTAGCTCGAAAAGTACCCCTGAATTTTGCTTAGGTTTTTGCATGAAGTTAAAAGTATTTGAGTCAGGCTATAAAATAATATCAAAATTATCACTCTACGTTAAGTATTTTAGGAGTTATTCTCACTTGAACATAACCCTTCCTTAGCGCATGTACCACCAATGTTACAGAAGCTGCATTCTTTGGGCGAGCTAAATCGTTTCAACGTGAATTTATAAGCTGGCATTATTAACCACCATGTAAATGATCCCAACGAATCACCATTAAACTGAAATAATATTTTTTTTGTTTACTCTATGAAAAAAAATCTTTGAATAAATTCAAAAAATGGGCCATTTCAGTTTATGGGTGATTCATTGGGATCATTTA
The DNA here is from genome assembly GCA_950005045.1 of Agrotis exclamationis. Classification (NCBI taxonomy): domain Eukaryota; kingdom Metazoa; phylum Arthropoda; class Insecta; order Lepidoptera; family Noctuidae; genus Agrotis; species Agrotis exclamationis. Next base: position 22,243,859 of record OX465416.1, on the reverse strand, counting down.
CATGGTGGTTAATAATGACAGGTCATAAATTTACACTGAAACGATTTAGCTCGCCCGAAGAATGCGACACCTGTATTATTGGGGTACATTCGCTAAGGAAGGGTTATGTTCAAGTAAGAATAACCCCTAAAGTACTTGACGTAGAGAAATAATTTTGTTACCATTTTATAGCCTAACTCAAATACTTTTAACTTAATGCAAACACCTTTTTTTTTTTTTTTTAGCGTGGTAAAATCATCAAATGAGTCCTCCCACCCCGGGCAGGGCGGGAGGGACTGTCAGACTTGTACTGACTAAAATCCACGGTGTCCTTCAATAGCCTTTTATGTTCCGGGGTCACGGTAATGAGATAAGTCCCGCGACCCCGGCAGGCTTTGGCCCTCTTGGGCGGGGCCCCGTCATCGTGCTGACGCTCTTTGAGGCGCGCGTGGAACACAACGCGCCGTCGACCCGGGCATGGTCCATGGTCGGGCGGCGAGTTGCCCTTTACTCGCCGCCCGCATGCCCGCGCCTACGGTGGCCGGAGATCGTCATGCGACGTCCGACGCCGTGGGCGTCTACCATTGCGGGTGGGGCGGAGGGAGGACGCTGTCCTCTCTCTCTCACGGCCCGCCTCCTCCTTAACGAGCATTACTGCTTCGCAGAAGGAGGCGACCGCTTCCCACTCCGTCTCGCCCCGCAGCATGGCCTCGACCAATGCCGGGCGCGAGAGGTCTCCGCCTATCGCTGCCGTGAGGACACGGCGGTGCTCTGCCCAAGCGGGGCAGTCTTGCACCGTATGCTCTACTGTGTCCTCCGGGCGATCTTCGCAATGGTGACACCCCGGCGTTTCTTCCTTCCCCATCCGACACAGGTACCTCCCGAAACATCCGTGTCCGGTGAGGACCTGCGTCATCCGATAGGTCGCCGTGACGCCTTTCCAGCCACTCCTCAAAGAGGGGTCTTACCGCCGCGATTGCGGCGTGCCCGTAATGCAAACACCTAAGCAAAATACAGGGGTACTTTTCGTGCTAGAGTATAAAATGTGAAATATTCAGTAATTTTTGTGTACAATTTCATTTTTGCCCACGTTTTTTGGTTCTTTCTACATATTATTTAGAAAACTTTTGAAAGTTTTTGAAAAGCCTTAACATTTAGCTTTGCAATAAAGTCATTTGCATGTATGTAAGTCTCTTGGATTCAAAGATATTTGCATTTTATTGTACGTACCCCAGTTCGACAAATCAAAAAACTAAAATGGCCGCCATTCGCGAGGTGTTGGAGTAAGAATTTTTTTAAAAGCAGTTTTGTCGATGAAAATGAATCTATAATATCCCCTTCAAGTATCGCTAACTCATGTCCGGACACACTGTATAATTCAAATTAATGTGACATTGTTTATTTGACGCACCAACGGAGGAATGGGTTTCGATGGAATTGGCATAAAGATTTTCTTATTACACGCGGGCTAAGCCGTTGGCAACACGGAACAGAAAAAAACTTTTTCTGTTCCGTGGTTGGCAACCGCGGAAGTACGTATGTTTTTACGTAAAACGGCGGAACCGATTATGATGAATTTTGGTAGGTACAATGATAGATGGGACCCTAGAGACAGAAGACTACATGGTGGAGAGGGGACAATGCCGTGAGTCCTTGTTATTAAATTAATCAAAAATAATCTTAGCAATGTATAAAATAAGCAATGCTACTATGCTACCTAATTAAATTCAAAGACGGCTAGGTCTGAACTATTGCCCCTCTATTACTATAGTATAGACACAAGATCTTTTTTTTTTAGTCCATCTAAGGTTGTTGTACCTTATTCGAGAGATCGGCCAGTGCGATAAGAGTATCCATTTTATACTTTTATTTTATAAATATTGTTGTTCTTTTTAATGTGTCTGCATGTAACATGAAGAATTAAATCAATATTTATTTAGTAGCGATATCGGTAGATATTTCAATAAATTCCAGGTGTTAGCTTTTAATTAGGTGTCCGCAGTTCTAATCCCTCTTTTAAACAAGACGAGATCTTGTTTTCAAAATAACTCTTTCATTCAAAAAGATCGCAGTCTATGTGATAGCAGATAAATATGTATTCCTTATCATCGACAACTCGAATTGAGGATAATCTGTTTATGACCCTTATCGCAATATTAGTCGTCAGATATTGCTAGAATAAATGCGCCTATCATGTGCTTTATGCAGACTCACTCACCAGATACTAAGATAAGGATTCTTATCATTGAGCCATCAATACTAGGAACTATCAAATTCACAAGAATTCTCCATAGAACTAATATACCTAACAAAATAAAGTCGATATCGTATCTCGCTGGACATCAAACATTTTTTTAAAATAGTTATTGTGGGTAGGAGGGTGAAAAGTACTTTTCGACCTATTCCCATATCCGCATCAAGTATAAAAAAAAACATTAATTGGTCGAGCCATTTCGGACGTGTGCAAACACAAACATAGTGACTCGTGATTTTTAAAGATTTTATAGATCAGAAAAATTTAGCCGAAATCGAGACTACCTACAATAAATATTTTCGAGGAGTCCTCCACTCCAGGCCATAGGCACTGAAACCAAACGCTGGTAAATGCACTTCAAATAAAGAACTCGACACACATATTTTTTTGACATCAAGATAACTAATTAAATACACAATAGTTGGACTAATTGCATAACACGTTTCTACTACGTTGCTGACTAATACGTACGACCTAGTGGTGTGATTTTGTTCAAACGTAATCTAAGGGATCTTTGTACCTCACTTTAATGAATATTTATGACTCACACAAAGATTATACCTAACACAACTTTAATATATTATGCTGTTGTTATTTCTACAAAGCATAATTTGAGTATGTCATTATTTGCTATAAGGCTAGAACTTTCCAAAGTGTAAAGCTGTGTTCTATTTTACGTCTATTCTTTTTCTTTGTGTAAACTATATGAAAATGACGAAGCAAGAAAGGAGTATGTTTATAGATCATATCAGGTGGATTCTGTAATTACTTTCATCTCCCATAGGAAAAAAGTGGGAGTTTTGTATGTAAGAGCTAGCTATTTACTTCATTAGCGTGCAAAATTTCTAAATAGTACCTACTTAGCTTCTGCTTAAGTAAAACTAAATTAAGAAATCGGAAATTTTCAACTATAAATTATCTGTAGGTAAGTAGTATTTTTGTTACAGTAAAAAGACTTAATAAGAGCCTAAGCATATAAAATGCAACTCTAACATCATAAAAAATCTACTATTGGTGCACCTTACTATGCTAGACTCAGTAAATCAGCCTCCAATGTGCTACCGGACACTAAGAGTCAATTGCAGCGGGGAACTGATCCTGCATGGCTTTCCAATTCAATCAGGTAATATAACTGTTCATATGCAATAGACAGATTGCATGCACTTAGTTGTGTGCAATTTATTTAGGTGTTTGTTTAGGCATCGCTTTATGGTATTACTATTTCTTACCGCAAAGCATGATGCTTGCGATTTACCAAAGACTTGCAGTGGCAGATTTTTTCAAGTGTACTCTCACTGAGCAAAAAGCAAAAAAATGTGTACTCCTATATTTCATAGAAAAATTTATTTTGAACTTAATCAGAATTCAGTTGAGTTATAAAAAGATTGCAAGAGATTTTAGAATTTGATCAAAATTTGCAGTTTCAATTCAGTATCAAATTACCAATGACAATTGTTCAAGATATTGATGTGCAGTGAACACTGACAATAATTTGCATTGCTGATAAAGACGGCCAAAAATAACCAAACAGTAGTACACTGATCCTATAATATTTAAATTTTTTGTTATTAGTTCGCAATCATTTGAAAATGTTTCTCACAGATATTATGAATTTTAACTATAATTTTTTCATGCAACTTAAGATTAACTACATACAGCGTTACTATAAAAACTTAAACGTCTGTTGAACACTTGTCTAAAAAAAGTGTGACCAAAACGTATGTGTACAAAACGGACCTTATTTCAACGATATAATCTGTCATTTTTTTTAGACAAGTGTTCAACAGACGTTTAAAAGTTTTTGTGGTACGACAGATTGAGTTTAATCAGTGTAATGTTTAACAGCAAAGGAGTGGAATGCATACAACCCTAATCTCTTCAAAGTTAGAGTGAACAGGCTTCTTCTGGGTAAGTTTGCTCCATTGTCGACCTTGTCTTTGTCACCCCTGACATAAGCTAAGGTCAAGAGCAAACCCATTGAAGGTACATAAAAAAATGTACATCTTCTAAACATTGATTACACCACCTAATCTTGTGAGGCAATGATTGCAGATAATGACCACTTATGACATGATGAACCATATCCTACACCAATCTGCATTAGGACACACATCTACTTTAATACATGTCACAAGGTCAAGGATGAAATGACAATGAAACAAGCGAGTTTGCACAATTGCACATGGATGATAATACGAGTTATATGGGATAGCTCCTAATGATTCTCACATTTAACTTTGTAATTATGAACTGTAATTTAGGCTTAAAAAAAACAGCGCTAAAATTTTAGACAGTCAGGATAGTAAGTACCCATTTTGTATGATAAATTAGATATGCAAAGAGAGTAAATTTTCTGGTTAACACTACTTACACTAAAATCTACACATTATCGTAATTAATTATTATTATCAACGCTAAAATTTAGAGTGTTGTAGAGACAACACTCATAAATATGTTGAAAAACTATAGCATAGCAAAACAAGATTATTAATACTTTAGCACAGCAGCACAGCAAAATGAAAGATGCATAAGATTTTAAAAATAAATCTTCAGTTCTTCTTCAAGAAGTTCCTTCTATTTATGTTATTATGTTAAAAATTAATTTGGCTAGAGAACTTTGCATACAGTCAAATATGGAAACTTCTTCTTAGTGTGTCGATGGCAAATTATTTTATATATTTTGTTTAGCCCAAAATTCAGCTACGCGAACCCCGCTCACTGATGCAGTCATAAGGTCGTCAAGTGTACAGGTGACAGGACTTGCGGTACAGGAGAGAAGGAAACTAATACCCATTCTAAAGATAAATATTTAAAAAAAAAACAAGTTATGATTTGATCATAACAAAGTATTATTTAACTGAATTTAATACAATATCATATTTTGTACACTTGACACAATTGTTCTCGATCGTAATACATCAGGGGCACACGGGGAACACGTAACAGCAAAATCATGGTCACGCAAGTTTAGCTCTTTATCAATATTAATTAAAGATGATTTTTTTATAAAAGTTAAACACATATAACACGCTAAAGCTTAGTTAATACAAAGCTAAACAGTATATTAATAAAACATTTTAGTTTGTTAGAGAAATACTTACCTCCAATGAGCAGTGAAAACGAGCACCAACTTTATTATTAAATCTGACTTCAAGAGGAAAAGTATGCCCAAAAGGCATATCACAATTTAGCAATGGGAAAAGATAAATAATATTATGAACAATGCACAGAACGTGTCCAGAGCAACCTTCTACCATAATAATTTTGGCGAATTTGGTGCAGACTCCAGGACACTGACAGACGTGACAGACAGAGTTTTGAAATTGAGAGTAATGACGTTGCGTTGAGTTCTGCAGTGTCTAGACAGTTTAGGCGATTTTACTAGTCGCGCCACTATTTGTACGCAGAGAGCTGACCGCGCCTTGTAGTCGTTATTTCCCTTAGATACAGGAACCCATTTCCTATAGAGAACGAATGGACTGAAACTCAGTTAAATATTTGATGTGACAACAACACTAGTAGGTACCCAGTTTTCCAGAAACCCTTCCTTCATGTCGGACGTAATATAACAATCTGGACTGAGTACTCATGCCGAAAAACGTGCCACCTGAGAGAGCAACCTTGGAGAATACCGTCTCTTTCTAGTAGGGTGACCATAAGATTCTGGAACAAGATTTTTCCCGCTATAAGTTACCTGAATGTTTTTTTTTTGCGACGGGACACACTGTTTTGATTGAGATTTAAACAGAAGAAGAGAAAAATATATCATTGCAATTGAAGTCAGGTCAACTGGAGTTCCAGTACCTTGACTGTGAGTCTCAAGGTCATGAACCTGAACTCCAAAGTCACTTGACCTTGACCATAAATTCCACTTGACCTTGACCTTAGAGGTATATAAATAATGCCTTAGGGATCATCATCAGCCGTAAGATATCCACTGCTGAACATAGGCCTCCCGCTTAGACCGCCACGCCAAATGAAAATTCACCACTTGCATCCATCGGTTGCCCGCGACCCTCACAATGTCGTCGGTCCACCCAGTGGGAGGCCTGTCTACGCTGCGTCTTCCGGTCCGTGGTCGCCACTCGAGAACTTTTCCTCAGGATCACTTGATTTTAGTTTCAAAGTATAAAGTTACCTTAACTCTAAGGACACTTGACCTTGACCTTAACGTCACTAACTCCACGAGAATCGCGGATCATGAGTTCATGAATTTCGTATTTGACTTTTACCTCATGATCAATGACCACATAGTGTTCCACCACCCTACTATTGGCATATCCCACAGGATCCTGAAGGTTTGATTAGGCGCTTATAGATTTAAGTGGCGAACTTATTAAAGTATTTTCACTGTACCCCGTTTAGTACTCAGAGACCGCAAAAAAACGTTTTTTTTTTTGTATTTGAGATCCCTTAAATATTTGCTTTACTTTAATTTAATTATTTATTTTTATAGAGAATATTTACCTCAATACTCTGTGTATAAGTATTTGAAGCATCTACTTGTTGTCGTTATCGAGTAAAGAGCAGAAAAAGAGAGACAAAAACTCTGGGCCCTCTTTTTGTCGTGGTAAAATCATCTAATGGGTCCTCCCATCCCAAGCGGGACGTGAAGGGGCTCTCGGACTTGTACTGACTAAAATCCACGGTGTTCCTTCAATAGCCCTTTACGTACTGGGTCACCTGATAAGACAATCCCGCAACCCCGGTAGGCATGGGCCCTGTGGGTGCCGTCAGATTTCTGACAGCTGTTTGAGGCGCGTATGGAACACTAATCAACGTTAGGTAACAAAATCTTAAATATTCCTTACCTGTGAAATAATATGCCACAACCAATATTATGAATCACTTCTATAAGTCTTAATACATCACATTTCACTATTTTCACAATAAAAATAGAAGAGACCCGTAGTTAAAACGTATTTCATAAGGTTTTTAAAAACAACAACAAAAACGTGCCATTTATAATTCATATGTCAAATTTCAGCGTTGTCAGAATGATTATGTAATTACTACCACATATTCATACAATGAGTAAACTTTATTAAAAAATAATGATTACTATCTTCTATGTATTATAAAAATATAGTAAAATACATTTTTTAGACATGATTTTTAAAGAAATAGCCTTAATTATTGCTTCTCATTGTTCACCGAATGCTTGAGATTTCATTCCTAATAAAAAAGGTGGAAAGCCTCGGTAAATAATAGTCCGTGGTCACCCTAATTGACATATTCAAGACGCATTGAAGATTTTGTTCAACAGCTCCTGAAATATAAACCTAGGGTTTTTTTTGTTTTTTTTTTGCTAGTTTTGACAATTTTAAATCTAGGTTTCACAAAAAACTTCAGACCTCTGCGACGCTTTTTCAGCGAGATATTGGCGAAAAATTAAATTTACTACTATTTACTTTAAAAATATAGTAAAATACATTTTTAAGCAAACTTACAAACTCATTTTACTTGTAGCTTAAAGATAATATGAATTAAAAATAAATTAAATAAGCCCTAGACTATAAACTTTTCTACCATTTCTACCAATGCTTATCTTCTGGCAATTGTGGAAACGGGACAACATTGTCCAATGTTAACCTCTCATTTCTCTCGCTGTCATTGCCAGACATAAAAAAAATCTAAGTTGAGACCATTAAGGTTCATTTTTGTGTGACAAAAACTTGAAGTCCGCGGTCTAGATTATTATAATATGTCTATGGTGTCAATTGACCATAGACACTGGTCTTCTTAGTTTTTAGAAAGAGAAAAAGCATAGAACTCGCGACTCAGAAAATTCCTTCTCTTTCCCTCAAGAAAGAAAAACAAATCGACAAATCGCATAAGAAGAAAAGGGACAGAGCATAGCTATCTCCATCTCTCAGCGCGTAGCGTAGAAAGAGAAAAAGTATAGAACTCGTGATACTTCCTTCTCTTTACCTCAAGAAAGAAAAACAAATCAACAAATCGCATAAGAAGAAAAGGGACAGAGCATAGCTATCTCCATCTCTCAGCGCGTAGCCTGTTTTTTCAAGGCCAGACACAACATTTCGCGTATTTTAGGGATACCAGATTCGGGCAATATAATTATTTCCCGGACAATTCGGTCTGTACGATAATACAAATTAATTTGAACTAAAAAGAACAAAAAAAAAACACTGTTTAAAATAATAAAAAACTGTTTTTTTTTTCAACCCTGATAAATGATAAATAATTGATAAATGATATTTATTCAGTAAATTGGTTTTGGCAAACTCTTTTACACGTCAAAAAGACACTATTTTACACTAGATGAGGCCGGCGACATATTCCTAACATTCAAGGGGTGGGGTCACATCATTCTCCACCTTGCATAATGTTGACTTAGTATGGCTTAACAGGTTTCACAAACTTTCGCCATTAAATTCTTCTCTGTACTTAATTAGGCAGATTAAGGGGAAAAGTCACATGCAATGATGTTTTCCTTCACCGAAAGGCAATTGGTCTGATAATCAGGTTATTCTTTTGACATATTATTACCCATATCGACCATTAACGATCACGCGTGATAATAATGTACCCGCTAGTCGGGTAAAAGTTTGCAGTATGACAACACTCCCCATTCGTGACGTCAACATTCTCTATCTCTGTGTCTACGCCAAACATGAATCTAGGGTTTCTTTATCTAAGTCTAAGTTGGGACGAGGTTGGGACGCATTATAAAGGTAAACGCAGACTTAGCCGCATCGCAGTCTGCGCATTACGAATTCTTTGTATGAAGTTCTATGCAACCTCGCACACCTAGCCGCATCGCAGTAGCCGCAGAAGCGGTAAGAAAACGAAGACTGCGGGGACTGCGGAGATTGTGGTGCGGCTAAATGTGAACGCAGACTTAAGGTGAACGCAGACCTAGCCGCACCGCAGTCTCCGCAGTCCCCGCAGTCATCGTTTTCTTACCGCGTCTGCGGCTACTGCGATGCGGGTGAGTGTGCGAGGTTTCATAGAACTTCATACAAAGAATTAGTAATGCGGGGACTGCGGAGACTGCGGTGTGGTAAGGCACTTTACTCATGGCGCGACGCGATATCGAATTGCATCGATTGACGATATCGGTCAGATATCACACAAGCGTCCGGCCGAAGAAATGTATGGACAATCGCCGGCTAGTGTTCGCTAATGGAGTCGCATGGATTGACGATATCGTTCACAGATCTGCTCGATATCGAATTGCATTTACGTCCTAATGACAATGCATGATGATTCTGTGTTCGAAATTCGATTGCGCAACTACTCGTCACTGGTGACATCTTTTGTCTTTTGTTTGCAGCGCTTTTATGTCGTAGTAGTAAGGTGGATTATCGTAGTTTACGGTCGAATTGCATCGCATCGCTCCATTAGTAAATAAGTGCGACTTAAATCGGCAATCGACTGGATATCACACGAATCGCGTCGCATCGCGCCATGAGTAAAGTCCCTTAGTCTGCGTTTACCTTAAGTCTGCGTTCACCTTATAGTCAGATAACTTTTATCTGAGGAATAAAAATAATAGTTTGACATACATAAGCTGTCAAACCGCCATTTTTATTCCTCAGTTAAAAGTTATCCAACTATTGAAAAATCAGCCCTAAGGTAAAAAGGTAAATGATTTATTTAATTTTAAATATATATGTTACAGTCAAAGTAATAAATCTAGTTATTATATTTACATAATAACTAGTATTATTCGCTGTGAACTTCTAAATACCCTCTTCTAATTCCTCGACGTTTTTGGAACACATTTATTTTTTTCACCAAGAGTCGATTATAGCGATTTAAATAGTTGATTAATGTCATAATTGTCATGTCATCCGAATTCGCATCACTAGTCATATTGATCTTAAATTCGTGAAAAAAGTGAGCTATTGCATTTTTAACCGCATTTCTTGGCATTGTGATATTAATTCGTTCTCATTCGAGCAATAGCTAATCAATTATTTCAATCAGAAGAATATTACATCATATTTCACACCCAAGTTTCCAGCACAGGTTGAAAGTTTTGCCGGTTTATGCAACAAAGGTAAAATAATTGTTTTCGTTTTCCCCTTGCTTTTGTATTAATTTTGTATCGAAAGCTTATGTGCTAATTAGGTCTAATAAACGTTGTGAATTGTATTTCAAGTTTTTATACATAACCAAACTTTCATCCCTCCATTCTGTTTACAAGAACATTCTTTCGTTTTTGACTTTAAAAAAATAAGTATTACCGTATTCAATATGGAACGTGCTTTATTTTAGCTGGAAACGTAGTCGTGATTTTGTCGATAGTAGATGAGAGGAAAGGTTTTTAGAAACTATTTGATTATTTTCATATTGATAATTTTTATAACCTATGCTTCCTGTTTATATATAATTGCACGAGAAGTTTTATTAAAAGTGGTTCAGAAATTTTGAAAATTATGGCCTTCTAAGTTTGTACAAAATGCCAGTCACTCTTATTAGGATTTTCATCCTAGTGACTCACGAGTGGTGTGATAATATGAGGTCTTTTTTTTCAATTTCCGTCAGTTAGATTTGTGGTTTGTACCCTTAATAATAACAGCCGCACAACTGTGTGATAAAGATAGGCACGGAAGAAACTCGCTTGATAGATGTATCAAGCGAGTTTCTTCCGTGCCTCAGAAAGCACATAAAACCATTGGTCACTTCTGTCATTTGTAGATTCTACAATAATGTTATAAAGAGGCAAGATTGTATTTCTGTGTGTGTATGTTTGTAATGAATAAACTCCAAAACTACTGGACCAATTTCAAAAATTCTGTCACCAATTGAAAGCTACTTTGGTCCTGAGTGTCATAGGCGCAGTTATTACATAGGCTTCCTAATAAAAGGGGAAGAGCGGGCAAAGCCGTTGGCAAAAGCTAGTCTTTGATAGTTGTTGAAAAGGCTAGGCAGAAGATGATTTCTGGCTATCTTTACCACTAATAATTGTTTGGTCATGGCACTTTACTCTTTGGTAACAATGTTGTGTTATTAAAGGCATAATAGTGTTGTTGTGTTATTTCTGCAGGTGACATTTCAACATGGAGTCAGCTGGTGACTGGTGTTTGATTGAGAGTGATCCAGGGGTTTTCACACAGCTCATTAAAAAGTTTGGTAAGTTTACCAACTTTTTTGTGTACTGCTGTAAAATATCAAATGTTATGGTAGATTGTTTTGCAGTAAGTATAAATGTGTTTGATAAATATATCAACAAACACAATAGTGTTTGTTTAGAAACTTACTCAATTGGCAGTTGTTAGTTGACAGTATTAAATTTGGCTCAGTTAAATTTAATATGGAGAAGGAGTGCAGAAAGATAATGTATGTTTTGGGAAAACTTAAAATTTAAATGAAATAAAATGCCTATAATTTTAATCTAGTTAGCCATGGCCAGACAATTCTGTAAAACATATTTTGGTCAATTATAATTCAAAAGTTAAGTTGATCACTATACTTTATAGATTTTCAACATTGTACCACATAGCTTTAAATTGGATCTAGTTGAATACCAGTATTTTATAGAGCAATAACAATGCAACACAGTCCGTATTGGTTTTTGGTTATACTGTTTATCGGGCCACTGAATAACTAACATAATGGATGTTCATTATTGTCTACCCGTATACTGACCTTGTCTTAGACATGTTTAATCTGGACATTGGACTCTTGGTACTTTCATTATTTGGCCTAGTGGTTAGTGACCCTGACTGCTATGCCGGAGGTCGTGGGTTCGATTCCCACCCAGGACAAATGTTTGTGTGATGAGCACAATCATTTGTTCTGTGTCTGAGTGTAATTTATCTATAATATTTATGTATTTAGAAATATATAAGTATGTTTATCAGTTGTCTAGTACCCATAACACAAGCTCTGGTTAGCTTGGTACTAGATGTTGTTGTGTGATAGTTGTGGAATATTATTATTATTAAGCTCCTCTAAAACATTTGTTTAACACAGAACAAAGTTTATAAAATCAAATCGAAATAAATGCTTTGAGTTTGAACCTAATGATTTATTAATCTCTCAGGAGCTAGTGGAGTTCAAGTTGAAGAATTGTGGACAATTGAAGATGGTATCTTCGAAACATTAAGGTATGTTTTCTATAATTTATAATGCACAGAATGAATTGCGGAAGTTGCCCTATTCAAACAGAACTTGGTTAAGAAAAATATTAATTAATCAAACGCCAGTGTGAGTGTGTTGCTTTTAATGAACAGTATTATTGAGTTGATGGGACAGCCGCCAACTCAATAATACTAGAAGAAACAAAGAAAAATAGGTCAATGTTAAAACTATAATAATAAATAATCGGCAGATGCATGGCTGTGGCAAGAAGGCTCAACTAAGCGTAATGCTATGGTGTTAGGTACCCAGCATTGCTAATTTGGTGGTTAATCAGTGGTCACCCAAATATGATGTATCAAAATTTATTTATGTCCTGTTATCTGTAAACTTGAATATCTGAACAACACCTCTAGAGGGCAAATATCTCACTTATACATAATTATGTATAGGGTGTTAAAAAATTAACTGCAGGAATTTCGTGTGCGTACTCGGTATCAATAACCAAGTACAACACAAAAAAAAAAATATTTCGAGCATATTTAACCTTTAACTATGGGCGTTCCATATTTGTTACACTACTATGGACGTGCGGCCTCAGAGACCGCTATCTTTACGGGCTAGTTTCTATCTTGATGCGTAAGTATTGTATTATTTTTTGTTTTTATCCCTTAGAACAGTTACTAAATGTAAATAAAAAATGTAATTTTAGTGAAAAATTTATTTATTATAAACTACATCTAACGATAGAACAATCAAAGGCGTTTTTCAGACTTTTTAGCTTGAGATCACTTTATAGGTATATTACCAGAGGAAAATGACTTTTTTAGTTAGCTTAACTTCTTCTACAATAAAATATAAAGAACAAAGAATATAAAAAACTTAACACAGTCATCTCAAAACTAAACATAAAAATTTCGACAAGGGTCCAACTTGGTCATATTTATTGTCAGTCTTTGAATAGCGGATTAGAGCATCGCAGGCTTATTGGCTGTTTATACACTATATATTGTGTTGTTTAGTGGACGAACTCAATGTTCGTTTGCCTGCAGTCGTTGGTTGATCGTTTTTTGACATTACAGCTTTTTCTTCTTCTTCCTGCTCTTATCCCATTCTATTTGGGGTCGGCGCAACACGTTTTCTTCTTCCATTCTCCCCTATCACGTCAGACGTCACAGTATCATTTACTCCTTTTTCTTTCATATCATTCCTTAGACAATCCATCCATCTTTTCTTTGGCCTTCCTCGTCCTCTCCATCCATCAACATTCATACTCATCACTTTCTTAGTCACATGGGTGTCATCCCTCCTCATCACATGTCTATACCAAGATAGACGATTCCCTTTCATTTTTAGGGTTCCGTAGCCAAATGGCAAAAACGGAACCCTTGTAGATTCGTCATGTCTGTCTGTCTGTCTGTCTGTCCGTGTATGTCACAGCCACTTTTTGTCGAAAGTATAAGAGCTATCCTGTTGAAACTTGGTAGAAAGATGTATTATGTGAACCGCATTAGGATTTTCACACAAAAATCAAAACAAAACAAATTTTGGGGGTGCCCCCCATACTTAGAATTGAAACTCAAAAAAAAAATGTTCACCAAACCCATACGTGTGGGGTATCTATGAATAGGTCTTTAAAAATGATATTGAGGTTACTAACATCATTTTTTTCTAAACTGAACAGTTTGTGCGAGAGACACTTCCAAAGTGGTAAAAAGTGTGTCCCCCCCCCGTAACTTCTAAAATAAGAGAATGATAAAATTAAAAAAAATATATAATGTAGACCTCAACCAAAACTACCAACGAAAATTGGTTTGGATGAGATACAGTTAGCAGTTTTTGAGATATAGTACATTTTCAAAAACCGCAAATATAACTTTGCCATTCATACAAATACTATGAAAAACAAAGTTATTTTTATTGTTTGTGTATATTACTTACTAATCTCAATATAATTATATCTCTAATCTATGCTTGCTGCTACGGAACCCTTCATGGGCGAGTCCAACTCGCACTTGGCCGGTTTTTTTTTCTGTAACAGGCGCCACTTTCAAACTTCCCCTTATAAACTCATTCCTTACTTTATCCATTCTTGTCACTCCACACATCCATCTCAACATTCTCATCTCCGCTACATGCAATCGTTTCTCATCCATCTTTTTCACAGCCCAGCAGTGGCGTAGGGTAAATATTCTTGAAAGTGAAGCCGGACCAAAACGTGAATTCCAGTAACTATAGCTTTGGCCCAATTTTAGCCTTTTTAGTTTAAATATTCAACTCAAATTCTTGTCAAACACATATTTTTCTTACATCAATCAAGCTCAAACATAAGGTAGCTGCTGTGAATCGTTGAGGAGTTTCCTCAACTGTCACTCGGCTCTATCATCAGATATTATTCTCCAGACCTTTATTAAATTGTAGTGCTTTGAAAGGTTTAGTCTAGGAATGACTAATTCGCGAAATGACTACATGGTCTATAATTGACCAATTCTTGAAATGTACAATTCTTTAAATGACTGATTCTACAAATGACTGATTCTATAAAAGACCGATTCTATAAATGACCGATTCTTCAAATGACTGATTTTTCAATTCTATGAATGTGTGTGAATATCGTAAATAAAATGCTATGTAAGGGTTGGCAAATCATATATTTCAACTAGTTTCCAAAAATAACTTCTATCATGTCCCAAAAAATAACTTGTATAATGTCACGTACTACATTTTGTAGCGCAAAAGTAAACATTTATTCGGTTCTTTTCAAAAAATCAACAGTTATCAAAAAGTCATAAAATCAATTATCAAAAAATCAACAATTATAGAAAATTAAGAAATAAATCACTTAGGAATATATAGTTGAATATTAATCATTTTTTTTTAAAAAAGACTATCCATATCAAAAACTAAGAAAAAAAATCACTGAGGAATATGTGGTTATAGTGTCACGTACTACATTTTGTAGCCCAAAAGTAAAAAAAAAAAATAAGGAAATATCAGTAGTCTTTTTTTTTTTTAATGATTTATGTTCAACTACATATTCCTAAGTGATTTATTTCTTAATTTTTATAATTGTTGATTTTTTGATAATTAATTTTATTATGACTTTTTGATAACTGTTGATTTTTAAAAAAGGAAAAGAGTAAATGTTTACTTTTGGGCTACAAAATGTAGTATGTGACACTATAACCACATATTCTTCAGTGATTTTTTTCTTGGTTTTTGATATGGATAGTCTTTTTAAAAAAAATGATTAATATTCAACTACATATTCCTAAGTGATTTATTTCTTAATTTTCTATTATTGTTGATTTTTTTGATAATTGATTTTATGACTTTTTGATAACTGTTGATTTTTTAAAAAGAAAAAGAGTAAATGTTTACTTTTGCGCTACAAAATGTAGTACGTGACATTATACAAGTTATTTTTTGGGACATGATAGAAGTTATTTTTTGAAACTAGTTGAAATATATGATTTGCCAACCCTTACATAGCATTTTATTTACGATATTCACACACATTCATAGAATTGAAAAATCAGTCATTTGAAGAATCGGCCATTTATAGAATCGGTCTTTAAAAGAATCGGTCTTTTATAGAATCAGTCATTTGTAGAATCAGTCATTTAAAGAATTGTACATTTCAAGAATTGGTCAATTATAGACCATGTAGTCATTTCGCGAATTAGTCATTCCTAGACTAAACCAATCGTTTCAGTGTAAATGTATGAGCTGGCATTATTAACCACCATGTAAATGATCCCAACGAATCACCCATAAACTGAAATGGCCCATTTTTTGAATTTATTCAAAGAATTTTTTTCATAAAGTAAACAAGAAATGTATTATTTCAGTTTATTGGTGATTCGTTGGGATCATTTACATGGTGGTTAATAAGGCCAGCTCATAAATTCACGTTGAAACGGTTTAGCTCGCCCAAAGAATGCAGCTTCTGTAACATTGGTGGTACATGCGCTAAGGAAGGGTTATGTTCAAGTGAGAATAACTCCTAAAATACTTAACGTAGAGTGATAATTTTGATATAATTTTGTAGCCTGACTCAAATACTTTTAATTTAATGCAAACACCTAAGCAAAGTACAGGGGTACTTTTCGAGCTAGAGTATAAAATGTGAAAATATTCAGTAATTTTTGTGTACAATTTCATGTTTGCCCACGTTTTTTGGTTCTTTCTACATATTATTTAGAAAACTTTTGCAAGTTTTTGAAAAGCCTTAACATTTAACTTTGCAATGAAGAAAAAATCATTTGCATGCATGTAGGTCTCTTGGATTTAAAGATATTTGCATTTTATTGTACATACCCCAGTTTGACAAATCAAAAAACTAAAATGGCCGCCATTCGCGAGGTGTTGGTGTAAGAATTTTTTAAAAAGCAGTTTTGTCGATGAAAATGAGTCTATAATATTCCCTTCAAGTATCGCTAACTCGAGTCCGGACACACTGTATAATAAAAAATATTTTCTCAAAAGCTTATACTAATCGCCTACAGATCTTAACACCGCGATTCAGGATCGTGACGTAATTGCACAACGCCATCTAGTTGAAAACTTCGAAACTAACATGACATTTTTTTACTGTGACCGCTTATCAAACAATACCATTGAACTGAAATAACCTTGTTGTTACTGCACTAACTACGCAAAACTTATCAATTTTAACAATAACACCAAATCAAATGCAAATGGACAGGTGAAAACAATAAATACAAAACTATAAATAAATGCGAATCAAAACTAATGTGAATCTGTCATCCAAATAATACTATCTAAATGAATTAGGAAGTCCAGTATCATTCCATCTCGTTCTGACGTACGCATTTCATATCTCTGTCCTTATAATAAGCCGGAGACATTCGGCTTCCCAACGTCCTTAATTTAGCGGTGTTACGTAGCGTCGAGCTCACGATCGCTACAAGAGGAAGGATTCCTGTTTTGCCTTACGGCTTGCCTGTTTTGCGCGAGTTGACATTGCACGGAAAAAATGGTGTTTATTTATTTCTTTGATTTTTATTTTCTTAAGTAAATGTTTATTATTTCTTTGATTGTTAGTTTTAGTTTGAGTGTTTTTCTTTGATTGTTATTTTCACAAGCAATGTAACTTAGTAAATAATTAATTTGTCTAAATGATAAATGAAAATCATTGATATTAGTATTTGCTATATTTCGAAAGTAAAGCCGATAGGAATCGGCATGTTAGGGGCCTTCGGGCCTGCAGCCCAGCATTCCGATCCATACAATACGACAGGTCTAATCACGGATTTTGACATTATAGCTTATAAAATGTAAAACAAACTAAATCACCGTCAGCGTCAATTTATAACACAAATGTGGTCGCGCGGTCTCACAGACCGCACTCAAAATATAAAGCGAAATTACTCACGCAGTATTCAGCCGGCGACGTAATCTTCACTCTCAACTGTAGTTTCGCCACTAAAACCGAAGCTACTGAGGCCAGCATACGCGTGGGGTACGTGGGAGGAGAGGGGCACGAGAATCACAAACTGCATGCGGCCTGTGAGACCGCACGTCCATAGTTAAAGGTTAAAAAAAAATTTTTTTTCCAAATTAATATATTTTTTTTTCAAGCATTTTTCTTTTGGCCTATTAATATGGCCAATAAAATAAGTTATTTGTATGTATTTCGATGAATTGCCAGTCCAAAGTCTGCAAAATGTGATGGGACAGTTAGAATCAGCTGTGAACGCTACACACGGGTGAACGAACTCAAACAGCAATCAAATTCATTAATATGTTAAAAAAAATGCTTGAATAAAAATTTTTTACAGCTTTAGCATTAATAAATTGTTACCTAAAAATTGTTGTTCCAGGCCAGTACATGGACTTATATTCTTGTTCAAATTCTTGCAACATGAAGAGCCCGCGGGCCCCGTCGTCACAGACAGTCGTCTCGACAAAATCTACTTTGCTAAACAGGTATGCTAAATACCATTCAATATTTTCCATACATCCTAGTATGTCTAGTGGTAACAATCGCTATTGTTGAGCTGGCTGAGCATAGCAATATAGATTCGACTTCTAGCTCGAGCATATTAGCGCACGGCTGAGCAATTGGACTGCCGCGCTGCTTGTTTCGGGTTCTATTCCCGCACGGAGCAAATATTTGTATGATCTACAAGTAGTTGTTTCGGGTCTTAATAAGTAGCTTGGAGTTTACATTTTGACGAGACGCGGCTGTGCCATCTGGGTACCGTGACCCTGAAACGCATAAGGCAAAGGAATAGGGTGGACTTTTAGTCAGTAAGAGTCGGACATATGCAAAATGCACATCTCATTTCTTATATTGATCATTTTTTCTTTTAGGTTATAAACAATGCCTGTGCAACACAGGCCGTAATAAGTCTGCTGTTAAACTGCGACCATCCTGATGTTGAATTGGGCCCAGAGTTGAACAGTTTGAAGGAGTTCAGCATGTCCTTCGACCCAAGGATGAGAGGACTCACATTAAGCAACTCGCAGACTATCCGTAGCGCCCACAACTCTATGGCTAACCAGACACTCTTTGAGTTTGATCCTAAAACTGCTTCAAAGGTATGAACTGTAGGCATAACATTGATAAATGAGATGGACGAGGAGACAGGCACTAGGTCATATTAGGCATCATTCACATAATTCCATTTTTAAACTTTCAAGTATGATCGACAAATTTTAATTATGACCCATAAGCTTATTTTCTTACTGACATTCAAATACAATTAGGTTAATATTCGCAAAAACGACAATAATTTTTGTTATTTCACCGGTTTCAAACGATTTATCGTCAAAGTAATAGAAAGAATTTGAAATGCGATGTTCCCAGAGCAAGCTTCTGTGTGAGCGTTCACTCCTGTGATTTGTGGGTATTGCCGTAGCTTATTGAGCCACTCGGCACCCGAGCAGCACCGGTTAATTAGTTTATTTTATGGATGCTACAACCATGATCGTCATGGTGTGATTCTTAAATGGTTGCTAGTATTGTCCTGTTGGGTACTGCACTAAATTAAATTTATAAATTATTTTACTGGAACTGGATAACAAATTAAACATCCTCTTCTTTTTTTCTGTAGCTATTTTCACATTGCACAAACAATAAAACAGAATGACCGTGACGTTCCAGGATGACGAAGCGTACCACTTCGTTGGCTACATGCCAATAGATGGACGTCTTTACGAGTTGGATGGCCTCCGCGAAGGGCCCATCGACCACGGCCCCGTCGCTCCGGAACAGGACTGGCTGGATGTAGTCCGCCCAATTATTATGAAGAGGATTAATGTGTACGTGAATTATAATTCTGCTTTTTACTAACCACATAACTCAGTTAACTCACATTTAATGATTTTCATTCCATCTGCAAACTAATTTTGTTTTCAGTAGCTGCATGGAGTCTGGAAATGTCGTTAATGGCAATAGGAGGTGGGCGGGCGTTACATGAGACTTGGGGTGCGACATACTTGTTTGGGTCGGCACGTTTTATTCGGTAGTTTTTGTAGAACAATAGAGCCGGTCCGAAGTAATTACACACACATTTTGTTTTCATTGAGCACACGTCGATTGGTACACTCTCTTTGATGTTTTCCTTAGCTACATGATTCTCGAATCAGCTCCGAACAATTTGAGCCTGGCCGGGCGGACGAACTTATAGCTACATATATTCGATTTTGCCGCACGGCTATGTCGGATGCCCACCCAGACATGTGTCAAGCACCCCTTACTCAGCACTGCATCACGCATGTATTCCCCAATAGGATTAGCCTTTGGCAGTACAGGCGTGATGACTTCTTGTGTTGTGCTTGATGTTAATAATAGTCTTTAATAATTCCAGATACACTGAAGGCGAAATCCACTTCAACTTGATGGCCCTAGTGTCAGACAGAAAGATGATCTATGAGCGACAGCTCCAAGATCTGTTGGCGGAGTCGCAGATGCTCGGCATGGAAACAGATGAGATGGAAAACGAAATTCCCAGACTTAGAATGCTGATTGAGTATGAAGACGTAAAGATGATGAAGTATCAACAAGAAATGGCTCGGAGGAGGCATAACTATTTACCTTTCATCATCATGCTGCTCAGAATACTAGCCGAGGAGAAGAAGCTGTTGCCACTGCTCGAGAAGGCCAAGGAGCGTGCTAATAAAAAAGGCCCAAAAAAACAAAAAGTATAACACATGTCTGGGGCTGGAAAGCGGGTAGAACGCGCGCGACCTTCGCGGCGTGACTCGCAGTCCAGCCCCTCGCGCGTGTTGCCCGCCGCCGAACATTATTCTTTAGCTGACTTAGACGCCATATATAGAGATCCCCAAGATTTATTGTTAAATATAGAACCACAGCATATATTAGAACAAGCCATGGTAGAATCACATGAAGTATTAGATCGATCTATTTTCTCCCACGCGGTGACTCGTAACAATAATTTATTAGACTCTGACGATAGCAAAGACTTTTTGGGTGATCCTCCGCCACCGCCCGGTTTAATATCAGATAATATTGAAATGGAAGATATGGAACTAGATACGGATCTAGTGCATCAAATGGACCCGCTGTTGAATGTCAAGCCACCAGAACCAGATTTTGATACGGACTAAATTATCAGCTTTTAGAGTCAGTGTTGTTATTACGGGCGTCTAGTGATGAAGTGATTTTAAACAATTAAAATTTAACGCTAATCTAAATTATGAATTGGATTGATGTATACTTCAAATATTATTTACAAAAAAATCTATTTCTGCGTGAATGTTCACATGTATTATATTGTTGTATTGTTCAGTTACACTTCTGCAAATGCCTAATAATAATTGTTTGTTAAATATGAAAGTATTAAATGTCAATAAAACGAAAACGATAAAAATACGCACATTTATTTACTAACAATATTCGTGTATGTAACTTATAGCTGAGCACAGTTACGCGTCAAGCAAAAGTTCATAAACAATCCAGAAATATAGGCTTTTAGTACAGTGTGGATCATTAGTGAACATTGCTTGACAACATCTTACTTTACATATTGGGCAGTTAGTAACGAGCCGGCGACTCGAGTGACCGTTGAACTTTAAACTAATTAGTGTCAGTAGTGCAAATTGTTTGATGTTGATAATATCTTATTGTTCGTATATTTGTGTCTGTAGGTATACATAATTATATCACGTGCACGGCATTGCACGAACTTGCTGCTACACAGGTATATATCAGGTACATTGATGTGTATGTGCTACTGTTTCATTACAATAGAGCAATGTGCAACTATACATATATTTAATTAAAATCATACATTAAAGCATATAATAATATTATTATTATATATATAATATTTCAAGAGTTAGTGCATTTATAAATGTAAAATAAAATTCAAATTCCCAGGCTAATCCGCGCTGTCATAATATTAACGTTACATTTAAGTATTGTTGTCATTTTGTTTGCATCTTATCGATTGCGGTATAATATTAATTATTTACATCTTATTACAAAATTTACTTACATCTAAATTATAAACCTAATTAACGAAAGATTTTTTTATGTATCAAGTTTACATGAGTAATAAATTAATGAATTTGGGGTGTGATGTGGCACTTTAAACATAGTCTAGCATCTGTTATTTACATCGGGGCACATTTTACTGGTACAATGGCGAAGATGCGGTGACAGTGACATGATCGATGATTTAAGAGTAATTATTTACAGAGATAGGTACATATATTGAGCTTAGCTGCCTACTATGTTCTATGTCATTACATGGATTCGGAAAGCAATCGTTTTGATCTGATTATTCTTTATACGACGTAAGTTTCCGAGTCGAATAATGTTTAAGAGTATCACAGATTGGTTGCTTCAGTTCAATTTCGACTAAAACGTTTGTTGAATGTTTTAGAAGGTATCGTTGTTTGTGGATCGAATCCAGGTAATGAGTGAACAGAGGCTGGATAAGTTGTGTTGTGTCGCGTCGAATGACGGCGCTTCACGTGTTGGGCAGCAGGCCTTTGGGCTTGATCATCATGGTGGCGCGCTTCAGCGTGTAGTCCCAGCCTCTCCAGCGGAACCACACGATACCTGAAACAAGTCAAATGTTAATACTCATGCCACTATTATACCCATACCTAGTGATTTCTCACACACTGTCACTCCCACGCGAACGTCTGCGCGGGCGCCTGAGAAAATAATGCAGGCAACGCGATGTGTTCCCGCCATCGATCCTATTATCTTTGGTCAGAAGTTTTCTTGTTCAAGGAAACAGGTCAATTTTACATGTTGGTTGGTACGTTTATGGTGGCAGTAAGGTCTTCTCTTTTATTCTTAGGTAACTGCTTAAGACTTATGTTTGTTGATGTTCCTTGTTCCAAGGTGTTAGTGCTTTTGCCCACCTTGTCTGGCAGTAAGGTCCTGAGGATCGTGGAGGTACAGGCCGTTGAGGCCACGGCCGCAGGACTTCCACCACCATCCTCCCTTCAGCATAGATGCGCAGTTCAATGAGGATCTGTCGTTGTCCCTGTAAAGCAAAGATTAGCATCATTTCTAGTTGTTGCAGTACTTTGATATCTCTCATAAAAATGAGAAGCTCTTTTCATTTCCTTCATTTTGTTGATATTGTCTTAGCAATGCTGTGTGGAGTTACATTGTATTTGATAGATTTTTTAGTAAGTTTTATAGATACCGGTGTCAACAAAAGGATAATCGTTTTAGATAGAATATAATAGAATGTGAAAAATGGGATGTCAGATAAAAATATTGATATTGTCGTAAATATGATTAAAGATAATAAATAATTTCATAACGGAAATTGTGAAACAATTTCGTACCAGTTGCTAATTCATTTTACGAACTTTAGGCTTTCTTGATAACGAGTTAAAGTCGATCGTCGGGTGACTATTTGTGTTAAGGATGTTAAAATAAGTCAACTTACCTGTTGTAAGTAGAGAAGGGGCTGTTGTTGGATCCATACCAGGGGTCGTTGAGGGAGTCCCCAGCAGTTCCCTCGTAACCGTCTATTTCAAGCTTGTAGTATTCCGCTTCCGAGTAGATTTTGAAGTGCGAATACTGTGCATACCTGTTTTGTCGGATAATCATTAGTTTATCGAACATTTTGTTAGACCGTTAAATTTAATGTTGCCAGCAAATCTCCTTTGTCTTATAGGTTTAAGCGCATATAATTGCCTCATAAACTGACTCATTAACGCCCAGTTTTAAATTATATGTTCAATTTGTTGAAATATTTGTTTGTTTGTTGTAATTATTGTAGGTTTGCGTAGAATTTGACAATAATACATATATAATAAGCTATCATGTAACTCAGTAGTTCCCAAACTTATTTTTCTCGTGGACCACTTTCAAAATTTTACTGGTTTCGGTGGACCCCCTGCTGCTACATTTCTACCACATTCATAAAGTCGCCAAAAAATAAAAATTGTGTCGCTTCTGAGTTCTGTCCCTATATTCCGATAGGTAAAATAAAAACGAAAAATGGTACATTTTATAACAATAATTAAAAGAATAGAATTACAAGAAAAAATTAATAAGGTAATATAGGTTCAGGTCATAATTTTAATTACCTAATAGGAAGGATGTAAGTATTTGATAGAGTGTCAGTAAACGATCAATGTTTGGCTTTATTTTAGTGAGCAATAACCGCAAATCCTGTGTGATTTTTAATTAGCTCCTTTTTTTGTTAAGAGGTTTGTAACGGCATGGCACTAAAACTCCTTTCGACAAGGTATGAGGAGGGAAAAGCTATTAAATATTTGACCGTCTATCTAGTTGATTTTAATGATCGAAGGTAATATCGAATACGCAAGTTTGGACAAGTAACAGTCGCTTGCCTTATTAAAATATTATCTGCTTAGTTAGGTACTTAAAACAATGTAGGTAGGCCCTTATAAAAACTATGCTTACATTTTTGCTCTTTACTATCAAAAGCAGATAAATTTACGTGGACCCCCATTAACATCTTATGGACCCCCATTTTTTGTTCACGCCTACTTAGACCCCCAGCAAGTCTCCCGTGGACCCCTGGGGGTCCACCTGGACCACTTTGGGAATCACTGATGTAACTGATCTTATCCATATGTAGAACGAAGACTTCTCTCAGCAGCTTTAAGGACGCGTTTACGAATCTGACAAAAATAAGCAGTTTTTCGGTACATTTTGCGCCAAATTAATACAAAACCAAATGTAACTAATAATTACCACAGATAGATTACTCCTTAATCTTCAAATGGTAGCAATTTTTTATTCGAAAATTTTGGTTTATAATATTGTAAAAAGTAATTTCCGTTACCTCTTCACACAAATTTGACGAAATCGTACTGACTTTAGGGACATTTTTCTTTTATTAAATAACATAAATTTATGTATTTAAAAATATTTTATGTAAGCAGACATGTTCAACTCAAAAAGGTAGCAAAAAAAAAACTAACAAAATGTTACAATACGCTCAGAAAACAAAAAAATTGAGTCTTATTTTTTCACATATTTAGCGGTAACACGTGATTCTTATTGGATTGAAATAAGGGTTATTTTACTGGTCACTGTCTTGATTTATTGCACAAAAATTTGTAATGAAATATTAGTCTGCGCTCGGCCGCCGTCGTGAGTGGGCACTGTGACGCTTGTAAGCAGCTCCTCGTATAGGAAAAGATCGCTGTACGAATACAAAATATTTGACCTAACAAACTTGATCCTTCACGCATTCTGCACGGACTACGGACAACCAAGGTAAGATTTTATTCACAGTTTCTTATATGTACTTATAAATTTCATATTTAGTTTCGGACTTTATGGAGTGACCTGAAATGTACTTCGAAGACTGCTACTGGAACTAATAGACGAGTAGAGCTAGATGTGTCGTGTTTGGGCTCGTTTTGTTAGTTATGATGAGATCTTACCTCCGGACTTGAGGGACTGACCTGAAGGTCTACTTCTGTGACTCCGACTGGAACTCCTCGACGGATCGAACTAGATGTGTCGTGTTTGGGCTCGTTTTGTTAGTTATGATGAGACCTTACCTCCTGTCTTGATGGAGTGACCTGAAGGTCTACTTCTGTGACTCCTACTGGAACTCCTCGACGGATCGAACTAGATGTGTCGTGTTTGGGCTCGTTTTGTTAGTTATAATGAGATCTTACCTCCGGACTTGAGGGACTGACCTGAAGGTCTACTTCTGTGACTCCTACTGGAACTCCTCGATGGATCGAAATAGATGTGTCGTGTTTGGGCTCGTTTTGTTAGTTATAATGAGATCTTACCTCCGGACTTGAGGGACTGACCTGAAGGTCTACTTCTGTGACTCCTATTGGAACTCTTCGATGGATCGAAATAGATGTGTCGTGTTTGGGCTCGTTTTGTCAGTTATGATGAGATCTTACCTCCGGACTTGAGGGACTGACCTGAAGGTCTACTTCTGTGACTCCTACTGGAACTCCTCGACGGATCGAACTAGATGTGTCGTGTTTGGGCTCGTTTTGTTAGTTATGATGAGATCTTACCTCCGGACTTGATGGAGTGACCTGAACGTCTACTTCGGTGATTGTAACTGGAACTCGGCGACGGATCGAACTAGATGTGTCGTGTTTGGGCTCGTTTTGTTAGTTATGATGAGATCTTACCTCCGGACTTGAGGGACTGACCTGAAGGTCTACTTCTGTGACTCCTACTGGAACTCCTCGATGGATCGAACTACATGTGTCGAGTTTGGGCTCGTTTTGTTAGTTATGTTGAGACCTTACCTCCGGACTTGATGGAGAGACCTGCTGGTGTACTTCGAAGACTGCTACTGGAACTAATAGACGAGTAGAGCTAGATGTGTCGTGTTTGGGCTCGTTTTGTTAGTTATGATGAGATCTTACCTCCGGACTTGAGGGACTGACCTGAAGGTCTACTTCTGTGACTCCGACTGGAACTCCTCGACGGATCGAACTAGATGTGTCGTGTTTGGGCTCGTTTTGTTAGTTATGATGAGACCTTACCTCCTGTCTTGATGGAGTGACCTGAAGGTCTACTTCTGTGACTCCTACTGGAACTCCTTGACGGATCGAACTAGATGTGTCTTGTTTGGGCTCGTTTTGTTAGTTATGATGAGATCTTACCTCCGGACTTGAGGGACTGACCTGAAGGTCTACTTCTGTGACTCCTACTGGAACTCCTCGATGGATCGAAATAGATGTGTCGTGATTGGGCTCGTTTTGTTAGTTATGATGAGATCTTACCTCCGGACTTGAGGGACTGACCTGAAGGTCTACTTCTGTGACTCCTACTGGAACTCCTCGATGGATCGAACTACATGTGTCGAGTTTGGGCTCGTTTTGTTAGTTATGTTGAGACCTTACCTCCGGACTTGATGGAGAGACCTGCTGGTGTACTTCGAAGACTACTACTGGAACTAATAGACGAGTAGAGCTAGATGTGTCGTGTTTGGGCTCGTTTTGTTAGTTATGATGAGATCTTACCTCCGGACTTGAGGGACTAACCTGAAGGTCTACTTCTGTGACTCCTACTGGAACTCCTCGATGGATCGAACTACATGTGTCGAGTTTGGGCTCGTTTTGTTAGTTATGTTGAGACCTTACCTCCGGACTTGATCACGTGACCTGAAGGGCTACTTCTGTGACTCCTACTGGAACTCCTCGACGGATCAAACTAGATGTGTCGTGTTTGGGCTCGTTTTGTTAGTTATGATGAGATCTTACCTCCGGACTTGAGGGACTGACCTGAAGGTCTACTTCTGTGACTCCTACTGGAACTCCTCGACGGATCGAACTAGATGTGTCGTGTTTGGGCTCGTTTTGTTAGTTATGATGAGATCTTACCTCCGGACTTGATGGACTGACCTGAAGGTCTACTTCTGGGACTCCGACTGGAACTCCTCGACGGATCGAACTAGATGTGTCGTGTTTGGGCTCGTTTTGTTATGATGAGATCTTACCTCCGGACTTAAGGGACTAACCTGAAGGTCTACTTATGTGACTCCTACTGGAACTCCTCGATGGATCGAACTACATGTGTCGAGTTTGGGCTCGTTTTGTTAGTTATGTTGAGACCGTACCTCCGGACTTGATCACGTGACCTGAAGGGCTACTTCTGTGACTCCTACTGGAACTCCTCGACGGATCAAACTAGATGTGTCGTGTTTGGGCTCGTTTTGTTAGTTATGATGAGATCTTACCTCCGGACTTGAGGGACTGACCTGAAGGTCTACTTCTGTGACTCCTACTGGAACTCCTCGACGGATCGAACTAGATGTGTCGTGTTTGGGCTCGTTTTGTTAGTTATGATGAGATCTTACCTCCGGACTTGATGGAGTGACCTGAACGTCTACTTCGGTGATTGTAACTGGAACTCGGCGACGGATCGAACTAGATGTGTCGTGTTTGGGCTCGTTTTGTTAGTTATGATGAGATCTTACCTCCGCACTTGAGGGACTGACCTGAAGGTCTACTTCTGTGACTCCTACTGGAACTCCTCGATGGATCGAACTACATGTGTCGAGTTTGGGCTCATTTTGTTAGTTATGTTGAGACCTTACCTCCGGACTTGATGGAGAGACCTGCTGGTGTACTTCGAAGACTGCTACTGGAACTAATAGACGAGTAGAGCTAGGTGTGTCGAGTTTGGGCTCGTTTTGTTAGTTATGATGAGATCTTACCTCCGGACTTGATGGAGTGACCTGAAGGTGTTCTTCGGTGATTGTTACTGGAACTCGGTGAGATCTTATCGCCGGAATTGATGAGCTGATCTGAACGTATACTGTTTTATATACTTTTGATAATTAGTATGAATTCCCTTCGTCAATATTATTTGTGCATAGTGCCAGTGGCATAACTTTCAGAGCTAACGAGCTCAAACTCGACACATCTAGTTCGATCCGTCGCCGAGTTCCAGTTACAATCACCGAAGTAGACCTTCAGGTCACTCCATCAAGACAGGAGGTAAGGTCTCATCATAACTAACAAAACGAGCCCAAACACGACACATCTAGTTCGATCCGTCGAGGAGTTCCAGTCGGAGTCCCAGAAGTAGACCTTCAGGTCAGTCCATCAAGTCCGGAGGTAAGATCTCATCATAACTAACAAAACGAGCCCAAACACGACACATCTAGTTTGATCCGTCGAGGAGTTCCAGTAGGAGTCACAGAAGTAGACCTTCAGGTCACTCCATCAAGGCAGGAGGTAAGATCTCATCATAACTAACAAAACGAGCCCAAACACGACACATCTAGTTTGATCCGTCGAGGAGTTCCAGTAGGAGTCACAGAAGTAGACCTTCAGGTCACTCCATCAAGTCCGGAGGTAAGATCTCATCATAACTAACAAAACGAGCCCAAACACGACACATCTAGTTCGATCCGTCGAGGAGTTCCAGTAGGAGTCACAGAAGTAGACCTTCAGGTCAGTCCCTCAAGTCCGGAGGTAAGATCTCATCATAACTAACAAAACGAGCCCAAACACGACACATCTAGTTCGATCTGTCGCCGAGTTCCAGTTACAATCACCGAAGTAGACCTTCAGGTCACTCCATCAAGACAGGAGGTAAGGTCTCATCATAAGTAACAAAACGAGCCCAAACACGACACATCTAGTTCGATCCGTCGAGGAGTTCCAGTCGGAGTCCCAGAAGTAGACCTTCAGGTCAGTCCCTCAAGTCCGGAGGTAAGATCTCATCATAACTAACAAAACGAGCCCAAACACGACACATCTAGTTTGATCCGTCGAGGAGTTCCAGTAGGAGTCACAGAAGTAGACCTTCAGGTCAGTCCATGAAGGCAGGAGGTAAGATCTCATCATAACTAACAAAACGAGCCCAAACACGACACATCTAGTTTGATCCGTCGAGGAGTTCCAGTAGGAGTCACAGAAGTAGACCTTCAGGTCACTCCATCAAGGCAGGAGGTAAGATATCATCATAACTAACAAAACGAGCCCAAACACGACACATCTAGTTCGATCCGTCGCCGAGTTCCAGTTACAATCACCGAAGTAGACGTTCAGGTCACTCCATCAAGTCTGGAGGTAAGATCTCATCATAACTAACAAAACGAGCCCAAACACGACACATCTAGTTCGATCCGTCGCCGAGTTCCACTCCAGTAGGAGTCACAGAAGTAGCCCTTCAGGTCACGTCATCAAGGCAGGAGGTAAGGTCACCTCATAACTAACAAAACGAGCCCAAACACGACACATCTAGTTCGATCCGTCGAGGAGATCCAGTCGGAGTCCCAGAAGTAGACCTTCAGGTCAGTCCCTCAAGTCCGGAGGTAAGATCTCATCATAACTAACAAAACGAGCCCAAACACGACACATCTAGTTTGATCCGTCGAGGAGTTCCAGTAGGAGTCACAGAAGTAGACCTTCAGGTCACTCCATGAAGGCAGGGGGTAAGGTCACCTCATAACTAACAAAACGAGCCCAAACACGACACATCTAGTTCGATACGTCGAGGAGTTCCAGTAGGAGTCACAGAAGTAGACCTTCAGGTCAGTCCCTCAAGTCCGGAGGTAAGATCTCATCATAACTAACAAAACGAGCCCAAACACGACACATCTATTTCGATCCATCGAGGAGTTCCAGTAGGAGTCACAGGAGTAGACCTTCAGGTCAGTCCATCAAGTCCGGAGGTAAGATCTCATCATAACTAACAAAACGAGCCCAAACACGACACATCTAGTTCGATCCGTCGAGGAGTTCCAGTCGGAGTCCCAGAAGTAGACCTTCAGGTCAGTCCCTCAAGTCCGGAGGTAAGATCTCATCATAACTAACAAAACGAGCCCAAACACGACACATCTAGTTTGATCCGTCGAGGAGTTCCAGTAGGAGTCACAGAAGTAGACCTTCAGGTCACTCCATCAAGGCAGGAGGTAAGATCTCATCATAACTAACAAAACGAGCCCAAACACGACACATCTAGTTCGATCCGTCGCCGAGTTCCAGTTACAATCACCGAAGTAGACGTTCAGGTCACTCCATCAAGTCTGGAGGTAAGATCTCATCATAACTAACTAAACGAGCCCAAACAAGACACATCTAGTTCGATCCGTCGAGGAGTTCCAGTAGGAGTCACAGAAGTAGACCTTCAGGTCAGTCCCTCAAGTCCGGAGGTATGATCTCATCATAACTAACAAAACGAGCCCAAACACGACACATCTAGTTCGATCCGTCGCCGAGTTCCAGTTACAATCACCGAAGTAGACGTTCAGGTCATTCCATCAAGTCTGGAGGTAAGATCTCATCATAACTAACAAAACGAGCCCAAACACGACACATCTAGTTCGATCCGTCGCCGAGTTCCAGTTACAATCACCGAAGTAGACGTTCAGGTCATTCCATCAAGTCTGGAGGTAAGATCTCATCATAACTAAGAAAACGAGCCCAAACACGACACATCTAGTTCGATCCGTCGAGGAGTTCCAGTAGGAGTCACAGAAGTAGACCTTCAGGTCAGTCCCTCAAGTCCGGAGGAATGATCTCATCATAACTAACAAAACGAGCCCAAACACGACACATCTAGTTCGATCCATCGAGGAGTTCCAGTAGGAGTCACAGAAGTAGCCCTTCAGGTCACGTCATCAAGGCAGGAGGTAAGGTCACCTCATAACTAACAAAACGAGCCCAAACTCGACACATGTAGTTTGATCCGTCGTGGAGTTCCAGTAGGAAGTAGATCTTCAGGTCACTCCATCAAGTTTGCAGGTGTGGTTTCATCTTAGCCAACAAGTACATATTACTTAAAAAAAAATTACAATTTTCATCGTATCAAAATTAGTTCACTTGACTATTTATTCCCGCAGCTAACACGCTAACGCTTGTGTGTGTGACTTGTGTCTATGTAGTAGTTCAATTCTCAACTTGTCATTTTTGCATACGTCCTTAAGAATCGGAGTGTCACATTGATGGAAAATGTATAGCATCAACAACTTGTATTTTATCTAGTTCAATATCTCATAATCGTCAAACTAAATTCCTACGGATAAAAATGATTCTACGGATTAAATTAATACTAGCTATAAATCTTCTAATCAATTTTGGACCTAGTATCAAGGCAGGTGATAAAACAGTAGTTTCATCTACTTCACTGCCTACGATGTAATTTGTAATTCGTAAAGAGTAGCACCTAACACATTTATTGCACACTCATAAATTGGTTCTCATTGTTGACGATTAAGTATACTGTATTAAAACGAAGATTTAAAATCGAACTTATGTAGGTACATAATAGAAATGTGAAAAAGTACCAGCCATAAAGCATACACATTGACCTTAGAAAAGACAAGCTAGTTTCGGCTTCAGATAGTGTTATCTCTGTCACACACCTACGTAACGTTTGTCGCTGTTTCATTGTTCCCTGTGATAGTTTAGGGCTTCGTGTGACTAGGATTATTCTCTAAGTCTAAATTATACAGAAATTCAACCGTCATTTTACATGGTATATCGTGTGTAGGTATATAATTTTTCTGTACCATTGCTTAGTTGTTTTAGATTAGATTCGGTGTTGCTATATTATGTCAATAGTTTTGCAGTTTGTAAATTTCCATATGTAAGTACATAAGTCACAAGTTTGCTTACCTTTTATTACCGTCGAAATCTTCAAGTTCAACCCTAAGCATGTAATCATCATTGTTGGTGAGCATGTAAATGTTCTCGTTACCGAGCCAGAACTCCTTGCTAGGGTCGCCGAAGCCGTTCTTGTAATCATTCCAGTCTCTGTTGAAGTTCTCGGCAGGAATGCCGTAGTCATCTCGACGGTGTATCACCTGGGTGGAAAAGAGGTTATAATTGCTTTCATAGACAAGATAAAGTTTGAAATGTGGCCTATTGGCTGGGTGCGAACTACTAGGTGGGGGTATCATGATCGATAGCAGCGCTCATGGTGGCAAAAAATAGAAATAATGTAGGCTCGGTCACAAAGTACGTTGAGCTCTGTCGTCTGTCAATTTCGAATCAATCTGTTAGACATAAATCTATACGTATTTTTTTATAATCGCATTATTCCGCCAACAAAATGGGTCACAGCAGTTCCTGTGTTGTAAACTGCAAGAATACTGGCAAAAATAGTAAATTTAAGTTTTACCGATTCCCAAGTGCTTCTTGGAAAGATGAACAATGCAGGAAATGAGTCGCTGCCGTGAAGGAAAATAACACCATTTAAATTCTGTATTTGATATTTTCTAACATAATACATTTTGCCTACTTTTTATTTAATTTGGTTTCTGTGCCGATAGATTGACACCATCCAAAACCAAGTGATTTCTAAAAAAAAACAGATTTTCATTAGAACGGTCTGAGACAACAAAGTTGCGATCACTAGATGGCGCTAAAGCCGTGCACGTAGCCAATAGACTTATGGGATTTACTATGACTTGTTAAAGCAGTCGTTCTATTTTCAAAAATGTATAGTTAGCTAATAAAGCTTTATCTCTTTTTGTCTCTCGTTTTCTCATTCTCCCCCTTATAAAAAAAGAGACAAATACTTGCATATCTGGCAGTTTTTTATTTAAGCTTTATCAGATATTATGAGCTTGTGGTAATATCATCTCTGTGTAGTTAGCGAAGGTTTAGTCAGTTATGAGTTTAATTTGTTTGTAGGTGTGATTATATTCGCTAGGTGCAACTAGCATATTAACATTGGGATCGTTAATCATTACAAGGAAAAACAGTGAAGTGTCTCATTTCCTTTATTATTTTTTTGACTTATTAAAGACATCTTTAAATCTTTTAATATAAAAAACATTAAATAATATAAAAAAAACATGAATTACCGTCGCGCAATAAGTATGTATTTCATTATTATTGTCAAAATAAACAGTAAATTGTTTTATAATAAATGTCTGAATGTATCTATGTAAATATTTATGAGATTGTCAATATTGTAATAGTATTAAAATGTATTCATGTATTATATTATAAAATTAATGTCATAAGTATCATTGTAATATTTCTCAAATATCCAAAATGTTAAACATTTAAGAAATAGATAGATATCAAATATGTATTAATTTATTTCTTATATCAGTGCTATGGCACCTATGGCACAGTCTTCTCGAATAGAGAGATAATGAGCATAGCTCACCATGCTTAAAAATGGTGATAATTATCACATCATTAGTCAATGCTGTCTTAGATTTAATTTTAGACGCAATAATTCCAGTATTCACGTGTATTCCTAGTTTCAAGCACCATTATCAATATTACAATATTTATAATCCTTCCTTAGACAATCCATCCATCTTTTCTTTGGCCTTCCTCTTCCTCTCCGTCCATCAACATTCATACTCATCACTCTCTTAGTCACGTGAGTCTCATCCCTCCTCATCACATGTCCATACCAAGACAGACGATTCCCTTTAATTTTTTCTGTAACAGGCGTCACTTTCAAGCTTCCCCCTATAAACTCATTCCTTACTTACTTTATCCATTCTTGTCACTCCACACATCCATCTCAACATCCTCAACATCTTCAACATCTCAACATCGTAGTCCAAGTATATATAGCAAATTAATATCCCACCAAAAACATTTCATGTAAAATGTTGCCAAGACGACCGCATAAGGTTTGCCCTGTGAAAAATATATCAGGATCTCATGTAGAACCAAGCTTCTGAATCTACACGGCCTAACTCTACCGACCCTAACTTCACAAATTCTACATATCAGGAATAATGTATGGCTTGGACTGTTTCGTTACTTACATAAATAGCATTATTCAACATCTTTCTATTCTATCCAATAGCTTTTATCAACCGATTTCTAATCTCCAATTATTGTACTCCGTAATATCCGATTTAGGTATAGGTAAGTACCTATACATTTTTTGAATGTAATTAGGTTATATTTATACATCTCATTGTATTTACTACATAGCTACATAATCTAGATTTTACCGGTACCCTTTTGTGCTTATCACAACAGCTACCAGGTGTGATTTAGTATTGTTATATATCAATCGATTTCGTCTATCGCAATACAAGCTGTATTTTTTCAAGAGAGTGACTCTTGACATATCAAAAAAAGAAGCTTTTAATAACTTTCAACAATAATGTAGTTATTCGGTTGCAGATTCTTTGTCAAGCAAGTTCACTCTATCTTAAAAGTACCAGCCATAAAGAATGCACAATCTTTGGCCCGATACGCTAGTTTCGGCTTCACAAAGCGCTATCTCTGTCACATACTATACAGGGTGTCCCGGGAAGTGTGGATCGAACCGAACAGGGACATGAATAATTTTACCTCTAAGACATGGTGCTATTTTTCTAAACGTATGACCACTTTTTGTGTTCATAGGCAACAAATGCATAGAAATTGCAATTTAATTAAATTCTCTAATCTTAAAACTGATAAAAATATTCTATCCCATTAGAAAAACTTCTTCGGAGGTGATAATGACTGGGATATTTTTATGGCGCCGTAGAAACGGGTTTTGTCGACGGGAGAACAGACAAAATTACAGAACGTAAAAGATTTTTATCGATTTAGGCATAGCAATGTTTAAAATATAGAAAAGATATATTTCTATTCTTTAATGGTGTAAGAATGGTGTCATACTAGTGCAAAAAAACAGTCGATTTGTATAGAAATAACGATGAAATTACTTTCTTTTCTTGGTAGAATAGAGATAGAATCGCCATGCTACGCGTGCAGGTAAAATTATTGGAAATGACCTCCCATGCCTCCGTGCAGTTTTATCCACACTTCCCGGGACACTATAAGTGACGTTTGTCGCTGGTTTTTTAATCGTTATGGTGCTTAGTTTCGGCTTCGTGTAACAAAGGTGTCTACGATGCTGAAACTAACGTAATTCTTTATTTAAAGGTTTGTGTGTTATGATTTATCGCGGTAGTTTATCTTGTAAAGATCGTTGATTGATCACCCCTGGCAGTTTTCCTAAACGTAATTACCAACTGAGAATCCAATGTTTCTATCAACACTAATAATTACTATTAATTAAATAATTATTTTGTTTGACTATTGTCAGTTCAGTGTTAAAGTTAATTATTAGGATTTGGGTTGTTTAATTTAAATTATGTTCTACCTTTTTTTCGTAAAACTTGGGAGTCTAGACAAGATAAATTTTATATTAATGAATTGGGAATGTAAAACGTGTTTTGTTAAATAATAAAATTCCTTCAGTTATGTTACGAGTATTTTGTCCTTACAATACTTAGAAAACGGAGTTTAAATTTCCATTTTTCATGAACTAATTTAATAATTAAACAATTTGTGAGTCATTGTTGTTCTCAATTTTCTTACTTAAGTTAAATTGTATCGTTTTTAATTGTGTTGACAGTTTGCCTCATGAATCGGCGCTTTTGGTTATAATTTTTTCGGGTAGTATTTAAATTCCTATATAATAAATAAATTTTAGTCCTGTGATTGTTTTTTTTTCTGCTTACTTATTCCTATATATTTACCTGGTATAATCAATGATATTACAAATTTACTTATAATATCATTGGGTATAATACTCACGAACATAACATAACACATAACACCTGTTCAAGCGTCGAGCAACTAGTTGCTCGACATTTTGTTGAACTGGACCTATTTGGCGCAGCCATGATCCCATGGCTGCGCCAAATAGGTCCAGACATCAAGTCTTTTTTGTTCATTTTTCTATTTATTTTGTTTTAAATTTCCATTTTTCTGTTTCTTGTGATTATTTTATTTTGTTGTGTGTTTGTCGTGGTTTTGGGCTAATCAAATGTTTTTTTATTTATTCATAAGGTAGAGGTGAGTGGAAACGCCGGGAGGGGACGCCCTAGGAAGACCTACACTGTCCTTCAGAAAGGCCGGGTGCGTAGTACTCGGAATCGGCGTGTGTGGATGATGTATGAATATGGATGAGGCGAAAGGAGTATGTAAGGATCGTAGCAGGTGGTGCTCTGTAGTTTCTGCCAACCCCCATGGGAAGAAGGCGTGAGTTTAAGTATGTAGGTATCATCATCATCATCAGCCTATAAATTTTCCCACTGCTGGGACACAAGCCTCCTCTCTGTGAGAGGGAGTGGGCCGTAATCTACCACGCAGGCCCAGCGCGGATTGGTAGATGTCACATGTCTTCGAATTTTTGGTTCTAGGACATGCCGGTTTCCTCACGATGTTTTCCTTCACCGTTTTGAGAGCAGTGGTGTTGAAATAAATTACACAAAGTAATGCGCCTGACGGGGTTCGAACCCACGACCTACTACTCGTAAGTCGAGTATGTAGGTATGTACCTATGTAAATATTTTTTCTTTCTGATTCCCGTTTAAGATAGGCCTCATTTCACCATAAACTAGCGAAACTGAAATTGTGAGAGAATTCGGTAACAAAATCATCAGAGTGGTCGTGCCCTAGCACGACCTTTCTGCACATTGTTTTGACATAAACGAGAACTTTTCCGTTTTAGGTGCTTTTTCATTTTCCGTACAATAAATACCGTAAATACATCAAGCACGCTCTACGGAAAACGCGGAAATCTTGTGCTCTTTTCACCGTCAGTTCACATTAGAGCCTATGTCATGATTACGTGGCGCTTCTTTTTCGTGATTGGTGTTTTCTACACTCTACTAAGTTGAACCGTGCCCTTCATTGGCTACAAACTCAATTTACCTAGTTGTTGTACAACATGACTCTTTGCATACACGAACGCGATCAGCAGTGCGATTCTGAACCATTGAGACAGCAGCCTGTCTTTAGTGGATTTCTGACAACATGCTTAGAGCATAAAGCATTAGAGCATAAAGATGAAAATCTATTTGGGGCAGGCTGCTGCGATTCAACGCTGCGCGATGCTGTGACTTTTGGGGAATAGTATTGCTGTACTAACATGCAAATCACGTTCTAAAACGCAGTGTCAATATTCTGTAAGGTACGGTAGTATCAATATTCGGACAGCTTTTGAACGCTGTTTCAAAAGGGAATTAGGTTTTAAATTTATTTAAAAACAGAATGATAACTTACAGTCCAGCCTCCATCAGCGATGTTCTGCTCGCAGTACACCTTCAGGAACCAGTAGGTTGTTCCTCTGATCTGCAGGTAGTAGACGCCCGACTCCCGCATGCCGCCGTTCATTAGGTCCACACACGAGAACCCCTAGAAAGACATCAGATATCATTGTAGACTAATGCTCTACATCCATAATAATAAAGGTAAGCACACGCAATAAATTATGAGCATATGCATTAATTTTAGCTATCTTTAAAATTGCGGAAATGATCTTCGGTGCACCCTACGCCCGCTTTGAATAACTTTATGTGCAACGTGTTACAACATTCTATTCGCATAGGCTATACTTAATAAAAGGTATTCGCGATGCGTTCGGAATGATAATTCGCATACATAATAATAAGAACAAGCAATCGAATGGAAGCGAGCCGAGTATAAAACCTTTAGTACTCAAACAATGGCGTCAATTTTAATACCACGTTATTTAAATCGTTACGCAATATTATTAACTTTCTTTCCCTTTGATTCTGCAGGTAGATTGATTACGGCCCCTTTGTAACTTTCTCGAGATAATTGCCATTTGTCAAAACGTCGCATTTATAACAATCTTTGAGTGTTTGCCTTTTATAGATACTTAGGTACCTGTTACCCGTCGGGAAGGTACCTTCTGATAAATAGCTGTAGGCACTGTTGCAGTCATAGATATATCTAGAGTTGCAGTGGATTGCAGCTGTATCGCCTTCAATGAAGCCTTCAAGCTATGAATATAATAACTACATAGGTATTCACATAGTGTTCAACAGAGTATAAAAATTTCAGCTTTCCTATAAGATTTCTTATTTTGTGAAGAAAACGCTGCTAAACTACCTACTTAACGAAAGAAAAGTAGACTAACCCAACTGTCTTTTCAATCATTAGTAAACGGCAGGCCTAAAGCAATTATGCAAGATTTTTCAGCAATTAGTAACCGCAACCGTTTCTAATGGCCACAAAACATCATTTGTGTAAATCTTAGGAGTCATTCATGCGATCTGGTATGTCAATTACGTCGGCATTTACCGTTCGTTCGACTGACATGACGGTTCATTAATATCTCAATACCGACTGTTATTGCCCAACTTGTCCCAATGCCTTCTGTGTACTACACCGGACGCCATACTTAGCCAGTTATTATTCCTTCACTAAACACATTATTGCACAATTCATTTGTAAAGATACCGTTTTAACCTTCTCATAACGAACGTTGCCATAGACACCAATTATAAAAATAAAAACATGTAAAGCAACGGGAGTACCTTATTGGAACTTATCGTGGGAAACTACCTACTTATGCACATAACATCACGCTGGATCCTTGAAGATTGGGAGTCTTCATAATAAAAACATTACTATGCTTGTGACCTCATGGATGCTTTCACGCACGCTCTTAAATAAACAATAATCGCATGAAAATGACATCGACAAGATAAAAGTCACAATAATATTATGATTAAAAAATAATTGCACCCAGCAATTTTTTGCTAAACGCTTCGATAAAATGATCGAAGTCTAAACGTAATTTTCAAGTGTCTCTTGACAGATGGAGGTTATTTAACATTATCGTGGTCGCATGGTTGGGGTGTAGCTACCTCGTATACGAGTACTTACGCTCCACATTCGTTAGAGCCTAGGTATTTCCATGTAGGTAATAAGCGGCGAGTCTATTGCCAACATGTATGAATCCTAGACTAGCCTAAGTACTACCAACCTTAAAATTATTATAGGCAACTCAATTAATAATACCTTGCTTCTGTATGCAGCAGAAGTGGTTGTGAACTCCTCTAAAGCCCAAAATAGTATCATTCATCTAATCATCTTAGTCGTGAAAATAAATCATCGATCTTTAAACAGTAGTTTTTACTAATTAGGCACGTCATGTAGCGTTGGGATTGGGACAGCTACAATATTATTCATTATCAAGTTTACAATACCTAGTTACTGACAATGCTTTATTGAATCGATCACTTTCTTTGCTAGCATTTTGTGTAATTAAAATATGTAGGTGATGACATTATAAAGAGATAGTTTAATGTAGAGGATTTCCAGAATTATACGTATTATTGCTACATTGTTCCTGAGTGCTAAGGATCTACCTACATTATTTCGAACATGCCTATCATTATAGACGTTGTTCTGTAGAACCGCGAACACACGTTACATTACCCGCAGTGGATTCAGCGCCGTAACCTGTAGCGCCGAAAGTCGGATTTGGCTTGAACCGTTTGCGGCACACGCGGGCCACGCCTCCCCGACTCCTATATAAGGAGCCGCGTTCCGCGCCGCGCGATGCATATAAATTCTGAATTTTGATGCGAGCGGACGTGTCCAGTGTGGCGAGCGGTCGTCCGTGGAATTAATATTGTATATGTGTAATTTTAAACCGTGCTTTTCAGCGCGACCTTTTTGATTACTGTTCCGATCAGTTATTTGTAAGTACAAGGTCGGAATTACTATGAAAAAAATACTTACTACAGAACGCGAGCTCAACAGCAGTAGCTCAATAGAGGGATCTCCTTAATTATTATAGCCTTAGCCGTATTTGGGTCCAATAGATATATATAAGATGTCATTGTCAGAGTTACTCAAAATGGAGAAATAAACCATCCACGCGAAGACCGACATCCGCGCGGACGGAGTCACGGGCGGAAGCTAGTCTATACATACAATAAATCTGTAGAAGGGTAAATTCTGTACATTGAAAATATTGAAAAAATAAATAGCGGGGGGTGTTGCTGGATCGATACCAAACCCAAATATGTGATTAAAAAAATTTTTGTCTGTCTGTCTGTCTGTCTGTATGTGCAGGCATCACGTGAAAACTAACGGTTCGATTTCGATGAAACTTGGTATAATTATACCTTATTATCCTGGGCATAAAATGGGATACTTTTTATCCTGGAAAAATACATAGAAAAAAAATCTTATTTTTCAGTTTTATTCATAGACGTTGTTCTGTAGAACCGCGAACACACGTTGCATTACCCGCAGTGGATTCAGCGCCGTAACCTGTAGCGCCGAAAGTCGGATTTGGCTTGAACCGTTTGCGGCACACGCGGGCCACGCCTCCCCGACTCCTTTATAAGGAGCCGCTTTCCGCGCCGCGTGATGCATATAAATTCTGAATTTTGATGCGAGCGGACGTGTCCAGTGTAGCGAGCGGTCGTCCGTGGAATTAATATTGTATGCGTGTAATTTTAAACCGTGCTTTTCAGCGTGACCTTTTTGATTACTGTTCCGATCAGTTATTTGTAAATACAAGGTCGGAATTACTATGAAAAAAATACTTACTACAGAACGCGAGCTCAACAGCAGTAGCTCAATAGAGGAATCTCCTTAATTATTATAGGCTTAGCCGTATTTGGGTCCAATAGATATTTATAAGATGTCATTGTCAGAGTTACTCAAATGGAGAAATAAACCATCCTCGCGAAGACCGACAATCGCGCGGACGGAGTCGCGGGCGGAAGCTAGTAACAAAATAAAAGCGTTGAAATATAAACTCGTTCTCCGATCCCGTGGATTTTAGTCAAAACGAGTCTGACAGTCTCTCCCGTCCCGCCCTATATAAGTTGGCTTTGACTGATTCGGACTTGGACTCATTTGATGAAT
Organism: Agrotis exclamationis; assembly: GCA_950005045.1. Taxonomy (NCBI): domain Eukaryota; kingdom Metazoa; phylum Arthropoda; class Insecta; order Lepidoptera; family Noctuidae; genus Agrotis; species Agrotis exclamationis. Next base: position 22,203,016 of record OX465416.1, on the reverse strand, counting down.
TTACCACGTAAAAAAGGGCCATTAGAACGGTCAGAGCCGTCAACAGTGCAAACGCTAGGTGGCGCTAAAGTCGTGCACGGTGCCAATATCAGCGTCTGAACAAATGTGCCAAATTTCATAAGTGTATGTATGTATGTATGTTTTTTTTTTTTTTTTTAATCTTTATTTATGTTCCATTATTTACATACATATTGCATTAGATCTAAACTGTTATTTACAAGTGTGTGATGGCATTTTTGAAATCTGACTATGTCCCAGGCAGACCTTAGTTGTTGCGTACCATTTCAAACGAATTGATCTTATTTTTATAGGTGGTGTACCACTACTACTCGTACACTAAGATACCGTGTGGGGTCCGCGTTTTTGTGTTCACCCTGTGAGTACAGGGACAACACAACGAATGGGCAGTTGTAGTTGTAGCATTGAAAACATAAATGGACACAATATCATTATTATTTTTTTAATCAATGAATATTGACAAATATAAAACGCATCAAAATTCTGAATTTTAGTTTAGTCGATCGTCGTATCGATAAAAGAAATAGCACAGCGTGACGTATCGTGATTTTTAAAGGCGTTCTTTGACAATTTTGTTTAACGTTACAAACGAAAAATAGGGCTCAAATATTTTGATAACTTTTTAGATTTTTTATAGTCAACATGCATACCTATTTATTTATAATATAATAATAAATATTAAATAATGAATAAACATTTAATCTATACATATAATAAATTTGTAGAAAAGTGGTGTCTGTACAATGTAAATAAATAAAAAAAAAGTTGTTATTTTACCGAAATTGTAATTAATTTTTTTTGTCTGTTTGTCTGTGTGTTTGTGCACGCTAATCTTCGGAACTACTGGACGGATTTGAATGTTTTTTTTTGTTGTATAGGTATTAAGTTCTATTAACATATAGGCTATAATTTATCTTGGAAACTTGAACACCTGATGCAGAACCGTAACAGACCTGCTAAACTATAAGAGATACAAAAATGGTGCCATAGCAAAAATTTTTCCACGTGATGAGCATTTTCTGCTGAGATAATAAATTTGAAGATCTGGAACACCTGGTGTGGAACTCCAAGAGCCCAGCTTAACTATAACATATAAAGGAATGACGTCTTAGCAAGAGTTGTTCAGCCTGATGAGCACTCTCTGTTGACGTATAAAAATTGAAGATCTGGAACACCTGATGTGGAACTCCAAGAGCCCAGCTAAACTATAACATTTATAGGAATGACGTCTTAGCAAGAGTTATTCAGCCTGATGGGCATTTCCTGTTGACTTATAAAAATCGAAGATCAGAAACATCTGATGTGATAACATAAACTGGGAGTACCTCCACGCGGTTAAGGCGATAAGACTTTAGGACTAATTTTCGATGACGATGGTATATCATTAAAAATCTGACTCTACTGGCCAGAACTCCCATTTATTATTTACCCGGGCTCTATTGGACATCAGACGTTTCAGATCTTCGATTTTGACGACTCTGTTGTCGCTGGCATAAGCAACAGGATCCGCGTACGAAGTCGCGGGCAGAAGCTAGTAAATAATATAAATAAATAATGCATAGTGTAATGCATCGTAGCTATTCGATTATCTACGATCTTTCTCAGCGGCGCGCGGCGGTGCCCTATCGAGAAACTATAAGGAAACTCGACTTCCTACGTTACGGTGAAACTTGCGGTTACCAGCGCTAACAGTTCATATTTTCCCTATGATTGTTAACAAATCATAATACACCATGGTACTGTGATTTATAGATATTATTATGATTTGCATAAGCGTATCTAATACAAAGAGTTGGGCCGTAAGACAGCTGTGTGCCTCGGGGAAATGAAAGTCCGAGGTTTATTTTCATCATTTAAGTTGACAAGACGGTCACGACCTGCCTGTCTTCTGGCTTTATTCATAGATGTCATTGTTATACAGTTGTTATATGTATAGCATCGCAATAGGGGTAACAGTAATTTGTTAAACGTTTGGAGCGTTATTAGTTGTTATGTTTTTTAAATGATACTATCTTTTTTATTTTCTTTGTCAATGATGGACAAATCAATCTGCTTTTTTTGGATGATATTATAAGAAAAAAAGGTGGCACTTAGCGACAAAAAATCATCACCAGGTTTCTGAATTAAGATTCGTAGTTCAGAACGAACGGTTGTCTTGATTAGTTTTAATTAATTTTAAGTTTTAGTGCCCATAAACTTAATTTTCTTTCTAAAGATCAACCATTATTTATCTATCTATTTGTTTGTATCTATATTTTATTGTTTGTGTATATGAATTTCTACGTTTGTAAACGCACCCACAATTCAGGAGAAATTCCTAGTGGCCAAAGTAAAAAAAAAAAACCGAACAATTAATTTCTTACACAATATCTTTGTCATTAATCTTGAAATGGAAGGCATAAGCCAAGACAGTCTATTAAGGAACTAAATTAGCAGTTATTTATTCAGTCACTTGCTTAACTAACTGGAGTACCTTTAAGTTTTATTGAAATTACAACACTTTTGAATACATGGGACGTGGCTGTTCAATAACCTGTGCAGGAAGTTAATTCGCGAAATTAATTACTTAAGTCCCTTAACTTAAGTAAGTTGCGAAATCACGACAACCTGCTCCACTTCAGTATAATAAGTGCTGTTTCATGTAGATGCTGTTTAGGTATCGGATACTTATTAATTACTGGGAATTGCATTACATTAGCTACTTGTAGATTTTTTTGTGAACATTGTTATACGCGCCTATTCCGGTCAATTTTATTTATCCTTCAAATATCGTAAGCTCATGTGACCAAATCTAAAAATATAACAATAAAGCGTGCCATAAGAATGAATAGCGGCAGTAAGAAATGTGGAGTATTTCGGAATTGTTGCAAACAAATAGTAACCACAATGTATGTATACGATTGCGCTCGGCGCTCGTAACATAACGTAAGTATTTGGAGCGACATTTTTTACACAGGTGCGAGTCGTGCGCGATAGGTAAACATTTGTTATAAAATGTTGCATCATGGAGCTCCACATAACCGCCGGTTCTCGTACGCTAAGAACAATAAACACTTGTAATCATTGGTAATTGTCGCATGGTGGGAACGGCCGGTTTTTGCGCGGCCGCTTACAAAGGCGCGGAAAGCGCGGCCCGCTATACGAGTGTGATGCCGAACCAGATTTACGTAATGAGAGCCACGCAACTTTCCTTGCGCGGAAATGTCGCGTTGTCTCAGCTTGGCGCTTTTTCAACGACAGACCAACAACGGATTCGTTCTTACGAAGTTTACTGTCCAAAAATGTTTAAGCGTCTTCAATGCTTTTTTATGTTTTTTTTTGCGAAATGTTTGTATTTTTTGGGCAAGATACGTAAACAAGTATGTACCCTAAATAACTGTAAAAACTAGGCTACTACTGAAAAAGTAGCGATCTTAAGACTGGTTCAGGGATTGGACAATGGCATAATTATGTGTTAAAGAACCAATTTAGTAATTGACTTTCGTAAAAGAACGTCATGAATACCTATTTAGAAATAAGATTGTTATCTATGTGATATCGAGCGGATGTCATAAAATATTTGTACAGTTTATGACCAGTCTTTACTTGGTACCTGAAGTAGTTTGGTCCGAATGTATATATTCCGGTAACTGCATACCAGAGCATGTATTGCGCAGTATTTTGTGTTCCTTATTGCTAAACCGGGAGACTTAAATGGCAATGTATCGGAGAGACTGTGTCTACAAGTTGCGCACAACCAGACCGACAGGCGCTGATTAACATTCCGACAACAGAGCTTAAATACCTACTACCACAGTAACAGTAACATACCCGAGCCACCGCTTCGACTGACTGATTGTACCAATCCCCTACGCGTAGTCGATGCAATCACCTTACTTCATCTAGCCCACATCTAGACAAGAATCAATTTAACTAAGACGTATTGCTGCAGCTACTTGCAATCAACGTTTTTGTTTTGCATTATGTTATTGATACACATTACGGAGGCTTACGCATGCTACCTAAGAAACATGTTTTCTGAACTATTTGTCTAATATCGTACAAAGATGTAAAGCTGTGAGATTATCTCGTTACTCCATCAATCATAAGCCAAAGAAAACCTTTCAAAATGTTTTACCATCAATTATGATTAATAGCCAAAGGACGATGAAATATGATGCTACCTATGTGATACTTCAATAAAGTTATATCATTCGCTCGGATCGCACATTTTATTAATTGTTGGTACTTTTAGATCTGTCCAGTGACAACGATAGGTGTGTTGTGTTATAATGAGTAATAATATTCTTTATGTAACTTTGACTCACTTTCACGTCTTTATAGTTGGCGACGATTTCCGAAGCGAAAGTGTTATTGCCGATGATGGGCTTGTTCTTAACGCTGGGGAAGATGATACCGCCCTTGCGGCTGGAGAGGCGCGCGGTGGTGCTGCCGCCGGCGCCCGTGCTGGCCGGCGTCACGGTGACTGTGGCGCCCGCGTTACTCGCCGAGCTCCACGTGCTCGACGTGCTCGAAGTGCTCGTACTCGGGCTGTATGTAACACGAACATTAGTTACCGTACAACCCTACACCCCTGCACCAATACGATATCGCGTGTGTAGGTTGTCGGAGTAAGACACCACAGTCGCCAAGGCTCGCAAAAACACGTCGCTTGGAAAACAAATTATAGTATTTTCATCGGAGCACAATCGCAAGGCATAAAAAATTGGAAATAGAAAGATGTCACCTGTTGTTTAGTGTGGTAGTTGCAGCCACGGTGCTGGTAGTGGGGTCGGCGTAAGCCTCATCCACACGGTACCGGTTGGGCGCGTACTCCACTAGCCGGTCAATGGTGGGATCCAGCAGCAACTCGGGCGGCACGGGCCTTTGTGCCAACGTCGCCACGTCGTCCTCCTGCTTCTTCAGCCGTTTCTCCACCATGTCTAAGTTTTCGATGATGAGATTTGTCTTGAGACGTAAGTCGTTATGGATTTGACCGATGGCGCGCTCTTGACGCTGCGTCTGCGTGAGCAGTTCATCTGACTTAGGAACTAGATCATCAACAGAACTCTTGGTACCGACCACCACATCCCAAACTTCGTCCATCTTTTCTGAAACACTCATCATAGGGATAATTTTATTTACAAGGTTGTCAATTTTACTACTTTTTGTGACGGGAGCCGCGGTGCTGGTCGCCGTGCGGTTCTTAAACAAGCTGTTCACGTTAATGGAAGCATCTTCAGGTTCAACTATGGCGGCGTGCACATCGGCCATCATGTACAATACTTTGCCCAAGTTTTCAGAAACCAGATTGATATGGAACTGTAATTTTCGATCAACCGTCGACACGGAGCTTCGCAGTTGGTCTACTTCTTTCGTGATTTCATTGATAACCTCGGTATTCAAACCTTTTGCAATTTCTATAACGTTCAAATTAATAGGTTTCTTTTCACTGGCCTCGGCATTGATGTCATCGACGGGCAAAAAGTTGCTGTCGATCTGATTTTTAAGGCCTACCAGTGTCGTATCGATGTTCGAAACTTTTTGATCTAGAGATTCCAGTTTTCGGTCAAGCAACTGTGCGTCACTTATCTTGTTTTTATTTTCGGCCTGTCTTTTGGCGGTGTTTTCGGTAACGCTTTCCTCGTCATTCTGGCCTATGTGACTGAACAGTTTTAGGTCGAGGTTCCCCAGTTTCGATATGATATCATCTGTTTTGTGTATGTTATCATTAACTCTAGAGTCGAGCGCTTCTACTCTCCTCATTAAGTGTTCCACGGCCTTGTCCAAGTTTTCTATCCTTTGTAGTTTTGTCTCTAATGTGCTCACTATTACTTCAAATACGTTGAATATGTACTGCTCTCTGAAACAATAAAACATTGAGTTTAGTACCTACTTTTTAATTTATATCACAATCGAGGAATGAAAAGACAAATGTTTTAAAAACAGTGAGAATTTATGGTGTTATAGTCATTTCTGAAGTTTACTTCTATAAACCTAGTGAAATTGAGTTGTTATGCAAGGAAAGAAATAGAAACCTAAAATACGTGATACGACAAGCGTGCCACCAAATGTTTAATGGCGCCATAGACCTACGACAGTGGTAGACACGGCACTAGCTACTCAATTACAAACTAGTTTTTGTTATTAGTCGCTTTATATTCACTTGCGCTTGCACAGCCACTTTGAAAATGTATGAACCTATAAAATATTATGTAGCAATTTGTTCCAATGATTTCGTAAATTAAACGTCATGTCGAACCATTTTATGATTCGATGAAATAGCAAATATTTTTGTTGAACTTAATACAAATGGGCTGCGGTAAATGTGAGATCTCATAACTAGGTGTATGATTTATTTTAAAACTTTTGGTATATCTGATAGAGTCGTAAGCTTGCTGGAATATTGATACAGAGTGACATAGCATAGACGTGTTATAAAAACAATACGCGTGTGTGACTGGCGGTATATTGTAACGTAGTTACGTCATTTCTGTTTGAAGCCGACGACATAAACTTAAGACGTGGAATTATCTTGAGTTATCATAACTTACTTTTATCTTTTTCACTTAAATCTTAAATAATCATACAATATAGAAATTGGACACAGATTAGCGATACCTATGTTCGACAGTAATACAGTTTAATAATATTGTACTCGTACTTTAATGGTCATCGTTAATATGTTACCTAATAAACATGAATGGTATCGTCAGACGCATCATCCAATATATTTATGTGATAACTTTTATTTAGTATGTGGGAATTATAAATCGCGACGGTGTCAATGAAATAAACAAGTTTTATACATAATGTTAACGACTACTTTCTTCTTGATGGTTGACAGAAACAGAAATACTGATTGTCACTCTTTATATCTCATGTCTGGATGAGCAGTTGTTGACATTTTAGATAATACTTAAACAAGATTTTGATAAAAAACGAATGGTTGCATAGTATAAAAGCGTAATATTAAATTAAGATAACTGTTACAATATCGAAATATCTAAGTGACGACATGATCCAGTATTCACGTTACAGTGAACGACTTCAGAACCAATTAAAGATATTTGAGCAACAATATCGCTGATATTATAACTTTCAAAGCTAAATTCTGCTAATCTCGCAAACAGCAAGGAGCTCGCCAACATAAATTCATTTCGAAATCACAAACGAACCTGTTATTATACGTATAGAGGCGGTAGCACATAAAGTGAAGCGAGACGCTATCGCCCGGTATTATGCAAATCGGCTGTAAAGTCGCAGTTTGGTCAACCGGCCCACTTTAATAGTGTTTGCTATAGTAAATTGATCGCCTGTTACGACCTGTCCTATCCGATACGTTAACTTCCTGAAAGCGATACATTTACTAAAGTGTACCAACGGCATTGAATATTTTGCAACACCTGCCTCCTTTCGAACGCATTAGGGCACTGTATTCCCTAGTACGGTTCTAGAAATTAAATCGAACTAGTGTTGATTAATGAAGCATTCAGTGTAACTATTTGGGTGAGCGGGTTCCGGCTAGACGTGGAAGTGTTTTGTAAGTTGTGCGCAGAGGCATAATGTAGATTGTTCACGATTACCTACTCGCAGTTGGCCGCGACTCGCGTGATGCCAATATTTTGCCATAAATTTAACTCTTGGAATAACAGTGGGTGTGTTAATCTGTTAATCAATCGTGAATAACACGCGTGCCTAATTCGATAGAGATTCGTTCACTTGTTGCGGAGTTACTTTACATATTAGGTAACTTATACAAACATTTAGAAGTATAGTGATTGTAACACTGCGTCCTATTGTAGTGCTGTGGCGAGGAGCTTTTTATCGATAGTTTGTTTTAAATAAATTTTTTTACGGATTTTTGATATCGGACTTTGTCCCCAGACGTGGATATATATTCAAGCATATTTTTACCGTTGTTATGTTCTGAACAGCAATAATTGTATAATATGTAAAATAAAGTTCCGTTATATTCTGTTACACAATAAAATTTTAGGCGGATTGAATGTATTATATATTAATGTTATTATATAAGCCTTTGTTAATTGATAACCATCGCCGACAATTAAAATAGATGGGCCTTCAATATTATACAAGAATGTAAAAAAAATACATTCTTGTTTCACTAGAAGGTGGCAGATACGCATAAATTGTTTCCTTTGTTTACATACTTAATTAAATACTGCGGGGTAATTATACACCGTGTTCTTCACGTTATCCATAAACTTTAGCAAATACTTCTATGGCTTTTACAAATCAAATCCAACAAAGGAAGTAGTACTTAAAAAGGCTTCGTTACAAAGATATTTGTAATTTCATTTAATGAAATTTAATTGAGCTATGCAGTGAGAAAGTATCTTAATTTGAAATCTATCAAATACTATTTGCATTTCATTTGTTTCAGCCCGCCAAATGTTATGAATGAAAATACGACGTTGCCAATTCGGATAAAGAGGCATGCATATCGGGTTATTTACGTCTAGGTATTTAGTTTGTATGAAAATTAACAAAAAATAAAAAATAAGAATTTATTAATGTGTCCATAATGAAAAATGCTTACTTCCGTGGTTTGAACATCTGGTCGAAGTTTATGTATATCGTCCGGAACACGGTGTAGAACTTAATTGGGTATATTATTTATTTACGCATGTTTGCTAATCATTCACGAATCAACACAACATTTTAGTATTTTTATTTTTAGGGATTAGGTAATTTACAGCTTAAATATCAGCATATCTTTTAGAGCATATTCTGTCTGTCTGACTTCCACAACCCACCTACCAGGAAGTACGATACCTTATGCTGATACTGGTTGTCAACTTGTCACACGTTCATGTTTTCTGAATTATCGAAATCGTTTCTAAAAGATCTAAAAATTACAGCCGGACCATTGACGATGATAGAGTGAAACTGTCAACCTGCGTGCATATTTTGTTTTCAAACAAATACAACCCAATTTAATATAATTTTAGTTTTAGTTTAAGTTTAGTTGTAAATATATAGTTTTATTTATTTTTATTTTTAAATATAAGATATCACAAAAGTATTACTTATAAAATAATATATATAAATATAAATATTTGATATAATACGTATATTTTCTCATATTTTCAAATATACGTGATCGGCTTCCTCTTGAAATATTCACTTTTCTTCGATTTTTTTTTAACGAATTTTAACCAAGACTACAATTAAAAACTAATTAATTTAAAAAAAAATCCTAAAAAAAGTTCCTTAATTAGCAGGACAAATCCGAGGGCACAACATTCTTTGGCCAAGCTTTGAATGTGGCTCAGTGGTTCAGGGTCCAAGTATTGTGGGCTCTAACTGCGCGGGTGTCTTTATACGAGGGGCCATTGTCTACTAGTGAATATTTTGTTTTATTTGTTCTGCTCATTATGTACCTGAAACTGCTTTGTCTAGACACGACCTACGATAGACGTATGCTTTTTTTTATTTTTAACACGTTTATATTAGCTTCACTTGTAACTATGTATGTAAGAAAATCTTGGAATCTTGATTTGACCCACTTCCCGGTCTTCGATTAGGATGAAATTTGGCACACGCTCTGAGTTCTGATGACAATACATGACTAGCTAAGAAACGTCATTACAAATCCAATATATTAGCGGCCTCCCCAAGATGGCGGACTGGCTGTTTGAAATCCACCCCCATGATATGGGTTTTTTTTTTTTTTTTTAGCGTGGTAAAATCATCAAATGAGTCCTCCCACCCCGGGCAGGGCGGGAGGGACTGTCAGACTTGTACTGACTAAAATCCACGGAGTCCTTCAATAGCCTTTTATGTTCCGGGGTCACGGTAATGAGATAAGTCCCGCGACCCCGGCAGGCTTTGGCCCTCTTGGAACCCCCATGATATGGGTATCAAATTTTTTGCTGTCAGGAATACGAAAAAAAATATCATGTGACCTAAAACCAACATGGCAGCCGTCCTAAGGTGGTGGATTGGCTATTTGAAATGCAGCCCTATGATTTAGGTATAAAATGAAAGGGTTTGCTGAAAATAATGCGAAATTCTTACCATGTCATGAGTATCAATCAATAAGGTTCGACGAGAGGAATATTACGAAGATTGTAATTTTTAGTGCGTGCGAAAAGCGTGTTTTTTAGTTTTTTAAACTAATAACAATTATTAGTTAGTAACCTATAGTGGTTGCATGCCCTATTGCTGTATTTTTAACCGACGAAAAAAAAGGAGGAGGTTCTCAATTCGACATGTATATTTTTATGTATGACCACGCATAACTCTTCCTAACGTGGTCCGATTTCAAAAAAATATTTTTTTGTTGGAAAGAGTGTATCTCAAAGTTGGTCCCATTTTAATTTCAAAACTAAAATCGGCCTCTAAGGGTAGAAAAAAATGAAATAATTGTCAATTTTCCCACGGAATTTTCAGTTGTGATTAGTTGTGAACCGATTCTGTTGAAATAAAGTTAACATTATGTAGTTCTGAGGACATTACTATATAGCAGAGATGTGGAGAAGATAACATGATGGCGTCACCATCATCAGATCAACTCCAGATCCCTGTTATGTTGTGAAGTCAGTCCCAAGAGTTTCTCAACAGTTAACAACAGCTATATCGTGTTTGGGCTTATTTCACTCAGCGTGATGAGAACTTTAGACCCAGCTGAGGTATCATTGCCATCGAGGGTCTGCGGATGGTGACGGAAAGCAGGGGCAAGAGGTCCTCAACAGTTAACAGCACCTATATCGTGTTTGGGCTCATTTCACTAGTCTTGATGAAAACTTTAGACCTAGCTGGGGTATAATTGTCATCGAGGGTCTGAGGATGGGGACAGAAGGCAGTAGCAAGAGATCATCAATAGTTAACAGCAACTATATCGTATTTGGGCTCATTTCATTCATCATGATAAGAACTTTAAACATAGTTGGGATTTGACAGTCGTTGAGAGTCTGAGTTTATAGTTGCAAGTTACAGTGGCTTAACCATGAACTCTTAACGCGATCCAGTTTAGGCTGTGGGAAAAAGATGGTGCTAGACGACTTGTATAGCTCTGTCTTTTTCCCAAAGCCTAAACTGGATCGCGTTAAGAGTTCGTGGTGAGGCCTCAGGTCCGCAACAGTTAATACTAATTACTGTGACGGTTACGTTGACAATGACAAAAGTGAAGACGGGTTTTTCCATGTGTTAAACACTCTAATCATGGTACCTATACAACTAAAAAGCTAAAAATAATACCTTTTTAACAAAAAATCAAACTGACGAAAGATCGAACGGAAAAGCAAAAAATAAATTTTGAGGCGGTGCCAAAGACACAATCAACGAAAAACAACCTAGCTACAACAAAATTATTCTCCGCTTCAAATAATTAATTTAGGTGTATGTTTGTTTGACGCCGCCTCAAAATTTATTTTTTGCTTTTCAGTTCGATCTTTCGTCGGTTTGATTATTTTGTTAAAAAGGTATTATATTTAATAGTGTGATTGGATTTTGCAATAAGGAAAATCTCAGTAGCAACCACGGCGTCTGAATTTAGATTAGTAGCGTGATTGATGGCAATAGTTTAGCCACTAATTTTAAAACAATTAATTTATTAATAAAAAGTGTAGGGCGGACTCTATAAAACGGCAAATATTCAAGCCTTCTGTATGGGAGATTAAATATATAATTTTTAGTTTTTGTTGCTGTAGCAACAGCAATACGTCATCTGTGAAAATTTTAATCTATTTGTCACGGTTCACGAGATAAAGCCTGGTGACAGACGAACAGGCAGATAGACGGACAGCGGAGTCTTAGTAATAGGGTCCCGTTTTACCTTTTGGGTACGGAACCCTACAAATGATTAGCGAATCCTACTGTTCGGTACACAAGTGTAAATCTTTTGGAATTAAGCGTTGCTAGTTTTGAGCGTCATTTTGACTTTAATGGTTTGATATGTTAAATTCACCATCAGTATTGAGAAATGAGACTGATTTTATTTTTTTAAAGTTACTTTATTCATGGCTCGTGCTTGTTTGAAACGTTAAAAAACTGCGATCATAATGATAAAGTGCATGTTCCACGTTCCACTAGTCCTAGTTTATATTTGTGGGAATCGTGAGTGGTATTTAATTTTATCTTCTACTACTTTGGTTTATGACATGACCACGATTTGAATGATGCTAGATCTGGCTAGCATCACGTCGGAATTCTTTTGGATAACTGTGCTTCACGATAAGTTGAGTACAATGTAAGTCAGAAATGTATTAATCGAGAAATATTTTATGTATGGTGAGAAAAAGTAGGTACGATTTTCTAGTTCATTGTTCTTACCTTACCTTATCAGATACCTAGTATGCCAACGCGATCATAATCTACAAACATACAACCTGATGTGTGTTACGGTCAACTCCACCACAAGGACTTTATAAGAATCTAGGTAAATATAATTAGTTGGGACTCAGCTGCGATATAATCGACAATAGAGCACTAATATGTCACCAAGTATGTTATAGTAAAAACAACAAATATTTTCATGGGAATGACAAGTGTCACACAGTAGGACCTTGCGGGAGCCGTTTGTTTATCGTCCGCGTCGGTAGCTAAGCACATTTCATACGGATAGTTTGACAGTGACTTTGAGATTAAGTGAGAGAACAGTGTGGGGCTGAGCACTGACCCTCGCGTGGCCATGTGGCGGCATGTGGCAGTACACCGCGCCCACGCGCCGCGGCGTCTCGCCTAATAGCTATGATTAGTCTAGCCTGCCGATACAAGGAGATATTTTATTTCATTACGTTACATAATCATCTTGTACATTGAGTTTCTGTTTACTGACAACATAATTAGGATAATATAAAACAATAAGTAGTGGTCTTGACTCTCGACTCATGTTTCTCCCATAAAAAATATTGACAAGTATTCTTAGAGGCCTTAAAAGTCACATGATAACTCAATATGCGTCGATAATGTTCTTGTATTACATTCTACGTGTAGTTTTATGTTTCTATAATAACTGGTCCATAGGTTTATGGGCGACACGCGTCGGCCGCACCTGGCTCGTATAAAATATTAATACTACTTACATTTTCATTGTTTCAAGATCATGAGAAAACCACGAACATTTCAACGCCGTCAGGTGAAATTAGATCACAATTACGAAGCTGGTTTACATAACAATGTGTTGTTACTTTTGTATTATTTCTTGGAATAAAATGTGATATTCAAAACGGTTGCTTAAGTGTATTAAGTTGTTAATTGTTGTTACAAGTTGCAACAGATATCGGCAACAGCGGTGAGCATGGTTCGTAGTGTGTTGGCTCATGAGACTGACCGACTTCGTTTCAAGGAAATCTTCTCATTGCAGCTGTATGAAGAAAAGTCATAGAAATAATGTGATTCAATGTCGCAATGACTCCAAGTTTGTCACGCGTTACATTACCGAAAGACACCAGTCAGCCTTTATGATCACATTGTCTTAGTTATATAAATGCCTAAGTAATTTAAAAAACGAAATTTCCTGACTGCGGGAAAAGTTTAGTTCAAAATAAATATATTGTATCTATCAACAGACAAATCAGGTAAATTTTAAATGAACCAAAATTAAAATGGGATCTCATTTAACCTTGCCTGTTTCTCAAATTATTCTGTTGATAGATTTTTTTCAAGAATTCTTTTGCCTCTGTTTGCTTTAACACCTCACGCCGGTATTCTCTCCATGACGTCGTGTATTGAACATGAACACGCACCACTGAGCAATAGTTATCCATTGAATCTGTAGGTACACGTCAGGTAATAAAGCGTATCAATAAATTGTTTGTCGCTTTATTTACCCAGATGAAATGTTTCTGAATAGGTAAATAAGTAATTCTAGAAGAGTTTCTTTCTGTGATTGTTTTCGTAACTATAATCGCTGTGTCCTGTGGTTACACTCCCGTTGCGCGGTCGAAGCGTGATTTTATACAACGTGTAACGGTAAATGCGCAAAACCTCTCGTGAGGTAACTCAGCCCATGTTACTGAACAATTTTTGTTCTAAGACTTTTGGAAATTCGCAAAAAAAATGATTTTTCATACTGATGGGCCCGATCAATTTCTCATTTTGTATGAAAAACGAAATGCCCGCTGTTTCACCCACTGCTCGGCTCCTAAGGGTACTAGCGTGATTTTATATAACCTACAACCTTCCTGGATAAATGGACTATACAATACAAAACTATTTTTTTAAATTCGAACCAGTACTTCCTGAGTTAGCGCGTTCAACCAAACTCTTCAGCTTTTTATTATTAGTTTTGATGTGAAAGTTAGTGAGGATGGATGGATGGATGTTTGTTTTTCTCACAATAAACACTACACGGATTTGGATCAAAATTGGTTTTTATCCCGGTATTACTTTACCGTGGGATAATTTTCAAGTTATAGCTGGCGAAGTCTTTGGCGACAGCTAGTAGGGGAACAGTGTATAAGACGGGGACGCGAGGTATAATGGGAAGGCAAACTTAACACAACACTAACGTAGCGCAAGCGCCAACAGGACGCCGTTTGTTAATGGCCGCTTGCAAATGACGTCCTGATGGCGCTTGCGCTACGTTAGTGTTGTGTTAAGTATGCCTAAAGAGTGTATGTATGTCTCATTATACCCCGCGTACCCGTCTTATACACTGCTCCCCTATGTATAATAAATCTATACTGCACCCGTGCGAAGCCGTCGCGGATCTCATCCACAGCTCGTATTCACCCACTGCTGGGTATAGGCCTCTCTTTGTTTGTGCCAAGCTCCACGGTTTAGCGCCAGCCTTATCCAGGACACTCCCGCAATGGCAACAATGTCGTCTGCCCATCTCGCCGCCGGACGACCAACACTTCTTTTTCCATTCCTTGGACGCCACTCTGTCACAGCTTTACTCAGCTTTACTTTAATAATAACCTAGGCAGTAATCCAAAATTAAATGTACGAAGTGCAAGTAACATATTGTGCTAGAATTTCAAACGAACAAACGCCATTTTGTCAAACTAGAAAGCGAGTTCGCACTGTAATAATGATTTTTGTATTTTTCTGATGATATAACTTGACATGAAACATTTCTAAGTGTTACCTGTTGTTTTTTGTTAAATTAGTCATTCATGTTATTATTATGTTATATAAAAGAACAGATTGTATGAAACCTAGGATTGATAAGGCTTTGACCTTTTTTTTATCAAGTGTACGAGTATGTTCATAAAATAAAAAATGGCAGAATTCCATCAAACCGGTTAACATGCACGAATTTCCAGTGAGTTCCTTGACCTTTTAAAATAAAAAATATAACGTGGAGCTTGCAGTGTTTCTTTTCGTAAAAACTTGTAATATCGTTCAGAAATTCATATTTTCAATTTCAGTACGAAGATTTCAAGCAAAGTTTTTTCATACATAAAAAATTTTGTAAGGAAAGTTATTATTACTTATTATTCGATCAACAGAAAAGACCACACCTCCAAAATAAGTGATGTAAGTCAGATATTTCTGCCAAATAAGCAATTCAAATACTTATTTAAATAAGACAACATTTCCTGTTAAAGTTGTTTTTTTTTTTATAATAACAAGTATTGTTGAAACAATAATTCCAATTTGTAAGATTAATTAGTCGATACTTCTTTTTAGTTTTACGACATAGGAATTAAGAAATAAGAGTAAGTCTCAAGTGGTTACGGTTAACCAAGGGGAACCGGTTATTACAGTGCTCAAAGAGTATGCACTAACAGCCTGACACGATCTGACGCAATCATAATAACAGTTTTTTTTTTCATTATATTTTCAAAGTTTTTGCCACCGGTTTCGCTCAGGTGTAACTCGAAGAGTATTCCACAGTAACTCGAAGAGTATCCCACAGGAACATAATGCCTTTTTTATTAACCGACTTCAAAAAAAAGTAGGTTCTCAGTTCGACCTGTATGTATGTTTGTATGTATGTATGTTTGTCCGCGATTATCTCGCGTTTGGCTGAACCGATTTTAATACGGTTTTCAGGAAAGTGTTCATTACATTCTGGAGAAGGTTTTAGTGTGTAACACTAATGGATATCCCGTGACGTTGCCCGCGTGGATCCGTTTTTGCTTACTTGGGTTGTATATTTTTAGAGGCGATTGCATGTTTGTCCGCGATTATCTCGCGTTTGGCTGAACCGATTTTGATGCGCTTTTCAGGAAAGTGTTCATTACATTCTGGAGAAGGTTTTAGTATATAACACTAATGGATATACCGTGAAGTTGCCCGCATAGATCTGTTTTTGTTGCTTACTAGGATTGTAGATTTTTAATGACGCCGATTATAATTATGAAGATTTTTGTTGTTTTATTTTTTATTTAATGATAGGTTCGCGTTTGACCACTATCTCGCCTGATGGTAAGTGAAGATGTGGTCGACGGTGAAGAACGCTTGCCTAGAAGTAACCTGTTCACTCTTGACTTGAAGACCTCAAGGTTATAGCTGTCGGGAAATGAAAATGCCAGGGAATTCCACTCCTTACCTGTGCGCATTATAAAAGTATTGCCTCGATAAAAAGTAGCCAATAGTGGTTAAAGGTTATAAACTATCTGTATACAACTACAACTTTCGCATTTCATTTCGAATATTAGTTAGATCTGTGGTAGTACCGCAGTAGCCATAGTATTCCGAATATTAGTTAGATCTGTGGTAGTACCGCAGTAGCAATAGTATTTCGAATATTAGTTAGATCTGTGGTAGTACCGCAGTAGCCATAGTATTTCGAATATTAGTTAGATCTGTGCTAGTACCGCAGTAGCCATAGTATTTCGAATATTAGTTAGATCTGTGCTAGTACCGCAGTAGCCATAGTATTTCGAATATTAGTTAGATCTGTGCTAGTAACGCTGTAGCCATAGTATTTCGAATATTAGTTAAATCTGTGCTAGTACCGCAGTAGCCATAGTATTTCGAATATTAGTTAGATCTGTGGTAGTACCGCAGTAGCCATAGTATTTCAAATATTAGTTAGATCTGTGGTAGTACCGCAGTAGCCATAGTATTTCGAATATTAGTTAGATCTGTGCTAGTACCGCAGTAGCCATAGTATTTCGAATATTAGTTAGATCTGTGGTAGTATCGCAGTAGCCATAGTATTTCGAATATTAGTTAGATCTGTGGTAGTACCGCAGTAGCCATAGTATTTCGAATATTAGTTAGATCTGTGGTAGTACCGCAGTAGCCATAGTATTTCGAATATTAGTTAGATCTGTGC
The DNA here is from genome assembly GCA_950005045.1 of Agrotis exclamationis. Classification (NCBI taxonomy): domain Eukaryota; kingdom Metazoa; phylum Arthropoda; class Insecta; order Lepidoptera; family Noctuidae; genus Agrotis; species Agrotis exclamationis. The sequence continues at coordinate 22,185,816 of OX465416.1, read as the reverse complement.
TAGTACCGCAGTAGCCATAGTATTAGGTATCAATCTTTAACAAGAAAAAAAAAAGCATTTACAATAATTCGATAATCGTCGTATTTGGGTGTCAAAACACAAATACATTTTATTTTAGCCCCAAAAACTCGATTAAACCCGAAATCAATAAATAGTAATATTATTGAGTTAACCACTAAGTGAAGTCACGCAGTAAGATATTTTTTTTTCATGCATAACGTATGAGAATCACGTTTTGACTGCTCATAAATAAAAAAAGAATCAAACAGGCGATATTATTGTCAGCTGTTGGTCAACACAAATATATGTATAAATATTCACTACCTGTTGAGTTTTTTTATATGCTCCGGTCCACTATTTCAAGTACACTAAACACTTAAGTTAAGTAGAACTTGACAAAGATTAAAAAAAAAAAAACAAGGAAAAAATATTCGCAGAATTATATGAGGCCTACCAGAAGTTTAGAGGTTATTGTGAAACATGATGCTCTCACTTTCTTTCTACATAAGAAATTTAAAAAATCATCTCTAAAATAATAATAATATTCCACAACTATCACACAACGCCATCTAGTCCCAAGCTAAGCAGAGCTTGTTTTATGGGTACTCGACAACTGATAAACATACAGGTATATTTCTAAATACATAAATAATTAAATATTATAGATAAAGGCGATGCGTTGCGCTTGCGTCGCATCTGCAACGTTTCAAATATTGAAAGATCGTGTCTGCACGCTTGTTCTGTGTCTGAGCTAATATACTTAGCATTTTTATGAAAAATAAAATGCGGATACTAGGAATTTCTCCTGTAAAGTGGGTGTGTTGGTAAATAAAGATCTCACAAGCACAAATAGCCGTACCCGGAACAGCGGAACAAGGCCAGGCAAATATTTGTTTGGTGCGGGAATCAACCGCAACTTTATCAACAGGCAGACAATGCGGTGCGATGTGAAAAATTTAAGCAAGCATTTGAAAAGGAAGTGAAAAAAATATATAGGTATAAAAAATATTGTTTAGTTTTTCCTTGTTGACCATAATAAATTGAGCAGTGGTGGCCCAGTGGTATCGACCCCGACTTACGAGTTGTAGATCGTGGGTTCGAACCCAGCTAGGCGCATTACTATGTGTAATTTATTTCATCACCACTGCTCTCGAACCGGTGAAGGAAAACATCGTGAGGAAACCGGCATGTCCTAGAACCAAAAATTCGAAACCGTGTGACATCTACCAACCCGCACTGGGCCCACGTGGTGGATTATGGCCCACTCCATCTCACAGAGAGGAGGCCTATGTCCCAGCAGTGGGAATATTTATAGGCTGATGATGATTATCATAAAGTACAAACTATAAGTACCTAGTGTATTGTAAGCATACATAACATCGATTGTAATCCCCTGAAGGGTGACGCAAAATTAAATTCTATTATCTAAAAACTTTTTAAAAAAAAGTACCGACTTCAAAACAAATACAAAAAAGTTTAAAATAACTTTTCTTTCGGAAGTCGGTGGCAATAGTCAATGACACAACAAAACAAAGCCACCGACTTCCGAAAGAAAAGTTATTTTAAACTTTTTTGTATTTGTTTTGAAGTCGGTACTTTTTTTTAAAAAGTTTTTATTTTACCTTTTTTAGTTTATTTATTACATATTCAACCCAAATTCTTGTAAAATACAAATTTTTTCTTACATATGCACTAATCTTGTAATCCGTCACAACATAAAAAAATCCATATCTCTAAAACTACTGAACCGATTTTGATGAAACTTGCAGTGTACCCTAAGTTGAACAATACCTAGTACAACAAAAAAAGAATTACTTAAATCGAACTTATAGTTCCGGAGATATGCGTGCACAAACATAAAAACATACATACATACATACATACATACATACATACACTTATGAAATTTGGCACATTTGTTCAGACGCTGATATAGACTAACATATATGAAAACTGGGCAGTTCTGAGAATATTACATACATACATACATACACTTATGAAATTTGGCACATTTGTTCAGACGCTGATATAGACTAACATATATGAAAACTAGGCAGTTCTGATAATATTACATACATACGGGTCGAATTGATAACCTCCTTTTTTTTGAAGTCGGTAAATAGCTACATTTTTACCGACTTCAAAAAAAAGGAGGTTATCAAAACGACCCGTATGTATGTAATATTATCAGAACTGCCCAGTTTTCATATATGTTAGTCTATATCAGCGTCTGAACAAATGTGCCAAATTTCATAAGTGTATGTATGTATGTTTTTATGTTTGTGCACGCATATCTCCGGAACTATAAGTTCGATTTAAGTAATTCTTTTTTTTTGTACTAGGTATTGTTCAACTTAGGGTACACTGCAAGTTTCATCAAAATCGGTTCAGTAGTTTTAAAGATATGGATTTTTTTATGTTGTGACGGATTACAAGATTAGTGCATAAGTAAGAAAATTTTGTATTTTACAAGAATTTGGGTTGAATATGTAATAAATAAACTAAAAAGGGTAAAATAAAAACTTTTTTTAAAAAAAGTACCGACTTCAAAACAAATACAAAAAAGTTTAAAATAACTTTTCTTTCGGAAGTCGGTGGCTTTGTTTTGTTGTGTCATTGACTATTGCCACCGACTTCCGAAAGAAAAGTTATTTTAAACTACATTTTGACTACATTTTGTTGACAGTTATGTTTAAGTACATTTTAATGAGGGACACAATAGCGTAATAATATTAGAATGGCAACAGTGTTATTGATTTCAGACCGAAAAAGTGCGTTTGGATTTTTCCAGGTTTTTTTTTCAGTAGTGTAATATAGTTGGAAAGCTAACTACATATGTATATTACGCTATTGAAACAAAATCTCAAAAAAACCTGGAAAAATCCAAACGCACTTTTTCAGTCTTAAAATCAAATCCAAAGTCTTATACGCCGCCGCGGTCGCACTTGAGAGCACTATAAACCGTAGTAATTAAAGGTTGCCAATGTACCAAATGATAAAATTTTTGAAGATTGAAAGTATCTACGTATTTTTGAGGAGACACGAATTGATAGAACCATTGGTTTTTAACGAAAAGATGAACAATTTGTCTGAAAATCTAGTTATGAACCAACGCGACGAAACGACAGTTAATTTATTATTAATCGAAACAGCTCCATATTGTAGGCGTAGTCGGCAGGATGTTGTGAAAACCGATGAAAGAGTCTATAATCTCAACTAGGTAGGTACTAAATGAATCTAGAGTACTAAACACTCTCGTAGCGAGGTCGTCGTAGAAAGCAAAAGTTTACCAAACAACTTGACAATAAACCGTTTAATTCGAAAATAAAACAACATTAATTGAGTGCAACATTTAATTTATATTATAAAGTTGTTTATTACATTTCTAAATTACATTGAAATGTAATGTAAAATATAATTAACTCGACATTTTAAATAATAATTTCGGAAAAGATATCATAATTGCCGCACAGTAATTCAACAAGTTGACGTTTCGTCATATTTAAAAGCGCCTACTCTCAGTAGAGGACAAGTTATTTCATGATTTTATCGATGTATGATTAGTACAGCTCTATATTTGTAGATAACCGTCTCGATGATGGATTGGCACTGCACTGGTGTACAGTCACGAGCGGTTTTATGTATCCAACTAGTAATTTTTTAGACGGTATTTCTTTCTGGGTTGATTGCAATTTCAGTTTGGTAAGGACAGTAATTGCTTCAACCCTATATTTTTACAAATTCGTTTTACATTAAAGTTTCTACCACGAAAAGATGATTTGAATATAGATAAGTGTATACATGTGACTGCACTGGACTGTACGTACTGTGCCTGTTGCAACTGTCCATAACTTTATCAAATGACAACTCGTCTAGACCAACTTGTATTATAAGGCGTTCGCGTCGCTAAATATGTCGTAGCCAATGGCCAACTGATTAGGAAATATTTTGATATATATTATACGAAAGGCGGGGGAAAATTGCCGCAATCTGATCATGTCGATTAAAATTCAGATTATCGGAATTAGAGCTCACATTCAGTTTATACCGGCTGAAGGACCATTATTTACATTTAAGAGAGCGGAACCGTTTATGTAAAAGAGGCATTACTGCCTAACAAGGATATTTTAATCTAAATAGACTATCGAAATGTCAACAGCATGCACGAAACTACACAATTCACAATATTAAGTTACCCTAAAGTTTCGTAGCACCTGCGTAGGCTCGTCTCGTAGCGCTTACTACGCATTCCTGACCTATTTTTTCGCTACGACCTACGGGAGCGTTACGGCGTAGCACCTGTCATCGTGCTACGCCAAAAAAATAATGGTCTAAAAATCTTTTTCCTGTTTTGTAAAACATCTAGCCAAGTAAATAAATATTTAGTTAGTTAATACTAGTTGTCGCAAACGGTAACATTCGTGTCCTCACAACATTAAACCGATTGCTATCTGCTACGAACTAATCATTAAGTATCAGAGTCGTGTTGTTCTCGCGAAGGGCGGTCCGATTTGTATTCATTGGTGATTTATAATTATAGCCATGTGTTTCTATTATATCACCGCATTTATCTATTCTGAATATTAAACTGAGAAAGGGACAACTTTCCTGTAAATTAGTGACAATTTAATATTAATAGAAAGTCTGTAAATATTACACAATCGCAACATATTAATTGCCTACATCTACAGTTTAGTACATAATAGGTAGTTAAAAGCAATTGTTTCTTAAAAGCCTTTCACTGGTTCTTTTAAAATAAGTTTCAAGATAAATTCATCAGTCGTTAGCGCAGATGAAGGTACAGGTTGATAAATCTTCGGACGTGTACATACGTAAAACATTTGACATGACTGACTTATCTCGTCCAGGTATTTGTACCGCGCCATAATTCAATCGCATAACGACTGAATAATTATATCTGATTCTGTTTAAGAATTCGGCCCGTGAGTTGACTAATACGGTCACTCGACACAGATGTATGCGCGCGGTATCAACACACGGCTTAACATTAGCGTGCAGTCGCCTGCGCTTGCGCCGCGCGCCGTGCTTTACGAGCATGTTCGGCCTGCCCCGATTGTATCTAACAACGTATCACTGAACGACATGATTGTACAATCTAACTAATAGGTGATAACACAGTACACTGGGCTTTTATAGCTTTGTTTATAGCAAGTGATTGTTTGAGCTTGAACTGCGCTAAACAAAGGAGGAGATCGTTGTGATAAGTTCCAGATGTAGCTGGTAGGTTTACGAAGCGTAAACATTGTATTATCACGACTGGCTAGAGTTGGCAAGTTGAGATGTTGCCTCAACCTGCGTTGGCAAATGACAAACAAACTCGACGCATTTTGAAATAGGATGAAAATTATAACGAGTATAGAACCCGCTCGGGGTTCAACGATACAATCAGTTCGAAGTTGATTGACGGCGCGTGTTCGCGGGGAAAGGTGCTTATGTAATGTCACTTTAGGTACGTGAGAAACATGTGTAGGTATAGCACTAATGTTTGATAACTCGCTGTCACGCCTCGTTAATATACTTCACTCTCTTCGCTAATAAGTAATAACTGTGCAGTCTGCTAGACATGGCGGCGCCGACGACAGAGAGTGAAATAAATGGATGGTCATTGAGCGATTTAGAATTGTTTTGCTGAATATATAGGACAGCGGTCAACTGGATCTGATACATTCCAAGAGCAGACGTGTCAGACATTTAAATTGCCGACTTGAGTTTCTTCTGCCGTTATGACAAATGATGGAGATTTTACGAATATTTTTAAGATAATAAATCCTTGTGCAATTTGACATGTGAAGTGCTGATTACAGAATATTTACTTAAACTGAAGTGGTTTAGCAAAGAGCCTTTCTTATAACTTTATGTTAATGAGCTGTTGATACAATCATTCTTAGCTTGTGTAGTTATGGTCTTTATAAAACTCATTTAGTCCAAACAAGTGCAGTACAAAGACATTTTGTAATATACTGCTAAAATAAATTTAGCAAGTTATATTTCGGTGTCTTTTTTAATATCTAGACCAAGATCTATAAAAAGTTTAATTATCTACTTACATATAACGTAATTAAATAAAGTGTCCATTGTATTTATTATTTTCGCCACCTTGTCATGTTTAGTTGCGGTATTTAATGGATATTTTGTAATAATAAGGGGCACGTCTCTCGTTCTTACGACCGGTAAGAACGTGCTCTATTATTTTTCATCAAAGCTGACAATTTCATAATGATACCGCACCTTGGTACTTGAACGGAGAGTTTAAGAAATCGTGAGTTTTTTGTAAGTACGAGGTGTTGACGCGATAGACGATACTCGGTGATAATTGACATTGATTGCTTTCGTTAAATGAATAAATGAAAACTCATAAACTTTAGGTCCAAGATCGCATCACTTACAGTAGCTGTAACACTTTGAGCGATTCCTAATACGTGATTCAACAACCAAGAGGTGATATTTGACGATGGCTGAGCGATTCGATCGCGGCGCTTCGTGACGCGGGTTCGATTCCTGCGCTGAGAAAAAAACGTATGATCTACGAGTAGTTGCTCCTGTTCTATATTTGAAACGTACCCACGAAACAGGAGAAGTTCCTAATGAGGGAAAATGTGCGTCCAACTCACACTTTACGTTTATAGTCAAACAGCTACTTTTAATTTAACTACAACCAAACAAAAATTAAGCTGTCAACAATCAAGTTTTTCGTGTTTAGAAGTAAAGCATAAGTAATTAGAATTTTACTAAGGACTTGAATTTTATTGAAATCTCTGCCCGTTCTACCATCTATCCATATCTATGAACCCATTAAACCCCATCAATTCAAATAATATACATAAATATTGATTACATCCGCCGGTATACGATCAGCCTCTAAAATAAATGGAGGATAATTTGCTCACCGTGCAACAAAGGGCTGGTAATAACTGGTAACGAGAAACAATGCAGTAACCCTCAACTGATGATCACATTGATATTAGTCGTGAGTTCAATAGGCATGTAATTTATAGTGCTTTGGTATTCCTCATTGACCTAGCTTTTAAGAATCTTTGGCTGAAAAAAAAAATCTTTGAGGAGGAGTATAAGTAATACCTTACGATTTTGGCATCCATTGACGGGTGCCTGTGTACGGATCTCTAGGATTTGTATTGCGATAGTCACCTGGATACAAAAGTCGAAAGGGATAGGTACGAAGGGGCTTAGGCTTTTAGAGTCTAAGTGCTCAAACACACTGCGAGCCTAGCGCGATGGCGGCGGCAGGCGCGGAAATATTGAATGTATGAAATCGCCGCTCGTGGCCACACTGAAGTGACTAAGGCAGGGGGCCTAGCGCGATGACTACAAGCGATTTTGCGAGCCTAGGCGTTGCTAGGCAACAACCGATACAACGGGCGGGTGGCAGGTGTATCAAACCTTTTCTGTCTTTTAGTAGCGCCAGCTAGTTATCAGGACATGCACTAAAATACTACCGTAGGAGATCGCGCCCGCCGCCACGTCCGCCACCGCACCCGCCGTCCGCCGTCGCGCTAGGCTTCCAGTGTGGACACACACTAAGAGTTACCCAACGAGCATTGGAAGGAGCTATCTAGCTAGCAGTTACTTTGTGCGACAACATGCGGGATACGGAGGTCTCTGGCTGATAATGATAATGATAGTGTCCCAACAGCGGCAACGTTTGTTTAGATTATGTTGAGTTGTTTTTCAGAAGCAAACCGAAAGTACTTGTAGGGATAAGGGGATAAGCAAATATTAGGGTGTGACCATCGACAGGACAGTCTATAGAGAGCATATCTCTGGAACACAAAGAGCAACTGAACAGAGTGTTTTTTTTCCACAAACCACTTGAACATGACCAGGGTTTTCCGAAACGCTGTTTAAGTAAAATAAATAAGCAAGTCGTTAAATGAATTAGCCCTAAACTAAAAGGACACCAGTATTTACCTAATGAATATATTGAATAACTATTATGTACAAGTTATTAGAGACTAAATTAAAGAATCGACTATTGAGCCAATTTCAGAAACTGTAGAATTTGAGAGAAATAATTCAGAGCTTACCAATAAGGCAGCTTGTTTAAATTCAGAAAACGTTTATAACTAAACTATAACGTCAACTGAGTAAAATGTGTTTACGACTTCACAATTTATGGCAATCGAACTTAACTTTATAATTTTAACTTTTGAACAAGTAGCTCTGTAACCCTGTTAGGATAAATGATTAAACATATGGTGGGTTAACACTTTAAAACTGATTGAATTTAAAATAATATAAGTATTTTAAATTAAATTCTATCAGTTTTAAACCTTATAGAATCTGAACAAGTTTCGTGACTGCACAGTGTTGCGTATTTCTTCAATTTATCTTATCAGGTTCGACATAAGTTTTTCGGTATACTCTGAGTGCCACCGACGAGCAAAATTGGAATTACATTTCTGACAACACAATATCTGGAGTTGGGACATCTGTCCAATCGTGTTGTCGCCAACTTTTAGGTCGTATCACTAACTAATATTATGTCCGTAAGTGATAAAGAGTAGGCAACGGCCGAAATTTGGTCGAAGCTACGGGTTTAAGCTGGCATAAGACATGAGAGAGAAGTAATTTTTTTACTCTTCCATCATTGCTGACGTTGATAGAATGACACTAGTCTTGGTGGCTTTTGTGTAAATTCATGAATATTAATTACCTATTACGAACCTGAGTCTATGTTAGTTTCCAGCAAGTCAGTCTTGTGTGTGTGTAAAGTAAGTACCTGTAACAAAACATAGTAATTTATTAGATCACAGTTTATTGTTTACCAAAGTCTTGTAGGTATTCTAAAACATAATACGAATAAGGTAAAGAAACAAGAGAATAGGAAAGCCAAATCATTAATAATAAATTGTCATTGGAAAAAATAAAACAAGCCATAAAATCTAAAAGTATTGTAAACGAAATTAATCAATCAACAACATGACATACTGTTAGAATATTAGTGTGTTAAACACTGGTATACATTTCTATTTTTCGTTGTTGGCAACATTACTCCTCCCTGTTCCTGTCATGGCTTGCACCGAGTAAGAGTTATTGCTGTAATTTCTAAAATAAAGTAATATGTTTAAGTGGAAATAAGTGTTTATTTAAATACGATCCAATAACAAAATACATACAAACAATGATTTATATAACTTTTTGCGTAGACATTCGTAACATACAATTACGAATGACTCAATTAATTTATTATTGAAGTCAAATATCGTCAAAAAACCACTGAACAACATTTCACACGCCATATTTTCATTATTCAGAAAGTTCAGGTTGGTTCATAAAAACGTTTGATGTAGGTATAATCTGGTTAATGTATTGACAATGGTACAATTTACTGATGCTACTGGAAACTTCAGCAGTGGACGTTTTCCGGCTGATGATGATGATGATGATGATGACTGGAAACTTACAGACGAAGCCCTAGCATGAGTTTTTACGTTTTTTGATTTGAATTGATGGAAAATTGAAAATTTGAGAGGCACTGTGATTCACTTCAGGTATGCTGTCAGTACGTAACATACAGAAATCTTGCGATAAGGCCTCAGAGCTTACTTTTGTAGATGATTTCAGACTACGCTATAACATAATAGAGTTTAGTTCATAGCACAACTTTATCGCTCACCATACCTTTATGTAGAATACGATTACACTTAGCTATAATGATTACATAATAGGGTTGCTATAATAAATGTACGATTAGCGATATTGTTGTCATGAATGAACTATAATGCTTTATGGAAATAGTTTTTCTTCGTCTGAATACTCTTGGCAGAGCGGTCTTGGTTGTCGCAGCGAGACACTGTGCCGCCATGTCTCGCCTCACGATGCGACGGCCATACCTCCCTGTTGGCTGTGATTCGTGTGCAGTTGTGCACTCATGAAGTACATCATACAGTTAGGTTGAAAAATATAACTGGTCGGCGCATTCGAATTTTCATAATCATCAGCCTATAATGTCCCTACTGCTGGGACTAAGGCCTCATCCTCTCTGTAAGAAGGTGTGGGCCATAATCCACCACGATGTTTTCTTTCATCGTTTTGAGAGCAATGGGGATGAAATAAAATTACACAAAGTAATACGTCTGGCTTGGTTCGAACCCTGGATCTACCACTCGTAAATCGGGGCCGGTACCACTGGGCCACCACTGCTCTGTTTGAATTTTACTTAGTGAAAATGTCGTTTGAAAACTACTCATCAACCTATTGTCTCGTCATCGTAATAAAACCACATTCAAGCTTAAAACCCTTTTACTTATATTACGTTACTAGCTTCCGCCCGCGACTCCGTCCGCGCGGAGGTCGGTCTTCGCGTGGATGGTTTATTTCTCCATTTTAAGTAACTCTGACAATGACATCTTATAAATATCTATTGGACCCAAATACGGCTAAGCCTATAATAATTAAGGAGATCCCTCTATTGAGCTACTGCTGTTGAGCTCGCGTTCTGTAGTAAGTATTTTTTTTCATAGTAATTCCGACCTTGTATTTACAAATAACTGATCGGAACAGTAATCAAAAAGGTCGCGCTGAAAAGCACGGTTTAAAATTACACGCATACAATATTAATTCCACGGACGACCGCTCGCCACACTGGACACGTCCGCTCGCATCAAAATTCAGAATTTATATGCATCGCGCGGCGCGGAACGCGGCTCCTTATATAGGAGTCGGGTTGGCGTGGCCCGCGTGTGCCGCAAACGGTTCAAGCCAAATCCGACTTTCGGCGCTACAGGTTACGGCGCTGAATCCACTGCAGGTAATGCAACGTGTGTTCGCGGTTCTACAGAACAACGTCTATGAATAAAACTGAAAAATAAGATTTTTTTTCTACGTATTTTTCCAGGATAAAAAATATCCTATTTTATGCCCAGGATAATAAGGTATAATTATACCAAGTTTCATCGAAATCGAACCGTTAGTTTTCACGTGATGCCTGCACATACAGACAGACAGACAGACAGACAGACAGACAAAAATTTTTTTAATCACATATTTGGGTTTGGTATCGATCCAGCAACACCCCCCGCTATTTATTTTTTCAATATTTTCAATGTACAGAATTGACCCTTCTACAGATTTATTATATGTATAGATAAACTTAGATGAAAAGGTTACATTGTTTCCTTTAAAGGTTTTACAACGTTTCTCGGCAATTAATTGAATCAAACAAATATGTTGACGGTACTGAGCAGGTTTTATTGACAATAAACGATGATGGGCCATTCAATAATTACTTATATTTATTTATTTTATTTTACTGTCCATTCGTTATCTTCTGCGTAATTGAGGTAAGCTGTGATGGGTTAATTATTGACTGTCATTTGTGTATTAACTGTCACTCACTATGTTTGGATAATTAATGTCATTGGCTCAAAACGTTTTGTTTTCTAAAAGCATTGAAAGTTTTCAAACAAGTGATAATAGCTTTATAACTTTTCTAAAATACACAAACAGTTGTTTGATCAGTAGTTAGGTAAGTAAACTGTTATTTAAAATGCTATACAATATTTTGCCCTAAGTATCGCTCCACGTAAAGACTACCTAAACTATAATGCAATAACTTGAATTTTTCATATTCACAAAATTTTATAGGTAAAAGCACTGAAGCCGACTTGCGAAGGACAATATTCCTGCTTAAAACTTATAACCGAATAATCGAATCCTTACTCATATTTCATGGAAAGCGATTAAATATAAAGCATGCTATATCCACAAGTTAATTTTCTTTCACATATCAGGTAAGCACATTGAACTCTCTAATGGCACCAACAAACTAATCATATAACATATATGTAAATTGGAAACCGTTTCATTTAACTTCTGAATCACAGAAAAGTGAAACTGATTTTAATTACCGTTTATTTAACCGTTGATTAGGGCGCGGTAATGCGTCGATGACAGAGGTTTACTATTGTGCATTCAGCCTGTGATCTGAAGGGTTCATTTGTGCTAAGGCTAAATTACAACACACTTAAGTAACGTATGCAAGGCATCGCATGTAAACGTAGGTTTTCTTAAGATAACGTGCGAAGGAAGCTTACTGCTACCTATTTATAGATAAGTACTTACTTATTACATATTAATTAACAGTGCTTCCTAGATCTACACGTAATCCCCTATGTGGTAACACTGTTGTTACTGTGCTCACGGAAAAACTGCAGCGTTTTATCGTACTAGAACTTTTTTACCTAACGCCTTGCTAGTGTTATACTTAGATAACATGTATCACATAGTGGCTACAGTGTGCTTGTTAAGGTAGTACGTGTAAGCGCTGCTAACCGAGTTTCAATTCGTGTGATATGATAACGATCGGCCGACGCATTAGTGCATGCCAGTTGTATAATGAACGAGTATTTGTCTTTTGCCATACATTACGTACTCTGGTTAGACTCGTTATTAACAGTGACACAGCACAGGGCGAGCCGACAACTGCCTTATTTTTACAACACGTGACTCAATGATAGATAGCTACCACATAATATGGCTTGTTCATTGACAATTTAACAATTATCCGTATAGTGCATTCCTGGCGTTACGAAATCACAGAGGTTTTATAACATTTCACTCTTTCTCTAAAGCTAATTGTATTTGTGCTCATTGTGGTTTTGAGAAAAAATTTCGTATGTATGTACATACACCGTTTTACGTAATTTTAGCGTTTATGAACTTTATGATATTCGAACGCCCGATCTGAAGTATAAGGAAATTTACGAAATTCTTTTTAAAAATTAACCTCTATAGTTTTCTTGTGCACAATAATGTGTATTAAGTACTTATGTTAATTTACAAAATAATAACCTCAAATTATTCGTGCGAACTAGGTATAAGTGAAAAAGGTCGTGGTTGGTTATATCGTATCACGTAACAGTTTAGTGTTGCAGCTGACGATCTGATCACGAATAGTAAACAAAAATTAAACGAGAGTTCGTGAGGCACGGGATTATAACGGGGAACCGGCAGTGGCAGTGGGGCCTGTGGGGCCCGCTAGCGGCCCCAGATCGATATCTGCGTGCATTGCACTGCACTGTCACGTCAATTAATTAGACCGCTTTTTACCAAATTTGAGGTAGTAGCGCTGGCGCAAGATCTTGAATCACCAACACATTACTAATCTCCGGACCCCAATTAAAAATATTGCAATTAGTGCGCTGATGTGATATTCATTTCTCAATATCAAAAAACAGCCGTAAAAACAACACTAAAAGCTATTTGAGTGATAGGGGCTCAACAGGGATACAATCGTTTCTCAAAACATTATGTGCCCTAAATCTTCGCTCAAATGGGAATACTTCGGATTTAGTCGAAGCTGATTATAGAAGTGTTTAATAACCAAATCAATTTATAAAGTTTGTATTTACTTACGTAACAAAAACGAATGTAATCTGTTTCCTTACGGATTTTCCTCTTACGATTATGTACTTTCATTAAATCTTCAATATATCTGGTAATTACTGGATCCTGTTCCAGTGCCCTATGGCCAATTCCGCCTCAAATGAAAAGTAAACTTTTTTGGAATGGGGATTCGTATGAAATCCAGTTAACCGGAGCCGGATATCAGCAACAAATGATACACCTAGTTTAAAAAATACTTCATGATTTTAACAGCATTCAGTGGCGATTAAAATCAAAATTTAGATATATCATTACTGAATAGATTTCTTAAAATCCATCCGGAGTATCGTTTTTATTGAGACGTGAGTGAAGTACCAGCCAACAAATAGTTTACAGAATTTAATTATTTAAATACTTATGCCAATATACCGTTCAAATTGGTGATATACATATTTAAATTAAGTACATTAGGATGGATGCAGGTCGCTTCCAACCGGTATATGTGGAGATCTAAAGGGGAGGCCTATGTTCAGCAGTGGACGTCCTATGGCTGAGATGATGATGATGATGATGATGACATTAGGATCTTCTTATAATCAAAGATTTCAAACGAACATAATATGTAAATTACTTTTAAAAGGAAAGGTGATCATTGGTCACTCAGATGTTACTCAAGTACCTAATAAACAACAACAAAAAAGTGACAATATAAATCCATTTGTTAAATTATTTAAATTAAATGTTCAATATGTTTTACATGTCGTAAAATCATTCCATTATTTATGACTTTTTATTACCCATTTATTGGGGCTTATTGTTACGAGATATTTCCTTGAAAACACAAATAACTTGAGTTTGCCATGTTTTTTAATGTTGATATTTAAAAAAAATAGTTTTTTCACCTTTGCTATTTTTTGCAGATAAATGGGAATTGGTTTCGTTTATCAAGTAACATGTAATGTAGTAACCAAACCCAGTATTATCTCATTACGATTAGCATGCGATTAGGTAAGTTATTAAAAGCTGTTATTAAAAAAAAAATTCTCCTTTTCACCTTTCCTTAACTATTTTTTGCAGATAAAATAGTTTTTCTTTCGTTTAACAAGAAACATGTAATGTAACCAAACCCAGTGTTCTCATTATGATTAGGTAAGTAATTAAGCTAAGCTGTCCCAGTATAAAGTTACGGCAAAACATGCGGTTTTGCTTCACTCACCGCACATTATACGTACAAAGATTAGCACAAATACCTGAGCGAATCTGGGTACAATTAATGGCCTACCGTCAACATAACATATAATTCGCGTAGGAAGACAAATAACTAGATATAAACGATTATGGAAATATGAAGATACAAGTTTTGTGTTTTGCGTGATTCATTTTATAAGGACCGAATGGCCAGTAGCTGGTAGCTGAGGAGGCCTTGACTCCGTGTACTTCGTGGGGCATTTACATAACATAACAGAACGACTGTAATTGTACAAAAGTTAGACAAACGTCTAACTATTAAGTTCACCTTTGGTTCACCTACTGCCTATGGCGGAGTGTAGGGTTGTCAGGTGTTAAAACCGAAACGCCGGACAGACCAGTCAGTTAAGCCGGACATTTGGGTAAAAAGACCGGACCCCATTCTTTTTTTAGTTCTAGTATAATACCATATTTTTTTTAAATGAAAGTT
The DNA here is from genome assembly GCA_950005045.1 of Agrotis exclamationis. Lineage (NCBI taxonomy): Eukaryota > Metazoa > Arthropoda > Insecta > Lepidoptera > Noctuidae > Agrotis > Agrotis exclamationis. The sequence goes on along the minus strand of OX465416.1, from coordinate 22,170,773 downwards.
CGGTCGATTCAACTAAACAAGCCAAAGATCAACAAAAGCCAGACAGTCCGATTTTATCCAGGCGCCTGGCAACGCTAGTGGGGTGTTTCAGACCCCTTCAAACCTAACCTGTCCGAATCGAGGTACAATCCTGGGCGGTGTAGCAGACCCTGCTGACTAAATCGGCTATATTTTTTATCCCATATAACGTTCCTTCCTAGACTCTTCTTGTATATTTTCTTGTTTAACTTTTCTTATGTCCTGATGGAATTCCAATTCTATAGGTTTAAATAGCATAGTAGCTAACATTCATCTCTAAGTTATAGCTAGCTGATAGACAATCATGTTTTCGAAAACCTTCTGTTTTTCCACCATCTATTCGGTAAGGTAAAAGGTATATAAGAATAGGAGATAAGAAACGCAGTCCCATCGAGATCACGTTAGTTTAACTAGAGGTATAGCGGATCAATGTTTCTTCTAGTAAGATTAATTGCCGTTCAACATCTACACCGGGACTTTAACCCGTTTCACGGTTATTGAAGACCGTGAGAAGGTTAATTGTTCGTAAAAACTCTACCGTAGGTATACACTGGGTAGATAGGCCATCATCGGCAATATACTCATTACTCAATTAGTATTGGAAAATTATGCGATATTTAGGGAAATGTAACTTGAGTTTTGTGTTCCCTGGTATTTGAAGGCTTAAACTAACTTTGATTACTTAATTTAAGGTCAGGAACATTCACTGCGATTACACAGATAAGTGTAATCTCTGGTAAAACCTGGTTGATTTGAGCTGCTATGCCATTATCTATAAGAAATCTCATCGCTGGATTCTACGATGTGCTGTACGACGAGGCGGCTTTGAGTTCGTCCCATCGTTCAGCGCGATCGATGAGTGCGTCCCATCATTCAGCGCGATCGGTGAGTGCTAGTGTCAGTAGCTTAGTGAAAGTAATCTTTAGTCCCAGCGTGGCGCGAGCACAGCGGCCGCGCAGCCACAAGGCTATGTTTATAGAGAATAGCACTGCAGATCAGGGAGGAATGACCCAAATGGGAGATCTATACATTTTTTTTAGCGTGGTAAAATCATCAAATGAGTCCTCCCACCCAGGGCAGGGTGGGAGGGACTGTCAGACTCATAATGACTAAAATCCACGGTGTCCTTCAATAGCCCTTTATGTTCCGGGGTCATGGTAATGAGATAAGTCCCGCGACCCCGGCAGTCTTTGGCCCTCTAGAGGGGGACCCCATCATCATGCATGCTGACACTCCTTGAGGCGCGCGTGGAACAAAACGCGCCGTCGACCCGGGCATGGTCCATGGTCGGACAGCGAGTCGCCCATTACTCGCCGCCCGCATGCCGCACCTACGGTGGCCGAAGATCGTCTGCCGACGTCCGACGCCGTGGGCTTCTACCACTGCGGCTGGGGTGGAGGGAGGACGCTATCCTCTCCTTCACGCGGCCTGCCTCCTCCTTCGCTAGCATGACTGCTTCGCAGAAGGAGGCGACCGCTTCCCACTCCGTCTCGCCCCGCAGCATGGCCTCGACCAATGCCGGGCGCGAGAGGTCTCCGCCTATCGTTGCCGAGAGGACACGGCGGTGCTCTGCCCAGCTCTGCGGGGCAGTCCTGCACTTTATGCTCCACCGTGTCCTCCGGGCGTGAGATCTATACTTAGCAAGTGGATGTGCCAAGGTTACCGATGATGACGAACCTATCCTGCAGCTGATATTATTACAAGTTGTTGATCAAACTTATGTTTAACCAATAGTATTAATGTGAACATACTGTTTAATAGGCTGTCAGCCAGAAGGGCCTGTCATGCAGTGCTTATGTCGTCCCAATAAAAGTTTGCAATCTTATAATGAGTTTGTAAGTGTTCATTGATTGACATTGTGATAACCATGTAAATATGGTACTACAACATTGTCTAGTGGACGCAACCGCAAGGTCTACTGCTGAGTATGTTATCCTGGGTTCGTTTCCCAGGTCAAGGAAAGTGTTATTGGGTTTTAACAACAGGATTTTTCGGTAGCTATCATGAAGTCTGAAAGTGTGCCCGGTTGATGCCAATAGTGCTTTAGAAAGGTCGTGTTCGTAGTACTCGTAATCGGTGTGCTTGTATGACCAGATGTATGAATGTGGATGATGCGAAAGGGGTTTGTAGTAAAGTGGCGCTCAGGGATTTCTGACACCCCATGGAAAAAGGGCGTGAGTTTACCTATGTATGTATGATGGATGCTATTAGTGTTGCCTTACCCTTCAGGCTTTAGAGACGTAATGTTCTAGTTACAATTAGGTATAACTACGTTGGGTGGAGTTGAGCGGAACTCGCTCTGAGGTCGGCGAGCGGTGTTTACGGGCCGTTTATCAAACAAGCAAGGTCTCAGCCATTTGCACTGCTACTCGTTGTCATTACTCGTTACCGGGCTCGGGAATACACTTCATTCAAATACATAGGTAATAATATTTATTTGACTTAGAGAACTTTATACAAATGGCCCTTGAAGTGAAGAGTGTTGTATAAAAATATCTATGGCCTCCAAAGTAAGTAGTTATGCAGCTGTGGATTTAATTTGAGTACCTTATTGAGCCATTGAGTCGAAATAAACTCTAAATTAGAGTCAAATGTTCAGGAAAAAAGATAAAACAATTTCAGTACCCGCATCTATTGACTCGATGACTGATACGACATTTTCAAAAATAGAAATATGGATTTGCTCTTGTTCTCTTTCTTGCCAGGCCAAGAGGGGGCCTCAGACAGAAAAAGCTCACCTAAAAGATACTGGAACTCCTGCGCACCAAATGGACGTAACACAGTAAAACTAAAAACTATGTATTTGGTGGTGCACTACGATGGTAAAGCCTACAACCGCTACTCGTTTTTGTGATGTAATCTGGAATTTTGGCGTAAATTTGAAGGAAATAAATAGTTCCAGTGAACAGTGGTTATCGGCCTCGACATACGAGAGTAGGTCGTCGGTTCGAACCCCGTCAGGCACATTACTTTGTGTAATTTATTTCATCACCACTGCTCTCAAAACGGTGAAGGAAAACATCGTGAGGAAACCGGCATGTCCTAGAACCAAAAATTCGTAGACATGTGACATCTACCAATCCGCACTGGGCCCGCGTGGTAGATTACGGCCCACTCCCTCTCACAGAGAGGAGGCCTGTGTCCCAGTAGTGAGAACATTTATAAGCTGATGATGAAATAGTTCCGTCTTCGTAAACTAGAGGCGCTGTTCCATTTTTCCATACTACAAACGCAGTAAATATGTACTTCAAGTCCGCTGCAAATAAATACAAAAATCTTGTAATAAGGCATCTGGCCGCACTTGCGTAATTCTAAATCCCAATACGGAGTAATAAATTCGACTGTAACCTCCATTGACTACCGTAACGTTTACTTTGTGGGACAACGGAGAGCAATTTTATTGATGTTGTACTAGCACGTTAGCATATCGAATATTGATTTATGAAACGTGTGAAACTGAATACAATTATTTGACGTCTACTGTTTATGTTAAATGTAGGTATCCGACTGATGTCATCGAACTGACGATGGACACGACTAAAGAACTAACTCTTAGCTCAAACTTATAATAATCAGTCAGACTTCATTTAAAAATAAACCTTATAACTATACAATTAATGTGCAAATTCCTACAAGCGACTATGATCAAGCGTATCAACGAATCAGAACGTTAGGTATATGCAAATATGGTTTATTTTTTAATGAAGCGCGACTTAGCTAATTCTTAGTTCGCTCGATGAACCTAAAACTAGCGGTAAACTGGAAATAGCATACTGGTTTATCTACTCTACTGTTTATTATATGTCAATGACAGATTAATAATAATTTCATAAGAGAGATGTCTTAACACGTAACTAGGGCTGCGGTAGTTTCTTCACTTATTTCTCTTCTTTCTTCACTTCACTTCTGGGCCAATTCTTTCTTCACTCGTGTTACTCGGTTGGTTGAGCTCGCTTCTGGTATCTACGGGCTTTCTGGGTCCTACAGGGCATTATGCAAAACCGCGTATAAATATTTTATGATATTAATATGAGTATTGAAATCAATTCTATTTTTATAAAGCTAAAGACTTTATTTGGTTGAACGCGCAAATCTCAGGAACTACTAGTTCGAATTGAATAAATATTTTTGTGTTCGATAGTCCGTTTATTTTATTTTTTTGTGTAGGCTATATAACTTCAAGCTACAGCCAAAAGGAGTCGAACAGCGGTGTTGAAACCAATGGGAATTTTTAGCGTGGTAAAATCATCAAATGAGTCCTCCCGCCCAACTTGTACTGACTAAAATCCACGGTGTCCTTCATTAGCCCTTTACGTTCCAGGGTCACGGTAATGAGATAAGTCCCGCGACCAGGGTAAGTCTGAAGCACTAGCATGATTTTCACGTTTTTGTGACGTAATGTAAACGGGAACTTTGACGTTAATTTGATGGCGCTTTTCCAATTTTCCATGAAATAAACGCAGTACACTTACACACAGTATACTTCAAGGACGCATTAAATAAAATACTGATATCTTGTGATAAGGCCTCAGACTTTAACTAGGTAGGTACGATATTAGCTGTTTGAAGGAGTGGCAGTAGCAAACTTTTTTTTTCATTATCAACAAGTTAAAAAGCTTATAATGTCACATCAATCAACTCAGCACATCTCTATTATAGGACCTTTGCGGCAGGCGAAACCGTGGGGCACAGCTATTAAATAATTATAATTATTGTAAATAAAATATCTATAACAATGTAGTTTCATGCTTCAATGCTGTTGTCATAAGGAATTGATATTGAATCGGTTGACTCGCACGGAATTCGATACATGTCTTGATGTAAATACTGAATATAAATGATCAAATCACCGTTATTTATTTTCATACTAGCAGTAAGAAAATAAATAAATACCTGACTTCTTTTGTTTATTATTGGCTTTCACTACAGTGAAAATTCCTTTACTGCCATTGCAAAAACATGCAATAATAATAATATTATGTCTATTATGTTTGATATTGGGATTGTTTAATATTATGGAATCAATAAACACACATGTATCCAGTTACGCTCAAAAACATTTTAAACACCTATCCAAACTAATAAAATGTAAAAGTGAGATTAGTGTTTTGTTAATAATTACTAAACTGATTTTGAATTTTGTTGCTGAATGCATAAAGCCGTCTCCAAGGCCCCCAACCACCATATTTTTTAATTGTAAATAAAAGTACGAGAGTTACTTAATTATGTAAGTATGAAAACAGTTCTAATGTCAAAAATGAAGTTAATAAAAACAAATAAATGCTATACCTATTCAAGTCAACGAAGACGCGGGCACAGGCTAGTGATAAAATATTAGCTTAATATAAACAGGTATTAAACTGGCCATATGTGTGTTGAGTAGTAAATCACCAATAAAATGGTATTTATTGCGTTAGATAAGTAGCATAAATGAGTTTAGTAAACCTCGAGGCGCGAACTCTGTCTGAACTGAATGGCATTAAACCTTGAAAGATGAAAAATTGGATTTTAATATACTTTTAATCGTTTCAAAAGGTTGACTTGTTGTAACGTCAGTGTCATCCGTTAAAAGGGTATCTTATTCTGAGAGCAAACCTTTAAACTGGCTTGCATAATTGTATCGTTATTTATGAGACATCATAGACCAGATAAAAGATGTAAACGAGAACCTCTTTTATCTGCGGACGGAGGTAAAAGTTTATGTGGAGAAGAACGGGGAAAGCTAGTATTTTTTTATATAATATGCCATATATATTCATTAAATTAATAAAAAATAACAATATTATACACTTAAGGTGATTCGCATCGCGACAGAGACAAGCAACCGAGTTTTCCAGCCGGGATTTCACAGTCGCATAAAGGTGGACGCACACTTATCAGAATTTTAGAATTCTGTAGGTATATGAAATCTCATGAAACCTCGCACACTTATCCGCGCCGAGTCGTCCGAATCGAATGAAAGGATTTTTAGATTTCTTATACAGAATTCTAAAATTCTGTTAGTTCGACGCGTTCGGCTCGGATAATTGTGCGTTCACCTTAAGTGCCCGGTTGATTGCAATGTTTCAAAATTATTGGCGAAATGTGGGTGCATGAATTTGTTCACTTTTTTTAACTCTTAGGCGTTACAAGCGTGATGATGAGTTCCTCACCAGACGTTGTAATATCTACATACTCAGAGCCTAATTTGTAACATTTACTGCCTAGCCCAGGGGTTCCTAAACTTGTTCATCACGCGGTGCACTTGCAGGTCTACAGTTTGTCTCGACAGGTGACAAAGATACCTCGTTACAAATTTCTCCAAATCGGGTCACGTGGATCTAGTCTGAAGGTTGCAAGAAAGTTCAATAAGACCCTCTCCCTCTTTTTGCTCTTCTTCTTTCTGACGGCTCTTGTAGTTATAGAGAAAAACTCTGGGATCATCGCAAATCGATCCGGGGAATGTTCCCTCTACGGCGCACCAGGTTGACCTAGCGCACAATTTGAAAACCACAGGCCTAGCCTAAAATGAAGGTATATGCATGCATGAAGTAGGTACCTACGAATATAACCTATAATATTTAAGCAATCTAAAGTTAAGATTGCCTCGTAGAATCTTGAAAGATGACCTTTATCTAGATCAGACGCTCACTGTCAAACATGCAACGCTCCTTATATTCTGTTCAATCTGCGCCGGCGCGGGCGCATCAATTCGATTAGCCTGCAAAGATTCGATAGTATATGCATGATGTTGCATTCTGAATACTTAAGTTAATTAATGTTTAACATTATGAAGGTCTTTTATGCCTTTTTAGAGCTGTGGTTCAGCAAGTTTTAGCGAGTATTTTTTATTTGGATTTTGGATTTTGTTCAGGATTTTTTTTATGAAATTATGACAGGTAAGCATCGTAATATGATCAACCAGTAAGATCAGCCAAGTGTATCAGACATGCTTATAAAGAATTCGATCCATACAACAGTCCATCTGCACAATTACAACAATATCTCAAGCAAAAAAAGGTCGAATTAAATAAATTACTTGTCTTTCCCTTTATTTTTTGTTATTACCTTAGATCACACACTGAAAAGTTTAGGATCTACCTATTACGATTCAAAAGATAGTTAAATTCCTGTCATGTGGCCAACGAAGGAAAGATAGCGTAGACACAATATATATATAAATTATGGTCTCCGATCTCAATTTCATCTTGCGCGACCTGTTCCTTACTCTAATGCATGTTTTATACTCGTATATATTAAAACATATATGTTTTTATAAGTGCAACTTCATTTTATTTTATCGCGACTGTCCAAAAAAAGGAGTGTTATTATAGATACGCTCGGTATCGAATGTTAATAATGCTACCCTTTGCGTGTCGATGTCTGATAGGTAATGCTAATTGTGAAGTTGTGAAGCTACTCTTCGAATTTATGTCCTGCAGAGTATCTTAAAAAATAAATTACAATATTTTAATACTTGGTTCCTTGGACCCTGTTCCTGATACTGGTGGGCATATAGGCATATATACTATTGATCCTTTTTTTTTGTTTTAAACACTTTTGTTTCTTTTTAAATATTTCAGAACATAAAAAAACATATTCATCGAAATTATATTTACTAAAAGTGACTAAATGGTATCTGGTGAACCAATCGTGAGCACATTAAGCGGTTACAACGATGACAGTGGAATTTAATGAAAGCTCATTAGAACAATAGCTTGCGACTGCGTAGGCGCACTACTCAGGGACGACTTTCTTAAATTCTTTTTCTGTCTGCGGCGTACTTTGAGCCCAAACTATTCGACACTTAGATTAATAAACTAGCGGATATGTACTAACCAGAGCAAAAAACGGCGGGTGGGCATTGCCGCGGGGCGGAGCTAGTCATTTTAATAAGAGACAAGTTCGATACGCAATGGTCCGGCGTCCGCGCAGGTTTCGCAACCGACCGGGCGCGCCGCGCTCACACGGATAATTCGATCAATATCTATTCGTATTCGATTGTAAACTACTGTTTGTTACGATTCTATGTGACCACTGGTCACTTGACCAATGTGCCACTGATATATAGGTTACTAATTCGCTTTGTCGGTTCACATCGATATGTTATTGCTAGTTATTCAGTACATACAGTGCTCATTACACAAGCGGATATAAATAAACAGCCTTAAAAACTAATATTAACTACAATCAAATATTTAAGTGGCAGTGAGAATTTGAGATATGCATGTATTTCCTTGTCTTGTCTTGTATACACGTATTTGGTCCTGATTATTTACTTATTTGACTCAACATACCTAACAGTATTTCTTATTGCTTTGCCCTTAATATGAACAAATTATGGATTGACAACATAATTTTAAAAACTTACGCCGTCTAGAAATATCTATGTATTTTCATGATTAATTTATTGCGAGTTGTCAAACCTTATGTAGGTTAAGTTGAATTAAATTAATAAATTCCTAATTTAGCCAACTTATACATAAGTTACGATCAAGGGAGCGTGTTTTCGATATATAAATTAAATATACATATGTAAATAAATAAAAACTCAGTTTAAGACATTAATTATTTCTTAATGTGTTAAGTTTATTTTGTTATGATTATGACCCAGTAATGGAGAGAAAACAAATTAATATCTGCTTGTCGATTACATAATGTGATTGGAACAAAAAGTTCAACGTCCTATTTTGTATGAAAACCACTTTTTAAAACCAGTTCCTTAACTTGTATCTTTGGACAAGCAGAATACAAAATTGACGGTGTAAGTTTGTGTTTACTCACATAGCACCTACACATGAATGAGATTACATTAATAATTACTATTAATACTTTATGTAACACTGGGACATATATTTTAAATAGTTTTATGTAACAATTTGGGTTAGGTAGCGTTGTCCCCCGTGTGAATTTAATAACAGAGGGCGAAGGTTTTGCAAAATATCGTTTGGATTTATGATTGATTAGTGATGGATGAAGTTGGTGTTGCTGGCTGGAGGTGATGCAATGGATTGCGTGGGTGTCGAGTGTCGGCAGCGGCAGGTGGCCCATGAGTCGGCAGTTGTACTGTCTGCGTCTGTTATAGACTTTTGTATCTCTTACAGCAGTCTGTAGCAAATTGTCTACGCCAGCGCTAGTAAACGTTTTACATTTGCCAACGAAATCTCGTAGAAACAACTACCATTACTGTAATACAATTCTACTCTTCAATAGCAATATGAAAACTGACTATTTTCCTTAATCCGCCGTCCTGAGCTGCGCAAGCGCACTCTCTACAAACAACACATCATCGACAGCCGCGATGTTAACAGTTCTGTTTCGATTACCGATCTCGAACACATTAACTTCTTAATTTTTGTTTAGTGACCCAAATTGATATTGCATGTCGCAGCACGCAATGCCTTGCAAGATGTGATTTCGAATTCTTAACTTCATAAAAATGGCTACCTTTTAATTAGATATTAGGGCATGAGTTGAAATTTACTAATACTAATAATTTACTAATATACAAATATGGTCCCATTGACCAGACTGTTGCCTATCAAGGAAAAATGAAAGGAAATTTTTAATAAGAACAATGTTCAAACAAAACTATACTTAAGAAGAGAGCGAATACTGCTAGATTTTGATTGACACTTCAGTCTGATCCTATTAAGATCTTTTCATCGATAAATTCGCTACGAGCTGCAAGGTGGACGAGATTAGAAGTTTAAAATAGCGATGTAAGTCGCGGTAGACATTTGTAGGAACGATAAAAGCCCTTTCCCTGTGGTGAAAGTTGGAAGTGGACATTTTGCGAATCGCCCGGTTTCACAATGTGCTCTCCAAGCGTTTCGTAATAATAAATACCGGGAAAGGCATTTTATCAAGTGCTGGCTGCGTAACGAGACTCGTGGACTGTTCAACTGTTGTTACCTTCGAGAGAGGGCAATAATACGGTGAGGTGCTTAAATACATGACATTCTGACCCTTGTTAGACTTTGTCTCTTTTTTACGGTACTGAACTAGTTACGAGCATTATTGGAATGGGCATCTATGGTAGTTTCACAGTTATTATGTCTTGTTACCGGGACTGTAGCGCCACATCTTTGTAGTAGGTACTTTTTTAGTGCCTGTAACGGCCTACTTGAAATTAATGCTTTCATTTAGATTTTTATAAATCACTCGACGTACCGAGAGCTGATAATCGGCCAGCAAAATATAACGTAGCCATCCAGAGTAGGTCGCGGGATTGACTGAAAGGGCACAGCGGACCTTAACACAAAGGGCACAATCATGATGAAACAGGGTGTTTTTTACTCAGAGTCTGATAGTCCCATCCGCTCCTCAGGGCTTATTTTACACCTAAACAACACTTAATATTTGCCACTTGTTGAGGCTTTTTTAGAGCAGTTGTGGTGCAGTGGTATAGGCCCAATTTAGGTCCAAATTAGGTCAGGCTTTCGATCCCAGACGTATACATTACTTTGCGTAATTTTATTTCATCAACACTGCTCTGAATACGGTGAAGGAAAACATCGTGAGGAAACATGTCCTAGAACCAAAAATACGAAGACATTAAATTTGTGATGTCTATCCACCAACCCTCACTGGGCCCGCGTGGTGGATTATGGCTCACTACCTCTCACAGAGAGGAGGCCTGTGTCACAGCAGAGGGAGTGATATACATTATTTTTAGTATATGTGAAACCTGAATATAGTTTGTTCAGAATGAGTAACTGATTCGATTCCAATAATTTTTACACCATGTTATACTTTTTTTCAAAAATATTTTAATTAAATTTTACAATACAATCACCGTACGGTTAGGTACCTATTGCCAAACTATTATCACGGGTGTATAACACAGGAGACGCGGTTTACGCGGGTGTACCGCGAAATGAGCATGTTTTTGAACGAACAACCGGGTAATATACAAGCTCATAACTTTGTGATTTTTTATGATACGGTTTTAAAATTTTGTACATAGATTCTTTACACAAAAATACTAGACAGGTGTATCGGCTTTCGCATAAACAAAAAATAATGTTGTATACGTACATATATGTATGGGCTGATGATACATGAGGCTTTTTTGGCGTCCGCCTTGACCGCGTATAACGACCCTGCACTATACACTTATTCAAATAAGTCTCTCTTCTATTGTTAACGCTTGTTCCCGCAAGGGCGGAAGGCAGTAAATCTTACTTCTCTAATTAGAAGGTACAACGGGTGCTGACTAGACCACCGTTCCCTGCATTGTTTTTATTTTCTAACGAGTTGCATTGTTTTACGGCTTTTAAATGGACGAACCAAGGTTTAAAAAATTTTAAATACGTATTTCGAATGCTGAACGATCCACTAGCACTCAACAGTTGCATTGAGACAATGAATAGATACTAAATATAAATTGAAACGCCTTGTGATACAAGATTTCTGTATTTTATTTACAGCGTAGGTAGGTAGGTACTCGTACTTGATTGAAATATTTACTACGTTTATTGTAGGTATATGAAAACGAAAAAGCGCCTCTAGTGTACGAACGAGGAATTATGTTTTTTCTTCTTTTAATGTCAAAGTTCCGGTTTACTTCACAAAAACGGGGAAAGTCATGATAGGTCTCTAATTTAAATGTCTAGGAATCTAAAAACAAAAACTGTGCAGATTAAAAATGGTGAAAAAAATAATTAAAAAGCTTTTAAAGAAAAAAACCTAGTGGCTAGGCTGGGGAAACAAACATCTTCATTACAATTACATGTTCATAAGGCGCGCGCATTTAAAGGATAGACCTGCCTACCTTAATTTCAGCAAAACGTCATTACACCGTAGTCAACATCTGTAGATCACTAGTGCATTTAGAAAGGCGTAGATATAGGCTGAAATGTGATCTAACATTAACTGTGTGCGCCTGTTAACTAATATTCGTGTTTTCGCGTGTGCAGCGGTAATCTTGATTATCTCAAGTACGTTGCCGTACAATGAAGATGTTCTCAAATGCCTCTATTTCACCTTCTCAACACAACATAACTAGTGCTGGTTCGAGCATTTAAATGCAAATAGAAATGAAGGCACACCACTGCGAAATACACATTAAAAAGCAGTGTCACCCTGAAACCACTTTTTACAAGGAGTTCAACAGCGATTAGAATCAATGTGTACCAACACATGCTGTGAGTGTGTACGACATACGAGAATGAACATATTCGTCGAGACACTCGGTCAAAGAATGATTGACATCAAAGAACGGCTTATGTGCACAAGCTACATATTCATGATTATTTATTCTGTCGTCCCGATTTAATGGTCCGTTTATTATGGCAGGCCGGTCCAAAAATAGAAAGATTAGAATGAACGCCGACCACCTTGTTACATTTTCAACAGCCGCCGCGGGCGCAGGCAGGTCTCCACTAACAAGTGCTAATGCGTATAATTGCCTTCAAAATTCACATTTTCTCAATAATCGAGCGTCATGTGAAATAAATACGTAGCCTGTTTATAAATGTGTGTTAATTTAGATAAAAATCTTTGCTAATGGAATAATAACCACCTAAAATGGAGCTCTTGAGTATGAAGAAATAAAAACATTGCGAAGTTGTAAACATAAGTAATTAGAATACCAATAATATTTTATGAGTACAGATATATATGTGAAAAGTAACTGGTCTCTGATTATATTGTATATGTAATATAGCAATAATATCGGTTGGACGAGAGTAGAGCGAGATGTGGAGTGCCGCGGGTGATGCAGGTGTTACACTTATCATTCATTAGGCTTTCGATCGATAATAAATAAAACTAGGAGAATTGATTGATCATCTTGATGGCACTAAACTTACCCAACAGAAATCACGAAAATGGACCAAAACCTTATTAAAAGAAGGTATTTTTATCAAAAGCTTTTTCTTAGAAGTTTCTAGCAATCACGAGTTGTTAACGACCTTCACGTCGTGATTGTGAACGTAATTCCAGCCGCTAATACTTACTTATAATTAAGTATGTACTTATAGTGAATTTTAATGGGCGATTAATACTGAAACGTCAAATATTAATCCTTATAACAAGCTGGGCTTATGTAGTATTTATGTCATCAAATTATAATTAGTAACAGTGTTGTGAGATGGTGTAGTTTTGTAAGTATATTTTTACTGATCTACGTAGCGCATAGATAGTATTTTGGTTGGTCATTCAATTCTACATATAATTGGTTATTGAAACGGTCGTTTATTTGTGTACGATGACATATTATACTCGCAAGTATTTTATTTGCCAGTATTTCCTCCAGGATACTTGTTACGTCTGAACATTACCATAATGAGCTTACTTTGAATGATTACCGATAGACGGTAGAAATAGTGCCGGCAGACATTCAGAGGGTTTTTTTGTTATTTTGACGTTAATTCGATGGGGATATAATTAATTCCACATTTGTATACTACAGTCGCTTTTTAATATTAATTTCATACAATTTACGTCATAATATTCAATTGTATGCTGTGCGGCCAAATACGTAAAATTCATGCTAGGGTAGGGCCTCAGTAGATAAGGCACTCAGTAGATAAGCCTGGCTGCACGCTGTATGGGAGCCCACGCATTAGGCAGCCACGAATTCCCGGCTGCGGCAGCCAATACAACATATGACGCTGTATGGGAACTCGCGCACTAGACAGCCATGAATTCCCGGCTGCGGCAGCCAATGCAACATATGACGCTGTATGGGAGCCCGCGCTCTAGGTAGCCACGAATTCCCTGCTGCGGCAGCCAATACAACATAAGACGATGTATGGAAGCCCGCGCACTAGGAGCCACGAAGTCCCGACTGCGGCAGCCAATACAACATATGACGCTGTATGGGAGGGAAGCCCGCGCTCTAGGCAGCCACGAATTCCCTGCTGCGGCAGCCTGAAGTCTGTTTTCACGGCATCCAGCTGGTGCGCGCAGTCAGAGCGTGTGTAGGCGAATATAAGTGGCTGCCGTAACAGGTAACACCTGTTTAGGAATCACGCAGACGAAGGAAGAGTGGCTCGTGATCATGAGCAAAATAACATTGTTTGATTTTTTTTTTTAGTAATCTCTGTCATATTTTGACTGGCCTGTTGGTCTAGTGGTTAGTGACCCTGACTGCTATGCCGGAGGTCGTGGGTTCGATTCCCACCCAGGACAAATGTTTGTGTGATTAAGTATTCTGTGGTGTGATGAGCACGATCATTTGTTCTGTGTCTGGGTGTAATGTATCTATAATATGTATGTATTTAGAAATATATAAGTATGTTTATCAGTTGTCTAGTACCCATAACACAAGCTCTGCTTAGCTTGAGACTAGATGGCGTTGTGTGATAGTTGTGGAATATTATTATATTATCCATATCACTGAAAAGCGATAGCTTGGTAAAAAGCCTTTTTTTTTTTTTTTATCGTGGTAAAATCATCAAATGAGTCCTCCCACCCCGGGCAGGGCGGGAGGGACTGTCAGACTTGTACTGACTAAAATCCACGGTGTCCTTCGATAGCCCTTTATGTTCCGGGGTCACGGTAATGAGATAAGTCCCGCGACCCCGGCAGGCTTTGGCCCTCTAGAGAGGGGGCCCCGTCATCTTGCTGACGCTCTTTGAGGCGCGCGTGGAACACAACGCGCCGTGGTAAAAAGCCTTAGAAAAAGTAATATTCGGTCAAATAATAAAACTGGATAGACAAAAGAAAAGCATATCAGAGTTATGGTGGCCCAGTACGGTTCGAACTCAGCCAGGCGCTATTTAGGTATATGTGTAAATTATTTTATCACCACTACTCTCGAAATGGTGAAGGAAACGGAAATCGGCATGTCCTAGAACCAAAAATTCTAAGACAAGTGACATTTATCAACCCGTAATGGAACCGCAAGTGGAGTACAGCCCACTCCCTCTCACAGAGAGGAGGCCTGTGTCCCAGCAGTGGGATAACGTTATAGATTATGGTACGCTTATTAAATCTCGGAAAAGCTTATTTGTTATTCAGTTAAAAGTCGTTGTGAAAATTGTCTAATTGTCTATGTAATAAAGACAAAACAATGCCAAGTTATGGTGTTACTGTGAAATTTTAGTGTAATATCTTCATAATAATATCTTGCTCACTTCTTCATAATGAAATAATAATTATTATTAATGTGCGAACAGAAAGTTGACTAATAATGTATTACAATAATTCAATTTTCTATTTCCTCATAATATGGAGCGACAGGAAACGGAAACCGAAGTCCGAAGCGGTAGAGAGTTGGTCTCGGTGGATATGAAACAATTAAACCTTAGGAAATAATTAATTATTAGTATAGTACCGTTGTATGCATAATGATTTATTTATTAGTACCTACTTTTCTTTTTTAACCGACTTCAAAAAAAGGAGGAGGTTCTCAATTCGTCGGAATCTTTTTTTTTTTTATGTATGTTCCCCGATTTCTCGAAGACGCCTGGACCGATTTGGAAAATTTTTCTTTTGTTTGAAAGGGTATACTTTCCAATTGGTCCCATGATCATCAGGTCAGGATCTGATGATGGAATCCCAGGGAAATCGAGGGCAACCTTCAAATATTATAGGCACATAGTACCATTTTCATATATTTTCTAAAGCTGTTCAAGTATTTGCATCTGATAATCATCATCTCAGGTGGATGAGCTGATGATGGAAGGTACAACTCCTCAACGGCTTGGAGTAGGCATCGACTGATTTAGTTTGTGTTCGCATATCTCTGGAACTACAAGTCCGATTTAAGTAATTCTTTTTTTGTTGTACTAAGTATTGTTCAACTTTCGGAATACTGCAAGTTTCATCAAAATCGGTTCAGTAGTTTTTGAGATAGGGTATTTTATTAGCTTATTGTGCACTTGAGAGAGAATGATTTATTTGACAAGAATTTGAGTTGAATATTTAAACTAAAAAGAGTAAAATAAAAAACTTTTTCAAAAAAAATGTAACCGCCTTCAAAAACAACCATAAAAAAGGGTAAAATAACCTACAAAATAACTTTTCTTTCAGAAGTCGGTGGCAAAAAAATAATTTAAAGGAAAACAAAAAACCCGACTGCGTAAAAACTAATTTTGAAAAATACGTGAAAAAGTTAACTTAAATAAAAACTAAAAAGAAAGAAACAAGCCCAACAGAACAGCAGGAAGAAGCAGAACAGAACGACTCACAGTCGGGGCCCATTCAAATTTTAACAATCAAATTTTCGCAAGGGGCCCCGACTGTGAGTCGTTCTGTTCTGCTTCTTCCTGCTGTTCTGTTGGGCTTGTTTCTTTCTTTTTAGTTTTTATTTAAGTTAACTTTTTCACGTATTTTTCAAAATTAGTTTTTACGCAGTCGGGTTTTTTGTTTTCCTTTAAATTATTATTTTTTATTTTACACTTTTTAGTTACGATTCATTATTCACTGTTTTTTTTTTTGTTTGTATATCGTTTATACTTGAAATAAAAACTTAAATCAATAAGTAAGTAAGAAAATTAGCGAGAATGATTGTTTTGTTAAACAACTTTAAATCGTTATATATCCTAAACTATTACTTAAAATGAAAAATGATAAAAGAAACCTAAAGATGATTTTAAAATACCTATTCAACGACACCCCACTTGACGTAGTTCATCGACTTTTATTTTTTGATTTTGACAATATGGCGTCTGGTTGTCGCTGTGGTGAATTTTGATTACTGTCATGTCTTTAGTGACACTCGCAAGGTTAAGACGAATCGATTGACGTAAGAATTATCAAAATCGGCCTACGCGTTTGGTCTCTAGAACGCCACATAGAAACAAACATACATACATACATACATACATACATACATAGACTGATAAACACATTACCCTCCTTTGCGTCGCGCAGTCGGGTAAAAACAATGAAATGAAAAAAAACAAAGGCACCGACTTGTGAAAGAAAAGATATTTTGTAGGTTATTTTACCCTTTTTTGTGGTTGTTTTTGAAGGCGGTTACATTTTTTTTAAATACATAACAATATTCGTTATTAGGGTTATAGCGACAGCATTAGATATTTACATACAGGCAAACGTGTAGTACCTACATAATTGAAAAGAAAAATAAAAAATATTTTTGATTAATTGTTCCACATAGGTATCTAGTTGCTGGGGTCGCAGGACTGTGTCATCAGGTAACTGTGATCCTGGAACGTAAAGGACTATTGAAGGATCACCTTGGAGTTTAGTCAGTACGAGTCTGACAGTCCCTCCCGTCCCGCCCTGAGTGGGAGGACTCATTTGATGAATTTACCAAGATGAGAGAAAAAAAGTAAGTATCTAATTATAATTCTAATGCTTGAGCAATAGAATCGAATATTAATTTTCTAGGTAATTGGAAAGTAGTAGGTATATCACAATCGTGACGTGAACTCTATTTTCCCCATTGCTATTCAAGCAATGGGGAAAAATCGAGTTATTTATAATTTTAATTTTTACTTTGTAGAAATATTTTTTAACTTTATAAAAATTAAGGAAAAAATTATATATTTAATAATACGAGTTTTCTATAGGCCCTTATCGCACACAAACAAAAACGATAAAGGCTTATAAAATTACGATAAAGGACGTTAAATTATATAATGCAGTAGGTATGTGTTCTAGTTTAAGACAACCATAGTAACTGACTGCATAAGTGCTGCCAGTCTCTAAAATTATTTTAAAGCTATTCAACGTAAACGCGATGAGCAATTAAAGCACCTCTCGTATTGCAGTTACAAATTGTAACCTTTGCAGGCCGACGAGCCATTTGCATCGCTATAATATACATTACATCATTTAAATTAAACTCCGAGATGGCATGCAATGTTATGCACCGGCGAAATATCACTCATTCCATACATCACTAAACTATAAAGGGTAATTTTTTTAGGTAGGTAGTGCGAATATTTTTGTATGTTATTGCTTAAAGAAAATTAATAAACACTGTTTTTTATACTTATTTTACCAAAAAATACCAAAATTGTCATTTTTTTGCGCGCTCGTGACACTTTACTCTTGTTTTCCCGAATGTGTAAACGACGTACTAATGCTGGCCAAAAAAAAGTTATCCATGAAAATGTGTTCTTTTTCTGAAATAGAACCACAGGAAAAATATGCGCAGTACATAAATAATTACCCTGTATATTTAATTTCTATAAGTCGGCGGCGTCAATTGAACACGTAATAACGTTTCCAACCAACACAGTTATTGCTTTTCTGCACTTTTTGGGCCACAGGAGTCATTTAACCACAAACATGTAAGAATTTAGTGTAAATAACATTTTTATTTTCATACACGAACATAATAATTAGAATATAATCGTTAACCTCGAAGTATATTGTTATGGCACGTTATGTGGAACACGTATGTATTATCTACATACGTATGTATTAACCACTTGTATTTCTCGATGGCGATTGGCTGACTTTTGATCTCTCATTAAATTCAAAAATTAATTTGACTCGTACGTGTGGGGCCACTGTACAGTGTGAAGCTCAAGGCGAAAGGCTTATTATTTGGAAACGATATTAAGATATTTGCAAACATTTATTATAGTATAGATCGTGAGTCGTGACATAGACTTGTAATCAAATTAGACTTCACCTGTATCTATCCAAGGCGTAGATTTATCTTGTTATGTCAACTAAACTGATTACATGTAGTATTGAACAACAAACTGGTCATGTTCTGTAAGGAAGATAAAGTAACATTCTAAGATAGTGAAAACAGAGCAGGTTTATATAAAAGCATTCTCTGGCGCTGTGTGGCATTTAGCTGCACCAGTTATTTGTCGGTGCCCTATATTACCTAACGTGCAAAGATACGAACAAACGCTTCCGCGTCTGCGAACTACATCTTAGTGGCCACAAATCAGAGGCGAGTGGAAGCCCGTTTGCGCAATGTACTGGTATGAGTGCAGTTGGCAAACACCGTCACTGTCTGTCCTGCACTGCACTGGCGGCGCGAGCAAGGGAAGCAAGCTGCTGGCATGCTGCCGTCTCAACGAGACAAAATCCCACCTCAAATAAAACATGTATGAAACTTTTGCCAAGGAGTTGTAGCAGTAATGGCGGCCGGTGACCGCAACAGCTGATCGCTTGCTGTGGTGCCCACTTTACGTTCGAAGGTTGTCGTATCACGTCAAATTTCGAATTTATTTCCTCGCAGTAGGTGTGAAAAGCAGAGTATGCTCCTCGGTAGTAAAGCTGCCTTGTCTTGGGCTAACTTGAATCCCTCACTATACTAAGGATTCTTAACTTAATTGCCTCGTTTCACTCGGGAATTAACACTTGAACTCCTTCGGGATTCAATACGCCCGTGACGTAAGGCAATGCTTTACTTCCTTGTTGTAATCTACTATTATTGTAAAACATGAGTATGCATCATGTGTGCAAGGTCTTAAATAGCAAGTTGATCTGCATGTTTTGCCAATTGGCGTACAATAATATCTTACATTTTTGGTTTAGAGCAAACCAAAGAGTCTACACAATTTAAAATAACGAGGAGACCTATACCTTTAGATGAGTTTGTAAAGGTTATTCAGTTAGCTCATATTATTTGAACAGATTACTACCAATGTTTATTTTTAACATCACCACATTCGTCAATTATCACAGGTAAATATAACATAATGCGAATATGGCCTATTACTGCAAACTGCGGTTTTTCTTCGTAGATATTTACACTTTAATGTATGTTAGTGACCTATTGTGAAACAATACGGTCTATCATAATCATAACACATCGTACAGTCATCAGTATAAGGACTATCAGACGAGGTAAGGGCTCCACATCATTAGCTAGGGTGCCTGTCATTTCATTACGTAAACTTGACAAACACTTTCGATATAGTCGCGGCTCTCTTGTTTGTGCTCAAGCCACAGGTTTGCCTCACTCTACCTCACTCACTTATTTCTTGCAATGGGACTTCAAAACTGAGTGTTTCGAAGATCAGCAAACAAAAGCTAAAACATTATTTATCTTGTTGTACATTAAGTTGAATAGAAACAATATTAGAGCAGAGCGCTCCAATCACGCGAGCTAACATTCACGACTTGACATTGGTTTTAGCTAGTAATTTATTCTGTAAAATCGTTGCAACATTCTGTGCCGTCTATTGAGGCTTTAGCAGCCATCGCGACAATGACCACGAAGCGAAAGTTCATTTTCATCACACAATGGCTTGGGAATTCATTACCGTCTCATCTAGAGAAATCTTTCTGAACTTTGCATAAATATAGCTCTGTGTGTACCTGATACAGATTGCCGGCTCTACTTCATCTCATTCACTCGTAGGTCGCTATGGAAAGTACATTATAATTGAGGACATCAAACCTCACTATGAATTGCGTATTGTATAAACTGTAATTAAAAAAATATAATTTAGGCTTTCAAATCCCACCGGGTATCATTAGATCGGGAACTTAGAAACTACGGAGCTGCGGTTCATGAAACAAAGTGTGAAACCGCTAATTATACGTTTGGGATTAACAAATATTAAGCAGTGTTATTAACGGTACATTTCCTTGATTAACGGAATGTAGTGCACTACATAATAACAATAGGTAATGTGTGCAATGTGAAGTAACAGTTGTAATGAATGAATTGAATTGTGTCGGCGATTGGTAAACTAGTCGGTGTGCCGGTTGGCGACTGGTTGAGCACCCAGCCACCGTCGTTAGTGATTGTATTGATGTTGTGACGAGCGCGGTGACAATGGTGACAATGTGCGGGGCGGCCGCGCCACCGCCGCACTACCGGCACGACGCACTTGGCCTTACGTCTGATGGCAGATACAGTAATGAGTTCCCAAAGCGTGAAGATTGCTTGGAAACGCTTTGTTTCCAACATCAAGATTAAAATTGAATAGCTTAATGTTCATTTTTGTTGTATATTTATCTTACGGGTATTTAATGTTATTTTCTGCAAATTGTGATGAGATTAGATTTATTTATTTACAATTACTGTTAACGCAGTTGCTTCAATCTATTGTCCTAACCTTATCTTCGTGCGGTATCTCCCATATGAATAGGAAAGATTGTCCTTAACATCAATCGTCATGTACGAGTACATAATGTGCTTGCGCTCATTGAAATGTTTATTTCGAAATGACTTATGAGTTGCCTTCAATGTTACGAAGACTTACCAGCATACAACATACGTAGGTTACCTGTTGATTGATAGAGCAAGAATGAATAATTTAATTATAATTCGAAGATTGAACGACATTTATTCATTTGTAAATGTTTCATTTAAAAACAATAAACGAATATTAACAACTAATCGATTGGAAATCCGTTCTAATATAAAAACCTCCGACGTATGCAATAAAAACAAGATTGAATGTATTTCCTTGAGTGATCTGAATTAAATTAATACATCATTCACAATAGGTTATTAAAAATAAATATTCGTTATTCCACCGCCATCTTGTGTCCGAAGAACGGAGAGGCGTGGACCTTAGCCGGAACATCACATAACATGGTTGATTTATATTTTGTCACATTTGATGCGCTATGAATATTTATGGCTCTGTTATTATATATTCGAGTTGTCGATGATAGAACTGTTCGATTTGCATTCGAATAACACGAGCGAAGTGACGTCTAATCAAAATTAACGGAGAGTTATGATTTGATTTTAATTAACTTACGGATTAATTTGTTTAGATATACCTACTTTAAGGGTTAGGCAGATGATAATAACGTGGGATTTCAAATGGCAAATTTAATCCAAATTATTGATCTAATTCGTTACAGTATACTATAAGTAGAGGTAAATATCGATGAATCCTCTTCAAGTAAAGCGGCCAAGGCCAATGAGCTTTTATAAGATTCAGGTTGAATTATGAACAGCTTACCAAATCAGCTCAGTATTCAATTAAAATTAACATCAATTTATTCACAAGTAGATACAAGGAAGCTAGATATTTTGAGCCAGTTATATAATTTAGATTTACGCACATCAAAAAAAGTTTGCGATCACATAGAAAAATCGAAATTTGTTTTGTTACGGTACATTTATAATTACTTATTGTGATTCTTCTTCTTTTTTTCTAAGAAGAATATATTTATTTGCTGGAATACTATATACACTACCTACAATGCTAGAATTGAATTGAATGCTAATATAGAATTTGGCGGCACGTTTGGCGCAGTGGTTGAGCAATTGGACTGATGCGCTGTGTGTCGCGGGTTCGATCCCCGCACGGTACAAAATATTTGTATGACCACCAAGTAGTTGTTCCGGGTCTGGGTGTTTGTGTATGTGAGTTTATATGTTTGTAAACGCACCCACGACACAGGAGAAATTCCTAGTGTGGGGTAACGTTTTTAAAATATATTATTATAAACTATTTTTATATATTAGAATAAATAAAAACTTACCACTTATTTCTAGATTATTTATTTAAAAATATAGATTTAGAATATAATTAACAGTTGAATTATTTTTCCATTAACTTAAAGAGCTAATTCTAGTGATCACTCATTTTTTATGTGTTTTATGTTTTTCTTTCAGTGAGTTGTAACTTTTGGTGTTCACAGCGTGACTCACAGATCACAGGCTCCACGGCCGGCCCTTTATGTTAACATAATCTACTTAACTTTTACAAATCTATAACTGGCAACTAAATATGAATAAAGGATGCAGAATTTATTATATCTCGCCATTAATGAAGGTTTTGGCCGTTTTCGTAACGGACGTACCTATGTTTAGATCCGCTTAATTGATTGGTTATTTCTAATCTTATATTCTGGCTACCCAAGTTATAGCCTCAATGTGCCATGAGAGGCAATTAAAACTTGTCGCTAGCGGACGACGTAAAAGGCGTTGTAGACTAGCCCTTAAAATTAATGAGTCCGTTAATTTTATGTTTGTTTTATTGTAGCATATCATTTTAATTTATCACACATGTCTTATGTACACTAAGAATTATGTTCAGGTATTTAGATCTGCGTGTCTTAGTATATACCTTGAAATAACGAGATTAGTAATAAAGATTTAGGTAGGCGCTAATGTATAGTTGGTCATAAATCTTCTCAAATTAATTTAGTTACAGATAGACGTTGTACCCTGTGGCACTTTAATTATATTTGTGTGCTGTAGGCACATAGGTCTACCTTTTAAAAAGTAGATCAAGCAGGAAGTCAGCACCCAATTTGATTAAAGTTCAATAAAAAACTGAGACACATTTAAGCGACAAGGTAATTTTTTGCTAATAAAAGGCAATGATCGCTTTTATATTCGCCTGTATTTCTTAAAAATGGCATTGTTAATGAAATAGTTGCGAAGGAATAAAATGAAAATAAACCACGGACAAATTATATTGCAATGATACTTTAAAGTGCCTAACATTTTTCGCCTGGTTACAGAAAATTCATATAATTACAAGTTGAACAAGTGAACATTTCGTGTTTTGGAGAGCAATTTTAAGTTCGTTCGTTTCGTTATATTTTAATTGTATGCAATGTTGATCATAGGGTTGGATCAAGTTAAATCGGTAGAAACCAAGTAGAAACATACTTTCCTGGTATTTACTTAATCACTTGGATTGCATGTATTACCTTAGCAATACTATAATTTACTTGCTACATTTTAATGGCTTGCTTATACAAGTGTCTTGCATTTCAAATGTTTAATTAACTTAATACATATTTTCTTCAAACCGGTATGAATAATTTGACTACTGTGATTTCGCAACTGCCGGATGGAAAATTTAATGAAAACATTAATACATACGGATATTTAATGGTTACACTGTTGTTAGTTTAACGCTTCGCTTGTGTCTTGTTAGTGTTGTTATGACTGCACCCATTAAATACTTATTACCACTCAGTAGTAATTAAACATTTTTAGATCTTCACTGGAAACGTTTTAAATGTTTCTTAATGCCTTATAAGTGCTGCGAATGAGCTTCAGTTTGTGTTTGACGTTCTCTCCGTATTTGGACAGAGATTTTTATGTGATAGACATACAGCATTCAACATCAGATAAATTATTTTATGCAACAGCATTCAATAATCTCTTATATTATCAGGGGCGGATCTACTTAAAGGCTTTTTGGGCTGCAGCCCAGGGCCCCGCGAATACAGAGGGCCCCCAACCGAACTGAAACCAATAGACGATATTGTCAATAATAAAAATTATCTAGAATTTTAAAAAATCCGATCATGAGGTTGGCAACACTGCGATCAATCAACCCGAGTGCGCATCTATCAAACGGAACGGGGAATTCCCTGTCGCTTGTTTTCAGTCGGTGTATTCCGTGTATAGTAGTGTCTATTACTGGGGACTTCCCTCCGCTTATCGCCCGACGCAATTTTGTTATTTTTCCGCACTTCTGCTATAGTCGACTATATTAACGAATTGACTTTGTTATTGTTAGAAATGTGTTTAGTGCGTGTGTTTAGTTTACTAAGTAATAGATAACTTAAAAGTTATAAGGACCGGACCTTTCTTTTAATTTACTAAAATTGAAAGTCTTCAGCATAACTAGACTTCCTGCTTTTAATAGGCAGTAGGTAAGTAAAAAGAATTATAAAACATGACTTTTTATTTCAGTTTTCAAAACTAAATGAATCAAACTCGTTCGATATTTAATTATAATTTGTGAATTGCTACACTCATTACAAAGTAGGTATTAAAATTAAAAGTTCTATCCAGTTCTTTGTTTATTTTCAGAAAAATATCTTATTTTACAATATGTCTGCTAGAAAATATAAAAGTGGAGCTGAAAAAAGAAAATTACAGTTTAGTCGAGAACAAGAAAGAAATAAATGCGCAAAAATTGAAACTTTTTTTAAATCGGAACATATAAACGCGAATGAAATAGCTATAAATCCATTAAAAAACGTAAAGGAAGGTATTTTATGCGAAGAGAATCTAACCGATGGCAGCAAAAAATCGCAAAACGAGGAAAAAAATACAAGTGATGAAAATATGCAAGATTTTGAAAACCAGAAAAAAAATACCAACGATGAAAATGTGCAATATCTTGACTTCCAGCAACCCTCTGGTTCCTCTGAAAATGAAATTGGTGTTCAGCAAAAGGGAGGTAATACCGATACCGAGGTGGAAAGAAATTTAGAAAATATTAAGTTTGAGTTTGAGAAATATGTTGACGTGGGCTTGTGGCCAGATTTGCTGAATAATGATTTTATTAATTTCGTCCTCTCACATGAAATGACTGACTTTCAAAATAAAGATCCGAAGAATATATATTCAGCTTCAATGAAGAAATATAAAGAACAAAACAGATCTTTTTCAAATAGGTATTTCACTAGAAAAATGAAAAATGGCCAATTACTGGAAAGATCTTGGTTATGTTATTCAAAAAGGGTTGGTACTGTTTTTTGTTTGACTTGCAAACTTTTTTCTAAAACTCCTTCTCAATACACAACCGGATTTTCTGATTGGAAACACATAGGATTTTGTTTAGAAAATCACGAAAATTCTAATGAACATAAGAATTCAATGTTAGTGTGGTTGACACGAAAAGAAAATAAGTCTGTTTTAGACAAGCAGCTTCAGGAGCAATTAAATAAAGAAACAGAATATTATCACAATGTCCTAAAACGGGTTATTGCAGTGCTAAAATTTCTGAGTATAAGAGGCTTAGCACTTAGAGGTTCCGAGGAAGTATTTGGTTCTCCACATAATGGTAATTTTATGGGTGCTCTAGAGCTATTGGCAGAATTCGACCCATTCATACGTGAACATATTGAACAACGAGAGCTGCGACCAAACCCTGTAATATCATATTTATCAAAAACAGTATATGAGGAAATAATTGAGATCATGGGTAAACAGATAATTAAACAAATTATAACTGAAATAAATAACGACGACACAAAGTATTATTCAATTATGATGGATTCAACCCCAGATCTGTCTCACGATGACCAACTTGCTATTGTATTACGATACTGTTTTCGGGGAAAAGTGTATGAAAGATGTGTATCTTTCATTAAAATTAGTAGTCATACTGGCTTATATTTATTTAATATTCTACAAGCCTTTTTGGAAACAAATGGACTACTACTGGATAATTGCAGGGGACAGTCATATGACAACGCTGCTAATATGGCCGGAGTCTACAATGGTGTACAAGCACTACTAAAAGAAAAAAATAAATCCGCGGATTACGTGCCATGTGCTGCGCATTCCCTTAACCTAGTTGGTCAAGAATCCGTGAAGGTTGCAACCGAAATTGTAAATTTTTTTGGAATAGTGCAACAAATATACGTTTTCTTCTCTGCTTCGACCCATAGGTGGGAACTGTTAAATCGTGAAACAAAACTAAAATTTACGTTAAAAAGTTTAAGCCAGACCAGATGGTCTTGTCACTTTGATGCTGTCAGAGCTTTGAAAAGTAATTATGATGGCATTATGAAAATTCTCAATAGTTTCGGCGAAAATGACGATGAAAAAGTTGATTTCCGAAAAGAGGCACGAAAGGTCATCGGGCGGAATCCGACCCGGTCACGGACATGAATGAAAATAGTCTTAAATGAAAGCGCATAATTCACTTAATAATATACAAAAATATTTTTTTTGTAATCCATGGGAAAACAAAGTTATAACCAAAAATATACCTATTTATACAAAAAATCTCCGTTCGTTGTCTTTCCTCTTAATTTGTACGTTTTCAGATTATCTTTTGTTTTTTATCGACTAGATACATAGTTTACAAGCCACTCAACCTGATTTTTACAGTATGTTTGGAATATCTTTGTTAATAAACGTATTTGATCCCTGTTACATCGCAGAAAACACATACTTTCAGAATTGTTTTTAGAAAGATATCGGAACCACCTAGTGTTATTCACTAGTGAACCTACCTCGTGTGGTACAATAAATAACACCACACCGGTAAGTTTTACATTCATTTTCAATAAACTTTATTAGGCATAAAACACTTGACAAAAATGCACTTACCCTAAGATACATTAACTCAAGAATTTGTGTATAATGTAATGTAATGCATTTTTTTTAATAAACCTCGTGAGATTGAATCGAACATTTAAACTGTCAAGGTAATAATTATTGTCTTGCCAGCTCACTGAAGAAGCTTTATAGCATAGATAATAGTGGAGGCAAGACTACAAATATCTAAGTTAAGACTACTGTCGGGCACGCCGCAATCGCGGTGGTAAGACCCCTCTTTGAGAAGTGGCTGGAAAGGCGTCACGGCGTCCTGACCTACCGCATGACGCAGGTCCTCACCGGACACGGAAGTTTCGGGACCTCCCGAAACCAGGCGTTTCTGCCCTCCCTATTCGACACAGGTACCTACCTGTGTCGAATAGGGAGGGAAGAAACGCCTGGGTGTCACCACTGCGAAGATCGCCCGGAGGACACAGTGGAGCATACGGTGCAGGACTGCCCCTCTTGGGCAGAGCACCACCGTGTCCTCACGGCAGCGATAGGCGGAGACCTCTCGCGCCCGGCATTGGTCGAGGCCATGCTGCGGGGCGAAACGGAGTAGGTAGCGGTCGCCTCCTGCGAAGCAGTTATGCTCGTGAAGGAGGAGGCGGGCCGTGAGAGAGAGAGGACAGCGTCCTCCCTCCGCCACAGCCGCAGTGGTAGACGCCCACGGCGTCGGACGTCGCAAGACGATCTCCGGCCACCGTAGGCATGTTCAGTGGTCGGACAGCGAGTTGCGCATTACTCGCCGTCCGCATGCCCGCGCCTACGATGGCCGCAAAACGTCCCGCGATGTCCGTCGCCATTGGCGTCTTCCGAGGCGGCTGGGTCGTGAGGTGGACGCTGTTCTCTCCCTCACGAGTCCCGCCTCCTCCTTCGTTAGCATGACTGCTTCGCAGCAGGAGGCGACCGCTTCCCAGTCCGTCTCGCCCCGCAGCATGGCCTCAACCAATGCCGGGGGCGAGAGGTCGCCGCCTATCGCCTCAGTGCGGTACTCTGCCCAAACGCGGCACCGTATCCTCCGAGCGGTGGACGGAAATCGCTCCAGGAATTCCAACGCCTTGGGCGATTTACCCGGAGGCTGGGGCTGAATTAGTGGATGTCCTCTCCCTCAGGCGTTCCGCCTCTTCCTTAGCCAACATTAGGTAAAGTTTCACGGGGTCGCGGGACTGTCTCATCAGGTAACCTTGACCATGGAACGTAAAGGGCTATTAAAGGATCACCGTGGATTTTAGTCAGTACGTGTCTGACAGTCCCTCCCGTCCCGCCTTGGGTGGGAGGACTCATTTGATGATTTTACCACGATAAGAAAAAGTTAAGCTTCACAATAGAAGGAGAATGACTGCTTCCCATTTCCCCTCACCCAGCAGAATGGATTGAACTAGCGCCGGGCGCGAGAATTTGCCACTGCCAATAGTGCACATGATTGTTTTCCTTCTAAGCCGGGTAGACCTTCATGTCCACCTTCCTCCTTCGCATTTTTTAAAGGCATATTTACATTTTAATATTAGATCGGAGATTATATTACATGGTTAGTCGATTACCGGTTCAATTCCTTTAATTGAATAATGTGATAATATTCCACATGTGCTAACATCTAGATTCTAGGAGGGGAATTGAACTGACGATGCAGATGCCAATAATTCACGGTTAATTACAATGTGTCGATGGTTAATAGAGGTCAGAAATGATCGATTTCAAGAAGATTATAATATAATAATTTCGACGCCCTATATATATCGATTTGTTGTTGGTATATCCTGCGCTATACTGCGAAACTGCATTGATTACGCCGAATAAATATTGTAAAATATGAATACATATTTTAGATCAATTTTCTCAAAATTCATCATCCCACAAGAATGCGACCCTTACCATGATAAAGAAGACACATTTAGCTATATATCCTTACATTTTCATTTATGTCCGCCGTGGGTTTTTTTCCCATACATTTCGCCCGTTTACCTTTATTTAATAAACTGGTGAAACTAGAAACTGCAATTTTGATTGTTTTTTGGGAAGAAATTTTGGAGAGATTTAATGTAGTTAATAAAAAAGTACAGAGCCCTGGTTTAGACATTGGTGAAGGCAATAAGTTAATTGTGTCATTAAAAGAGTTCGTGAAAAACATAAGGCAACAATCAGATCAGAAGCTAAAGGAATACGAAGAGAAAGCTAAAAAATTAAGTACTAGTGTGGGAACAGACTACAGTGACATAAATAAGAGACGCATTACTTTGAAATTTTCAGATAAATCTACAGATAAAGTCTCAGTGAACTGCGCAGAAAAATTTAAAAGAGACACGCTTAACGTTGCGTTGGATAAGATGATTATGGATTTAAATAATAGAAGCCAAGCCTATGAGACCTATAGCAAAAAATTTAAATTTTTAATGGATTTGCAAGACAAAAATCAAGAACACATAGATCTGGAAAGTGTACGTAATATTATTGATTATTATCCAAATGACGTAGACGAACATTTAGTGAATGAGTGCATTCAGTTGAAATCTTACTTACTGCAATCTAAGACAGAGTCTTACACCTCTTGCAGTGAAATTTTTTGGCTAATTTATGAAAAGAAACTTGTTGATGTTTTCCCAAACTGCTATACTATCTTAAAGATTTTTTTAACGATGCCGATCACTAGCTGTGAAGCGGAGCGTTCTTTCTCCAGGATGTCGTATATAGAAAACAAATACAGGACAACAATGTCGAACTATCGACTAAATCATTTATCAGTTCTTTCGATAAATTGCGATTTAACAAAGGACCTACAGTGCGATGACCAAATAAAAGAATTTGCAGCACAAAAATGCAGAAAGGTTGCTTTATAATTTATTTAACATAACCATTTATAACCCGTCAATTTATTTTGCAATAAATAATGTTTTAATAAATAAATAAAATATTTTGTTTTCCTATTTTCTTCCTGTACTTAACATATATTACATTACATATACCTACATCACTACAGAAAACAGTTTCTTGTCAAAATGGCAATTAGTTGAGTAATTAGGTAGGGCCCCTAAGCAGTATTAGCCCAGGGCCCCACAAATTCAAGATCCGCCTCTGTATATTATCGCTCGCTGCATTGTTTCGACTGCCGCATTGCAGCGAATATTATCTCCAAGCTCTTACTGTCAACTCATTATAAACTTTATAAGCAACAGATATATAATTTGTAGTGCTCAAGTCATGCTAAATTGCTAATAGTTGGCACAATAGCATCTAGGTATGACCGTATGCTAATTATCTTGGAATTACTTTCAAAAATATTCAAGCGTTTCAGTTTATGAAAGGTTTCATAAAAAATAAAACAAGTGGAATTACTTGGTAGCTTGAATGAAAGCATGGTGCGTGTGTTGTAAGCTACATACATCCATAGACGTTAGCAAAATAGGAAACAGAAATAGTACATTGTTATCCGAGGCGTGAAAGTTACTAATTTACGTCCCGAGACGGGGTTTGGCGCCCGTAACGTAGTGAGGGCGCTAATAGTTCGAGGGACTGAATAAGTAATTTACCCGAGGTAAACACTGTGCTTTTCATTACGAATACGAGGATAGTAAAATTAACAACATAAATTAATAGCTAAAGAAAAAAATAGTGTAGATCGGATCGTCACTATTGCCGCTTATTTTATTTTTTTAATTTTTGTGCCGTGGTCATCCAGCTATACAGCCAGGATTTAAATGTTCATTATTTTAAAAAATGGCAAAGATTTTGTCGAAATCTGTGATATTTTAGAGAAATAGTTGAAACTAAATTATTTTAAAGTCATTATTTATATTCTTAATACTTAACTTTATGTTATTTTAATTTTAAATCGCTCTGTAATTTAGTGGCTGTATAAAAAATTTGAACTTGGTTTAATAGAAATGTCAAAATATAACTAGTTTTTTTTTTTCTTAAATTTGGCAGCTGTCAGTTGAAAGCGATTTTCCCTAGGCCGGCAATGGATAACTTTCAAACGGCTTATCAGACATGTAATGACCTATTTTCAGAGTATGAGTAATGAAAAATCATTTAATGCTTGATTTCTGGATACCTAAATAATATAGTTTATTAACTGTACATAGGAAATTAGTTTTCTGGAAATTTCTGCCCTCAAGAGTCTATTTTTCCTGCATTTTCATAATCCCGGTAAAACCGAAAAAGCAACAAGCACATACTCGTACCTAAGAGGTCCTACTGAATATTTACTGTTACCAAACAGCGACTCGTACCTAAAACCGGTGACCTTAAAGCTTTGATTTCCTTATTGACAGTAGTCATATATGTATAAAGTATCTGTACATATACACTATTTATACAGTCACAAGCAATTACATGTAAACTCTTTAAAAAAATCAAAAGTGATTTTCTCATGAAACAACATTTTCTACTTTAAGAAAAGACCTATCTGACGGGGCCCCTCCGCCATTAAAGGGCCAAAGTCTGCCAGGGTCGCGGGATTGTCTTAACAGGTAACCGTGAACCTGGAACGTAAGGGCTATTGAAAGAACACTATGGAGTCTGTCCTTTCCGCTCCATCTAGAGTAGGACTAATCATTGGATGATACATATTACCACGTAAAAAAAAAAACTGATCTGTATCGTAATTATATGACTTCCAACTCCAAAATACTGTCTATATTCCTGAATAAAAGGCTTTTGAATTATGCTAAGTGTTTACCTTTCACTGATCGTGACTGTACATGCCAAATGTCGTTGTGTACATGTGTATAATTATATGGACGTATTATGTATATGTATGAAGGTAATTAGAAAAATTCGTCATTGGACTAGATAGCCGAGCATTAACTACATTGTGATCATAGCCGCGATCAGAACCTCTACCATGAGTTGTCATTACGATTCTCGATCCTACGTATCGACCGCGTTTGGCGTTCTCATTGGTTGAGACTGTTGAGAGTTCATACAACCTTGGAGCGGGCCAATGAGAGCGCCAAACGCGGTCGATATCGATGATCGAGTATCGTAATGACAACTCATGGTATGGGTACAGGACCTGGTGGCCTACCATCGTCTTAAAACTTGAGTCTTTAGGCTGTGGAAAAGAGACAGAGCTATACAATAGTCGTCTAGCACCATCTCGTTCCCTGAGCGCAACTATATTCACGCTTTATGACACGACATACTGCGACTGCTGCCAGAGAACCGGACTTGTACCTAATGTCCAATTATATTTAAAGCTTAAAAAACACTCGTTTGCAAAAAAATAGTGCAAGGCCATTATGTAGATACTCGTAAGTCACTATGTTTTTTTAAAGCTGCAATTTAGTTTTTCAATCAATGCTAGAGTAGCTGAATTAATAAGGACAATTATTAATAGATCCATTATGTAGGTAGTTTAAAAAAAATG
This sequence comes from Agrotis exclamationis, assembly GCA_950005045.1. NCBI lineage: Eukaryota > Metazoa > Arthropoda > Insecta > Lepidoptera > Noctuidae > Agrotis > Agrotis exclamationis. The sequence continues at coordinate 22,138,524 of OX465416.1, read as the reverse complement.
CCGGCCAAACGCCAGATTGACCCGCGCACGAAGGGTTCCGTAACTAACGGCAAAAAAATGATGTTTTTTATTTAATGGTGCCCTTCAATAGTTATTTTATTGTCTTTTTGTATTTTTTGTTATATAGAGGCAACGGAAATACATCATTTGTGAAAATTTCAACTGTTTAGCTAAGGTTTAGTTTTGTTCTTTCTTGAATCGTAAAGAACAAACAGACAGACGAACGGACAGCGGAATCTTAGTAGGTAATAGGGTCCTGTTTACCCTTTGGGTATACAAATACTTTTCGTAAAATCTCTCTCGACTCGGCAAGTAATTCAAAAGGTTCCTTTCACAACTAAACCGAGTATTATTAAGATTTATCAAACAATTGCAGGTGTTACACCTTGAAACATATAAAATATATCAATTCAATTCATAAGTAAGATAAGCAAATTACGTCTAGGCATCTCTAGCTGAGTCGTGACGAAACGGGCAGTCGTGCTGCCTCCTCACTATGGGAATGGCTGGAAACGTGACTGCCTCCGAACGGTTCCACAATCAGACCCTCTTTAATACAACCGACAATTGTCTTTGATGTACCTCGAAGGTCGCTCACCCGATTCCCATCATCATTAAAGATAAGACCTGCATCAGATCTGCTTCTTTCAATCGCACTCGTAACGAATTAATTATCTCGCAGAGTGCAATTCAGCAAAATATTGCTGCTTTTTTTGTGTCGTTGTTTGTAATCCGTATTGCAAATAAGTCGTCTAAATATTGCAAGATATCGGTTCAAGAGGTGAGTTAGATTGCATTTAATTACTAATAACTTTTATGATCTGTATTTGCATAGATGGGTGCGGTTTATTCAACGAGAATATAACTTATAGCTTTAGCGGCTTCACCCGCTACAACTCGATAATTCATCCCATGTGAACATAAAATTGGGATAAAAACTATCCTATGTGTTAAAAGAGGTTATAAATTATCGGTGTACCAAATTTCCTCCAAATCCGTTTAGTAATTTAAGCGTGAATGAGTAACGAAGATCCATCCATCCATCCTCACAAACTTAAAAGTGGTTAATTAGTGCGAAAGTTTGGATTAATGGATGAATGTGTTGTTCTTCGCTTCGAGATAGGTTTTGGAAAAACACATTTTTTTTAGCGTGGTAATATCATCAAATGAGGCCTCCCACCCAGGACAGGGCGGGAGGGACTGTCAGACTCGTACTGACTAAAATCCAGTTCTTCAATAGCCATTTACGTTCCGGGGTCACGGTAATTCGTGAGTCCCGCGACCCCGGCAGGCTTTGGCCCTCTAAAGGGGCTCCCCTTTCCGCCGTCATGAGTGAAAACACACAATTCTTTAGGATGATTTTCAAGATACACCAGGGCAAAATCGCTGGCAACGCACTATAAATACCTACTGTATTAACAGTAGAAGAAGAATAAAATTGAGTGACTATTAAAACTCGCTTCATAGCATAACATCTTCTTGTTGAAAGGAAGTTTATCACCTTCTGATTATGTGTATAAATGAAAGGGTATAAAACCATAATTATTTATGTAACAGCTATAACGGTTCATCATGTAAATTAATAAACATTAAACCTAATTAAGTCTAGAAGTGGAAAGTCGTCGAGCGGAACATTCGCGATGGAAAACATTTGAAGATCGACATTGATTTATGTCATAGGTGGCCTACCATGAAGTTTTAAAGCGTGAGTAGTTCCCACTGTGGAAAAGAGACAGAGCTATACAAGTCGTCTAGTGCCATCTCATTCCCACAGAGGCCACCAGGTATCTTTACACGGTGCTGCACACATTTCGGTTTTGATTCGGCAGTACTTACCTGTTTGTTGAACAAGAAATCGCCGATCCATATTAATTCAAGGTAAATCAAGCATTTTCTTAGAATGTAAAGAATTTAGAACACATCCGACTTTTTCCCAATTTTTTTTAATGCTGGTACTGAAATATCCTTTTTTGAGGGGTCAAAATCACCAAATGAGTAAGAATTACTCACGCCTTTATCCTTTTTTTAACGTGGTAAAATCATCAAGTGAGACCTGGGCAGGGCAGGAGGGACTGTCAGACTTGTACTGAGTAAAATCCATGGCGTCCTTCAATAGCCCTTAACGTTCCGGGGCCACGGTTACTCGCTAGTCCCGCGACCCCGGCAGGCAAGCTTCTCGCCCGCAAGCCCGTGCCTACCGTAACATACTGAAACACTTGATCTTGATCGAAGAGTTTAGCGGTGCGGTGTATATGGTTCTGATGTTTAGCCAAAGAAACAGTTATGACAGTTCTTTCGTTTTAAATGAGAGCAGTGGTGCAGAGCAGTGGTGGCCCAGTGGTATCGGCCCCGACTTACGAGTAGTAGGTCGTGGATTCGAACCCAGTCTGGCGCATTACTTTGTGTAATGTATTTCACCACTACTCTCAAAACGGTGAAGGAAAACATCGTGAGGAAACCGGCATGTCCTGGAACCATCAAATTCGAAGACATGTGACATCTACCAACCCGCACTGGGCCCGCGTGGTGGATTATGGCCCACTCCCTCTCACAGAGAGCAGGCCTGTGTCCCAGCAATGGGAACATTATAGGCTGATCATCAGTGGCGGCCTTAGGGGGGGGCGAACCGGGCAACCGCCCGGGGCCTCGCGCTTGCAGGGGCCTCGCGCAACAAACCAAGCAAAAGAAAAAATAGTTATTTTGAATTTAAAACTTTTGATTTAGACCATAACAAAGTACTCATTATGTCTATAACATAACGGTAAATTAAAAAAGATTTTAGCTTTAGGAAATATCGTAATCATCGATTTTTACATTTATGGTCTCAGAATTCGTTAATTTTGTAATTTTTTTAAGGTACAATAATTTTATCGGTTGAATGTACGGGCTAGTTTACATTAAATCTGGTAGTTCAGATATTTTGCAGACTAATTGTTTGTGATCTTGGCCTAATGAATAGTTCTAGTCAGTGGCGTAGTTAGCGAACCCTAGCCCTCTGCCTCACAACTGTAGAGGCCTCGCGCTCAGAGAAAAAAAAAAGAAAATATTCTTGACAACGGCGATCACATTCGATGATCAACTTTTAATAAGAAATTAACATGACCTACAATTGTATTGGTACATGTGGTATCCGATGTGTGGGAACTGAAATCAAGAGGCTTCGAAGTGCTCATCACATTTAGGTCTAGGCCTCATCTCTGTAAGAGGAGGCGATGGGCGACACAGGAACCTCCCGAAAGTTCCGTGTCCGGTGAGGACTTGCGTCAAGCGGAAGGCGAGGACGGCGTGGCCCCCATCCAGCCACTCCTCAAACGACGTCTTGACCCGTCTAAATCGGTGGCTGCTACTGAGTAACACCCGATGACATGTTTCCCGACCTATGAATCGAACCCAGAACCTCAAAATCACCAATTGTTCTTGCCACCCCCTGTTTAGTGGTGGACAGTGAAACATTTCTAAAAAAAAATATCACTGTCCACCAGTGGTGGCCAACGGTAATATTTAATTAAATTCGTATTACTGTCCGCCAGTGGTGGCCAGGGGGGATTTTATATAAAATCGTCTTTTTATCCACCCCGAGGTGGACAGAGGGAAAATTTAGTATAAAAGTTTCGCTGTATACCAGTGGTGGACAAATTGGGGGTGGACATCGGGAATCATCAAGCAAATTTAGTCCACTTTAGAAAGGAGATACGTTAATAACAAAAGATACCTAGATACTATCAAAAACTACCCCTTTAGGGTTCGTACCGCCAAAGTCTAGATGGAGAAAAACCTCTGGTTCCAATGGGGATTTGGAAGAAGCGATGTTGGAATACATGACATCTGTTGCTTTGCCTCTTCCACATTTGTTGTAAATTAAATAACGTTGATTTGAGATGCCACTAGAGTTGCTCGAGATGTGTCTAAACAATTGAAAGGATTTGCAGAGTTCGAAAAAAAGATTAATTTTAAAAGCTCTGCCTTGGAAGCTTTTGGATCTACAGAAACCATTTTAATCTCATATTGCAGCAAATTTATTCTACTTTCAAAACGTCGTGCTTAAGTTTTATCAAAAACTTGTCCTTTTGTGTTAAAATCGCCAAAAATACCAAAATGTTTTGGTGTTTTTTTGATTTTTGACAAAGGTGCGTTCGGTGCTCGACGTAAAGTTAGATTATTCTTTGGGCCAACATCATAAACATTTTGACAAGACGGTCGGTTTAGTGGCTGAGCGATCGACTGATCCGCAGCGTGTCGCGGGTTCGATCCCCGCACGGAATAAATAGTTGTATTATCTGCAAGTAGTTGGTCCGGGTCTGGGTGTTCGTAACGCACCCACGATACAGGAAGAAAATCCAGAGGGGCAATGTTTTTAAAAAAAGTCTGCAAATGTTAGAACTACCTACTCGATTTAACTCAAACACGGATGTTGAAAGTTTTGTACTAAATGTAAAAGGTTTTAAAACTCAAATTTTAATTAATTTAAAAAAAACTTCAGCATTTCTCCTCAAACATGACAAATACCTAAACCAAACAACCAGACTTACTTTCGCGTCACATGCTTTTTATAAACGACAAAGGGCCTCGCAAAGACCTGCTGCCCGGGGCCTCGCAATGGGTAAGGCCGCCTCTGCTGATCATGATGATGATGATTTCGTTTTAAATAATGGACGGCTGTAATCCTGTCATATGTCACGCAAGCGAAACGCCTGCCAAGCTTGGCTCTCTTCTATAATTACATATTGTCGCCATGTCTCCTACTGCAACTTACACGATTATCGCGTTATTTATGCACTAGTTAGCGATATTACTAACCATGTTTTCTGTTGGGAAATTTTCGAGTGTAAGGGTCACAATGCGGTGGGTAGGTAGGCCGAACCAATCGGCAAGTGTGACACATTTATTTAGAACTAGCTTCCGCCCGCGACTCCGTCCGCGCGGATGTCGGTCTTCGCGTGGATGGTTTATTTCTCCATTTTGAGTAACTCTGACAATGACATCTTATAGATATCTATTGGACCCAAATACGGCTAAGCCTATAATAATTAAGGAGATATATTGAGCTACTGCTGTTGAGCTCGCGTTCTGTCCTTGGTGGGCGGTATGTTGGGATTTAGAACGAAATCATAGCGTGATCTAATATTCATTTTTGGTCAAGAGTTGTCTGTGAAATTTAGTATTTTTGGTGGTAATTTCGAATATTTTGATTGAAAAAGGGGATTTACAGTTTTAATACTTCCCTATTTAAATTGACAGAAAAAATCTAATAAGTCCGTCAGCTAAGTATTATGAAAAATATATAACACGTAGTTTTTTTGTTACGTAAACCAAAATTGACAAAGATACGACACTTTTATACGATACGTCACAAGCAAGTACAGTTTTTACTTGCTTCTGACGTCACGAGCCCACCACTCTCGAATTTTGATGCGTTCTATCTTTGTAAATATGCATTAGTTTACGAAAGAATATATGTGTCCATTATTTTTCAAAACTCTAGCTAGAGGACTACTTAAAACAGTTTATAGATGCTGTCAAATTGCCTATTTACCACGCCACGACGGCTGTATGCCTATATACATATCGACACCTGCAAGCAAGAACATAGTAACTCACTTTTAGCAACTTTACAGGAGAACGTTTACGCGAACGTTTACGCGTCAAAAATAAAAAAAAAATGAAAAAAAAGGGTACCGACTTCAAAACCAAACACAAAAAACAGTAAAATAACTTTTCTTTCGGAAGTCGGTGGCTTTGTTTCTTATTTCATTGACTATGGCCACCGACTTCCGAAAGAAAAGTTATTTTACAGTTTTTTGTGTTTGGTTTTGAAGTCGGTTCCCTTTTTTTTCAAAATGTTTTTTATTTTTCCCCTTTTAGTTTAAATATTCAACAAAAAAATCTTCATATAATCGGCGTCTTTGAAAATCTACAATCCTAGTAAGCAACAAAAACGGATCTATGCGGGCAACTTCACGATATATCCATTATTGTTATATACTAAAACCTTGCCCAGAATGTAACAAACACTTTTCTGAAAACCGTATCTAAATCGCTTCAGCCAAACGCGAGATAATCGCTGACAAACATGCAATCATCTCTGAAAATCTACAATCCAAGCAGAAAAACGGATCCACGCGGGCAACGTCACGGGATATCTATTAGTGTTAACTGTTATATACTAAAACCTTCTCCAATGTAATGAACACTTTCCTGAAAACCGCATCAAAATCCGTTCAGCCAAACGCGAGATAATCGCGGACAAACATACATACATACATACAGGTTGAACTGAGAACTTACTTTTTTTTGAAGTCGGTTAAAAATTCCTACAGATTTCGGTTAAGTCTTACTGCCAACCAAGTTGCAATAAAAATGTCAGCGAGGGGATAACTACACTTTTAAATTATTATATTATTATAGATATGTATATTTTAATTGTATTTGTATTTTCGTGATTTACAATGTTAATTCATAACTTAGAAACTGTTGTTTAATTTGAATGACATTGTAACTCAGACATACAATTGCATAAAGTATGATAATATAGACTTAATATGAAACAATAATTTCTAATAAAAATTGTGACTTGTTTTACAATGTAATATTAATAGTAATGGTGAGCATGGGCAATGTTGACAATGATTTATGTAAAACCTTTTATGAACTTCGGTGAACACTCACTTACGATGTTTTTACATGAAAAAAAAACTGTATTTAAAGGACTAGAGCCACCGGAGTGAGTGCATTAAATCCTAAATTTTTTGTAGAGTAAGAATATGATTGTAACTCAAAATCGCCAAAAAGTGAGTTACGATGTTCTTGTTTGCAGGTGTCGATATTATGACCTTTTCATGAACTCAGGTATATATAAAGGTAAACAATATCTATGTATGTACAATATTCACATGGTCAACGGTAATCGAGTTCGTGATACGTTTCTTTCGTGTTTGTTTGCAATGAAAAATAATGACACGTATGGTCAAATGTTTGGCGCAAACATACGTGTTGCATGGTTTCATTTGATTTAGTGAGATTAGCTGTCATACCATTATCGTGATAAAGCATATTGCGTGAGTGATATTGTTCAGTGAGGCATAATTTAGGAAAATTGGAAAAGTTTGTGCTTTAGAATTTTGTTGAGATTAGTTGAAGATGATTATTAGCTATACTTTATCATAGAGACTAAAGTACCTTATTATAGGTCAGCTCAGCAAACTCTTAAATAAAATATTATAAAGCTTAAGAGTTTGTTTGTTTATGCGCTAATCTCAGGAACTACTGGTTCAAATTGAAAAATCTTTTTGTGTTGGTTAGTCCACTAGACGAGGAAGGCTAAGGCTAAGGCGGTTCTACAGAACAACGTCTATGAATAAAACTGAAAAATAAGATTTTTTTTCTACATATTTTTCCAGGATAATAAGTATCCTATTTTATGCCCAGGATAATAAGGTATAATTATACCAAGTTTCATCGAAATCGAACCGTTAGTTTTCACGTGATGCCTGCACATACAGACAGACAGACAGACAGACAGACAGACAGACAGACAGACAGACAGACAGACAAATTTTTTTTTATCACATATTTGGGTTTGGTATCGATCCAGCAACACCCCCCGCTATTTATTTTTTCAATATTTTCAATGTACAGAATTGACCCTTCTACAGATTTATTATATGTATAGATATAGATATTTGTTGCAAGAGAATGCTGAAGTCTATCAGCATTCAGCACCTTTACATTACTCCCGTAACTCGACCGTCAAGCAAGTTAAACACACCCATTGTACTCGTTTAATAATTATAACAAAAGGTCGACCTGTCTTGAATGGCATTTTTCAAATCGCTCTTAAATTATTTATACGTATTGTTGTTCCAGATATTCATCACATTATAAAAATATGACATTTACTAGACAGATTTATTATTTTAATTAAGAACGTCGTGTGGATGAACATAACTAAGAGATTTGTTTCAAAAAACCTTCAAGATAAAGCCAGAAATTAAGCGATCTAAATGGAACTGAGTGAATTAGAATTTTGTACCAACTCATATGAAAGCTGACAAAATATGAATAGTTATTCCAAGGCACATTATAAAAACGTTTTATGCGTTACTTTCGTGCATATACGAGGTTTATTTCCTTGATATATGAATTATGTACATACGTAGCATTAAAAAAAATAAAATTTAAACATTACACTTAGTAACACGATGTTGAAATACACTGTACACAATATACAGCTTCAACGTTTAAATATAATGCTTGAATACTATTAAGTTTCTGATTTCCAATCTTAATTTAAATTATAAATTAACAGAACTGAGAATAAATTAATATAAATCTCGTGTTGATGATGAATTGATGATCATTTACGAATGCCAGGCATGCTAAACAATATTTGGCATCGTTTATATTTTATGTAGCAATATCAATCAGATATTTGGGATAATGAAGTCACAAGGTTTCGCGTAATTTGTGGTGTTTTTTAAATAAAACGAAAAAAAACACTAGGAATTTAAACTTTTGTAAACGTATTTGGTCTAAATACACCAATAGCCAGAAAGAACCGGAACAAATACTTATTTGTTGATAATGCAAAAATATTTGCGCGAAATCGAATCTGCGACGCGGACCGCACCAGATAAATGCTCGAACACTCCGCCAACTAGCCACACTTTTTTCTCAGTCAGTAAAATACTTAAACAAAAATATACCTAAACAAATTACATTTACTATGGCACAGTTGATTGGTTACATTGTGTTTATTCAAACGAACAAGACTCTGGAATTCGATAACCCTTCTTTTTTGAGACAGTGCTTGAATGAAACACATAATCTGCATGAACGAAAGTTTATTTACTTATTTTGTTCCATTTTTGTCTTGAACTATGAGCAGTTGCTTTTTAAAAGCCTGCTTCGGCTAAAAGTGTTATTCAATTGATTTTATAGAGCATTTTATTTAGGAGCTTGCTAAATATGTATTTGGATGTTATAATAACAACTGCCCAATTTTCCGCAACGTATTTAATTTATAGAACCGGTCTCGAATGATTCACTTAAAAAGATCCAGTTTTTGTATCAACAATCATATTTAGGATAAAACAGCTACGCAATAATGTATCCGTTGACGAATTAAAATATATCAGTCAGCGATAAGTGGGTAACATTACCTATGAAAATAGTAATAATGATGCAACATGATGGATGAAGCTAGGTGCTAACTGCGCCATTCTCTTATATCACTAGAACTAATACAATAACGCGAAATAAGCTCCGCAAGTTTACACAGGAAATTTAATTAAAACCAGATTGTTTCGATCGATAACTGCAACTTCTGCGTATTACTTCATCTTATAGATCTGAAGTGGAGAGAAACGTGAGCCTACGGTGGTAGTCGACATCTTTTGCAACTTAAACGTGCCTAGTTACAGTTACCAACACTGACAATAGGAAAAGCAGCTGCTACGTAACTTAGCTAAATTAGTCAATTTTTCTCTGTAATAAATCCACATAACATTGCATTGCTTTGTGGGATTTATAACAAGCCATACGTAACTTGATGTGGTACAATGATTTAATGGCGATGGGGTGGTAACACAGCTGAGATGGCTCGGATCATGAAAAGGGCATTGCGTCATGTTTGACGTTTACGTCTAGAGATTACGAAAGGTCGTAAGTTCGTGCGTACGTCTGAGCGCGGTTGTGCGGCTAACCAAATGAGAGGTGCACAAGCACAGTGGTTGATATCGTATCTGATCAGGCAAGATTTGGACCTTGCTGTGTATAAGGAGTAAATTGGCCGCAGCCAGCACGACCGTGTTTTTTTATTTCATTAATAATTATTATTGAAAAAAAAGGCCGTGATTATAATAATGTTGAAAATACTCGCTCTACTGACTTTTGACGACTCTTGTGTTTACCTACCCAATAATCATTAATGACAGGGTGCCGAAATGGGAATTGTACCTGGTCAGTGCGCTATAAATTAATGGATGAGTGTTGGATGACTAAACCAATTACCTCGTAGTACGACGAGGGAAGAGTTAACAAAAATATAGAGAGAGAAATAAGAGATTCTCCGTAATTTCACCCCCGCTGCTCGGCTCCTATTGATCGTAGCGTGATGTTTTATAGTTGGCTATATATAGCCTTCCTCGTCAATGGACTAACCAACACAAAAATATTTTTTCAATTTGAATCAGTAGTTCCTGAGATTAGCGCATAAACAAACAAACTCTTAAGCTTTATAATATTTTATTTAAGAGTTTGCTGAGCTGACCTATAATAAGGTACTTTAGTCTCTATGATAAAGTATAGCTAATAATCATCTTCAACTAATCTCAACAAAATTCTAAAGCACAAACTTTTCCAATTTTCCTAAATTATGCCTCACTGAACAATATCACTCACGCAATATGCTTTATCACGATAATGGTATGACAGCTAATCTCACTAAATCAAATGAAACCATGCAACACGTATGTTTGCGCCAAACATTTGACCATACGTGTCATTATTTTTCATTGCAAACAAACACGAAAGAAACGTATCACGAACTCGATTACCGTTGACCATGTGAATATTGTACATAGATATTGTTTACCTTTATATATACCTGAGTTCATGAAAAGGTCATAATATCGACACCTGCAAACAAGAACATCGTAACTCACTTTTTGGCGATTTTGAGTTACAATCATATTCTTACTCTACAAAAAATTTAGGATTTAATGCACTCACTCCGGTGGCTCTAGTCCTTTAAATACAGATTTTATTTCATGTAAAAACATCGTAAGTGAGTGTCCACCGAAGTTCATAAAAGGGTTTACATAATAATATCATTGTCAACATTGCCCATGCTCACCGTTACTAATATTACATTGTAAAACCAGTCACAATTTTTTTATTACAAATTATTGTTTCATATTAAGTCCATATTATCATAGTTTATGCAATTGTATGTCTGAGTTAAAATGTCATTCAAATTAAATAACAGTTTCTAAGTTGTGAATTAACATTGTAAATCACGAAAATACAAATAACGTTAAAATATACATATCTAATATAATAATTTATAATAATATAATAATTTAAAAGTGTAGTTATCCCCTCGCTGACATTTTTATTGCAACTTGGTTGGTAGTAAGACTTAACCGAAATCAGTAGGATTTTTTAAAATCTTTGACGCGTAAACGTTCGCGTAAACGTTCTCCTGTAAAGTTGCTAAAAGTGAGTTACTATGTTTTTGCTTGTAGGTGTCGATATGTATATAGGCATACAGCCGTCGTGGCGTGGTAAATAGATATACCATATACATGATAGGCAATTTGACAGCATCTTTAAACTGTTTTAATTAGTCCTCTAGCTAGGGTTTTTAAAAATAATGGAAACAAATATTCTTTCGTAAACTAATGCATATTTACAAAGATATAACGCATCAAAATTCGAGAGAGCGGGGCTCGTGATGTCAGAAGCAAGTGAAAACTGTACTTGCTTGTGACGTTTTGCCAATTTTAAAAGTGTCGTATCTTTGTCAATTTTGGATTACGTGACAAAAAAACTACGTGTCATATATTTTTGATAATAGCTGATGGACTTATTAGATTTTTTCAGTCAAACACCATAATACAACAATGTTAATTAAAGTAGGACCGTAGGAGGCCCTACAAATGGGTCCAAATGACGCTTATGTTCTAAAGTATGTTTTAAGTAGTTTAGCTTAAGTTGTTATTAGTAAAATTACGTCTGCAATGAAAGTGGCCGGTTCGAATATGCGTTTTGCCGATAGCTATTTCCATGAGCCGCTAATTTAGTGTAAATTGTCGTAATCAACTAGACCTTGCTGACTACGCCACGTTCACAAAATATACTTAACATAAAAAAAGAACTTATTTTTTAAATAACTTTATGTGGTAACACTTATATCTCAGTTTCAATTTCCGGCCCCTCGATCTTTGATTGACAAAAAATGCCAATCATTAAATTACCTTTACATACCTAACCTATTTTCCTATTATTATCTGTCATTAAAATGAACTCTATTATGTTTTATTATTAAACAGGTTTAAGTTGAAGTTTCAATATCAAAGAGAACCTATGAAATTAATCTTCATCCATCAATTAAAATTCGTACTAGGAATGTAAACAATATTATTCGAAAGGGTTACCTCAGCCCTGGAACGTAATGAGCAATTGATTGAACAGGGGGAGGGGGATTAGTCTGATACTCCCTTCCGCTCCTCCTAGAGTGGGAGAAGTCATAATTTGACATTTTGCCAACTCCCTTTTCTTTTTGCGTGATAAAATCATCAAATGAGTCCTCCCGCCCAGGGCGGGGCGTGAGGTGGACGCTGTCCTCTCCCTCACGCATCCCGCTTCCTCCTTTGCTAGCATGACTGCTTCGCAGAAGGAGGCGACCGCTTCCTATTCCGTCTCGCCCCGCAGCATGGCCTCGACCAGTGCCGGGCGCGAGAGGTCGCCGCCTATCGCCTCCGTGAGGACACGGCGGTGCTCTGCTCAAGCGGGGCAGTCCTGCACTGTATGGTGCACCGTGTCCTCCGGGCGATCCTCGCAGTGGTGACACCCAAGCGTTTCTTCCTTTCCGATGCGACACAGGAACCTCCCGAAACATCCGTGCCCGGTGAGGACCTGTGTCAAGCGGAAGGTGAGGACGCCGTGACGCCTCTCCAGCTACTCCTCAAAGAGGGGTCTTACCGCCGCGATTGCGGCGTGCACGTTTGCCAACTCCCTAAGAAATATAAATATACAGTAGATAAATAGATAGAAAAGACACTGTATGCAATTTCTATCACAGAAAGTAAAGTAATCCAGACATAGGTACTTAAAATAATTGCTAAATTACTTCATAAGTAACTTAAAGTCACATTTCTTTTGTTATTACATTCACTATTTATATTAAGTGAAGGTAACTTGTAAAAGAATAGACGCCGTGAATTACGATTCCGAAATACTTGTACTTATGTCATATTATTCAATACGTATCTATTAGTTAACAATTTATTGTTACATAGTGTGAACATTTCATAAAGTGACCTTCTACTGAATATGGGATAATATCAGTCTGAAATGGTTCTAGAAATCTAACTTATAACTTAATATTATAAATGCGTAAGTTTGTGAGGATGAGTGAATGTTTGTTACTCTTCCACGCAAAATCTACCGAATGGATTTGGATGAAATTTGGTATAGAGATGAATAGTAATCTTAAATAAAACATTGGATACTTTTTATCCCTATATATGACAATATTTGATACGAGTTATTTGCAGACGAGGCCGCTGGCAACAGTAAATTCATACTAATTTTATAATTATAAAAGTAACTCTGTGTATTACTTTTGTCTGGATGAATTTGGCATTATCATATAATAGACTATGACCTAGATTAGGACTTAGGATATTTCATATCCCGGTAGTATAATTTTTAAAGATAAATTTTGACCTCGACGCGGAAAAAGCCGCGGGCAAAAATTAGTTACGCATATAACTTTATGATGTATATTTAAGAGTCAAGAACAGAAACAGCGATAGCTGAGGAAGTTGACATCCTTTATGGATAAAAAATTAATAGCTGAGGGCTTATTGCTACATAGACTCTTAAGTAATTTGCTATTCGATATCCGTACAAGATAATATACGTAGTGTTGTTAATTAACGCTTAGGTACTCAATACTCTCATTTCAAAGGTTAAAATATTTTAGAAAAAAATACAAAAAATAAATATTTTAGAAGGAAATACCTTAGTTTTACTTATATTTAAAAACAAAGGAATGTTTTCAATAACTAGATCATTCAGAGATATACTTTCCCTGCCGTTGGTTCAGAAAATTATCCCTCACAACCAGACTAACAAACTTTATACTATTGAAGATTAAGATAAATAATACACCTGGTCAAAATCGTCCATTACATCACACGTTACAATAACAACGAGGAAACTTGCTCGTCGTGCTAGTGATTATTCAGTGGCGACGTGTAAACAAGCCTAAAATAGGCAATTTACGAAATATTGACATGCAAGTAAATATCACCTTAGCCTTGTGTCGCACGTGTTGAGTAGCCTGCGAGGTGCGTACGCGCAGGGCTCTGGTGGTAGCCTTCACACGAATCAGACATGTTTCTTCATATTTCGCAGCTCCATCCGGCATTTAAACAGAGTTTTAATGTCGTTTTGAGAGCATAATCGTTACGTTTACTCTGGGTAGAGCACCTAGTAGTTTTGATGAAAATGTTAATTTATGGGTTTCATTAAAAACATACGAGCAACAATTAAAAAAAATGTAGTATTCTAGTTAGATTTAGAATTACTGATAGCGACCTTTTCCTAGTTTGAAAGTTGCTCTTGTTTATATGTACAGACGTGGATATAACAAATTATTATAACAGTTCTAGTATTTATAGTGAAAATTTTAAATTATTTAGTAGTCGGAATATTTTTCTACACAGTCAGTAGTCTCATACCAAAGGACACAATGCTCAAATCCATTAAAAAACATTTAGGAGCTTAGTTCGAGTAAGAGATAGATCAAGATAAAATAAAATCCACTGAGCAACTAAGGATATCTTGATCAAACTATGTAAGGAAACAGCAATAGATTCCAACAGCGATATGATTTCTGTCGTCACAGAAACTCCTAATTCTCAAATATGAAAAAAATACATCATTGCAATCTAATACATTTTTCATAGACGCACCCAAGTTGCCTCACAAGACTTATAAGTAAAGCCAAAACGTGTAACTTACTTCTACTTACAAGCACTTGGTAACTTAGGGCATTTTTACAACCAACTAAGCATGACAAGTACAATAAACATTTAACGCCCGGAAAACTTTAGTAAACACTCGTATTTTAATAGCACTTTTCAATAGTTAAGTATATAAATTTAGTATTCTTTAGTAAATGTTAGCAATTTCCTGGACGTGCTTACGTAAAGTAAGTATTGGTTGTAGAAAGGCTATCACTACTAAGTGCGAGCAACGACCAGGCTATGTCGTAAAACTTTTGTAGTGAATTGTGACAACTTTCCATACAATTAATTGTTAACAGGGCTTGAAATAGTTTAATCCCACCAAAACCATTTCATGTAAAATGTTGCCAAGACGACCACATAATATTTGGCCTGTGAAAAAGATATCAGATCTCATGTTAAGCCAAACTTCTGAATCTACACGGCCTAACTCTACCGACCCGAACTTCACAAATTCTACGAAAGTTATAAGATAAGTTTATGAATTTTTTTGTTGGTTGTATACTAAACTGAGATTACATACCAAATTTCAGCTTTCTAGCACTTCAGGAAGTAGCCAAACATTTTGATGATCATCAGTGTGTCAGTGACGAAATCGGCGTATTTTAGATATCAATAAAATCTAAAGTATGAGAGCTGTTCAATTGAAACTTTGTATGTTTAATAAGTCTATTAATGACATCATATCCTGAGAATAAGACCTATCTGGTACATCGGAAACCACTTCTATGAGGGGTCAAAAAAACGACGAAATACTTCGAGAAAAGGTAGGCCCCAGATAAACGTAGGTCTAGTTTGCGAAATGATGCTTTTTCTGATACAAAGATATCAACTTGAATAAGATGACCGCGGGTTCAAACCCCACATCTGAAAAGGTTTTTTTATGCTGATTTGTATCGAGGCTTCCTCTATTCTTTTAATAAGTATTCTATTTGCACTCGAGTAGAGCAGAGCTCTGTCCACAAGCTGCTATATGTACAATATTTAAACATGCAATTAATTTTACTCGTATAGTGCAGGATTTTAGGAGTTATCGCAAAATAAAGACTCCCGCGCGACTAAATAATTCAGTGGCCAGTACTAAGCGCAATTCTTTCATATTCTGATTTGAATTTGCAGCCGTGTGATATTAGTTCGGGTCACTAGTCCACAATAACTGTAACAATATTGTTGTTACCGTATTTCAGTTTGCACCGTGTGCAAACTGAAATACGGTAAGTGCATTGCACAGTTTTTCATGCAGTGTCGTAATATCAGGCTTCGATTGTAATGTCGAGCGACATTACGAGCTCGAGCCGACTACCACCGAGAACCGCGTACTTCATCAAAACCGGCCTCGCCGTGAAACTGTCGCAGATACACTGTACCCGATACCTACTTGTAATTAGCTAATCGCCTATTGCACAATTAACCAGACCGCCACAACTGTCTATTTATCTCAACTAATGGTTATTACGGCAAATACGAAACAGGTCGAACATTAAATATAATTTCATACAATTTTTTTAGTATCGAATTCATTAAAACAGTATCGACTATTTAGAGTCCGACGAGTGCTCCACCGTGGGAAATGGGTAAACGTTGTTTATTCACCGAATGTTTTATTACTCTATAAACAAGACAAGATTGAATCGCAAAAAAAAATCTAACTAGTCTAGATACTTGATGTCAAAGCGAGATCAAGACAGAAATGAGACACGATCAGAAAAACAAATGATTAGCTTCAATGGTGTCAGATACAGTTTTCTTTCTCGGTAACGAGGTTACGCAGTCTGAATGCCTATTTTTAGGGCACAAAAAACTGTCGCAGTTGCCGGTCTCGTAAGAAGGTGCTCGTGGGCCGCGTAGCGTGGCTGCTGTGCGCTAGCGTGGCGGATGCCCGCTAGGCTGCCGCCTCATTCCTATGTTTCTCATAGTTTAGGTAAGTAGTTTTTTTGCTCTCGTAATAATTAAGTTAACACTTACTGACATTCATTCGTCGTCGTATTTTGCAGCAAATAATTGCAAACATTTCTCGCCAACTGAGATCGTAACACCTTATCGAAACAACGAGAGGTCCATAGAACTTGCGTGCGATTGAAAAAAGGTCGGATTGCATTGACGCAATGATTATTTAATTCCAATTGTTTGAGCCAATGGCACCCGAAGCAGTTAGCGAGTAATTAAAGCACACCAAAAGAATTTAAAGTAACTTAAGTCGATTTCTCTTTGTTACTTTACCTTGTATCTTGAATTTAAGTAGGGAAAAGGGTCGAGCGATTTGGAACATTACTTCATATGAAGCAGCATACTTTAAGCATGATGGATGGTCTGATTATCTAAGAGTTACACGGTGTCATTGACATCAACATTATAATGAAATTGAGTGACCTATTGCCTTTTACATTGATATGCGGGATTACTATAAAGAAGTTGTTTTGATTGAATGTAATGCATTATAACTCGGCGCAGTTTAACTCGAAAAAGCACGTTATTAGCAGGTAACGCAGATGTAGACAACAGGTTGACTAAGTATACACCTTATAAAGGTTAATTGCTAGTGTTAACATTTGTTTACAGGACACTCTGGTATGCTTTGAGTGGGCAAGCGAAAATGACATCATTTGGATGAGATCTTCTGGAAAAGTTACAAATGCCTACCTTTTTTTACTTAGAATCGAATCAATTAGCTCAGTGTGTTCTACGCCGTGTTCGTACCAGGCAAGGTCAATCAACCATAGACACGCAGTGAACCTATAAATACTAGTCGCTTCCCGCCTTATCTGGAAACTTGTATTTTGGCCAGGCTCTCGCAACTAGAGGTCGTTATCATTTCGATTGGGAGCGGCAGACGACTGTTCATTTGATTCACTTACTGCGCAAAATGCCGTGAAACAAATACTTAACCCAAATCCCATAAAGCACCTTGTGCTCGAACATCACCAAATACAAATCTGTAACCTTTTACCGTAGATAATTCCAAGAAAAATGTCTAGAATTGCCCACTTAACAAAAGAAAATATTTGTTAATAGAGTTTTTATCAAGATAACAATCTGGGAACATAAAGAATAATCTGTCCATTATTATAAAAGTTCTTAGCGGAGACTGATAAGCAGTACAAATACGGACCTAACAATTTTCATACAGCGATACAATCAAAATAACCTTCCTTGGCGTAACTTAGAGAACATAATTCAAGTTTTCAACAATCGTATTGTTATCGAATCTATCTGAGCGTGGGCGGGCGCAGCTCGAGGTCGGGTGCCGCGACGACTGCCGGCCGCGGACTGGCTGCGGTAACATTGCATACCATAAAACAATGGAAAATGTAGTTATTGTACAATTATTATCAGAAATATATTATTATGACCGCACGTCCGCACGTCCGCACTTCGCGGATCGAAGTTGACCCGCGAACTGGGGGAGCATTGAGTCAATGTCACATGTGTGGGAAACATCTCAGAAAACAGTCTAATCTTTTCCGTACTTAATTAAGAAACTACAAAAGTTTTTGATAGGTACATAATTACATATCTTTTTATTTATGTTGTTACCGGTGGTTTTCTTATTAAGGTGAACGATAACATTCAGTAACGAAAACAAAAAAAAAAACGAACGAAAAAACCAAAGGTCTAGATTTTAGAATCATCTAAAATATGTTGGTTGATATTATTTTTAATATTTTCCTCATTGTTAGAGGGCAATATACAAGAGTGAACAGACGTAGCACTTAAAAATACCCACTATTTCCAATAGGTACCTCCATGAGCCCGAAGTTGGCCCGAAGCATACTAGCATAGCATACTATATATTATAAACTGTTCGACATTATAGAGGAAATTAAAAGGGAGTTCATGTTGCTTTTAGGAATGTCATGTGGTTCAGAAACTGGTACATAGTAGCGTAAAGTTATACGCTACTATGTACCAGTTTCTGAACCACTGATGGAGAAACGCTACAAACTAACATAATAACGCGGTCAGATTAAGAATCTTTTAATGAGCAAAAGCTTTATCGCATAGGTACAGTACACACTTATGCTATTGTCAAACAGACAGGCGAAGCGAACGCGAAGCGAATCCTGTCATATAGAAAAGCGAAAGCGATCCGATAGTCTATGTGACAGGCTTCAAACAATCCCATACCTACATTACAAACAAAAACGCTTCGCTTCGCCTGCCTGTTTGACAACAGTCACACATAATTGTCCAGGAATTGTATACACGTGTTTGTCCAAACAAACAGTATCTGTCAGTTGACTTTTTGTTTGCAATGATTATAGTGACACGAACCACTAATATCCATTAAAGCGGATACAATCATGTCTATTACGTACCTATTATTAATTTAATCGTTACAAGCACTGTGAATGTTGTCCGCGCCACAAGACACAACCTTACGAAGGACATTGTTCCAATACTTCAGCTAATAAGTGCTAACTCGGCACACAACAACCAGTTTTATTCAAGTACAATACACAAGCACAACGTTCGCACACCAATTTGGGTGTGATAATAATTGCTTAGCGGTTAAGTTTCATACACAATTAACCGCAGATATCAGTAGATTCGACATTCTTGTCCAATCAAAGAAATGTCACGATATTTAGACAGATTGAGTAACGCAGCGTTCGGTTGCGTTTTGTTATTATCATGAAGAAGAACCGAAGGAATGATGTCGACGTGAAGAGGTCAAGGGAATGCCGCGGTTGGTGTGCAAAGCATCGTCGGCATGAACTTTGTGAACAGATCTCGAAAGAGGTGCGTGCTGAGGCCTCCGGTGACCCCCAACAAGCGGGGTCTATCGCGCGATATTAACCCAAATAGTACTCATCTGCCGATACTCATCAATATTGTGTAAAAACCAACAAGAATTCGACAGTTGACCGCGGAAAAAAGGTCACCGCGGATACAGTGCATTGACTTTCATCTTGGAATTCTAACGGCGATTGTAAACACTATATCATTTCACGTTTGCCAAACATTTGTTCACTATTGAAACGAAACGGGGAATTTCAAGCATCGATGAACTTAACGATTTCAATTACTATGTCAAGAGTTGTTTAAATTGTGTTGCGTCCACAAGGTTGCAATGTCAATATTAACAAGCCTATCTAGGTGCTGCGGGAGCTCATGATACAGTCGATACAGAGTTCATTATAACCTATTATTAAAAATAAATTGGCTAAGTCTTCTCCGGATTCGGATATTCTCGGTAAACGAGATAATAAATCATACAAATAGGTATGTCCGCAGCAAAACATTTGAGCTATTATTATTTCTCAAGAGGAGCTAGCGGATGAATCGGCTTTGTCGTGAATTATGTACGAGTATTGACGAAAAATGCATAACATCGTGAGTTACTCAAGCGGGTCACTCATACAATGTCAACTTAATTTGCTGTAGCAGCCTCCATTCAGTCAGATGTCGGTCTCTCGAATGTAAAAGTTTAGATAATCTGATGTTTGAAGGTCGCCAGTTTTGAAATGTAATCCCCTCGAGCTTTATAAAAGCTGACTGCAGCCCGAGCGCGGCCGGACTCCGAGCTGATCACATAATTGTGATTTATGTGTGTATTAGCCACGACTGAGATACTGACTGCTCGCATTGATAACGTCCTTTGTTTGGTGAGACAAATGAGCGGAAGACGACTTATTTAAACGATGATTTCGAAGCGCAAAAGAGCTTTCTGTGAGTGTTGCGACAATTATTCTTACAGTTATGGATTGTTGTGAACAAATAACGAGTGTTTAAACAATTGTTGGCACGAATTGTCGTGTCGAGCTCTGAGCACTAACACTAGTGACGAAATCGCCTTTCGTCGAACGCAATTTAAGAAATTATATTCGACATCATTTCGACAGTCTACTCGTAACTGGATTCTAGTTGGTTATCGTTGATATTTATTATGTATTGGATGTTAATGACTTCGGCGATGATGAAAATTGACTATGTTACCTTTAGAATTGTATTATAATCCAATGATTATCTTTAATTACAGTATGAAAGGGCAGTGGGTGCAACATGCAAGGTGAACATATCGTGTTAAGTATGTCATTTTCACGTTCCGAAAGTGCAAGAACAACAGTTTTAACTAACTTGCACTAGTAATAATATATCTTAAAAAAAAACATTATTACTTGTAACAAAGTTACGTATGTCATTTAACGCAATGAAAAATCAACAAATTGAAGAAACCCGCTTGGCATTTAACCGAACCTTGAAACAGTAGTTAAATCATATAATTGCAAACAAGGGACGATAAAAATAAACACCAATATAATGCTATAAGTCACACAATGGAGTGACCAGTTTGAAATAATATCAATAACATATTTTTTGCTTACAATCATTGTCATGTTGTCAAGGTATTTGGCAAAGTTGTCAAAGACATAGATATATTTTTATTAATCAACTCGGTCTCGCCGTGAATCAGTAAGATGTTTAAAAAAAAAACGAACGACACCAATGTGTCCGTTCACTGTGTCTTAAAATTTTGAGGTTAAAAAAGCTATTAAACTGTAGTGCTAGCTACTTGCTATGCTTTTTGTTCCATAATTTATGAACGAAACAATTAAGAAAATGTTTTATATCTCTGTGCTAACATACTTGTAATTAATTTAAATTGTAACATTATGTATCTACTTTTTATCTCTGATTAATGTTTGGCGGTCATTTGAGTGTTGTAGCTCTCGCTTAGCCTATTTGAATTAGAAATGTTAAGATATTATTCATATGTAAAATATGTTACGAGTATATGCATTCTACATCAAGGTTAACAAAATCGGTATCGATTATTGTGTATTGTTTTGAATTTACATCGTAGTGTTTCAGCATGGTCACTTATTTGTGTCAATTAGATAGTTAAGGCTACTTTACTACCTATAAATTGTATGTTGATTATACAGGGTTCGGTATTTTAAAATATTTCAAAACTCTTAGGAACCTAAAAAGGATGAATGTTTAAGTACCTATTTGTTTTCGATCACTAAATTGGAACAAAGCAATACAACTGAACCAAACTTCAAACTGCACTAATTGGTCACACAGAGTTTGGTGGTTTGAAATATTTTAAAAACTCTAAGTTACCTAAAAAGGATGAATTGGTAATTTTTGTCTTTTTTGAACACATCACCCGTGGGTTTTGTGAATTTAAATTGGAACAAAGCAACCAAACAGATGGTAATGCAAGGCTGGTATCATCCACTGCGTATGTAATAAAACAAAGGCCGCCGCCGCGTCTGTCTATCTGTCTGTTCGCGACAAACTCAAAAACTGCTGCACGGAATTTTATGTGGTTTTCATCGCAGAAGGTTCTATTTTATTTCAACATTTGTGCCGAGCGCAGCTTAGGCGGACTACTTATACGTAAATAACAAACAGATTTAGCATTTAATCATATTTTTTTATTTAATAACTGATTTAGATTAAACAAATACAAAATAAATGCAAAGCCCCAACGAAATCAGTTACGCACAGGCAGTAGATAAACAGACAAGTATAGAATACTTGTCTGTCAATCAAATCAATCAATACAATCATTGTTTTGGATTTCAAAACGTGAATAAAATCTCCCGATATTAGTAATTTATCTTCCATGTACTTACACGGAAGTGTAAGAATATATCCTATGAGAAAAACTTTTTAATTCAATATATAAAATGTTTTAATTTTATATTATATATATATTATATATTATCGAGCAACCAAGCCACTGTGGCTACGCTGCTTCTACGCTCCTGTTATTTTGCTACGATGCTACTACGGCGCTGCTACGCTTCTGCAACGTCGCCGCTACGCTCCTTCTACGAAACTGCTACGAGGCCGCTACGACGCCAACGCTTAATAGAAAATATTGTTTTCAAAACAACTAAAGCACAGTCATTTTCCCTTATTTGTATTGTATGCGTGGAAGAGTCGAAGCCCCATTTATATTGCTCTGTTTTGGACAGATATTCGGTATATCTATTCATAGAAATGAGTCACCTGTTTTCCCATATAAACCTCCATCAGTAGGTTATTAAATAAAAAACTGGATGTTGTTTGAAAAATAGATTATGATAAACTTGAATTAATAATACCTGCGGCAGTCATTCATCTTGCAGAACAATTTTTTGAAGGTATGGTAAATAGTCAATATAACAGATACGATAATTTCTTAAGTGGCCCATTTTTTTGGTCGCGGGACTAACGAATTACCGTGACCCCGGAACGTAAAGGGCTATTGAAGGACACCGTGGATTGTAGTCAGTACAAGTCTGACAGTCCCTCCTGCCCTGCCGTGGGTGGGAGGACTCAATTGAAGAATTTACCACGCCAAAAAAAAAATTGGCCAATTATGGCCAACTAACTAAAAAAGTAAAAATACTGGTCAGAATAATCTTACCCGTTTTTAGTTTAGTATACGAAACAACCTAAAAGTTGTTTTTGAATTGATTTCTAAAAATATTTGATGCCAAACATTTTTTGTTTCCTTCTATAGAAAAACCTTATCTTTTTAAAAACAACCAGTATCTATTCATCATATTAGATCGAGAGCCTCAAGATTGTAAACAATCAATTGTCTTATAATAAAAATATGTTTGATAGGTATAAATCTACGTTTGAGTGCGTGGGCGCAGCGCCTCTGCGGGTAGACAGTGTCACAGCTAAATGACATTTCATGAGTTTATTTTAAGAATATTTATTACGTTTTATAGACTTATCTATCACTCAACGATTTTGTTAACAAGTGACCTATAAGGGTGAGGACAAACGAGCGTTATTTTTGAGTTGTGAGTCGCAGAATTTCGGTCGCTAATGTAACCTGCTTACTGACTAACTGAAATGCATGAAGACCTCTGCACTAGTGTTACGTTATCTATAACGACCAGAGTTACGAAAGTTTTGAGATACAACAACTTGATAAGTTAGTGGAAACCACTGGGATATTGGCTCCGGTTCTGGAAGAACTGGAAGTCGTGCGGAGATGTGCGGCCTATGCCCAGCCGTGGGACCCATGCTAACAATACCAAAAAAGGCTGTGTTAATCAGAATGGCTTTATACAGAGTATTTTTTTTAGTTGGTTATCAAGAGATAAAACGAATCCATAAAGCTATTGTCAAACTGACATGATGACTGACTGACATATTATCAAACTGACAGACGAACCGAATCCGTGGCGTAGCGTTTTTCTTTGTAATGTATGGAATTGTTTGAAACCTGTCACATAGACTATCGGATCGTTTTCGCTTTTTTATATGACAGGATTCGGTTCGGTTTGCTATCGCCTGTCTGATTGACAAAGGCCTAAGAGATAAGGAAAAACTTTGTTGGGAAATTTTAGCTCTCTTTAATATAAACAATTTTGGTTTATACCTATAGGTATAGGAATACATTTTTTGTAAAGTTGAGCTACAGTTATCTAATAAAGTTTTTCCGTATTGACAAGTTAAAAGAATGATTCTGTATACGGTAGAGCTATTGCAGGACTAGTTTCTTGTCGTCACACAGTTATAAAATATTAACAAAGGGATCTGACAATATTTAAAATGTGCAAAAGTTAATTTTTTCTCAATATTAGTTTACACTACCACAATGCAAAGTTCACAGTTTGGACGAGTGGCATAAAATGAATGAGATTGGTGACTAATTGACTATAGCAACCCAATATTATCATAAACCATGCATATTTACATTCATTAATATTTAATTTGCATTTATATAAACATCAATACAACAGAATCACAATTACTATCAATGACATGTTAATTTATGTTCGGTGAAAGTTTTTATATTGTTCGTTCATATTTGAAGGTAATGATGGGGAAGCCATGTACGTATAAACAAACATTATGGAGTACCTATTTTTATTGAAGATACGGCTCATAAGCTTATCGCAGCCTCACTGGCTCGTGACCACCTTCCTGTCGGAGTCTGGTGCAAAACAGTTTTTACTGTGTTAAATCTGTGCGCATGAGTTGCAGTTCCTTCTTTTGTGAGCTCTCTGAAAGACCTTATCTTTGCCTCTGGGATAGATTGAGAGCAAGATCAAACTTAAATTAAATAAAAAGAAAAGTTTTTTTAGATTAATAAAGTAAGAAATAAGGTAGGTATATGTTTGAGAGTCAATCTGGTTAAGTGTCATTGCATTGGAACTTAGCCACATTAACTCTCAAACTAACGTCCGTGTGGAGCCTGATTGCAAGTTATGCCTCGTCTCCTTTCCTGTTCTTCAGCCTGACGAACCACCTGCTCCCCTCCAGGGTTTAAACAGAGCTGTGCAGGTGGCTACATATCGATTGGAAATCATAATTATCAGTCCATCAGACAGCAAAGAAAAAGAATAAGCAACAGATAGAAAGATAGAATAATATATTTTATTGTGCACCAAAGCTATTAAACAACTAGGTATTTTACAATATTGTTAATTCTTTAGTTACAATGGCGGTCTTATCGCTTAAAACGATATCTTCCAGACAACCTTCAGTTGGACTGACGAACATAGAATAAAAGGGGAAGTGGGGACGATACAAGAACAACATATTACTACAATAATAACGATAGACATTTAACTAACACAAATACATTCGCTTTGCTCCATTTATGTAACAAAAGATCCTAAATCAGTGCTCAACGAGTATTGTCGCCCACTGGCTTGCATTAGATGTCATTCCACGTTGAAACATGTCAATGGAAAAAGACATACGGCTAAGAGTCGCATATTACCATAAGTGGGCTTCCGCCCTACAATCGAGGCGGTTACGTAAAGCGTAGACAGTCACCGGCGATTAGCGACTGTGCAATACACCCGTTACTACTCACTGCACTTTTAACTTGATTTGTATTCGGAATAACAACTGGTAGTAATCGTTTCAAGTGTAGCTCCTAATTCAATATATTTAGCTTAGCTACACATCAACCTGCTTCAATCTGTCAAATTGCTTTACTTAATAGATTTTCAACCTAATCACCTATACTAGAAGGTTAATGTTCAATTGGTAAAATTTGACAGATTCGGGTAGATTGACCTGCTGGCGTCTGTCCACTGTTTAGAACACATTCCTTTCACCTATTTCATTGCTAGAATATATAAAACTATTTATAAAATTGTCGTTGTTTTTAATCTTTGTAACGCTTGATCGAACAACAACGCGATCACTAATGATGCGCGACGCCACCACAGCCCGCGATGCGCCGGCGCCGGTGCATCAATCTATTACTCACATGATGGGTAAATAAATACGACATCAACTATTGTATAGCTTGTAATAAATAACTACTATCTGTTGGATAACGTCTTTCTTTGTAACACTATTGCGTTTAAATGGTTTTGTGCACAACCATAATACTTAGTTGAAACAGAATGTGATCACTTAGGTTCCTAGTTTTACGTAATTTGTTAGAGAAATTATGTAGTTTCAACAAATCAACTTTGTGATAAGTTTCTGAAAAGGCTTTACTCTTTAAACTTTTAGTGGCTGTGCTGATACCTAATAAGTATTCTGAATCTATGATTGAAGTTATGATAAGTGTTAGTAGTACAATTTATGGTGTAAGACTCTAGTTAATCTAGTCAAAAAATGCTTTATTTGTCAACTTTTTCAGTAGTCTTGGGTAAATGTAAACCATGTGAATTTCTTTGACGACTACTTTTGTACTACGAAAGTTGACCAAAAACCATTCGTTGATCAGACTACAATATTCACTTCTGACAAAATGTGGAAGACACTAAAGTAAATAACAAAATATATACCAAATCAAACCTTACTTGAAGATTAAATATTATTTACTTGTCACAGTCGACAGATACGAGTACGTTGATTTTGTTGCGAATCAAGACGATCTCGATTATGCAAGTCACGGTAAGTGTCTCTATCGGTTACACCTGCCAGCCTGCCATGGTATAATGATCGGTACCCTTTGCCGTACGCCCTCTGACCCTATGCTGTAAGCTGTCCCGGAACTCGGAATATAACACGTCATATTTTGAACAAAAACTAAAAGGGGGTCTACTTAGATGACGTACTTAATAGAGCATTATGGAACATGAAAAAATGCTACTCGGAGTAGCATTTTTTCATTCCTCAAATAAATGGAGAAAGTGAAGTGGGATTGGCAGGCACACGCCACGTTGACCAATGAGCAATGGTCTCCACACAATGGGTGCCTGAAGATGGTGCCCAGCCGCTCACAGCCCCTTACCGTGAGCGTTGGTATGGGATGGCGCAAAACAAGAGCTCTTGAAACACTTGAGGGAGGCCTTTTCCCAACAATGTATGGCAAAGAAAAAAGAACAGGAGAACAAAGAATGATGATATTGAAAAGCTAATGAGAGTTGTAAGTACTAGGTACTGAGGACGCAACGTCTACACATCTGCAGCGCCTACGTGGCCTCAAACTGCGTCTTATTTCGCGTCAGTCGATCACTTTACATTGTACTACATACACATTATACTGATCCTAACAGCCAAAATAAAAAAAGGTATTGTCCAAACATATCTCATTCTAAATTATCACAAAAATTACAACATACTTAATGATATAACATTTATACATGTTAAGTCTAATGGAGAACGCTCAACGTGTTTGTATGCTTAACATGCATCTAGGTTAGCGAGTATGGATCTCCTAATTATTAAATAAACAAATGTCGTTGGCTGTTGAGGTGACAGGCATTTGTAAGTACATACGTACAGAATAAACAGATCACTAGGTACCTACATTATAGTAGGTAGGTTGTTGTTATAGGTTCGTAACAGGCGCGGGCTGTTTGGAACGCAGTTGTTCCGAAAGGCGATACAATCAATACATATCCTTGTCAGCAGTGTCCTTGTTATAGATATGACGGTGTTTGAGTGGTCACAGCCGTCGCCGGCGACGTCGCAACACGCCCAGACCTCTTCCTGTATCAACGTAAGCCGACATTGACATTTAGACGGAACAGTGGCCCGCGCACTTTACACACTGCTCCGCCAACAACCTACGAAAGGCCGCTTGCACTCAAAAATATTCTTTGTATAATATATTTTTAGACCAGTTGCAAAGTTCATATACTGCATGCCATACATTCGCTCGATTAGCGTCCTTGGCCGGTCGACTGTCCCTTCGTGAACGGAGATGCGATCGCGACGTGCGAACGCGTATCGAATCCATTCATTAGTACGCGAATGGAAGATGTCTTTGGCGGCAATTAATTACTAGACAGTATTTAGGCATAATGTGTATCACCTTATGTGGTTAGCTACCTAACGCTGGTTTTGATGAGTTACCTACAGTAATTGTGAGGCGTAAGTCGCAGGCCTAAGTAATGTACAGAGCAGCTGTTATTTGTAGATATTTAGAGCTCGTAATTAGCGTCGGAATAGTAACAATACGGGCTCGTGACCTTGATCTCGTTTCGAGTACAAGCAGCGGCTCTATCCACCTGTTTGTACTTGGAGCTTAGAAGGAACAGGCCTGTCTCACTCCGCGGTGTAGGCATAAAACTGCAAGTAGTTGCGGGGCCTTTATGTCGTGGCCCATTCACTACGGCTGCCACGCGCCACCCGTTACGCACGCGCTCCGTCTCCTTAATATTTTTGTTACGTTACGTGTAGTTACGCACAAGTTTCTTGCTTTAGGTGCTTTTGGTAAATTAATAACACAATATTATTATGAAGAAAAAAAATATATAGTACATATTTAGTAACGATCAACAAAATTATCTCCCTGCTTGTGAAGTATGGGCTTAACTGATCATGATTAGGTAGGTTACAAGTTTGGAAATGAGGCGAGATACACAGCCGTATCTATAGTCAAGTGAAAGTAATTACTTTAGCTTAAGCAATTACTTATGCAATTTTTTTTATGCAATAGACATAAATTTAAACGAAGTGGGAACCGTCAAACAAAGCAAAGGTAAGAATTCTATATTTTTACAGTTCAAACTTCAAGCAATTATTAATCTACATAATAAATATCGTCTCTTAAATAATGACATTTACTCAAGTAAAACCTTTGACTTGTTTATAGATACGGGGGTAAGTGGGGGGGGGGGTGAGCCTACTGGACGACCAAGATAAAAAGACGACATTCTCACTCACCTTAAGCTGAGTACTAAGAATTAGGATCGGTAGAAAGTAGAAAGATGTTTGCGTTGCTGTTTAAAAGTTCTAACTCAGAAAATGGCCACACTACGCATTCAAGGTCAGCGGTCGTAATTCGCGCGCCACTTTTTTACCTACCTACAAAGACACGCAACGCGGGGCCTGTGACAGTATGCGATAATAATTGGTCGGTTACTAGGTTGAGTGCAAAATAATAAGGACTGGCTATTTTGCCATAGACGATAAAAATCTTTTAAATATTTTTTTTTTTTTGTAAGATAAATGTTCAAAAATATAACAATAATAGGTAGAAAAGATAATATTATTATAAATATTATTCCTCACGTAAGGTTCCGTAGGTACCTAGACTACCTACTGTTAACATTCCGTGCTAACAATCAATAATGTATGTAGTAATCGATGACGAAACCAAAAAGATATAGGCTGATGATAAAAACAAAATTCCTTGAGGAACATAGGTATTTATGGTAATAATGTAATTTAACCACTCTGCACGACAACATTTTGACACATGACACATCAGCTGAATCGACCGGGTGATTCGAAATTTAAGACGACACTCAAGATTTTTTGTACATTTTCAGCATCCGATTTTCAATCAAAATTATATTGCTACAGCTATTTCATACGATAAGTTTGTGAAAAATATCTCTAAGAACGTGTTGAGGTCACTAAAACTGCGTGATTCTACTGTAAAATGTGTTTAACATTCAAAATGCTACATCATTCCAAAAACTAGATAATTTAGATGTGCTGAAAATATGTACATAAGCAAACTTCCCACGTGATAAAAAACGGTTATACAGTGAAATAAATAAAGTAACTTACTACATGCATTATTACATTTGCCAGTGTTCATACATAATTTCATAATAATAACGAAACAAAGTCTTGATAAAAATTACCAAAAACTATGTTGCAACATGACACTTCTTAGTGCTGCCGTAATCCCAATGTTCATTATAACGATTAAAAAGGTTCATTCAGCCTAATCGATACTCGCAATATAATCGAACACGGAAAAAAAAGTGAAACAAGACATAGAGCATGGACCGATTTATCCGCTTATTTGACTATAGTTAGCTTAGTCCATGCAATACATCTATGAAACTGAACCTGAAGATTATTTTTTTATAATATTTTGAGTATTATTTCGTTTGATGATTTTTTTATTACACAATAAATTATTTAATTTTTAATTCATGATTTCGATGGAAATAAATATCGGTATTTCAATGGAGGCCAAACGTGTGTGTGTGTTCTAAATTTAAATTCAACCATATAATTTTACCTATACTGTGTCTTCAGTAATTAATTTCAATTTATCTGATTATTTCACTATAAAAAACGAATCTAAAAAACGTGGAAAGACAAACACCGGGTCCGGATCAAATGCTGGTGTAAGAGATGGGAGTACTTCCAAATGATTCCTTGCAGTAATAAACAAATTGAATTTCCAACTGGGCGTGAATGGCTAAATTAGAATCTATGAGGAATAGCGAAAAATACTGAAAGAAGTCTCGTGGCTGATTTTGATAAAAAATAAAATTACAGCATAAAAATTAAATTGACATATTAATTTCCAGCAATCAAACCATCAATGTTATGTGAAGTAATTACATGCGACAATGGCAAAAGGTTTTTTAAAATTCAAACTTTAGTTAATGGCCATAGCTCACTACATCGTGTTCTCATTTCAAATTTTTATAATCACCTCGCGGTACAAATACATAACGAAATTTTTGAAATTCGAACTTTAAGTAAATTGGCGCGAATAATGATCTGCGTACGATGACTAAATTATTGATTAATACTTCACCGAATTTGATCCTTAACAACGACCCTATCGAATAGTGTATAGTGTGTTCTTATTTTAATTTACAACCTCGATTCCTGACAAGCAAATTGATTTTACAAAAATCTAAAGACGCAGACTTAATTTTTGCGATTGTAGTTGCGGGCTTGCGAACGACGAGTATTGGGTAACTCACCGTCCGATCAAGGACTAGGCCTGAGACGAATGCGCGTCGTGTTCCAAGCGACCTTCAAGGAACTATCAGCGAACTGACGAGGCCATAATAGTGCCAAACGCGTGCCGGGCTCACGGAATTGTATTGAAACCATTGAAAGGGTACTGCGGTCCTGGAACGCAAAAGGCATGTAAAGGAGCAGGGTATTTTTAGTTAGTAATAGTCTCTGACTTCTCCTTCGGCTCCACCCAGAAAGAGAATCATCAAAAGATTTTAAACGATAACAGTGTTTTACTGAAGTTAAGTCGCGACAGCATCACATCTAAAGTATCCATAACAAATACCTAAATAAAAATATTATTATACTAGTGTCGATACTGACGAATCGTCAGTATTGATCTGTATGCATGCCAGCACAGGTCAACTTACCCAAATCTGTCAAATTTTACCAATCGAACATTAACCTTCCACTATTGTGATAAGGTTGAAAATCTATTGAAGAAATTTGACAGATTGAGGTAGGTTGATGTGCTGGCATCAACCTACCTCAATCTGACAAACTTTAATAGATTTTCAAACTTATCACAATATTGGAAGGTCAATGTTCGATTGGTAAAATTTGATAGACTGGGGTAGGTTGATCTGCCTGGCGTCTGTACATTAAAAAATAGCTAATAAATTAAAATGTTATTATTTTGAATAGCGAGTACATCAGCGAGCGCGTTCCTAATTCAAATTTTGGAATTATAATAAATTGGCGCGCATTCAAACATTTATTACTGACATTGTTCCTTTGTCTATTTTTGTTTTTTGGTAATTACAATGCACGAAAAATTATTTTATAGCTTTAAAAAAGAATACAATGGATAATAATTGTATTCTAAGCTTATAACGAATTTATTTTAATTTTTATGAATCGATTTCTTAAATTCCTTATTTATTTCACTCGAGTTGACAAAAAATTAAATTATGGAATCGATTAGAATACTCGCTTTCACACATCATTACGATTAAAAAAAATAACATGGTTGTCGATTACGAATACAAATTGAGTAGTGGTAATGAAAAATTCGTGTTTTTGGCCCTGTATTAGAGAATTAAGCTAAGATCTGGGCTTTTTTACGTAATTTATAAAATTTGGCATGATATTTATCGTAATTGTTATTGAGTTTATGCGTGTGTGTGTGATCCAAGTGAAAAATAAAAATGTAAACAAACACAAGTGGCGCGAAACTTCGAGTTCAGATATCAAATTCTTCATTACCACTGCTAATTTATGTTGAATTACGTATGAATTCGTTACAATACTAAATTACGAGTTATTCATCCCTTCTATAGTGATACCTTGGATATCCGGAAACCACATTTTTTATGATTTTTAGCCCAACCCAGCACTGCCTATAAAATGGCGTAAATCGTATTTACACTTTTGGATTTTGTAATGGTAAATTAAGAAAATGCGTTGTAAATGTAGAAGTTTTAATGGCGTGAACAAATCAGATTTTTATTTAACATTCTTAATTAATGCGCACTCATAGGATTTAACGCAGAGAATATTATATTTTTTTATTTTTTAATGAGGATGTCGTATGACTACAACGTCTGCCCATTTCGGACCCACTACTGAGCCAGCGTAGGTTTACTTGTCGCGGCCGTTTCGGACCCGGTACCGAACTATACGGTTAACAAATGCATAAAATACGCATAGGTACCTACCTATTTGTGCCTAAACTCACAAGTCACAACCCTATTGAGCTTGACCCATAGTAACCTTTTAATGTCGTTGGCGTCAGATAAACCAAAATAAACTCTCGGGCGTAACCATTCAGTACATTTTTGCTTGCGCACGGGAAGTTTAGGCTATTATAAAAGTAGGTGGGCGGTACGGCTGCCAGTTAAAATGTACTTTATTCTCTCGTTTATAGATTTTACATTTGTTTGATTTTTTTTTGGAGTAGTCCTTCTGTTGTACTATTAAGTATTCTGTGGAAGGAACCGCCCAACAACATACTCGTTCTAGAATGACTACTATCGGCTTGTTTTCCGATCAATATAGGACACATTAAGCTTGGATTCTGAAGGTGTAATTAGTGTCAGCGGAGTGGACGTTACTGGCTGACAAGGAGTATTATTACAGTAAAATTTCGCATTTATTGCATAGTGTAATAAGAGCAATTTAGCTGAATATTTGCGATCGAAATGGAAGTTTCATCATCGTGTCCCGAGGCGGCTGCATCGGCTCGCCGCCATGCAAGCGCTCTCAGTTCGGCTGCATCGCCTTTGTATGCCTACAGTACCTACAGTATCCTACGTATCTATATCTTGCATACATAATTATAAAGCTAGATTAGTATTAGGCATTATTGGTCGACGCTTGACGCCGCTGTTGCGTTAATTTTATATAATTTTGTTACGGCAAGAACGATAGACCGTCAACAAATTAGTCTTTGGATAGGTGTTTTTGATCTCATCAAATCGTGAATAAGCGGGCAGAATATGTATTTATGCGAAACAAGCTACACAGCAGTCTATTACTTCCAATAGTGATAAATGGGAGATCGGAAACTATAAAATTAAAGTAGAACGGCTCACTAAGGAGAACCCGCTGACGCCTGGCAACGCTAGGTGCGTTGCCAGGCGTCAGCGGGTTAAAGCGGGTTAAAGCGGGATAAAGCCGGACACAGTCAGGCTTTTTGGTTGAGAGTCCGGCCAAATTAGACCATGTCCGGCCTGTCAGCTTTTGTTAGGCTTTTTAGTTTCATATTTTTTATATTAGATAGTCATGAGTTGGTTTCCTCTCCGCCCATCTCACCTTATATGGCTAGCGCAAGTGAGTGACTAGAACTAGCCGCGCTTGTTTTCGTCTTTTCACGGTGAGAGGAACCGTTTAGTTGAATAGGACAAAAAGATAAAGGTGTCCGGTCTTTTCACCTAAATGTCCGGCTAAATTGACTGGTCTGTCCGGCTTTTCGGTTTTAACACCTGACAACCCTAGCTGTACCAAAACATCGAACGAAACAATGAATGTCCACAAATTGGCATATAATACGGTAGAGGAAGTGAGCGTGGCCATGATGTGGTACAATTTACTGCTAAAATGTTGGCTGCACGAGTACATTGTACAAGTAAATGATACGAATTATAGAAAAATGTAATGAAACAACGACACGACAAGCGAACTGTCGCGAGAGAATGTGGAAAGTGGCGGCGATTTACAGCACGCATCTCCTGACAGCAGACGACGGCAAGTACAACAATGCACACATTGATCAAGCAAAACTGTTATTACTTGTATTTTATCAGGTGGCTGTAAGAATTACAGGGCTAGTAAAAGATGGTGGGATGAGCTGGACCGTCCTTTTTAACCAAGGATCGAAACTGAAGATCATGGTGAAATCCTTTTCCCAATATTTGGATCATGCTGGCTTACCAATAACAATAGGTCTAAATTCATATATATGTGTATTTACATTCTCTTTACCACATAAATTAAGGCGTAGGCTTTAATTATGCTAAATGACTACACGCCTACTTATACTAACCAAGTATGTTTTACGACCAATTTATATTTATTTAATTTTTCAGCTGGCTTAAAAAAATCTAACTTATTTTAAAACGCAAAAGAACGAGGTGAATGTACCACTACTGTATTTCTAATAAATATTGTTTTAAGACTGAGTTCTCATTGATAATTTAAATAGAAGAAACATTAGTTTCAGAGAAAAACTGGTATCCAAACAATGTTTACACATGCGAA
Organism: Agrotis exclamationis; assembly: GCA_950005045.1. Classification (NCBI taxonomy): domain Eukaryota; kingdom Metazoa; phylum Arthropoda; class Insecta; order Lepidoptera; family Noctuidae; genus Agrotis; species Agrotis exclamationis. Next base: position 22,103,974 of record OX465416.1, on the reverse strand, counting down.
ATGACATCATAACAGGTCTTGGAAAAAAAAAAAACTGGTGTTTATTTGATTCCAAGCCTTGTAACCTGTAGTGATCTAAAACAGGTAAAATATATAATCTTAGGTAAAAGTAGCGGTACATCTGAATTAATTAACGTATTTTTAATTAAATAATAGATTGACTCATAACTTGACGCGGTTTGTAACTGTCAAGTTTTTCATCAAGCGCGTATTGGGCATGAATACGTCGTTTTTGCTGTAATTAATCTTATTTTTTTTTCAACTTAAATATAAATCGTAGGCATAATAAATACGAATCTTGTTATTCGGCAAGTTCCATTACAATTGTTTGGTTTCCGAGTTTTAGAGTATAAAAATAAGCATATAACGTCTTAACATTGTGCCTCATCGGCACCCGATACAAGAATTTAAGTTTAAACTAGTATTTTCGATTGAATTATGAATCTTCCGTCCAATGTAAATACGGTAGAAAGCTTGAAGGATTGTTAAGAAATATTTACCTTTTACTAAGATATTATATTACAATTTCCCCTCAATCTGCGACCATCACTGTGTTGGAGTCAGGTACTGAACTGAACAGTTCCGTCGATGCGCAAGAGTTCCTGTTCCTTCTGGGTAAGCTCTCTCCATTTTTATCGTCTCATATTTGCTTCTGAGCTGGATTGAATCCAAAGCAAACCAATTGTTAAAAGTTACAATCTTTTAGTCAACGTTACCTTATTATGCTGTAAAAGGTTCGTTTTGGTCTTACAAAATAGATTTAAAAGGACTGGATCAGCTCATCCTTTAACTGACAGGGCAAGGCGCAAGAAACTTCCCAGGAGTTCACTGAAATTAAGTCATGGAAGCCAAGCCATGAGAAAATGTATAAAAGTGACATGCTGCGCGAATTCATCTGCGTTTTGTGTTTCACTACAAAGATTTAAAGGAGCTTGTGTTCTTTCAGATCTCTGTCAAACATTAAGAACAACCAGACCACAAATATTTTCCATTGACAATGAATGAAACACCAGATTTTTTTTTTGATCTGTCGGTGTCAGTTTCATACAACCTTTACGGTTGTAAGTACTATCAGTCTATGCAAGGTTGTTAATGTTTTACAAATAACCCTGAGTACAATCAGTCGAATGATGTATGGTTATTAAGGGTTTGATAGTGATCTGTAGGTATGTTAGAAGTTAGAAAGGTATATTGAAGTTTGAAGGGTAATAAAACCTTGTGTAATGTGCCTAGACATGTAATGGAGCATAACAAGAAATGAAAAGGAATAATATGAAAGATTTAACAGAAGTACGAAAATAAATGAGAAAGAGCCAAAAAGGTGACCAAAGTACAAAAAGAAAAAATAACTCTAGATAAAATTGATTGATGTTTGTAGATGAAGTAAATAGTGTGTTTTTGAAATTTCTGTTTGTGTAGTCACTTTAAAATCGATTTAATTTGACATTATTTATCGAAACTTTAATTTTTATAGACCTCATTATTCTGCTTAAGTTTTACTTAAATCAGTTCAGTTATTTCGAAAACTCTGGACTTCAAAGATTGTATGAAAGTGTCATTGGGAGTAAACAGTCTTATGAAATGTTCAATAGAAAAACAAATAGAAATCCACCTTTTAGTCCAGGGTTATGATATCTATTTAAAACCAGGAAACAATAAGTGCATAGAACAATAGATGGTTTTAACAACTTCCCATGCATTAAGATTTTATGATAACAACAATTTTAAAGTTTCGTATGGGCCGTAAAGAATCAGTTACCGAATATAAATTAAGAAACACTTAAAAACTATTGGTAAATAGGTATTTAAGTAGGTAATTTTGTAAGTCTGAGGCCGGAATGGCACATATATTTTTTATATAAAATTCTAAATGTAATTATCCGGTGTAATGTTGAGGCGACCAATTAGTTGGTTTTCAATTGTCAAAACAATTGTTAAAAAATGGCCACAGTTTGAGATTTATGGAAATTATTATCAACAGCGCGTGACTGTTCATTGCACAAATAAAGTAATTGATAATTTTGATTTTCTATTTTACTTTGACTTTCTAGGTTTTTTTTGCTACTGAAACACAAAATAAGGAAACAGAATTGTCCGATTATAAGGAGAATTATTTCATGGATGAAAAACGTATTGTTGATAAATAACATTGTGTTGAGAAAGTAAGGGCGTTGTCACATCGCTTCAGCTGATACAGAGATATATGTAAAACTAAATACTGTAATACAGGACTTTACTTAACAGTTGCCACCGTTCTTTATCAAATTACCCCGCCACGGTCACACCCAGATACACTAATCAAATTGAACCGCCGTCATCCACATCTTTGGATATTATTACGCCAATTATTTCAAAACTGGGCCGATACCGTAGTACTTCATTGATATCGCGTTGACGCCGTTCTGTTAGTCGTCGTACTTGACAACTTTATGCACAAAAGCTTGCGCGCGCGCACTGTTGCCTCACTAGGGACGGTCAGCCGAGTATCACATAATAGTCACTCAATGTTAAGTGAATCTAACGAATGTAAGGTGCCATGACATTACAAACAAACACAGTACCGACATTAAGCCCAAGCTTCAATATTATGCAACGCAGAGTACGGGTTTCAAAGGGTAGCGCTTAATTTATTAAAAGAAACGCGATAGTTTCGCAAATTAATGCAAAACGAACATTTGATTCTAATAATAACTTTTATGTATTGGTTGATGACATTTGCTGCGAGGACATAAACTCAAGAGTCAGTACAAATATGGCTGTATCATATAATTATAACATTTAGGGGACTGACCTGTTTCTTACTGAAGATCTAGATGCGAGGGTGAGATTCCTCTGAGGCAATCGCGGCACCGCGGAGGGCGCCGGCGGGGTTTGGGGCGCGGGCGGGGAGGTGCGGGGCAGGCGACCACCCGCCGCCGCTGCGCTCGCCAGCAACACCACCATCCACCACCTGGTCATCACGATATCACGATACGCACGAGACGCGCGACTCACGTTTCGGAACGTACTGTCACAACAGCCACTCGCCGACTCACGGCGTCGTACGCGCACGCAACGACGTTCACTTTTGTTGTGCTTGTGGTGGCGCCCCACTCCGATGAAAGTGGGCTTTCACTGCAGCCCGCAGTGCCGCCAGCCGCAGAACGCTGCTCAGCCCTCGTACAACACCGTCATCTTTATATTTCTGTTGCTTGTGCCAGTTCAACAAGGGAGTAAAGGATAGGTGGACTATTCCTACTTTTATCCAGAATATGCAGGTCAAACCGGGTGCATTCACTGTCACTGAGTAGCGACCAGGCTGTCTAAAATATTTAAGTGAAACAGTGAGAACAGTTGAAATGTCGTTGATCGAAAAAAAAACTATTTTATCTTTATTTATTTAGTTACTGTTATGTAGATAGTAGAGGTTCTGTTTCTACGATTTTAGCTGTTTAAGGCATACTCGATATTCTAATGTACCAAATAAACCTAATGATGATGTGTTATCCACTTACCAATAAAAAAGTGATCTTTCATAAATCAGGGTACATTGAGGATTGAATAACGTCATCATTCTCCTTCCCTTATCTCAAGGTCCGTCATCCCTATAGTTACCTCAACTCTAGCCATATCTTATCCAAAAAACAACACTGGTAATACTGAAAGCTTGCTGTGCATTTTTTTCACAAACGCATCCTGTATTACTTATTACACCCCTTGATAGTGTCGCTACGGCAAACTTAAGAAATTGATAAATTTTAATAAATCGATGCATAATTACTTTGAAAGCACCTAAAATATCTGGCTTATTTTTAACCGACTTCCAAAAGGAGGAGGTTCTCAATTCGGATGTTTATATATTTATTTTTTTTATGTTTGTTCGGGCATAACTCCGTCGTTTACCAACCGATTTGAAAAAATCTTGTTGGAAAGGGTATACTTCCCGAATGGTCCCATTAAAATTTTATCAAAATCGGACTAGCACTTTTTGAAAAATGAACAAAAAACAGCGAAAACGTAAAAAGTTTACAACATTGTCTACACCGATTACTCCGAGGTTTCTGGTCCGATTTCGATGATTCTTTTTTTGTTCGATACCTACAGTATATCTGCCATTTGGTCCCATAAAATTTTCATTTAGTTTGGTGTAGAAGTTTTAATTTTTAGCTCATTGTGTAAGAGTACATACATGGGCGATATTATTACCGGTGCTACGGATTAAAATAATTTAATGTACATGTAAGAAGGTTGAATATTGAAACTAAAAAGGATAAAATAAAAAACTTTTTCAAAAAAAAAATGTAACCGACTTCCTACAAAAAAGTTCAAAGTAACCTACAAAAAAACTTTTCTTTCGAAAGTCGGTGACAAAAAGTCAATGAAATAAAAAAGAAAGTCACAGACTTTCGAAAGAAAAGTTTTTTTGTAGGTTATTTTGAACTTTTTTGTGGGAAGTCGGTTACCATTTTTTTTTTAAAGTTTTTTTTTAACTATTTGAGTATTATTGGAGAAGTATTGGACAAGCTTTAAAACCTCAAACACGTACCCAAAAATGTCTACCAGCTCTCGTATCTCGGGTCAATGGTAAATCGATCTTGTTGCGTGTTGACTAGCGACATCTCTTGGCACACTTAGTAAACATACTGACCGGTCTGTAAATAAAAACTTACTTATGTAAGTCATAATTATGTACAAAAAAAAATAAAAATAAAAAACATTCAAAGAATATAAATATCCACATCGCCGTCAATGGGAAGTGCCAAGAACGCTGGCAGTTTGGCCACGTTGTGTGGCAATGCTGATTCGTGGGCCTAAGAATAGGTCAGCCCTCTGGTCACCTGAAAAATCGACTAATCGCCTGGCGATAGCTTTAAAACTTTGTGAGCACTGGGAATCCATGACCCTATGGTTTCACCCCAAACGGCTCAAACACATAGCTACTAGCTAAGCCAATGTATTTGCGTCGTTTGAAGTTTTCAACACCTGCAGCAGCAGCAGCAGTGCCAGCACAACATGCTGAACTAGGAAGATGGGATGGCGCAAGGGTATCGACACATGTTGCATCCTACGCCATACCCAGCTATCATTTTTTGTACATAATTTGTATAAAACATTAGTATTGTAGTTTAGTAGGTAATATATAATGTAAATAAAATTTTAGTTTCTGTCAGTATTTTGATGTCTCTTGTCTAAAGCAAGATCATACGAATTAATGTGTTAAAAAAAACTAATATAGGTTTCAGCCTTACAGCACTCCTCTATAGGTACTCATAAACTTTAACGAAGTAGGTTTTGGCAATTTGCCCATCCCTACCTACTCCTCACCACGTAATTTTCGTAAAGAGGGATAGACCAAGATCCCAGTGCCCCCAGACCTACGTCATTTTAGCAAAGCTGAAATTTTGAGGACTTCTTGTCCATTATGTAGTTAAGTATGCGTACTTACTAACTCGAAAGCGGGGCCCGTCCACAGGTCATCATCATCATCATCAGCCTACAATTTTCCCACTGCTGGGACACAGGCCTCCTCTCTGTGGAAGGGAGTGGACCATAATCCACCACGCGGGCCCAGTGCGGGTTGGTAGATTTCACATATCCTCGAATTTTTGGTTCTAGGACATGCCGGTTTCCTCACGATGTTTTCCTTCACCGTTTTTAGAACAGTGGTGATGAATTAAATTACACAAAGTAATGCGCCTGACGGGGTTAGAACCCAGGACCTACAACTCGTAAGTTGGGACCGATACCACTGGGCCACCACTGCTCGTCCACAGGTAGCGCGACCGGCGACCTAAAGTGGATAAAAACCTTACTCAACTAAGTAGGTACATCATTTTAGCAAGCCTACATTTTACATGATATTACTCATGGTACTATTTCAAGACCTTTTGTAAGCTGCCAGACCAATCCGAGTGTTTTCACCCCTTTTCTAAGGGGGTGAAAAGGAGTGAAAACTTTTGTATGAAAAATCTTATTCCTTGGGTTTATAAATTTGAAACTTACCTGGAATATGAACATAAGTAAATAAAAAAGATTGGCATCATTAATTTTTTAAACTACCCTCCATTGGTGATCTAGACTATGTTGAAATTTGTATGGGAAAATCATAACGCGAGGGCAGATCAATTCTAAAATCAGTATTTACATACTAGATAAAAAAATAACAAACACGTGTTTTTTAATTTTTCGAAAATCGCCCCTCAAGTTGGACTGAAAAGGGGTATTCAAGTTTAAGGGAAGGATTTTAAGGCGTCTGGGAGAATGATTGGCCCATTGGATTGGTCTGGGTCTTGAAATAATGCCATGAGTAATATCATGTAAAATATAGGCTTGCTAAAATGACGTAGTTGAGTAAGATTTTTTGACACCTTTAGTTCGCGCTACCTCGCTACCTACCCCGCTTTCAAGTTATAAGTACGCATACTGTCTTAACTACATAGTAGACTAGAAACCCTCACAGCTTTGCTAAAATGACGTAGGTCTGGGGGCACTGGGATCTCGCTCTTAATCTATACTTAACTACTCTTAATATATAGGGTGTTAAAAAATCAACTGCAGGAATTTCGTGTGTGTACTCGGTATCAAAAACCAAGTAGGTACATAAATTCAAAAAAAAAAAATTTTTCCCGCGTTTTAAAAAAAAAAAATTGTTTTTTTCAAAATTGTTAAATTTTTTCAAGCATTTTTCTTTTGGCCGATTAATATGGCCAATAAAATAAGTTATTTGTGAGTATTTCGATAAATTGCCAGTCCAAAGTCTGCAAAATGTGATGGGAAAGTTGGAATCAGCTGTGAACGCTACACACGGGTGAACGACCTCAAAGAGCAAACAAATTCATTAAAATGGTCAAAAAAAAAAGCTTGAAAAAAAAAATTTTTTTTTGGAATGTACTTGGTTTTTGATACCGAGTACGCACACGAAATTCCTGCAGTTGATTTTTTAACACCTTGTATACTAAGATGAAACTTTTAAAATGGTCGTGGATAATAAACGGAAAAAAAAATAATTAATCCGGAATGAACTCATACCTAGATTAATTCGATCATTCTAGATGTCCATGCGGCCATGCCTATGCCCGCATGACCCTGCTATTAACATCCCACGGTATCCAAACCCGTTATTAGACAGTAGGTAAGTACACTTAACACTAATGTCACCTACATATTATACACCTGTTTCGAATCACACAGTTGGAGAGAATGGGATGAAGTGTATTCTTTAGGTCTGTACCAGGGGTACATATTACTATCTAAGCATGAAACCCGTAGCTTCCAAGTTTCATACGTGTCCTATAAGTACACCAACTAAAACTATGTGTTTTCATAACTTATGAATTCAAAACTTAGGGTTCAAAGTGTTGAGTTACTTTCGTATAGGCCCATATCTTCGTTGACGGACTAAGAGCGTACCGCTGAGCGCTGAGTCGCATTATGTTCGGAATTAGATAAAAAAAGAGCCAGGGATATAGGTCTGGATAGAGGTCTTTGCCAAAGATTTGTACTTTCGGAGTGGATAGAGGTCTTTGCCAAAGATTTGTACATTGCACAAGAAAAAAAAAGCAGCCAGCACGAACTAAAGATTATCATTTCATCTTTGATCAAGAACAATGTAAGCGCTCCATAACAACGTAGGTCAACCTTTTATTGTATGTATTTCTCTATACTTATACCAATAATGAATATACGTATGTTTTATTTATCATTAGTGAACAGCAGGCCACTCTTTATGCAAATCTCTGCGCTCTTGTTCCAGCCTACTCCAGGTTTTACTTGCTTGGCAACAATGTTGCCTTCCATCTCGCTTCCGGAGGACCAACTCTTCTATAACCAATCTTTGGACTCGACAGGGCTGTGTTTAACCTTTAGGGTGCTCCCACATCTATCGACGCGGAATCGGCTTAAGCCGGTCAAAAAATCCTTTATGTCAACGTAATAAGAGCGTTACTAGGTAATACCATTCGCATCGGCTTGGCTCGGACGACGCGCGAAGGTACTCAGGAACTTCGATAGATCCAGACTTGTACGAGGT